>JAVBJF010000227.1:0-625897 GCA_033439095.1 Pseudococcus viburni | reverse complement strand
GAAAATTGAATCTCGATTTCTGAATTTTCGATTATCGATATCTTAAAGGAATCGATTATCGATACTTGATTATTCGATAGTGAATTCTAGAAAATTTGTCATTGAAATAAATCGATAATCAATACATGCTCAATGCTCATTCAATATCAATAATCGACTTGGGGAATTCGAAAAAAAATCGATTTTGTATTCATGATGTTCAGATGTCGATATTCAAAGAGAAACGGTTACTGATACAATTTCAGTGTTCACTCGAATCACGAATCATGCATATTTAAATATCGATACCTAATTAAAATCGATTATTTCGATACATAATGACTCGATTATTGATTCTAGACAGTCTATGATTCATAAATTATTCAATTATTCATACATCAATTCACAAAAACCAATGAGAACTACGTTCGAAGTTATTCCTTTACATAATTTTTTCACACCGATGACATTCGAATGAACTAAGACAAAGGTTATTACTGACAAATGCGAAGATCCCAGAACTCGTAAAACTTCCATCATTTCCATCCTCTCTGCCCCACCCTCGCGCAATCTTTTATCGTTGTACGTGATTTTGCCATTCAGCATGAAAATTCGACTAAAAATTAAGCGTAACTCGACGGCGGTTAAACATATTTACCAAGCGAATACAACGCAACGTTCAAAAGCGTAACAAAAGTTAACATCAGATTTGATTGACTAAAAAGCAAAACGAGCGAGCGACAGAGAGAAAGCTTATTTGTAAAGTAAAATTTGCCGAACGTGTGATTCGCTAAGATTCGATTAGAATAGACATATTTTTTTTAGCTTATTCTCGTCAGCTCTGGGGGATCGGGGTGGATGAAAGTACGGAAGGCAACGGCGAACGAAAAATGAAAAATGATGAAAAAAAAATACATCTCGTAAGATTGGCAATATCGGAATTTTAAGGAGACACGCCTGGCACGTGAATCGAATGTCAAACTCGGCCGTACCTGTTGTAAAACGCGGGTACGCAGGTTTGACGCGCGCGTGGCGGTGGTTTTTGATAAATAAAAACTAATTACATCGGATGGATTCGAGGAAGCGTGCAAAACGGTCGGGTAAAAGTTGTCGATGCAATTTGCGCGCGTAGACGCCAACACAAATAGCCAATTTTAAACTTATGTTACCGCGCGCGTCGAACACAGTTTAACCTTTTTGTGAAAAAGTTTTTTCTAATTTAATGATAATTTAAACTTGGTACTTTAATTTTTCAACTTTTACCCATTTCACATTCGCGTGTTGAGCAGAAAAATTATATTACCAGCTAAGTAACTAAGGTCGTATTTGGGAGGAATTTTTTTTTTCGGGGCCTTAAATTGGTAAAACGTGCGCCGGAGTCCGCATTTGTAAACTTAATAAAATAATCCGAACTGCGCGCGTTTATTCTCTTTTGGCAGCGAATACAACGTCGAAGGCTGAACGGGAGAGGAAAAAAAGCACCGGAGAAATATTACGACGAGATTTTCGATAAAGTCGTTGCAAAATTTTCACCGAGCAGAAAAGCTCCGTCATTTTGAGAAAATTGACAACTAAAATGTTGCAGCCAAGAATTTCAAACAGTTATGAAAAATGGAGTCGTTTTCTCGTTTATTCCCGCAACCAAAAGAGGTTTTTTTCTCGTATAAATTTTCACATCGTAATTAAGTGGGTAACGATAGCGGGATTTTCTTTACTTCGCTAGCCCCTCGCGATCCAGCGAAGCCCGACACAAAAACGAGTTAATTTTCGTGCCAGTTTGCCAAATCCGAGTTTATTCGTAGATGAGCAGGCAAAAAAAAACTAATGAATTTTGTGATTTTAATTGCATCCGTTGCCTGGCCGCGCCACCACGCACGTATCCGGGGAATTTACAATTTGTCATTTGTATATACCCGTGACAAGCTACTACGAATTGATAGCTGAACCCGTGAATGTTCAAGTGGTTGTTTGATTCGATTCGGTTACCGTACAAACAGTTAACGTTGAGTGAAGTGGCACTATCAAATGGCAAAATAACCAAACCTACAATGGAGGCAAGACCACGATAGGGGATTTGTATTGATAGGTAGAACGCGACGTGTCACAATACTGGCAATGCCCTTGAAAAAAATCAACTTTTTCAAATATCAAGCTTTTTTGTCAGCCAGAACAGAAGAGGAAAGGAAAAACTAAAATTATTTGGTTAACTGAGTACAAATGTGAGTTTTCTATGATATTGAACAAAAGTTAAACCGAGATGTAGCTTTGAATTTAAAATTCGTTCCTTTCAATTGTAATCGATAAAGACTGTAAAAAATCAGCATCGTTCAGAGTCTAAAGAATTTTCTGATTAAAATCCAAAAAATCTTAATAAATGCTCCCATTTTTCAATAAGAATTTCAAAAATAAGTCAAAATGATTACCTAAATTGAAACTAAAATTTATTTGTGTAAAACTGTAAAATAATCTTTTTGCGCAATAAGAAATTTTCTGATTTTTGTAATACATTAAGTACATACCTAGACCTACCTTAAAGTAAAGTATGTCAACTCCAGGGCTGAATTCAGAAAGGAGCACCATAGTCTTTCAACAATAACAAAATTACAAATGTGATGGCTTTCTCTGAAAATGATTTCTCATTTCGTCGAAAAAAAAGATTAATTTTTAGCTACAAAAATAGGAAAAAATTGACCATTAGTCAGAAATTTCAAATTTTTGTCTCCCCTCTCCCTCCCCCAAATTAATGCTGATTTCGTTTTGTTTCTTCAGTAGGGTGGACCGAAAAACCAAAATTTTCAATTTTTGAAAAGATATCCCGCGCAAAAGTTGTTGTCTGGGGAGACTATTTAGAAATTTTATTTTAAAATTCAAAATCAATTCATATTTTCCGATCGCGCAAGAGTCTTCAATTCTTCAAAAATTGCCAAAAATTCGATATTTTCAAAAACTTTAGAAAATTTCAAAAAAAATTAAGAGCTTATTAAGCGACTACGGTATCTAAACAAAAAAGCACATTTTTTGAAAAAATCCATGTTTTATAGCTTTTTTAAATTTCTCCTATTTCTTCGCCTATTAAGAAAAATTGAAAAAAGGTTTAAAACACGTATTTTCTCAAAAAAATGTGCTTTTTGGTCTACATAATCACTAAATAAGCTCTAAAATTAATTTTAATTATTTCTAAATTTTAAATTTTTGGCAATTTTTGAAGAATTTAAAGCTTTTAATTGCGCTATCAGAATGATATTAATCGATTTTGAATTTTTTTTCATTTTTATAGTCTCCCCAGCCAACAACTTTTGCGTGGGGTGTCTTTTCAAAGATCGAAAATTTGTTGCAATAATATAACAAAAAATGAGTTGAAATCTCACAAAAGTAGTAAAAAATAAGATGATACCTAATTTTTTTAATGAACTAAAAATTATTCAAAACGGCATAAGAATTGCATAGAATTTGTCCAGAGCAGCAAGTGACCAGATGAACAATTATCATGATGGCTCAAAATGACTCAAAAATCGTAATGTCAAAATTTATTAATCTGTTGTAAAAATTGAATGTGTATCTAGTTCATTTTCTTAACATCCTATTTATTTGTGAAAGGCTAAATGTTAACTCGACGAGTTTTTTATTTCAAAAAACAAGTGCTCAAAATATTGAAAGAACCAATTTGCGAAATGTAAGAAATTAATTTTGAAATCGCTAAAATATTGAAAAACTCGCAAATTTACAACAAAAACGAAAAATTGTGCAAACAAATTTGCTGTATTTTGTGATTTGAGATACCTATCTATTTCAACGTTCATAAAGAAATTTTAAACAATTTTCATGATGTTTCATTAATTTAAACGTAATTTTTATGGAATATTCTTGAAAAATTAAACCTCTTTCTCACATTTTAAGCAAATTTTGAAGTTTTTCAACTTTTACATTTTTTCCACAAAGTAAGTAAACATTCGTGAAAGGACTAAACACATCAAATTTTTGAAAAATTCAATAATACCTATTTTAACTTTATTTTAGAAGGAAATATTTACAAAAATTAAATGATTTTTTTTGTTCATGAAACGAATTTTACCATATTTCGCACAATTTTAGTAAGAATTCGAATATTTTATCAATCTGAAATGTTTTTTGAAAACGATTTTTACAAAATCTTGATTATTTTTTAAATTAAATTTTACATAATTTCAAAAATAGCTCATAAAAATTTTATAAATTTCTTCGGGTATCAGACAATTTTTACGATTTTTTAAACAATTCAAGAAGAGAACCAAAGCGTTTTCCAGCGGATTTCATGTTTTTTTCAACAATTTTCGAAACATTTCCGGTAAATTTTATTTTGATAATTGGAATCCTTCTCAATTTAATACAATAAGGGTGTCTACTGAAAATGAAAAATAAAAATTCTTGCTATTTTTATACAGTTTTTCTTGCTTGCTTCAAATTTGTCCAAAAGACACCCCCCCCCCCCCCGCGTATACTCGTTTTATAGGGAATTTCAAGCACTTATTTAGCGATTTCATTCTGATGACTATTTAAAAAGGTACAAAATAACGAGATTGTCAAGCAAAATAAAAACATTCAAGGTGGCTAACAAATTCTCAAAATCAACAGGCAAGATTTTAGCAGGACTTTTTCACAAATTTCGGAAAACCTTTCCTTTCAGATTTGGAAAAACATACCCCTTTGCTACTCTCTCTTTACTTTTACATATAGGTAGTTAATTAATTGTAATTTTTTCCTTTTTGTTGGTTTCGGTCTACGAGGCCCATTAGCCCAGCTCAAATTTTTTTTCCAATTACCTTCTCCCCTTCTTTCTCTCCTCCTCAAAAAGTTTCCAATTCGCTCATGAATTTGGTCCTAGCGAAACCAAGACAAAAATTTTGGAAAATAAAAATTTTGAATGTACTTACCAAAAAATACTTTTGGAACGAACTTCAGGGATTTTTCACCGAAAATTGTTGCAATCTTTCAAATTCAAGAGAAAAATGTTAAATTTTTCCTTTTTATAGTAAAATCATTAAAATTCTTGCTATTTTCTGGTTTTTCTTGCTAGTAGACCTCCTGGCAATTTTCACAAAAATTTCAACGAATTTTCTCCTGCACCCAGTAACGTGACCATATTTCAATTACTTTGGGTATCATTTTGATAATACATCAGTTTTAATGTCATGTTACAAAAATTTCCATAAAAAATTATTCGTTTTTTGTAAATTTTGCATAATTATCTATTATCAATGACTGCGTTCAAAGAAGAAAAAATTTAATGATCACGATACATTCTCCACAACAAAACAAGTTTCTGGAAAATTAGGAATATAATGAACGACAAATATTAGCAACGTCTCCCTCCCCTGTCCAAAGTACACCAATGAGAAAAAAAAATCAACATCAAACTAAGACGAAATTCGGCTCTTCTCCCAAGACCCCGAGGCTTCCGAGTAATTTTTTTCTGCAACCAGAAAAAAAGATCCGACAGTGGGGAAAAAAAGAAACAAACACGAAAATATTCGGTAATTCATTAAGTTAACATTTGCAAAAGAAAAAAGCTGCTGCAAAAATAGATGCTAAGGTAATGGATGGTGAGAGAAAGGAAAGAGTCAGGGAAGATGGAGGAGGGAGGTGAAATGGGGACGAGGACGACGTTGTCGTCGTTAAGAGCTCGCAAATATTAATTTTGTACGTCGATCAACGAGAAGGGAATGGAATTCTTTTTATAAAATAAATTTGCCTGCATAATGAACTATACGCGGCAGTGAGTTGTAAAGCGAAGGTAGTTTTTTGTTTGGAACATAACAAGTACCTACCCTTGGTAAACGATCACGTTTCGCGAATGAAAGAAAATTTATTTGTTGCCTGCGCTTTTGTACGAAATCATTTATAGCGGTATAGACGATTTGTATCGAAGAAAAAGTATAAGAAAATTGTGAATTGCGCTGCGCCGCGCCACGCCGCGTATACCACACACGTATCGCATACACGTCGATTGGTATAGTTTTGAGCGAAAAATGAGAAAGCGCAAGAAAAGGATAAGGTATTTCCATGGTATAGAGAACCTTCATAAATTACCTCATCTTGTAATTTCGCCGAGACTTACATGATTGTGGCGGTTTTCATTTCAACAATTTCAGCCCTCGAAATAAAGCTCTCGCTTCAATTTTCGACTCCGCCTTTATGCGAGCCCGGCCCCCGCATCCCTCGCGGCGGCGGCGGCTTCCGCGATGACGGCGGCAGCGCTTTCAGCATCTCTCGTTTTCAACTCTTCACTATACTACAAAAACTCATCAATGATTTATCGGCTCGGTAATTCGCCGAAATTTGCGCCTTTTCGGTTACATTTAATAAATTAGTATTTCTATACGTATTTTTCTTTTTTCGCCGCGTCGCCCTCGCTTCTTCGGCTGTTTCACCTTGCTCTAACTCAATAACGCGTTTTAACCGCGACGATGTAATAAATTTCACAGTCTAAGGCGCGAATATATTAACGCGTATGTGTTCATTTTCGATACCACGCGGTATTTCCAAGTCGAGCCTTATTGAATGCCTTCGCACACAGATGCGAAGAATCGATATACCATAGAAGGCACGAACTTTCCGCCATCCGAACGTACTCTAGACGAGAAATAGGCTCGAATTTGAGTTTGGCATAGTTGGAAACCGTGTAATCAATATGCACGAAGCGATGTAAACGAAGACTTTTTCACCCTATACTCCACTATTCTTTGATTATTAGCTCCGTCTACGAAGGCTCCGCCTATTCCGTTGATGATCGATTGATTATTTGATGAAATTGATCAATTATTTGAGGAAGAATCTCAAATATGTAATATTGATTTCGATAAATTGCATCAGACGAGCCATACCTCAAAATTAGTTTGTCAGAATTGTATTTTTGAGCGAAGCTATATAACTGGTTTTCAAGGTCATTATGAGTCTCTGATAAGGTGTCAATATCCAATATTCGAAGGCATTCAGTTGGGCATTCTGATGAGGGTTAACGACGAACTACTGAAAGAATGAAGGTCAAACAAAGTCTTGTTCCACAAGTGATCTACCCGAGGTCTGACATGTCAAAAACGAAATTGTTTTCGTAGACTTGTAGAGCATCACAAGAAACTTCCACAGTCAAAATTTCAGGTCCTATGTTGATTTAGGGGGAGGGGATGGTGGTTGAATTTCGAAGAATCTCCTAATACACCAAAAAAATTACAAAAATCTAAATAGTAACTCGCCCCTATATGGAATTCAGAAGATAAATTTTATACCACGAACTACCCTCGGTATAGGCCATCTGGAGGTGGGGTGAAACCTGGATCCACATTGAACACCTCGGGGATGAATTTTCACTCATACCTTAAATGTGTGAAATAGAAAAATTTGAATAACTCAGCAACTTATGGCGTTTAGTATCAAGCGATTTTTCGAAATTCAGCCCCCCCCCATAACTCCCTTCCCCACCAAATCAACGTTAGGAGCTGAAATTTTAGCTGTGGAAGTTTCTTGTGATGCTCTACAAGTCTTTAAACAAATTTTTGTTTTCAACGTGTCAGACGTCGGGTAGGTCTCTTCTCTTTTGTCAGCTCTGTGGTCAAAAATGCAACATCAAAGAATCAACAATTGATCATTTAATGTCGCGTCGGTGGAATTTCTCTAGAATGCCCTTTTTTTTTTTTACAGAAAAATGACTTTTCTTGATTTTTTCCAGGTTTTGCCGACTTTTTATCGGAAAAATTTTAGTATGAGTTTTCACACTTTTGCAACACGTTTCCATTAAGTTTTTCACAAGGGGGGGGGAGGTGGATTTTGTCCTAACATAAATTTATTTTAAAAAAATGGAATTCGGTCTAAGTATTCCTAATTAAAAGGTCTACCGGATCTTAAAAACCAGAACCTTAAAAGTTCTAGCTTTTTACTTACAATAAAATTTTTAAAATTCTTATTTTCTAGTTTTCTTTCCACAAAGGTAAAATTTTCGCTAATTTCTAGTTTTTCTTGTTTTTCTTGCCAGAAAACATAGGCACCTTGTTAATTTGGAAAATAATGAATTAGAAAATCGGCCAAGAGATGCAATGAAATTTTTTGAAAAATTTAAAATAAGGAAACCTCTTTTTTCTATAATTATGATCCCCATTCACTTGACATTCGCAGCGACATATTCATCGATCCACCAATCGGCTGTACCCCCCCCCCCTCCCCCATATTGCAAATCTCAGTGTGCCTTCAAAAACTGCCACAATAGAACTTCCTTACAAGGGAGCTACCCGAAGTCGGACACGCGGAATGAAAAATTTTTTCACCGGCTTGTAGAGCATCGCCAAATACTTCCACAACCAAAATTTCATCCCCTAATGTTGATATAAGGGGGAGCTATGGAGGTTTGAATTTCGAAAAATCGCCTAATACAACGAAAAATTACAAAAATCTAAATATGTAATTCGCGTTCTTTTGGGGCGTTTAGGAGATGGATTTTATACCAGAGTCACCTAGATTCGAGTTTAACATCGGGGGGGGGGGGGATTTTCACCCATACATTTTATGCGTGATGTAGAAAAAATGGAATAACGACCAATGTATGAGTGAAAATCCCCCCCGATGTTAAACTCGAATCTAGGTGACTATCCCATCTTCAGATGGCCTTCCTGTATAAAATCCATCTCCTAAACGCCAAAAGAACGCGAGTTACATATTTAGATTTTTGTAATTTTTCGGTGTATTAGGCGATTTTTCGAAATTCAAACCTCCATAGCTCCCCCTTATATCAACATTAGGGGTTGAAATTTTGGTTGTGGAAGTATTTGGTGATGTTCTACAAGCCTGTGAAAAAATTTTTTCATTCCGCGTGTCTGACTTCGGGTAGCTCCCTTGTTAGATGAACCTTTGACACCAAACTAGACAAATGCCTTAACAAATAAACAATTTTAATTCGTTTTTCTCTCAGGGTAATACAGTGATCTCTCCATGACAAACATTCATCCACCCATACACCCAAATATTTGTGCTTCTACACCTGAACCAAAGGAGCACAGGCACAGGATACACCACAATCACTGCCATGAAAAAACACCTTCCCTTGTAATTTCGTGCACTTTGAGCACCTCCCGCTCCCCTCCCCTTGCTTCTAGGGGGCTTAAAAAATTTTTGTGAAGTCTCCCACTCAAAGTAAACCACCTCACCGAATTTGGTCAAAATCCAAGATATGTTTTTTTTTTTCGATCCACCCTAATGTGTAGAGACAGTGACAGATATATATAGAGATAGCAAGAGATAAGTCTAGAGACAGAGACAGATACGTCTAGAAACAGAGATGAAAATGTCTAGAGACAATGGCAGATAGGTCTAGAGATAGAGACCGATACTTCTAGAGACAGAGATAAATACAGGGTGACTGAAAATTGCTTCCCCCAAAAAATTTTAAATTTCGGTAAAAAATTATTATTGATAGGGTAAATTTTTTTTAGTCATATTCCACTAATATAGATCGTCTTCTAATCTCTGTATAATTTATAACCCGAAAAAATTCAATATTGCGCAATTTTTCCCTTAAACCAGAGCATTAATTCAATAATGCTGAATTAAATCACCTGACTCCAATTTGTGAAGCGCTGAAATGCAATCCTCCTTATTTCAAAATTGAACGCACTGTTTTCAGATTAACAGGGTTCAATTCAAGATTTTGAGGAACTCGTCACCTATCCACAGAAATTCCTCGATTTTATTCCACGCAATTTTAAAATTTCGTTCGACTAGGTTTAGCTATAGCATTGTAAGCGAAAATCAAATTATTCTTCACAAAAAATTCAAAAATGATTGAGAATTTTTGAAGAGGCCTGTGTTCGAATAGTAATGGACCAAGGATGCTGCTAGAGTTGAAATTTTTTGGATAAGTTAATTGGGAATTTTTGCTAAGCATTTTTTTGGGGAACTACTTTTCGGTCACCCTGTACATCTACAGACGGAGACAGATAAGTCTAGAGACAGAGACAGAGTCTAGAAACAGATACATCTAGAGACGGACAGAGACTAATATGTCTGAAGACAGAGATGAAGACATCTAGAGTCAGAGACAGATACGTCTAGAGACAGAGACTAATACATCTGAAGACAGAGACAGAGATTGATACATCCGCAGACAATGACAGATATGTCTAGTAGGGTGTTTCATGTAACAGTTTTTTCCGAAATTTGACTGTGCCGCCCTCTCATTTTGTTCCCCCTGATGAAAAAAGACTCCCATAAAAATTTTACCCGAAAAAAATTATTTTGAGTGGTGGCGCAAAGGAGCTGAAAATTTGCCATAAAACCTAATGTAAAAAATGATCTAAAATTCAACATTTTATTCAGCGTGTCATTTTTCCACGTTTAAATCAAAAATAAAACAAAAAACTGTTTAAAAACAAGTAAGATGAAATATGTTTTCAATAAAATGACTCGAAATTCATTTTATGTCATTAAAAAAAAAACCTCTAAACATTGCGCGAGTGATCACCTATTTGGCACGGTTGGGCGCGGCGATCCTTGCAAACATCGGGCGAATCATATTCTAACTTCGCCTTTCTTGCGCCACCATTTAATATTATTTTTTTAGACTAATTTTTTGTATTCCCTATTTTCAAGGCCTAATGAACATTTTTAGGGGGCGGCACACCAAAAATATTGAAAAAAAATTTTCCCCATATAAAAATGAAACGCCCTAATGTCTAGAGACAGTGACAATGACGTCTAGAGACAGAGACTGATACGTTTGATTTGCAGTTAAAATTGACTGATTGAAATATACAAAATTGAGTTACTGCTGAATCAGTAGAACTTCAGTGGTTCATTCAGTAAAAAAAAATCTCTGAATTAGTCAAAAAAAAAACTACCAAACCTTCAGTAATTTTTCACTGGTTCATCCAGAAAAAAAAAAAATCTTTTAAATCAGTTAAACAACTACCAAAATTTCTGTAAATTTCAGGGCTGCGAGAACGATGAAATTTTGGTTCCCATTCTCATTCTCTCTCTTCATAAGTCGTTCCTGTTCTCGTTCTTGTTCTTCAATAATATTTAATATAGTTCTCGTTCTCGTCCTTGTTCTTCAAAACTTGTTCTCATTCTCGTTCTTCAAATTTTTTGTTCTTTTTGGTTCTTGGTTCTTTATTTTTCTTAAAACTCGAAAATATTGGCATTTTTCAAGTAAAAAATTAAAAAAAATGCAAAATCATCATTCTCGTTCTTGTTCTTCACTTATCGTTCTTGTTCTTGTTCTTTTAATGCTTTCAAAGTTGTTCTCATTCTCGTTCTCGTTCTCAAAATTTTTGGTTCTTTTTGGTTCTTTGTTCTTTGTTCTCGTTGGTTCTCGCAGCCCTGGTAAATTTTACTGATTCAGTAGTAAATTTTGTAATGTACAAAATGAATCGGTGATATTTTATGAATCATTCAGTTAAAATTGAAATTTTTACTGATTCTACAGTATTACACATGTTGCAAAAATCACTGATTAATCCGTTATCCGAGAAATTATTTACTTTTTGAAATTGAATCAGTGATATTTTGACTGATTCGAATTTAGAGAGTACCTCCATCCCGACTGACAAAATTTGAAAAAAAAATTGAAAAAAAAACGTTAATGAATCGCTTACTAACGCTGGTGTCTTTTTGGGAAAAATCGCTGACGAAACGCTAACGTTTTCGCGACGAATTCGTCATATCTTAGTTAGAAATTGTTAGTTGTTACCTTATTACTCATAAAAAAATTTGAAAAATTTATGTCCCGTTAGGGATTCGAATCCGAGACCCTCGGCATAATAAGCAACCTCTCTAACCATTGAGCTACCAGTGCTATTTATCAATTTGCATTTGACAACGGTATTTCGGATTTTTTAAATTTTTTCTCGAGAATAGTTTAAAATTTTGTTTACAATTCCTTGTCAATTGAAACAAATTCAAACTAACGAATTTCCAACTATAACACTGGCGAATTCGTCACGAAAACCTTAGCGTTTCGACGCCAGCTGTAGTTAACGATTCGTCAACTAAAAATCGTTTACTCGACAAGAAATCGAGAGTCAGCTACATTTTCGCTAGTCTCGCTAACGAATCGTCAGCAAATTTGTCAGTCGGGATGTTATTATGACTGGGATTTATGGAAAAAATATCTAAAATAGTATAATTTTTCCAAATAGATACACTACGGTTCTATTTCATGAGACTCATGAACTAGAACCATTATCAGCCAAAAAATTTTACCAAATTGAAACACACCACCTATCGCAGAGATCTTCACGGTCAACCATTATTTCACTTCGAAACCTCTCCTCGCTTTCCGCATCCGCATTGATCCATCACATCTCACGCAGGACAACAAATCCGCCACCAAAACTCCTCAACTCAATCAACCCTTCGACTCCCACTGGCGAAAATTTATTACCGTATACGTACACTTGGCAATATAAACTCACAATCGCTAACGATACCGGGTTCAAACCACCGATGCGATGACCTAAAACCACCCATCATTTCAGAACTGACACGTTAAAGCTCGGGCTTTCAACGTTGTTGGTAAATTAACACTAACAAATTAAACGGCAAAACGGAACGAATTTGTGTGGCAGAACTGTCCACAGGAATTAAATCTTCTCGTCTCCGAAGCCACGTACTAAGATTAAACCTGTACAAGACCGATAATCCGAACTGGACTCCGGTGGGATTTCAGAACGTGATACCTTCGCAGGGTTAATAACCGTCGTACAATTTCCAATGGAAAAATTTCACACGTACGTAGGTATCCACCACCTAATATACGTTTACTTCGCAGGCATCATCTCTCCGCCTTTTATTCTTTTCTTTAGAATAATGCTCTATACCGACGCACACTTGTACACGTTTTATCAGGCGTTAAATGCGTTTAGTTGACAGCTTGGGTACGTGGCCCCAAAACATAAACAACACTTGACATCACGTACAGCCATAATAATGCCGGATTGTGTTATTGTACACACAATAGCTCGAGTAATATACTCCGAGGTGCTTTTTAGTCTACGTTTAATCAATTTTGTAACACGTTTTAATTAAAGAACACGCGAATGAGTCGAGTCAGGTGGAGGGGAGGGAAAAAATCACAACAGACGTATTTTGCCAGCTCGTAAATCACACTCGGTGTTACTCGAGCCGCCATATTTAGTACCCGGCTTTGGAAAAAATTCCCATCGAATTGTATTCGTAAAAATTAGCTATAAAAAGGGAAACATTATAAATATACAAAAGGGTAATGTTCACGATCCAAAGTTAAACACGAAATTGTAAAATTCAATGTATAAAGTTAGCACAGCGAGCAAAACTACATTGATGTGAGGAAGCGGAATCGTGTATTAGTTTAGTTTGCTGCTATATTGCTGAAATATCCACCATCCTCGCCCCTGCTGCTTCTCCATTTGCAAATTGTAGGCACTGGAGGAGAATATTTTGGTAAACAATAATTAACCTTCGGTAATTGATACGAAAACGCGGCTGGCAAACCGTAAGACGCCAGTCGACTGCGCGGAAACGAGCTCGCGATTAAATTGCGGAAATCAGAGAAGAAAAATTTCATCGGCTAAATCAGCTCATAAAAGAAGAAATAAAAACCCATTGCGAGCGGTCGGTCGCTCGTGTATGCGGGTTTTTTTCCTCCGGCGTGGCGCAGGGGACGAGGGGTTGTTCGTTAAAACGAGCCGAACGTTTATTTTATTATTTGGGCTTTTAAAGAGAAGCGGAGCTGTAGGACGGTGACATGGTCAGCCTGGTCGACGACTGTCAGGGGAGTACTTTCTTTAAATCTCGTCTCTTTTTTCGCGATCCCAATTTAGAAAAATAACGACTCCTTAACAGTTCAATTTATTATCTCGTTTTCTATGTCGCTATGTATACGTCGCCACCATCCCTCCCTCCGGCCAGCATTTTTCTTTTTTTCAATTCAACATGTATACCTCTAACATACCTCTCCATTTTTTTCAGCCGACTCGCTCCGTTGAAACGACTTGTCAACCAATCGGTATATTCGATAGTTGGTATAACAATTGCAAATCATACGTTATATCGAGAGTCTCTCTTACTCCTTTCTTGCCGGTCTGATATTTCTTTCTACGAGCTATACACATTTATTGAATGAAATATCGCCCTTTATCCGGCCACCGAAGCCGAAACGTGCATCTATACCCGTCCACCATCCAGCTCTCCTCTTTAGTTAGCCAATGAAAAATAATCAATGATACGCCATACCGTGCCATAGCGAACAACCTATAACAACAACCAAAAAGAGAAACGATTATTGTATTTTTGAGGTTTTCAAAATGTTATAAATGGCGACGAAGCGCGGTACGAGTATAAAGGTACCTTTACTTTTGCTCTCTTTTAAAACCGTACACGTGTACCGATATTTTCGGAAAATTTTCAAATATAAATAACCGCACACATTTCACAAAAACTTGCTCTTCGGCTTTGTTCGACTTCGAATTGCCCAACACTATATCTACCTACATACGGCCTAATACAAGTGTAACGATTGCCGTCGAAAGAAATTCCTCCCTCTGGACCATCGTCCGCCACCATTCGCTCGTACAGTCAAGTTTTTGATAAAGGTATAAAAGTACTACAATGAGCTTTTAGCGTGGAAATTTTTTCTCCTTTTTTTTCTTTCGTCGGTCTGAAAAATAGCCCGAATGTTCGTAAATTGAAGTGATGGTTTAATTGAAAACACGCGGTCGGATCGAGCTACCTAAGATGCTTTTTCATCTATTGTACGAGTACCTATGTAGGTAATACGTCCGTAGTAGGCTGCCCGAACCCCAAGTTTTCATTCCAGTTGATAATCTAGTGGCTTGGATTGGACAGGGGTGATTTTTCCGCAGAATAGAATGCCGGCTGCACGAGATACCTATAATGAGAACTTAAGGAGCGGAGAATTTGTAAAATTACGATGTTTGATTTGCAGTTCGCAGATAGATTAGAGGTGTTTTTTTGCTGATTTCGATCGTTGTGTTTTTATTTAAATTTAGTGCTGGATGATTTAACTTTTTGAGCAGCTTTAAACAAAGTTTACTTCCAATGATGTCTACTGGGTCTAAAAGATGAGAATTTTTGCTATTTTCTGGAGTTTTCTTGCCATTTTAATATTATTTTTATTGTTTCAAATTTTCTCAAAAAAAGAGCCCCCTCTTTTTATCCTTATAATAAAAAATTCAAAAAATAGTGAAATGTTGAAAATTCTTGCTTTTTATGATAAAATTATTTAAATTATTGCTAATTTCTGGTTTTTCTTGGTTTTTTTTGCTAGGCAACACATTGAATAAGTAAGTGAAATCGAGTGTTTGTGATAGTCACCAGTCATTGGAAGCAAAAGCAAAAGCAAAAGAAAAAAGCAAAACCGAAAAAAAAACCACGGAAAACCAAAACCGAAATCGAAACCGAAACCGAAACCAGAACCAAAACGTTTGAAAAATCAAAACAAAACCATAATCAACGTTATTCGTTTTGGCTTTTGCATCACATTGTTTGATTGATTATCGCTTAACTTTTCTGGATAGGTCCCAACTTTCAATATTTTGGCCCATTTTTAGTAGGTTCGACTTGTCGACTACACCATATTGTTTGAATTTTTTCAAAAATGGCGCAATAAATGCGGGGAGAGCGGGTGAGACTTGCACAAAAGTCAGAAAGTCACAAAAAGTACTGATACCATAAATTGATACCTATATCATAAAATAGTTTTCCTTCACTTTCTGCGGTGATTTAAATTTGTAAGCTTAAGAATAATACTTTGTGTTATAGCATTATTTTAATGCCATTTCGTGAGTTTTTAATTTTTATACATATTTAATTTACATGTAAAAAAAAAACGAAACCAAAACCAAAACGTTTGAAAAATCGAAAACACTACCTTCTAAAAACCAAAATCAAAACCAAAACCAATAACAAAATTCGTTTTACTTCCAATGACTGATAGTCACATCGTGGTGTCTACTGGATTTGAAAAATGAAAATTATTGCTATTTTTTAGATTTTTCTCACCATTTACATTAATTTTTCCTTGCTTTAAATTCGCCCAAAAAAGAACTCATTTTTTATCCTTTGATGAAAAAATTTGAGGGGAGAAAAAAATGTTGAAGATTCTTTCTTTATGCAGTAAAATTCTTGAAATGCTTGATATTTTCTAGTTTTCTTGCTACTGAAGTGAAATTCTTGCTATTTCCCGGGGTTTCTTATTTTTCTTGCCATTGGAACCATGGTTCCCTGCAGGGCGAAGATAGATTCAAGAACAACAAAATCTAGTGAGTCAATTTCTTCTTTTTTTCACAGCTTTTTTTGGTTGAAAAAATTGAAGGGTATAAAAGAGCTGAAAAATTACATATCTACTGAGGAAAATATCACGCAAAAGTGAAAGTTTAGATTTAATCTTGATGAAGTCTTCCCTACTTCATGGATTAATTTCGTTCCAATTTGAATGATTAAAGCCAAAATGATTTAAAGAAACAGAAAAATGAAAGAAATCTCAGTTGCGGATGCAGAATATGATAAGGGGAGTATGAAATTAGGTTTACGCAATAAAGAATCAAAAAATCGTTTGAAGAGTAAAAAATGACCTTTTTAAATATTTCAGAAGATATGTTCAACCAGGAGGGCGAATTCTCCATTCTTTCTTGGATTTGTGCATAAAAAATTGGAAATAGTTGAAAAACTTCTAAAAAAATTGAAAAGATTTTACGTGAATGGCTGAAAAATCAATAAAACTGTTTAAAACACAATAATTAGGAAGCAAAATATTTAAAAGGACATAAGAAGCTTTAAAATTTGTGCAAATTCTTCGATATTATCATGAAATAAGTAAAATATTGGCTTTACAAATCTTCAAAAGTTGACGAAAAAATTAGTAAAATTAAAAAAAAATGATTTCAAGTGATAAAAAAATATTTACATTTAATGTGAATTTTAGAATAATCGCCAAAAATTATTTAAAATGTAAAACTAACTGAAGAGCCATTATTAGAAATGTTTTGAGCAGTGTCCCGAAAATCAGTGACAGTTTAATGAAAATTATCTTCAAAATGAGACAAAAATTGTGCAAAATGATATAAAAAATCCTCAAATTGCTGAAAATACTGAAAACATTTTTCAAACCATGTTGAAAATTCATATAGGTAGGTAGGTAATTCATTTGAAGTGTCAAAAAATTTGTCAAAATTTCATTAAAATTGTTCAACATCAAGATGCCCGACAATATTTCCGACTTTTGATTTCAAACATCTCAGTACTCCTTAAAAATTCTTGTAGAACATTTGGTAACATATTTCTACCACCCCCTCCCCCTCTCTAGCTATGTAGTCTGGGTATTCTAATTAAAAAAAAAAAAAAAAAAAAAAAAATGTCATCAATAGGTACTTACCCAGATACCTACAATAAAAAATGAACGAGATAAAAAAAGTTCAAAAAATGCAGGACTTTTGAGTCAAAAAAGGATTGACGAAAAAACACATGTATTTAAATGAACGGTATTAGGTGATTGATAAAATTGGTGGGAGGGGAAGGTAACCTTAGGCTATTGGTCTACTTCGAAGCATTGACATTTTTTGGGAAGAGAAGGAAGATTTATACAATTGTGCATATCGTCCCTTTAATGCTAAAACCTTTTAAGTGCTATTTTTTTCAAAATTGAGGTTTTTAGTGTTTCGCATTCCGAGAATCGAGCTGCACCGATTTAAAAAAAAGAAGTAAAAAAATTGATTGAAACCTCAATGCCGTGGATTTTAAAATCTGCCATGTCCATAAGCGCAATGCAAAATTTGTTATATTTTTTAGCTCACCTGTAAAATAATAAATTTGACACTTAGAAGGTTTTAGCATTATTGGGACGATATGAAAACCGAATGTTGTGTTTCACACTTTGATTTTTTTCAATGCTTGGTTTTGAAATGAAAATTCCAAGATTCAGCAACATTTCCACGATTCCTCCAGATTTATAAAATTCCTCGACCTTTCCAAGTTTTTCAAAAGGTGCCAACTGTATTTAAATCAAAATATGCTAAAAATAATTGAAACTTGAAAATCACTAAAATGCAGGCATCATAATCGAAATTTTTGAAGAAGAAAGTAACTTTCAGTAACTTTTTTTGACCAAAAAGTAACCAAAAGTAACCAAATTCAATTTTTCGGAGGGGGGCAAATTTTTTTCACAGTTTTCTGAGGGAGGGCAATTTTTTTGTAGTTTTCTGCAAACATTTCAAAGATAAATCAACTGAAAAGACGTGAATAATTTCATTTAAGTATTGAATTCCTTTGCCAAAACAACAAACAAACTAGCAAAAGTAAGTTTTTTATTTTTTTCTTGAAGAATTTTGAAAAATAACAATTTCCACGTGAAAATTTGAATTTTTGCCTGGAAGTGCGAAGAAAACGTGACTTTTAAGGGGGAAAAAGTAACCAAAGTGACCATTTAGACGTGAAAAGTAACCAAAAGTGACTGAAGTCAAAAAAAGTGACAAACACCGTAAAAAAGTGACCCGCTATGATGCCTTCTGAAATGGCATCAGAAGGAGAATATTTTTAAACGAGTGATTCTATAAATTTTCAACACTTTTTATCTTTACGCCATTTTTTTTCAAATTTCTCAATATTTCAATAGTTTTTCTTTACTTTAAAACAATTTTCACAAAATTTCAACAATTTTCTTCGTAATTTGTATTTTAAACAATTTTTAAAATATTTTCAGAAAAAATTAACAAATAATTTTTCCTAGTAGGTAACTTCTGGTAGGTAATTTTCAATATTTTACTTAATTTTATGGATACCTATTTATCAATTTTAGATTATTTAGTTTAAAAGAGTTTTCTTTTTCCATATTTTTAGTGGATAGGTATACTTAAGTACCTTATTAATACGACATTTGAAACACTTTTCAGAACAATTGAAATAATTTTTCACGTTTCTTTAGGCAATCTAACATACAAATTTTACAATTTTTCAGCATTTAAAAAAATTTTACCATCATTTGTTGAAAATTTTGTAATATTTCACACAATTTGATCAATATTTTAATACATTTTACGTTCGATAGAGTCCGAAAAAAAAATCGCATCTTCTCAGATTTGAAGCAATTTTCGCATCATTTCACATCACCTGAATAATATTTCACCGATCTTCACATAATTGTGGACAAATTTTCAAGCCAATTCGATCTTTTTCCTTGAAATTAATGAATTTTCGCTCTTTCACACGATTCTTACATCTCCTTCAAAAATTTTTTATAGGTATCACAATAGCTTTTTTGATCGAATCTACAACAAGAACAAACACCAACTGAAAAAAATCCATCAAGAAGAAAAGAACTTCGGAAGAAATAATGGTAAGTCAATTCCTCAAAAAAATATAATTTCCACGAAAAAACACTCGAATTCAATACGCACTAAATTCAAAATAAATCACGATATTGTTTTCCAACCCTCGCAGATCGGATGGGACTCCCCTTTGCGAAAAGCAATTCGGTATAATTATACCACCCTTTGAATTATAGCAAAGATCTTCATCATAGGGGTACCCAACCAACAATTCTCATATTTGAGGCACTTGCGAATATTTCAAAGAACACAGGTACCCATCCAAATGCACCACTCGACTCTTGAGCTTTCACCCAACCGAACCTCGTCCTTCATCCTTATAAAGTACCAGGGGCCGAAACCAAAAACGGAACAGAGTTACATCCGGTGTATTATACTCGATCCAAAAACGACTCGACTTCTGCACCGAGAATATACAACTTACTACACCTGTGCATGCATTTATTTCCATATACGAAGGTACAGCACATTTACAGCAGGTAGTACGACGAAGACGAGTTATACCAGAAGTAAATTCGGATACTGTTTATACAATATATACGATGCACACCACATACACACATTTATCTCGGATTAAACACGATGCGACCGCGGTCTCCTCGATCCTCACCCTTTCCTCGTTTCGTATATTCTTATTACACAGATAGCTCTCGTATCGAGGAGGGTTTGAGCGGGGGCGGGGTGCGGCGCGCCCTCGTGTGAGTGTCGTTTAAGTTATGCTCGAAGGGATCCACAAATCACAGACCAAAGGACGATAAATTAAAGTTTAAGTTGTAAAATCACACAAGGAAGAAAGAAAAACGGCGGTAACAATTTTCGACGGGCGGGTATTTTATTTTGTCTCGCGCTGGTGTGTGCGTTGTAAATATACACGGTGTGGTATATATTAATAGAGCGGGACGGGGACGAGGTCTTCCCCCTTTTTCAGGGGGGAACCGGGGAGTAAACGCGAGGAAAGCAAGATGTTTAATCGTAAAAACCTCGGACTTGGTAAAACGATATACGGCTCCAAAAACTGATAAAAATTGCTGGGTAACTTGGTTATTTGGAAAATTACGTTCGTCTGTGATGTTTTAGCATTTCAGAATACGCTCGCGATACTTTTAAAGGGTGTTTTTTGCGTCTTTTTTTTTCTATAAAAAGATCCGGGACGCGTATTTTTTTCGGTATTTCTAAACTTTTCACAAGCGGCGTACAACTTGAAATGTAAATCAAGAGGCTGCTAAGGCTGTTTGGCGAAGTTGCATTTGTAATTTATTGTAAGGATATCGAGATTGATTGAGAAGTTTCACCCGCCGTTCTACCCCTCGGGTTTAATTTTGTTTGATGTGTTACGAGGGTAGAGCTTTTTTAGGTTATAAGAGATTAACTTTTTTAAGCGATTGTGTGGGGCTGGATTTTTGACGTTTTTAGGAGGCGGAGTGGAAGCCAAAGGGAAAATAGAGAGGGATATTGGTTATGGTTATTGGAGTTCGAAAGGTGTAATGAGAAATTATTTTCTTGGGTTGTTTCGAGATTGAACGGTTGAATGACCCCAAATTCGAGTACCTAACTACCTACTCGAGGACTTTGAACATGGTCTTTTTCAAATTTTTCAGTAAATGATTCTTCAGGGGTCGTTTCGAGAGCAAAACACAAATTTTTCTAGTTAATTTTCGAAATGAAATTTTCCCTATTTATTCATTTTTTCATCAAATTTTTACAAATCTCATCGAAAAACGAGATGACTAAAATTATCTCCAACGAATTAATCTCAATTAGCAACTCGAATTGAAAATTTTACCTTGGATCCAATGTCGTCGTCATGATCATCGGCAACACACGAAAAAGGACAACTTCGCTGCGCCTAAAACAAACAAAAAATAAAAGTTTATTAGAACTTTATCATGGAAAGCCCAAAGAAAAACAAAATCTATTTTTATCCTTCATCATAAAATCCATGAACCGATAGCAGATGAAGGTAGCGAGGGTGACTTTGCTTGAAAATTGTAACGCAAAAAATCCCTTTGAGAAGGCGAATTTATTCGTCTCTTTAGACGAACTAATTAACTCGTCGATAATTAAAAATTAATAAAACGCTTTGAAATCTTCGACACCGTAATTAGATTGCTCGGAAGATTCTAAAAGGAATGTAATATTCGAATGTAAACATTTTTAAAGTATCGAAATTACCAGAAACCAAATGAACGTTCAATTTAAAACGAAATTAAAACAAGGTAAAAAAAAATGCTTTTTGGAAATGTGAATTTTTTTTAATAAAGATGGCAAAAAGGTAGGCAGCTGTTTAAAAAATGAAAATCAAATCAAGACGTCTAAGTGGTAAACTTTTTCAACTTTTTATTCGCGTGGAAAAAATGTTTGATATTTTCGTTCTATTTTTTCATGTTTCGATTGGTAGTAGTTTTCAAAAACGATTTTTCTAGATTTTACAATGTTTTTTCGTTCAATTTTTCAAGTTTTCCAGATTCGTCTTTATCCAAAAATAAAAGTACCTATGGTACTACACTTCACATTAACCGGAATTTTAAGCCTCTGACAAAATAGATTGCGGAGATATCATTTTTCTGCTTCAAAAATTTAAAATATTCAAACTTTCGGGGGGGGGAGAAATTTATACAATATCGTCTGAGAATAGATTTATTTCTTCTCAAACTTTTAAAATAATCACACAAAATTGTAAATTCATTGAATTCTTGTATTAAAAAAAAGTTCAAAAGCTGAAAATTCATCGTTTGTATGAAGTTTTTAGTTTTGAACGGAGACGAGGTATTCAGGTCCCTCTAATGATATATGTTAAAAGTTTCAAATATCCAAGAGAAATAAGTGTTAGGACTTTTAAAAAAATTGGTCATTTTCAAAAACAGAATGATCCAACTAACGAAACTGGATTACCAGAAATCCAGCTGTTTTTCTTTTCAGTGAGTTTAAGACGATTTTTTTTCAATAATAGGTTTTTTCCTGTGTATGGAGCGATTCTTTCAATACGTCAATTTTTTGGGGTTATTTCTGTAAACATATGGTTTTTTTCCAAATATGGATTGTTTTTTTGTTTTTTCCTACCGAGGATTAGTTTTTTTTATACACGAGTTGGTATTTTTGATTTTAGTTATTTTTTTCAAATGAGTAGGTAAGTTTTTTTTATCCTTTCTGAATATGGATTGTGTTTCTAATTTGTCCATGTTTTTTTAAAAATAAGGTTTTTTGGCTTTTCCTGAGTAATTTTTGTTTTAATATGGAGTGATTTCAATGATAGACACAATCTTTTTGAACAGAAAGAATTCATTTTACAATTCAACTCTTGGAGAAAAAGTTTCATTAAGGGGCAGCAGATTTTGGTTGATTTTTTGACCTTTTTTAAACATTTTTTTTCGAACCTGATTATGGGGATAGAAATGTTGAAAAAACAGATAGATTTAAGTTTTTTTACCTCCATTTTTGCAAAAACTTAGCCCTCGCTTTGCTCACCATTGCAAATTTTTACTTTTAATATTACACAAAATAATAAACTTATTATTCTTAATAAAAGTCGGGTTTTTCAAAAGGTATGGGTTATTTTTTTTCCTGTGCGTAGTTTAATGTCAATTTCAATGATTCTATCCTGACTGATTTTCTCAAAAAATGATTTTTTTTTACAGATTTGTCATTTTTTAAAAGTTTTACAATTTTTTCCAAGACAATTCGAGGGGAGGGGGAAATAAACCAAGTTAGTTTTGCAATAAAATAATATATTCTCAGTAAATTAGGACAAATAACTTTCAGCATCTGATTTTTCAAAATGATCTAAGTCATTTTAAGCAGAGTGTCCACAATATTTCAGAAACAGGCATCATAGGGAAATTTTTGAAAAAAAAAGTAACTTTTTTTGAGCAAAGACTGACCAAAAAGTGACCAAAAAATGACCAAGAAGTAACCAAAAGTAACCAAAAATTCAATTTTTTCCGAGGGGCAAATTTTTTTATAGTTTTCGGGAGGGAGGGCAATTTTTTGTAGTTTTCTGCAAACATTTCAAAGATAAATCAACTGAAAAGACGTGAATAATTTCATTAAATTCCTTCGCCAAAACAACAAACAAGCTAGCGGAAATCGATTTTTTTTTCTTGAAGAATTTTAAAAAATAGCAATTCCTACGTGAAAATTTGAATTTTTGCCTGGAAGTGCGAAGAAAAAGTGACTTTTGAGGGGAGAAAAGTAATCAAAGTTACCTGTCAGACGTGAAAAGTAACCAAAAGTGACTGAAGTCGAAAAAAATGACAAACATCCTAAAAAAAGTGACCCGATATGATCCCTGCAGAAATGATTTTTCCTGGCTTTTCCAGGTTTTCCAGGTCAATTTTTCAGGATTTATACATAAATGATATTTATGAAGCATGGTGAACGGGGTAAGTAGTTTTTTCGCGCGATGTACAAATTGTGCAGAAGAATGATTGGAAATGCATGGTGTCGTAACGATTTTTTTTTCAAAAATCACTGCTTCTTACGAGATTTTTAGATGCTCCCTTTTTCGGCCTCAAAAACGACCCAAATTCTATTCTGAAAATTTTCCACTCCACTCCCTCCACGGCACAAAAACTAAAAAGGGAAATCTTCAGTCTAAAGCAAAATGATATGCAGTTTTGAAAAATAAAATAAATTATGTCAGGGTGTTTACCAAATCGTGCGAATAAAAGTTCGGATTTTTCCGGGCTGAAAATTCAAAAATTTCTTCACAACTCATTACCCCCTCCCCCAACACGTGTCTCAAATTTATAAATTTCACAAAATCCCCTCCAATCTTTTCGCCTTGCCCCAGTAAATGAAAAATTTCATGGTTCTTTAGGATATATTCAGAAATTAGATCCGAACCAAACGCTGCAGAATTAGAGAACAGTCCATTTCTTCTTCCTTCGGGCTATAAATTCATCCTCGTTATGCCACCGCAAAATACGTTTCTAGATTATAAGCCCAAGTTGATTTCAAAGGAAATTCTCTCAGCGATTTATTCATTCAAAAACCATTAAAATCGAGGTCAGCATCCAAAAAGAAAATTTTCAAATTCATGATCGAGCCTTTGTACACATTTTAAACCCCGTCAAAAGCAGCTCACCTCTAACGAGAAAATTCGAAAAATAAAAAATTTCTATATTTCAAAATGAAAAAAACACTCTGCCCTTTTTATCGACTTTTCCGCACTATTTTCCACTTACGAAAACTCGCGAAGGCAGCGTTAAAAAATATTTCCATTTTTCACCATCATTATACTTTCACGGTAGGTAGGAAAATTCCAGCACAGTCGTACCAACGGTAGTCTCGGCGCCGATAAATCAAGCCGAATAATTTTTCAGCCTAGGTGTTTCATTAGTTTGGTAATTTACACGAGCAGATAAAGAATTCAAGATAGGCTCGTCCGAATATACACGATAAAAGCGGCACGCAAAACCCAAGACAATGTATTATTTGCTCGGTTATCAAGGCGCTATCCTACCCTAGCCTCGGTTCGAATTACCTTACACGTAAAAGAAACCGGTGCTAAGGAGGGTGCTACCATGTAATGAAGATTCAAGAACGAAATAATTTCTGCACATTCGTCACGCGGACGACGACCAGGCGCGAAGAGCGGCGCAGGGAGCAGCGCGCTTGGATAAAGCAAAAACGCACAGCACAAGAAGGTACCTAAGGAGGAGGAAAAAAACAGTGAAAACCTTTGGTAATAGCTTTTTTACCCTTATTTACTCTGTAAATATAATTTTCTCGGTACAAAAACCTGGGCGTTTAGAAAATATCGAGAAAGCATACTGCTTCAGTATTTTCTATACAATTCATCATCTATTGTGAATGTGCAACATCATCGAAACCTACCAAGCAAATATCTTGAATCAACAATTGAAAGCTTACAGAGAAAGAGCACACGCTGAGAGAGAGAGACGTTTTTAGCCGATGAATTTTTTTTCTTTTTTCTTTTTTTAACTACTGCTTTCGCGTACATATACAAATATTAGTGTAAAAATAGAGCTGTCAAATCTTCTGATATATGTATTGAAAAAGCGACTATTTTCCTCTCTGCCTGATTCTCTCGCATTGGTACTCGACAATCCAGAAAATTGCTACACATTGGCGCGTTTATGTACAGAAGGAAAAAATACACGAGCACGGACACGTTCTCAGAAAGGGAATTTTTCCTAAATATATTAACGTAATTGGAAAATTTTTAGTAGGATTTTTTCGGCTCGGGACGCGATCTGGTTACCCAATATATCGGCGTGATTTTTCCACATGGATGAGGGGTCTGGAGGGAGGAAGGAATACGTATAATTAAGACATTCAACACGTAACCCAGCCGTATCCAGCAGCGACTTTGGCAAGACCGGTAGGCGTCTTTGGCGATATAATTTGCCCCTTCGAACACATTTATTCTACGAGCGAAACCAAAATGGCGATATTAAAGGGGTGATTTTTTGCTCCCTCGCGCAATTTAATTTTACAATGTTTAACAATTTTCTTCGACACTTTACACCGATATTAAAAGATAAAAGTTTTGACGTCGTGGGCCAGCGAAGCCAGCGAGCACGTTATTATATGTTTAATATTCCCTCGGTTCCGATTCAATTTTTGCACACACAAAGAAAAACAAAAACATCGTAGAATGGAACGTCTCCCCCTTGCGATCGCGCCACTGCGTTCTAAACGCTTTCACCCTGCCAGCCAATCTCATATAACTTGACGTTTCACCCTTTCGAATACTTATATGCGATATTCGTATATAGAATTAAAAGTTATATATACGAAGGAAAGAAAAAAAACAAAACCGAAAACCGCCATAGTGATGGCCAAATTTTACACCCTCTTTCTCAACACTGTATACTTGGTGGAGTATCGTATCCTCGTTTATTTAAACGTCGCGGCTTAATCGTTTCCGAAAAGCCGGCTTCATAAGCAATCTAACAAAAAAAGGTGACAAAAATGTCACCATCAAAGGTGATTGATGGTTCGGTCGTCGATGAAAAATCAACTCGCCGAGAAAAAAATGAGCTGCCGATATCCCCTCGTGTTCACGAAGAGCCGTTCCGCGATCTGTATTTTCCACCACAAAGAACACCGCAGCGAAAGTCAGCCCTGAAATACGTTAAACATTTTGCCAACGAGTTCGAATCGAATAAATCATACCGTGTGGTTTGGTAAGTAAAATGATCCCAGAGACGTCTTTGATTAGACGACTTATTCGACATACGTAAGTTATAAATTGCCTATTTGGGGTGTCGAAGGCGCCAATGTTCGGTTTGCGAGATTGTAAGGGAGTGAATTGGACGAAAGTAGATCAGCGAGGGGAATTCGTGCAATTTTCGGGGGTTCACTTCGCGGGTATAAATTCAGCAACCCCTATGGAAACGATCGATGCGCATTTAGAAATAAAGGAACAAGAAAGGAAAGAAAAATTAATAAGATGATGTATAATTTTATTGAAATATATATCGAAATTCGATTAAAATATTATAAAATCGATTAAAATATTGCTAGAGTTGGCGAAAATAGCGTTGAAAGGGTATAGCCGGGTTTTAGGTGAATTCGGCCTCCGCCCCGATTTTCGATCTAATCCCCTCAGATGGTGTACCTTGATGTAAAAAAAAATTAGAAAAATTTTTGACCCCCCAACCCCCTCCCATTTGGAGTTATGGCCATTTTATTGCATTATTTTCAAGAATTTTTAATTTCAATGGAAGTGAAGGAAATTTTCTGTTCTTTGGCATAAAGTTACATCTCGTAGAGATGTATTTACGATAATTTTTTCAATAATTTCGGTGCACTCCTTCTCGTTGTTTCGGCTATTTGAAGTTTTCAATCGTAAAAAACACCATATAAGCGAAGAGCGACCACTTTTTAAAAATATCCCAAAAACGTGTTTTTTAACGTAGATTTACGTCACGTATTCACTTTTGGTGACTTCGATGCACCAAGGGCCAAAAATCGCGAAAACCCGTACAAAAATGTTGTTTTTTTGGCAGATTTTTCAAATTTTGAGCGTTTTGTATAGGTAGAGAGAAATGATTGAACGAAGAAACTAACGTCGGATTCGTATTTAGCGGGTCAAAATACCCTGATAAACACCCTTTTCGTGGTCGTTTTATTTGAAGACTCGAAATTCGCTATTTTTATCATGAAAAATCAGTGAAAAAGGTGAATTTTGAGACTTTAAGCAAAACAATCGCGAAAAGGGTGTTTATCGGGGTATTTTGACCCGCTAAATACGAATGGCGATTTTTTCCGTATAACGCACTCAAAACTTGAAAAATCTACTAAAACAACAACATTTCTGCATGGGTTTTCGCGATTTTTGGACCTTTGTTCAAAGAAACAGCCGAAACAATATACATATCAGGATTTTAGTCTAGGGACAAAGTTGAAAAAAGACGCGTTTTTAGCGATTTCGTACACCCTATGAGTATACCGGGTACTGGCAGTTGATTATTCATAATTCGGACCTGCTGAACACAACTACCCCGATCCGTAAAGATCGAAAATTATAATAAAAATATGGTTGAAAGGTCGACAAGCTGTGTAAAGTTGAAAAAAAAAAGTAATTTTTAGGCAATTTTGATGAAAAATGCAAAAACTTGAATTGGAAAATCCCCAATTTTAGGGACTTTGCTTCCTCAAACCTTTGAAGTAATGACATTTTTGAACTCGACAAGATTCAATCATATGAAAATGACGCCAAAAAAAGGTTGATAGCTCAATTTTGAAAAATGGAAGCTATACATCCTCCCGCTTTGAACCTTCTTCTAGCTCTCCTGTGAAGGTTGGAAAAGGAGGGTATGGGTGGAAAAAACTTTTTCAATGAAAATTTTGAACGAAAAATCGTATTTGGTGCAAAAAATTATACTAAAACGACATATAACAACATAATGTTAATTAATCAGTAAAGAAATTTGAGCGAATCACTCAAATTTGAGTAAAACTCTGGTTAAACCAATCGTTTTGACTGTTAAAAATAATCAGAATTGAATAATCTCGACTGTTATGTGATTTTAAACAAATTCTCAGGGTATTAACATTTTTCGAGTTGAGTGACTCCGTCACAAAAAACTCATTAACTCAGCTACAACTCAAGTTGGTGAGTTCTCCAATAGTTCAATGAGTAGAGAATTTATTGGAGCATAACATTTATTTCAACAAAATTTTCGATTACTGCGCTCAGTTCGCCGCTAATAGGGAGGGTTCAAAAGTTCAGAAAAACTAATTTTTAGTATTTTGCTCAAATTTGAGGAAAAGGGTATGGACGGATAAGGGGTGAATTTGGCCCCCGGCGCTTTTGGGCTCCTAAACACCTTAAGTCGTGTATATTGACTAGAAATAATTTTTCACAAAATTTTGGACCCCTACCCCCCTCTCTTTCGGAGCTATGGCCATTTTATTGCATTATTTTCAAGAATTTTTAATTTCAACGGAAGTAAAGGAAATTTTCTGTTCTTTGGCACAAAGTTACATCTGGTAGAGGTGTATTCATGATAATTTTTTCAACAATTTTGGTGCACTCCTTCACGTTTTTTCGGTCATTTGAAGTTTTCAATCGTAAAAAATACCATATAAGCGAAGAGCGACCACCCTGGAAAAATTCCTAAAAAATACGTTTTTTTATGTAGAATTTTACTATGTATTTGGTTTTGGCGATTTCTTTGAACTAAGGGCCGAAAATCGCGAAAAACCGTACAGAAATGTTGTAATTTTAGCAGATTTTTCAAATTTTGAGCGCTTTATACAGAAAGAAATGACCAAATAAGGAAACCAATTTCAAATTCGTGTTCAGCAGGTCAAAATACCCCGGTAAACACCCTTTTCGTAATAGTTTTGATTAAAATTTCAAAATTCACCTTTCTCAATGATTTTTAATGGAAAAAAAAGTGAATTTCGAGACTTCGAGTAAAACGATCGCGAAAAACGTATTTTTCGGGGTATTTTGACCTGCTGAGCACGAATATGGATTTGTTTTTTTCATTTCGTCATTTTTCCCTAAAACGTCCTCATTTTCAAGTTTGAATCGGATCTTTCGAGCAAGAAAATTATTATACACAATAATTACTGTCATATTCGTGTTCTACGACCTAAAATTAGTCGAAAACCAAAATCTTTCCATTTCAAAATTTTTGAGTCCAATTTCAGCTACAGAAACCGTACAAGAGGAGTGATGGTGAATTTATTTTCCACGTATCCTCCATGTCTTTGACATTAAATCGTGCCAATGAGTTACAATATTGCGCGCCCAGATCTCGAACAATAATTTTTTGAAATTTTTACACAAGAATCAACATTACAATTCGAGATTGAAAAATGTTTCACGAAAGCAGGAGCGGGGCATCAAAGATGCTTGATTTTTTTCAAATATTCCCAATTATCATTTTGGCATCACGTTGTTGCGCTGTACAAAATTAATTCATTATTGATTTTCTAAGGTGGGGCATTGCGGGGGGGGAGCATTGTTGGTCAAAAACACAAGAACACCTTTTTTCCGAAAATAAAACCGTATTTAAGACCAATAACATCACTATTAATAGAATTAGGAAGTTCGAAATTTAAATGGGAGGATTTCAACTCCAGGACGACCATAAAATCAACGTATTAAAAAAGTGGCAAAAATGAAACCCTATCTGAAAAACTCTCAACTCTAAATAATACGTCTTAGCAGATGGATTTCGGCGAAGACGTTGAAATATACATAAATTAAAAGAAAAGGGTGTGAATGGGGGCTTGGGGATGAAGAAAGAGGTAGTACACATGAGAAAATGACGAAATGAAAAAACCAAATCCATATTCGTGCTCAGCAGGTCAAAATACCCCGAAAAATACGTTTTTCGCGATCGTTTTACTCGAAGTCTCGAAATTCACTTTTTTTTCCATTAAAAATCATTGAGAAAGGTGAATTTTGAAATTTTAATCAAAACTATTACGAAAAGGGTGTTTACCGGGGTATTTTGACCTGCTGAACACGAATTTGAAATTGGTTTCCTTATTTGGTCATTTCTTTCTGTATAAAGCGCTCAAAATTTGAAAAATCTGCTAAAATTACAACATTTCTGTACGGTTTTTCGCGATTTTCGGCCCTTAGTTCAAAGAAATCGCCAAAACCAAATACATAGTAAAATTCTACATAAAAAAACGTATTTTTTAGGAATTTTTCCAGGGTGGTCGCTCTTCGCTTATATGGTATTTTTTACGATTGAAAACTTCAAATGACCGAAAAAACGTGAAGGAGTGCACCAAAATTGTTGAAAAAATTATCATGAATACACCTCTACCAGATGTAACTTTGTGCCAAAGAACAGAAAATTTCCTTTACTTCCGTTGAAATTAAAAATTCTTGAAAATAATGCAATAAAATGGCCATAGCTCCGAAAGAGAGGGGGGTAGGGGTCCAAAATTTTGTGAAAAATTATTTCTAGTCAATATACACGACTTAAGGTGTTTAGGAGCCCAAAAGCGCCGGGGGCCAAATTCACCCCTTATCCGTCCATACCCTTTTGAGTAAAACTCAACTTATAATACATCACGAGAAAGAAGAAGAAATTCTCTTCAAAATGAGCTAAAGAACAATTGAATTGAGCAATTTTACGATTTTTGGCGATTTTTAAAAAAATGTGAACTTTTGAACTTTAAGCTCAACTTCGGGCAACTTCGCACCACTTTTTCACCGTACCGGCGGGCTAGTTGTGTTCAGCAGGTCCGAATTATGAATAATCAACCGCCGTTTTGGGACCGGTCCCAGCTTTATATCATTTCAAGTAAATTTTAGTAAATTCAGCTCTTGGACTAATATTTTGGAGTATATCCGTTCATTATTTTGATTTCAAAAATTTGATTCGCCTCTAATGCATTTCAGGGTTTATGATTAAGATAATTTTTTGTATAAACTGTAGTAATTTCTCAAACACATAAAGTACACGATTTAAAAAAAAAAAAAACAATAATTGTAAACCTATAGATGTGATATTTTCAGTATATTTGTTTGAAATAAAATCATTAGAGCTATCATTTTCTTTTTTTATAAAATTTATTCGCTTTTTGAATCTATATTCAGAATCACCATTTCTACCAACAATTTCCAGTTTTTGGACTGTTATCATGAGTAATTAAATTAAATCATCTTTCGCGAGAATTTATGGAAATTTATTTATACTAGAAATTATTGTGGTGAGTTTCCACATTTTTACCAAAAGAAATTGACATTGTCATCGTCAATTCTGTGAAAATACTCAAAAATTGACCCAATTTGGGGCTCAAAATGTAGGTACCAACAGTTTTTCTCAAACTTTGGCTCATTGGGCGCGGAATGAATCCAAGAGGCAAGATTACATCGCGTTTGATTTTTTTGTCCAGCATACCGCATGATGCCTACAGAGGCATTATTGTGTCAAAAATGATCGAATTTGGCAAAAAATCGCACATGGGGAGGCCTCACACCCCATTGTGCCCGTGACCCAAGGGATGTGACATATATTTGGAGTTAGGGGAGTGTCTGCTACCAGAATGTAAAAAATTTTTTTGACCAAGATCAAATTTAAAAATTGGGAAAAGGGGGGGTTAGTCTTCAGCTCTCTTTGTGCCAGGGCAAAAATCCAAAATGCGGATTTTTGGGACTATGGGACCCATGCCTACAATAAACCAACTGATTTTTTTGTCCAGCGAAAATGCACACTAATTTCGATTTCTAGAGCACTTTTTGCTTCTTATGGACTGTAGACTATCTATGTTGTGCCGAAATACAACAGCCTTTGCAATTATATGAAACCGCATATTTTTCTGTATCAAAGGAAAATCGATATATCCAATGTACTTTTCCGTTTCAGGTTTCACATCATTTCGAGGAGAATGAGCCCTAAATGTTTTTGCATATTTTGCTCTTGAAAACATATTTTTACATATTCACGCTACTTTTGGCACATGTTTCCCCACATATTTCTCCTAAATTCTCCTGTTTTTCGGATTTTTAGCCCATATTTTTCAAATTTGAAAAATATGGGCTATAAGTTAACAAATTGAAAAAAAATTGAAAATTTTAATTTCTTATTTTTAATTTTTTTGGCTTTACGAAAGATGAAAAAAAAATCGCGCCAAATTGTCATACAATTTTATAATAGAAATAGAAATAGGTCTGAATCATTCGATTTTGCGTTTACGTATGTAAATTTTGTAATTGTTGGTTTAAAAAGCCAAAATTTTTATACAATTTTGAAATAAAAATACGTTTGATTAATTTGATTTTGCATTTAATGACGTGAATTTCAATCGAATTTCAGAATGGATGTAAAAAATGGACGGAATTTTTCAAGACCTTTCAAACGATACCCATAAGTACATTGCATATTTTCAGCATATTTTGGAAAAACGATATGCATATTTTTGATTTTCAGCGCACATTATATGTACATATTTTCCGATTTTTGGTGCATATAAATCCGCTCCCTAGCTATGATACTTACGGTGAACAGTTTACCCATTATTTATCAACAGAGCGCGATAGAAAATTATTTAAATAACATTTTTTGAATGACGTAAGTGTTTTTACTTCCTGTTGAACGGTACATTAATCCATTTATTCGAAATTGTAGGAAAATATTAAATATCGCACCAACTCATACACACTGCAAAAATTTTAAAATTAGTTAGTTACTGATTCATTGTTGGATTAAAAAGTTGTTTCAATTTTATAATTCTTCATAATATTAAATCAACAGTTTCAAAAGTTTTGCAAAAATTTAATAATTTTGGTTTTCACATCAGGTGCCATTAGGTAGATATTCAAATTCAAATCTGTATAAAAAGTAAGGGTTATGGTGACCAACTTGACTACCTGGAATTTTTGAATTTTTTATCACAATTTTAACAGAATTTATCATTTTTTACAATTTTTCATCAATTTGGAGTGGTCCGAGTCACTCCGAGTGCAAAATTTTAGGTAGTCAAGTTCGTTCGATTTTATGTACTGATTCCCATACTGGTTTCAAAACGTACTTGACTACCTAAAATTTTGCACTCAAACAGCTCAAAAATGATGAATATAAGCTTGAATTACATTCCTTTTACCTTAATTTCATGGAATTTAGTAATTAATTCAGGAATAATTGATTATATTCGAAAAAAAACACTAATCAAAATTATTAGATGATCGCGAAAATAGTGATAAGAGGTTACCGGGTAAATACGTAATTTCAGTTAAATTTCAGGTAGTCAAGTTCGTCTGATTTTGCATACTGGTTCCCATACTGGTGTTAAGACGAACTTGACTACCTAAAATTTTACACTCAAATCGCTCAAAAATGATAAATATAAGCTAAAATTAATTATAGTTGTATCCTTTATAGGTATTAATGTTTTTGGAATTGTTCAAGTTAAGTTAGGTAAGTAGTGATTTTTTTTTTTAAGAAAAGAATCAACCTTGATAATGCAGAATTATATTATTAAAAAAAAAATTCACTACTTACCTAACTAATAACTAACTCTTATTGATACAAATACAATTAAAGCTTATGTTTATCATTTTTGAGCTGTTTGAGTGAAAAATTTTAGGTAGTCAAGTTCGTCTTAACTCCAGTATGGGAACCAGTATGCAAAATCAGACGAACTTGACTACCTAAAATTTAGCACTCCGACCACTCAAGATCGATAAAATATAAGCTAAAATTAAATTATAGTTGTATCCTTTATAGGTATTAATGTTTTTGGAATTGTTCAAGTTAAGTTAGGTAAGTAGTGATTTTTTTTTTTAAGAAATGAATCAACCTTGATAATGCAGAATTATATTATTAAAAAAAAAAAATTCACTACTTACCTAACTAATAAAGCTTATGTTTATCATTTTTGAGCTGTTTGAGTGAAAAATTTTAGGTAGTCAAGTTCGTCTTAACTCCAGTATGGGAACCAGTATGCAAAATCGAACGAACTTGACTACCTAAAATTTTGCACTCGGAGTGACTCGGACCACTCCAAATTGATGAAAAATTGTAAAAAATTATAAATTCTGTTAAAATTGTGATAAAAAATTCAAAAATTCCAGGTAGTCAAGTTGGTCACCATAACCAAAGTAAGTAATACAGAAGAACATCTATGTATCGTAGGTATACTTACGTAATTTATTTCAATATTGCACACAACTTCTTGCTCATAATGCAGAATTCATTTTGATTTAGAATTTAATGTTGATACCTGCGTGTATCATTTGAAGCGAGTTCAAATCTCTTACTAGGTACCTACCTATGGATGATGTACTGATGTTGATGATAATTCTGACTATTTCAACTTCAACAATCTGCACAATTATTCATTTATACAAGTTTTACAGCAGTCCAAAACCTCAAAGCTTAGCAAGTAAAAATCTGGCATTGTATTGTTTATTATTACTGTTCAGCTACGTTTGTCTAATAGTAGTGTTATTTCTACAATTATTTGTAATCAACATCCATGTGGATTATATTCCATCATTTTTATTATACTTGTTGTTAACATTGACATTTGTCAAATTAATTATTGCTATCGATATATGTCTTTGTTTTCGCAAAATTGCTCTTTATCTACAACCACCTTCGGGCTCGACAAACAAAAAATTCTTCAAATTCTGTCTGCTGGGTTTGGGTATTCCTGCACTTATATCGGCTTTTATCTTAACTTCTAGCAATTCGTTTCCAACAAATTTTACTAACCTGTTGGTACCTATGAGGATCATTCGCATTGTTCGCTTAATTCCAATTATTGGCGCATTTTGGTACATTAGATCATCCAGTATGGATAAAAAAGAATTATGGTTAAAATTTTCCTTACATATTCGTCTTCTCTTAATGGTTGGTGGATTTTCCGCTGTTATGATACCTACTGTAGAAATATACGCAATTGTATATCCACCAAAAGATTTCAATGGAACCACTGATCAAACAGCTCTGGAAAATTTAAATATTGTAATGAATTATTTCAGCACTTTCCTAGAAGGAGCTGTAATTGGAATATTTTTCACATTCAAAAAAGGAACTTTCCAACCTACTAGCACTGCTTAATGTATCATTACATACGCAAGATAGCTAACTTATGCTTCCTTCCATTAATTAATCCAAACTAAATTTTTTTGTTGCGTTTTCATAAATTTTGTTTACTTTTAATAGTTGTCCTTTTCAATCCCTGTTTTATGAAAATGTAAACATTTAACTCTATTTAAAAAATGTGTTTTTTTTATAGTCGTTGATTTTTAAATTAACTAGCGGAGGTCCTGTCCTTTGGTCAGGGCCTAAAAAACCCTTTTGTCTTTCAAAAAATGAACTATCACTTTGAAATTTTCAATTTATACATAAGGTATGGATTGGAAAAAAGCAAAGGTTTTAAACATAATTTACAAAATTTCTTCTGCACCTCTCTTTAGGGTCGAATAATATTGGTATCTAATCCAAATTCCTGTCGTATTTTTCTTCCGAGCAAAATTTTGGCCATTTTAAAATTTTTCTGGTATACACTGAGAAAAATGGAGAATGAAAAATGAATAGAAAGTGTTGCAAAAACTTATAAATTTTATTCAAAACAAATAAATTTTATCAAAAAAAAAATAGATTTTATCCAAAAATAATAAATTTTATCAAAAAAAAATAAAGTTTATCCAAAAAAATAATAACGGGGCACCATTCGCAAAATTAGCAATTTTTATCAAAAAAAATAATAAAATTTATCACGAAATTTGGTAAAGTTTATTGCATAGAAAATAAAGTTTGTCAATTTTGCGATAAATATTATTATTTTGCAATAAATATTATTATTTTTTGAATAAATTTTACTAGTTTTGTGAATGGTGCCTTTTTATTATTACGTTTAATAAAATTTATTTTTTATTTTTTTGAGTGTACCTTTCTCAGGGGTGAATTTTAGTGATTGAAAGTTTTCTGCCCCCTTACAAAACAGAATTTTAGTAATTTTAAAAATGTAGGATGAATATGTTAAGGTGTGTGTGTATGGGGGAGGGGGGGGGGGGGGTCATTGCGTAAAACATGAGTCTGAATTTTCAAGAGGAAATTTCGGTGACCACTGACATACTTGATGATGTTTTGTTGCGAGATGAGAGATTTTTCCATGTTCTCAAAAGTCTGCGAAAGTCATCATATCGATTCATCAAAAAAAATTTCCAAATTTTTTCCTTTTGTTCAAAAACAAAATTTGAGTAATTTTTTGGTGACATGATGTTCAAAATTACTAAATCGACTTTTTGGGATCCCTGAAGATTTTTGGTGACGTGATGTCCAAATTGAAAGTTTTTGGAACATCAATTTACAGTTTTCAAAATGAACAAGTATATTATTATAAGCGGGAGAGAATGTATGAAAAGTGAGGTTTTTTGGTGATCAAAATAAAGACCATTCAAATTGACAAAAATGAGTTATTCTGGCATTTTAATGAGAAATAATCCCCAAACTATATTCATGATTTACAAGCATTTTCTCTGAAGCAAAACTTGTGTAATTTTTTCTCATACCTCCTTCCAGAGCGAATTTTGGGTAATTCAGAAATCTCTTGTATCCCTTTCCAGTGTAGGATTTTGGTATTTTTAATAATTTTTCTTTTCTCTTACTTCCATAGCGAATTTTAAAAATTGAAATTCATTTTATGCCTTTTTCTGAGAGGAATTTTGGAAATTTAAATTTTTCCTACATCCTCCTTCACAGCAAAATTTTTATAATTTCAAACTTTTTCTTAAGCCGTTCTTCAAGGAAAATTATGGTAATTCAAATGTCTGATGGACCCCATTCAGGGCAGAAATTTGCTGATGGGCATTTCTCCTTAGCTACCTTGCTAGGTAGAATATTGATAACTGGAAATCCCCCCCCATTTGAAGTCTATTTTGGTGTGAATCAGTTCATTAATCTGCCTCCAATTCATTTTAGGGCATAGGGCTTACAATTATGATTATTTTAATAAATAAGTAAACTGTATCATTTGTATTGTATGTACGTACAAAAAAAGGGTTTTTATATTATAGGTACCTACAAAATTAAAAAACTAAGTATGTAATTGTAAATCCGTAGACGGGGACACTTTATTGATTTAATTTTAATTTTATTCTATTCATTAAATTTTATTAATATAAAGTGTTAATTCCTAATTAAAAAGTTGAATAAAATTATTATAAAATCCGTTACTCAATTTATTTTTATTCCTCTTATTTGGCTAGAATGTGAAACAAATGGTCAATTTTTCACGAAAATTATCGAAAATTGCGTAAAAATGGTTAAAAATAAAAATAAAAATAATTTACATGAGTTCTAAAATTTCAATCATTTATGAAATGAGATTTGAAAAATATTCTCGATTCACAATCATTTTCAATACGTTTTTCTACAAATTTTGAGCTATTTTATGCATAATCGGGCATCATAGTGAAATTTGGTGGGAAAAAAGTAACTTTAGTAACCCAATTTGGGGAAAAAAGTAACCAATGTATTACCAAAAAGTAACCAAAAACTCAATTTTTAATGGTAAAATTTGTAAAAAAAAAAACAAAAAAAAACATGTATGTATTTAATGCAATTATTATAACTTATAAGCGCTCCCAGAAATTATGTAAGGGAGGGGCTGAGAATTGGAGAAAAATGGGGTGGGGTGGGGGTAAAAAATTCGTAACAAACTTCAAAATCTATTTTTACAGTAGTGCTCGTAAAGTCAGGTTAATTTCAGTGGACAGATGAAAAAATGTAATAACTGAAAAATTGCAAGAATTCTCTAAATCTGAATCAGTGAGATGAATATAAATGAAAATCAGTGATTCGCATTGATCGTTTAGTCAAAATTACTGATTTTTTTCTGGTTAATTGAAAATCGACTAAGAAATCAATGACTTTTGACTGCAATATCAATGAAAATTATTTTATTGGTTTAAAAAGGCAGAGTTTTTATAAAACTTGATTGATGTAGATTTAGAAAGTTATATTCTAATGTAAGAAATAAGAAAAATTATTTTTGAAGAGTAATAAAATGCACTTCTCTGAACACTTTTGAGGTAAAATTTCATTTTTTTTATTGAGCTTGAATTGAATCTGCTCGACTCCGGGACTTAATCAGACATTATGCAAGGGCGGGGAAGAATTTGAAAAAAATGAGGGTGTGTCAAAATTCAGTAAAAAAAGGTGGGTATCTAGCCTACCTACCCTGTAAATTTATATGAAAATCAGTGATTTTTCATTGAAATATTAATCAAAATTACTGATTTTTATTTGACAAATTGGAAATTGATTGGAGTTTTGACTGAAATATGGGTGAAAATCTCTAGTTTTTGATGAAAATTATTTCACTATATACTTAACCAAGAGAATGAAAATACACCAATTTTGACTTATTCAAATTTAGGGAATGATAGTGTATTCAAGAAACAGAGGTATCAATGTACTGCCCGAGTGGAGCGAGGGCGAAATTTTTTGAAACAAAAAAGTCTCCAAAACTTGACTAAACCGAAACTAACAGACACTTTACGCTTGAAAAAATCAATTTTTAGAGAAAAATTGTGAAAAAAAGGTAAATTTTTTGAGAAATTTTGGAAAAAAGTAACTTTTAGAGGTAAAAAGTAACCAAAGTAACTTTTGAAGTAGAAATAGTAACCAAAAGTAACTTGTCTCGAAAAAAGTAACCAAGTTACTAAAAAGTAACCACGCTATGATGCCTGCAATATCAATGAAAATTATTTTATTGGTTTAAAAAGACAGAGTTTTTATAAAACTTGATTGATGTAGATTTAGAAAGTTATATTCTAATGTAAGAAATAAGAAAAATTATTTTTGAAGAGTAATAAAATGCACTTCTCTGGCTTCAAGATACTTTTTTATGGCATTTTAAACGATTATTACCACATTTGAAACAATTTTCGTCACATTTCGACGCTTTCATCAACAACTTTCAAAACAGTTTTCAATGTTTCGCAAGCAACATGCCAATCCGAAAAATTTTTACAACCTCGCACCAACTTCACCCTTTACGAAATTAATTACACTTCAACGACTAAAATTCAATCGTCTACCAATTTCTCGTACCGTCGACTCGAAAACAAAAACTAAACCCAAACAAGGCACCTTTGCAATAATCCAATCGCGAAGCCCGAAATAATGCAAAAATTACCCAGCTCGGATTAATTTTCAACATTAAGACAATTTGCACAGCGCCGACGAAAATTTCAATTTTGTTTATCACATTTGCTCGAAGCTGTCTAACAAAGTTGCCTCGGGCAGCGTTGTCTATACCGCCAGTACGCGTATCACATTTATCAGACAAGATAACTGAATAAGTCTATAAACAGCTAATTTGCAAGGCGCAAGAAAGGATTCGGGGCAGCATAATAACACACACGAGCAAGCTCACATAATGAAATACCTTCACCGCGATATGCAAAGGGGACCAGACCGAAGGGAGGAGAGAAATATATATGCGGAACGTTGCGCTTAGTTATATCAAAAAAGGTACTGGTAATTTGATTACCCGTTATCCCGTTACAATTTTCCGATATTTTATACGCTTGATGATGAAAAAAAAAAAAAAGAATAAAAAAGAAGCAGGTATATCCTCTGTCGTATAAGAATCTGTTTATTAGCGAAACGAAATCGTATTGTAAATCTAATAATTTTGCCTTGCTGAGAAAAAAATCTCGTTTCGAAGCGACGACTACGACAGAAACATGTAAAATATAAAATCACGACGAATAGGTACACAACTACTTTTACGTGGAGTGGCATAAGAAAAGGAAGGGATGGGGAGGTAAAAAAGGCATTCGAAAAGGAAATATTATTCTTTCGGTCATGAAAAATATGACAAAGGAGAACACAATACGTTCGACTTTCTCGCCCCCCGTATAAATGGCTGGCTTGGCATAGAATTAGAGAGAATATAATGAAAGTGGAGTAAAAGTGCAAGAAAAAAAATTTCCAACTCGGAAGTGAACCGAATAAAGGAATAAAAAAAAGAACGAATCGATACTCGGAGATGCTATAGTAAATTTACGAAAGCTGCTGATTTGGTATACGAAAACACTCGCCGCCGGTGACAAGAATAAGAGCGCCGGCGAAATATACACAACAAAGATTATGCAATTCAACCTCGGCTCGTAAATCAAAAATACTGTTAATTCAGCCACCGGCGAGTGGCGACTCAACAAATAATAAATTTCCTCTTCCTTGTTCGCGGGTTAGGATTGTGTTTTGGTACTCGTGGAGCGGACTCGGAGCTCTCGTCCTTTCGTTTTGTCGTTTCCTTCATTCGACTCTGGTAGATGTAATTATCAAAGGCTATTTAGTCCAGTGGCGAAGTGCAAGTAAACGGAAAATGATGGTAGGCATAAAATTTGGTTTGATGAACAAGGACACCATAAAAAATTTTGAACCTGGGAGGTCAAGAGGGGTGAGGTTCGGGGAGGGGGGTCAGCCAGACCTTCATTTTTTGAAATTGAAATGTCGATAATAGCCCCCTTTTGGCATAATTCCCATTTCATTGAATCCTGATGTGTTCAAAAACGTCATTACTTTCAAACAGTAAATTCGGTTTTTTGCAGTTTTATACATCTTAATTCAAAAATCAAAAATCTGTTTCTTTTCTTTTGGTTCCGTTTTGTTCCGTTTGGTTTTGTTTGATTCTCTTTGTTTTCTATCTGTTCCCTCCGATTCAATTTTCTTCTGTTTGGTTCTAGACGATTTCCTACATTATTGGAGTAGGTAGTAGGTACTATCACAAAATAAACGAAGTAATGCATTTGGTTTTTTTGTAGTAATGTTTCTTTTCCTTTGGTTCTGGTTTGCTCTGTATGGTTATTTTTAGTTCATCATGGTTATGTTTGAATTCAGACGATTTTCGACATCATTGAAGAACTTAGATACTATTACAAAATAAATGAAAAACCGAGGGAGAGAGTTCCTCAAATTGGAGATTCCTCAACTCGTGTTTTCGTATTTTCCCTCAAAATTGCCTAAAAATTACTTTTTTTCAACTTCGCACAACCTGCCGACCTTCCAACCAAAAAGTGCCCCCGGTTAAGATAGGTGAATCGGCCTAAGAGCTACTTTTTGAAACTAACCATCAGACATTTTTAAGGACTCCAAAAAATGATTTTAGGGCGCATTTTCCATCTCCCATCTCACTCCGTTTCACCCCATCCCCCAAAATATCGAATTTTCTTCAAAAAATCACATTTTGGAACCTAACGAACCAAAAATTTTGAAATTTATGTGGTATACTCGGGAAGGGGTAACCAACTTTTGAGAATTTTTTCAGATTTTTTTTGCACCGCCCTCTAGCCAAAAGTCCACTTAGAAACTTTAAAATCGCTCTAATTTCAAAACTAAAAGACATACATTTTTTCTTTTTGGTACAAATATGGTCCTACTTTGGTACAATATAACGCAAATTTTTTCAGATTTTTTGGTTAGGGAGAACAGGCGAAAAAATACGATTTTCTACTCAAAAATACCAATTTTGTCATTCACGGAACCAAAAATTTTGAAATTTATACGGTATGAACGGGGAGAGGTAATAAACTTTTGAGAATTTTTTCAGATTTTTTTTTGCAATGCATTCTAGACAAAACCCCATCCTTAATCTTTCATAATTTTCTCGTTTTTCGCCAAATATGTACATGTAAAAATGTCGCGGTTTTTTTTAGATAACTTTTAAATGTTTAGAAGAATCCTAGAAAATTTATTTCAAAATTTTTGGCAATTTTTTGCTGAATTGTGCTGCCTTTTTGAAAATTTTGAACCCCTTTTTGTAATGGAGAGTTAAAGGGGCAATGGAATTTTTTTCCTCAAAATGAGTGCCATTTATCCATAAGTAGGTACACCACAAAAATTTTGAAAACTTCGAAGTGGTGGAAGTTTATCAAAAAAAAACAACACTGAAGCCCCAAGCGATAAAAAAAAGTGTATTTTTCATTTTTTTAGCCCAGGAGAAATGTACTTTGAAAAAAAATGAACACGTTTTTTGCTTTAAAGCAAAAATCTTAGAACATGGATATGTCAATAAGATATACCATACTCACAAATTTAATATAATTCTTCAGGATGTTCATCAACTTATATTCAACATGGGATGTACTCCTTTCAATACCCTTAAGGTATGGCAGCTTCATTTAGTTACTGTGTTACCGCTATTACACAGGTCTGAAGACACTTTTGATTACCATCAAGGAGAGGGATGCACCATACACTCTGCTTCTAGTGCGGTGCCTCTACCAAACTAGCGCATATCTTTCCAACTACTATCTCTCAGACAATCATTTTCCGGAAATCTTTCCCAACTTTCTGTCTGACATTCTGTCTAACTTTCCACCTAACATTCCATCTAATGCTCCATCTAACTTCTTCGAGTCTAACATAATGTCATTATGTCTTAATTTAAAAATGTTACTGCCTAACGCTCCATCTAATATTCCATCTAACTTTCCATCTAACATTCCGTCTAACTTCTTCCAGTCTAACATAATGTCATTAAGTCATAATCTAAAAACGTAACTGTCTAAAACTTCATATAACACTCTATCTAACTTTCTATCTAACTTTCCGTCTAATAATCCGTGTAATGTGCGACCAAATTTCCGATCAAATTCTGATCGATCGAATTCCCAATTGAATTTCCGAACGAATTTCCGAACGAATTTCCAAACGAATTTCCGATCGAATTTCCGACTATCTTCCTGATTTTTTGACCTACTTTCAAATTGAATTTTTGATCAACTTTTTGACCAACTTTTTGACTGTCTTTTTGACCGACTTTTTGACTGACTTTTTGATGAGAACCATGAACAGATATAACATCCATCTACCCAGTTAAATATATTCCTCTTCCTCTTATCTATATACCTTTCAGGACATAATATTTGTTGTCTCATATTACATCCATCCACCTAGTTGAAGAACTTCTGCTTCCTCTTATACAACTTTCTAACATAATATTGCTATATGTCTCAATCTACCATATTATTTTCAATTTTTTTCAAGTCTAACATTACGTCGTTATGTTCTGATCTACCACAACTGTTATAACCATAACAAACATGATGTCTAACATAATATTATTATGTCTGGATCTACAATTCAATTTCATTTCCAAGTTTTTCAAAGTCCAACATAATGTCATTATGTCTTGATCTACCATAACCGTTACAATTACATTCACCGTTACATAGGTAAACATAACAAACATAATGTCTAACATAATATTATTATGTCTGGATCTAGAATTCAATTTAATTTCCAAGTTTTTTAAAGTCCAACATAATGTCATTATGTCTTGATCTACCGTAACCGTTACGTAACCGTAACGCTTTTCAAAAATTTTACCCCCCAGGCCTAAAGACATATCCATGTCAAAAGAAAAAAATGTTAATCGCGATTTTATTGCTGAAAAAGCTTCTATATGATGTCCAGAGTCTGTGATAAATTCGCACCGCTCGCACCCCTATTGCTTTTTGAGGGGGGTGGACCCCTTATAGGGGAGAAAATTGTTTTGCACCGATTCCGCTCAAATTCGCGTGGAGGGTTATGTAGGTGTAGAAGTACTCCCCAAAAAAATTTCAGCTCCCCCTGACCTCAGGAGGCTGAGCCAGCGCTTCCCAAAGTTGGACATTTTTGACTAAAATGCCAAAAAAACGAGTTTTTCAAGTATAAAATCACCCCAAAATTTCAACTTCGAAAAATTCCATGTTTTCTGTATACATTTTGAGATGACGAATCCGTCTAGTCCATCAACTTTTTCATTTGGGGTGTTTAACCCCGCGTACGGCCCATTCGAAAGTATACAGATCTTGGTTTTGGAGGTAATTTTTTTGCTAAAAAAACACGATCTATGCACTTTCGAATGGGCCGTACGGAGGGTTAAAAACCCCAAATGAAAAAGTTGATGGGCTAGTCGGTTTCGTCATCTCAAAATGTATACAGAAAACATGGAATTTTTCGAAGTTGAAATTTTGGGGTGATTTTATACTTGAAAAACTCGTTTTTTTGGCATTTTAGTCAAAAATGTCCAACTTTGGGAAGCGCTGGCTCAGCCTCCTGAGGTCAGGGGGAGCTGAAATTTTTTTGGGGAGTACTTCTACACTAGGGTGGATCGAAAAAAAAAACATATCTTGGATTTTGACCATATTTGGTGGGGTGGTTTACTTTGAGTGGGAGACTTCACAAAAAAATTTTGAGCCTCCGAGGGGCAGGGGGAGGGGAGCAGGAGGTGTTCAAAGTGCACCTCTTTTTGAAAAAAACTCCGTTTTTTGCGTTTTTTAGCCAATCAAAATTGTGTGAGAAGCCTTAGTAAGACTTAAAAGATGCGATTCGAGTTTCTACATCTCCCTGAACCATCGCCGTCCTCCTCCGATCAAAATTCTGACTGCTACCAGGGGGTTGAAAAGTTGCAGATTGCAATATTTCAATAATATGAAATTATCACTAAGCTGGAATGATTTTTTTTGTCATCGAGTAAGTCCTCAAATTCGAAACGTATTTCTATTGATTGGGAGAAAAAATTTGTCCAATCACTTGACGAAAAAATAATGGATTCGAGTTCATAATATCAGAATATCACAATTAGCAACTGGTTGCACTGACGTACAAAATGTTCAAAGAAAAATTTTTAATTTTTAATTTCTGATGATTGAAAACAAAATTATTGTGTATTTTTCAAACGACAAAAAAATTAATTTGAGGTCAACGTAAACCCCATAGGTGCGTAGTATGCCACGATTTGCAACTGGCTGCACTGACATACAAAATTTTTGAAAAAAATTTTCGAAATATACTTTCAGTGATTGAAAAAAAATACATAATATTTTCAGGCGAAAAAATAATCAATTCAAAGTCGATATAAATTCCGTATTTTGGAATTTTTGATTTGCTGTTGGCTGCACTGGTGTACAAAATTTTCAATTTTTTTTTTTCAAAATTCACTTTTAGTGGTTGAAAAAATTTTTTGTTCACTTACTCGATGACAAAAAAAAAATCATTCCAGCTTAGTGATAATTTCATATTATTGAAATATTGCAATCTGCAACTTTTCAACCCCCTGGTAGCAGTCAGAATTTTGATCGGAGGAGGACGGCGATGGTTCAGGGAGATGTAGAAACTCGAATCGCATCTTTTAAGTCTTACTAAGGCTTCTCACACAATTTTGATTGGCTAAAAAACGCAAAAAACGGAGTTTTTTTCAAAAAGAGGTGCACTTTGAGCACCTCCTGCTCCCCTCCTCCTGCCCCTCGGAGGCTCAAAATTTTTTTGTGAAGTCTCCCACTCAAAGTAAACCACCCCACCAAATTTGGTCAAAATCCAAGATATGTTTTTTTTTTCGATCCACCCTATTCTACACCTACATAACCCTCCACGCGAATTTGAGCAGAATCGGTGCAAAACAATTTTCTCCCCTATAAGGGATCCACCCCCCTCAAAAAGCAATAGAGGTGCGGGCGGTGCGAATTTATCACAGACTCTGGACATCATATAGAAGCTTTTTCAGCAATAAAATCGCGATTAACATTTTTTTCTTTTTTAACCAATTTTTCGATGCTATTTTTCCTGGGCTATTTTACCCATTTTACGCGTACTTTAGTAGCAAAAAAAATTTTCTTTGCCAAAAAAGAAATTTATGATAATATCTCTATATAAAATCATATTCCAGGGACCCGAACTTTCGGAGCTCCGTTTTAACCCCTTCATCCCCCCCCATTTTGAGTTGATATAAGGTCGGAAACATGGGTGTCGATTTCGCATAAGTTGAACCTTCGGAGTACGAAAATGAAATCAAAAATGTAATCAGAGCCTTCAGATGTCTCGTGGGGATTAGGGGGCTAAAACGGGGTTCCGAAAGTTCGGGTCCCTGGAATATGATTTTATATAGATGATTTTAATGCCAGATATTATCATAAATATCTTTTTTGGCGAAGAAAACCATTTGAAATTTTTTCCATTGATTTATTTCATCATCCGATGAAGAAAATTGTGTAAAAAGGAAATTTTTGCCGTTTCTCCCTCCCCCCCCCCAATAATCAAAAAAATATTCTGTAGCAGGACAAATTTTTACTCCTCTCCATCTCAACCCATTTTATTCGGCATCTCACCAACTTTTGGTAAAGACAAAAAAGCTCATGAGTGAGTATTCCAATTTTATTTAAAAGATCTGGAAAACTTAAAAAAATGGTATGAAAAATCTAAAAATGTCAAGAAAAATCATTTTTGAAAATTTTTTCTCCGAGCGACGCGACTTTGGCGCAAGGAATTTTTGCCTCGAGCACTTTTCGCCGCACGAAACTCAGTGAAAATTCAGGATTATTTAATTATATACAATATAATATCTGTCGGTCGAAATGTTTAAAACGATTTCTGAGTATTACAGGTCCGACACAACAAATACAGGCCCAAAGACTCCCCGTATTTCCCCTCTGGAGGAGTGAGGGGGTCATTTTTGACTAGTATTTTGTCCATTTTTGATGATTTTGAAACTGAAATTAGTTTTACAACCTCGTATTTAGGAGAAGAGGTAATATCTTTACAACAAATCGATGTACACATTGAAATCTAGGTTTTTACAAACACTGGGGTGTGTCTATTTAGTTGGAGAGGTAACATTTGGGCAACAATTTTTATTAACATAGTAAATACATACAACAGAATGACTAAATTAGATTTTTTCTGTCGAAAGTCTGGGAACGAATAGAAAGTTTTATCTTTCATTCGAATTCTGCAGAAATTAAATGAAACGTCTGAAAAATGAAAAGTTGATTTTCAATCAGCTAATGACTTAATTTCATTTTTTGTCAAACTGTTACCCCTCCCCTAAAAAGAGTCGCCTCTGATCACCCCTTCGTTTTAATTGCAAAATTGGGCAAAATTATAGTCAGAAATGACCCCCTCACCCCTCCGAAAAAAACATAAGGAGTGCCTCTGAGCCTGTATTTATTGTTTTGGACCTTTGTTATCGACCGATAAATATTATTTCGTTCATAGCTAAATACCTAATCGTAATTTTTAAACAAAAATGGGAAAAATTGATCCAATTTCAGCAACTTTAGACCCCTCTATTCACCCAGAGTAACGACATGGGAAGTTGTAAAATATTAATATGTATATGTTCGAAAATCGTAATAAAAATTTGGTTGAAAGGTCGGCAGGTTGTGCAAAGTCGAAAATATAATTTTTAGGCAATTTTGAGGGAAAATGCGAAAACACGAGTTGAGATATCTCAAATTTGAGGGACTTTTCTGCCTCGAATTTTGAAAGTAATGACATTTTTGAACTGAGTGAGATTCAATTCTATGAAAATGACACCAAAAAAGGGCCGAAAGTCCAATTCCAAAAAATGGGGGCTGAAGCCCTCTTCGGATCTCCTCCCTCCGACTCCTATAAAGTTTGGTGATGGCTTCTTGGACTCAAAAAAATTCTTATGGTATTCTTGTTCATCATACCAAATTTCACCCCTCTACCATCATTTTACGTTTATATCCAAAAAAATTGCAATCTCTCACTGGACCTGGACTAATTTGTCTGAGAGCGAGGTCCTGGCATTTTCTTAATTTGGCCCAATGTCTGGGCGTTGAATGCTGGCACAGTTCGGGGAAACGCGGAATCGTCATTGAGAACCACTCGAACTATTTAGAATGCAACTTTTATGAGTAAAATACAAAAACCCGGCGATTTCTGCGAAATGCGGTACTTTGTGAACATTTACAGCTTTTGACTCGATACGTTAAGTCGTTAAAAGTTGGATCACGTATTTATACCGGGAGAGAGGCAACTTCGAACGGGTTTAATACCGTTAAGTAGACACCCAATATTAAACGTTTCAAACGGGGGACAAGAAAAATTTTTACTCCTTCCCGCGCGCGTCCGCGTCCTCCGCGGGGTACGTAGTATAACGTTACTTTTCCCCCTTCTTATATATAAACCAATTTCCGTCCGAAACTAAATGTAACGCGCTCCGTTTACAAATTATCTTCGCTACCGAAAATCTCAACGGAAGAAAATTATCTTTCGCTGTTCCTCGTGCGGCCCCCTGCTCCTCCCGCGGCGAAAAACTTTCGACTTTCTGCGCTGCAAAAAACTTTCGCCCTTTAATTTATGCATTTTTCCGACAAAAGAATTTTCCGAATAATGTAACCGCGCAGGCGATGCGGACGGCGCGGCGCTCGCCCCGCACCCTGCATCAGATAAACATCTTATTTTGTTCGGACTTCACTTTTCCATTTTGGTGCCTCGGTCCCTTCAGCAATCGTCCTTACAGCCCGTTGGTTTTTCCAATTCACTCCTCCTCTCCGTTGTTGTTGTTATTATTATCATCGGACAAACAGATATAAAGAGAAAAAGTTTAATCGAAAATTTCCATCATTTTTGCCAGCGAGCAAAGATTAAAAAGACGAGAAAATGGAATTTATCGCCAATTTCGATTTTTCTTTTTCTCCGTCGCCCCGACGCGGCGCAGCGCGGCGAGCTCGCGGGAGATTATTTTAAAGTATAAGGCCGAGAATTGATTTTTATCATCGGACAAATTCCATACGATTTTATTGCCCGTGATTGGCAAAGTGGTGACAATTTTTTCCTTCGTAATGTGACGCTTTAATGCGAGTGCAGTTCGGGTTTCGGATTATCACGTATTCCCATTCCCCCCGCGTCGCGTTTAGAATTATCGAATTAACCAACGGAATCGAATTTTCCTCGTTTATCGAGCAGGTCTTATTGGAATAAGCGGAGTCGCAAACACGAAAACCATTAAAAATTATTACCTCGTTTAATCAGTTTTGTAAATAAATGTATGTACGAAAATGTATTAAAGTATGACGCTGACGTCAGAATATAATAACAGAATTGTCGAGAGGGTATTCTCCGAATGGTGAAATATCACTCGAATGTCGAATTATAATTGTTCTTCAAATATTAACACAATGTTTGAATCAATGATAACGATATACGCCGCAAAAAAATAAAATAAAATAATTTTTCGAAATGAAAGGTGAGAGTCAAAGTTGTCATAGGTACGTAAAATCTTAAAATATGTCAAGATAAGTAGGTAAAGTTTAAAAAACCAAAAAATCATTCGTTATGAAATTATTCTGAGGTAAGTATTTTAAACTTTAAATTATGAATGTAATTTTTACAACTTGAATTTACTTAGAATAATTTTAGATCACTTTATAACTGAATGAAAAGAATCACTCAGCAATGAATAAATCATTAACAAAAGGATTAATCCATCAAACGATCCGTACACGAATAAATGAGTCATGAAATTCTAGCGTATAAGGTTCTCGATACCTCTTAAGAGGAAATTTTACATGTTTCTGCAAATTCGTGAATAATTCTCTTGAAAATTATTTCATTTTAGTATTAAAGATGGTGAACGATTCATCAACTTATATGATTCGCAATATCGAATCAACGTGATCACGAGTAGTAATTACCGGTAATATCTTTGAAAATACGGTTATAACAGGGTAATTTGGAGCAGTTTATGGTAATTACCAGTAAATTACATCTATTTTTAGTACATCCATCGCAATGATAAATTCTAAATTATAAAGGTTCTCAGTAAATTACTGCAGTTAGTTAGCTAGTTACACTAATTTACCAGTAAATACAGCACTTTACAGGTAATTACCATAATTTACCGGTAAATATAATTACATGTTACTGCAAAATTGTAATTACAGCGATTTACTATATTTAGATTACAACGGTAGTCATTAAATTACCAACATTATCAATAAACTACTGTAATTATCAGTAAATTCAACACCAGATTTTTTGGGGAGAACTTACCACTAAAAAAAGAGAGAAATTCCACTTAAAAGTTGTTAAAAAAATTTCGTTTGAAGTTTTTTATTAAGATTGTAAAAACTTCGTTCAAAAGAACACAAGAATCACAACGAATAACAAAAAATTAAAATTGGATGGCTTACATATTTTTTTCAATCCACTCCATGGTTTCGTTCAATTTAGGATACATTTCTAAAAATAAACTCATTTCGTAATATTTTTTCAAAGAACATAAACATTGTTCATTTTTCAGAAAAATTGAACATAATTTCCACTTCAAGAAAAATATCGATAATGTGCCCAAATTACTGTAATTACTGAGAAATTTTAGTATTTACCGGCAGATTGGTGTCCTTACAAATAAATTACTGTTTTACCGGTAAATTACCATAATTACCACAATTACCGATAAATTACCATAATTACTGGTAAATTACCATAATTACCACAATTACCAATAAATTACCATAATTACCGGTAAATCACCATAATTACCGGTAAATCATCATAATTACCGGTAAATTACCATAATTACTGATAATTTACTATAATTACCGGTAAATTAATATAATTACCAGTAATTACTATAATCACTGGTAAATTACTGTAATTACTGGTGAATTGCTGAAATTACTGGTGAGTTTTCTATATTTGTGAGGCGTTGTGTGATAAGGGACCATATGGTGAAAAAAAAACGGACATGAAATTTGCCTACTTAATTCGCCTAGAAAACATATTTTCTATACGAATCATGCAAAATCTGACATTCGATTTTTTTTCACCACAAGGTCCCTTATCGCACAATGTCTCACATTTAAAGGTAAATGGTAAATTGCTGAAATTATTTGTAAATTTTAGTATTTACCAGTGAATTACTGTTTTTAAGGGAATCTGGGGCATGATACACCAAGGAGCACGAAGATGCAAATTATTGGTCTATTGTAGTTAAAAAATCTTCGAGCTGGCCAAAACGATCTCGATCAGTTTAAAAAAGAAAAGGAAAAAGAAAGCTTGGTTGAACTTCAAACCAACGAATAAACCAGAAAAACTCATTTTAGAATAAAAAGTTAAACGTACTGGTAAAATCTCTAAAAAGAAGAAAAATTGGTCTGAAAAGGAGAATAAATCTACACCTAGGAAAGAAAAACGAAAAAAACCAGCTAGGTAGTGTATTATTTAATTGACAGCAGGACTCTCAGCAATTAAAGATGTGGACGATTTTTAGCCCTTGCCTTGAAAGAGACGAAAAAAGGCGATGAAAAAATTCACTACGCAGTACATGTAGTGAATTTTTTCATCACCTATCTGATCATGATATGGAAAATGATTAAGTATGAAAAAAAACGATGATTTTCCATACGATGATTCACCAGATACCGAACTTCGAAGAAAAATCTGTTAAATCGGATGATTAAGCGAATTTGAAAAAAAAATAATGAGAACGGAATCTATGATTCAAAGGTTTATTTTTCCAAAGTCAACGATATACGTACTATGTAATGTAGGAATCATTAATTCACGTGAAAAACAGTTCATTTCCAAGAAATATAAATTATTAGCTACCTAGGTAAAATTGTAATATATTATTTTTTGACCTTAGATTCGATAAATGTGCTATTCTTTATATTTTTAAATTTTAATTCGATTTTCGTTTTTTATGGTACTTTTAATTTATTAAATTACCTTTCGAATTGGATTGTATTAATTATATTATTGATACATATTCAACGATTATATTGAGTGAATCTGATAATAAATTCGCGATTTTTCAGCATGTTTTCAATATTTGCAACCTGCCCTGTGGAATTTTGAATCAAAAATTTTGAGGGATGAGGTATGCATAAAAAATAAACTTTTTTCAGCGAAATGAAAGGAAAATGTTTGAACTTCAATTTATGGAAAAAATCAAATTTTGGTCGAGTCGAATAGATTTGGTAAACCATTTGGTCTGTTTCGTATGAAAAGGATCGTTAACGAAAACAAGCCTTATTCAGAAAAAAAGATTGGTGCAATAGAGTAAAAAGTGAATTATTCACATATTCCCGAATGAAAGAATCATTTTTCATAAGAAATTTTTTTAGTAACAAATGAATCGTCCCAAAAACTGGTCGGCTCTCAACTGAGCTATTCTCAAATAATCGAATTTTTCCAATCAACTTTGAAAGAATCTCAGCAGTGTCAGAATTTCTTTGGTAGTGTAGGGGGAGGGGGAGAGGTCCTTTAACCAAAATAGCAACATCGAAGAATGAAAAAACGAGATCTGAGCGAGGAAAAATGAATATGTAATTTTTTAATATGCAGCGATATAAACAGATTAAAGCACTGAAGCGATTTTTTTCGAAAACTATGTTAGAACATCAAAAGACTACTGTTTTTTGAACTTTTTAATGAGGTTTTCGACTTCAAGGAGGAAAAGCGATTATCCCAAAATTGATAATTGACCGTATTCAAAGGCGCAATCAAGGGGCTATCGGGCCAAAGTCCCCTTCCAATCACCAAAAAAAATTCGAAAGTTTTTAAAGATCAATGAAGTGCACCTATACTTAGCAGGTGGAATTGCAGGGGGGAAAATAGTTCAATATGACAATGTGAAATGTTCTACTTTTATTACCTCGCAAGTTTTTAGCCATAGACGTACCCAAGGGAGGGGCTCAAGGGGCCGAGCCTCCCTTCCCCTTAGGCCCCGTTTTCTGCCACGCGGGTTACTGCACAATTGTACCTACTTATTCACCTTTCGTGTATAGCAGCTTGATCAGCTGAGCTGAAAATAAATTTTCCTTCCTCGGTAAGGAGATTTTTTATATAAAAATATCAAAAAGAAGTGCATTTTGGCTCGGGCAGTATTTTAGTCACTCTATTTCTTGAATACACAATCATACAACTCTCTAAATTTGAATCAGTCTTTGATGAAATTTTGCCTTTTTGAATTAGTGTAATATTGTTCATTGAAAATTAGTAATTTCTCACTGGTATTTTGGTCAAAAATCACTGATTTTCAGCTAAATTTATTTCATTGATTCAAAAAGTTTAAATTTCGCTAAATTTGATTAATTCGGATTCAGAGAGTACATTAATTTATTATTTAATTCAAAAATCCCGCAATTTTTCAATTTTCTTTCGCTCAGATCTGGATGAATTTTTTGCAATAAAACTTGAAGAAGTTCTTGTACGAAATGTCGATCAGGGTGTCCACTATATTTCAGAAATGATTTTCCCTGACTTTTCCAGGTTTTCCAGACTAATTTTTCAATTTTTTCCAGATCTTTTAAATATGATATTTGTAAACCAGGGGGGGGGGGGGTAATTTTTCACGTGATGTACTTACATCCCGAAATTTTACATCGCAAGAATAATATAAAATTCAAGGGGGTCTAACGATTTTTTTTCTTCAAAATCACTATTAGATACTTTTTACGAGATCTTTAGATGCTCCTCTTCGGGTCCAAAAAATTATTCAAGTTCAATTCTGAAATTTTTTGAGCCCACCCAATTCCCCCTCACCACAAAAATTTGAAAATTTTATTTTATTACCCACAGAAAAAATTTCAAATAAAAAGAAAAAACCAAGTATTCCAACCTAAATTAAGGTTTTGAAAAATGAAATAAATTATGCCAGGTGTCTACCAAATCAAGCGAATGAAAATTCAGATTTTCCCAGGCTGAAAGTTCAAAAATTTCAGAATATTGTATTCCCCCCCCCCCCAATGAAAAACACATGCTTCACATTCATAAATTCACGCAATCTCTTGCAATTTTTTAGTTTGTACCAATAAATAAAAAAGTCAATGAAGAGGTGAAATATAAATCATTTTATGGAAATATATAAACGTATGGCGAAAATTTTTGTGAAAAAAGATTTTCAAAAGATGAAAATTCACCAATTTTCCCTCATACGTGTTTTCTAAAACATGGCCACTAATTTCGAATTCTGTTTCATTCCCTCTCCCTTCTTTTCAACGTCGTGGTCAAGGGCATCATGGCATTCCTTTCTCATCATAGCTCATTAAAAAATAAGTTTCCAAAAAACTTGAGATTTTAGATAAATTTTGTAGAAAGGCAGAGTGTAAATACCCTGAGAGTAGCGAGGAAAATTTTTTTTGAATAATTCATAATTTAATGGACAAAAGACATGAGGACCGTTTTTCCAAACCGTGATAACTTCAAAAAAGTGATTTCGAGTAAATCAAAAAAAACTGTATCACGGAGAAAGTTTTGTTTTGTCAAAAAGTCAAAAACGCCAAAAATGAAGTTATCACGGTTTGGAAAAACGGTCCTCACATGCATTTTGAAAAAATGAAAAATAAAAAAAAGTAGTTAAAAGATATAATAATTTGGCCCGAGCGAAGCGAGGGCTAAATTTTTTGAAAAATTTATAATTAAATAGGCAAAGAAACACTTTTCTAAAAGATTTATTCTTTTTTTTAGATTTTCGAAAAATTCCAGAGAAAATTCCAAAGTTCCCTGACTTTTCCAGACCACTAAAATTCCCTGACTTTTCCCGGTTTTCCAGAGAATGGACACCCTGTCGATTTAAGAGCTCGTTTTGCATTCCAAGAACCTGAGGGGGGGAATCGATTTTCCATAAGGTTAATGGTCCCAAATCCGAAAAAATTGCCTATGGGTAAAATGACCCCTAAGGCCTCTTTTTTCGTGGACGGTCACATTTTTATTATCCACCGACAGAAAATTCTCTGACTACGCCACTAAAATAACACGTCACTAAATTTCTTCATTAAATTCTGACGACCCCTCCCCCCCCATTTTTTTTTGAATTCTCAGCTCCTCCCTCACAAAAATTCTGGTTGCACCTATGACCGGATTTACTCATTCATCCAAAACTTCTGAGAAAGTCAATAGTTGAATAATCAAATTCCATTTTTGAGATTCCAAGTCCAACCTGCTCAAGAGAAAATAACGTAAAGGAGGGTTGGCGACGAAATGCGATCACTAAAGACGATTAAATTTCGCCGAAACTTTGAATGGTGAATTACGCTGGAATTTGCGATTGTATTTCATCGCAGGTAATACTTGGAATGGATTTAGCGGCATTTCGCACTGACGATAAATTTAAAACTCCGTCTGCGAAAGAAATTCTCGACCACATTCGGCCAAAAACGACAACGAAGGGGGAAAAAAATAACCACAAAGCGCTCTAAATCAGAGACACAAAACACTGGTAAAACTCCAAAAGGGAACGGAATGGCACGGCCTGCGTGAAAATACCACATCTAAATTTCATCTCGTAATCACTTGGAAAGCCCATCGATATAAGATTAGATTGGAAAATTCGTCACGAGCCGCAGACGACCACCAATCACCGCCTCCAACATAGAGCAAAATCATCGTAGTACATAGTAAAATAAAATAAGGGCGAGAGAGAGGAACGAAGAGAGTGAAAAAAAAAACCAAGGGGCTACAAATCCTTTTCTCGTATATAACGATTGTTTAAGTAAAATAAAGTTATCAAATGCGAATTTCTGGAATCGTACCAACTATCGAAAACGTTTAATCGAAAGAATGAAAAAAGCATTCATTGTTTTGTTGTATTTCGCGCGCGGTTAAATCAAGTGGAAACAGATTATAGTCTTCGCAATGCTTCTTTTCTTTGTATCTGTCAAATTCGTTTTTTGGTTTTTACCGCCGCGCGCCAATCGCGCTGTCACGCCCTGCTATTTTTCCACCCAGCGAACTGGTACCATGCTCTCTTTCGATACATGTGTGGGAACGTCAAAGATGTGCTTTAAATGCCAAAAATACCCGACTATGAAATTGATTAAATTTAGTATACGGATACACGAGCGTGTGTGTTTGTATGCACGCTCGTCGCTTTCGCCGAAACGGATTCTTGGTATACGAAGCGTACTACTCGCGATGGAAAAACATCGTTACCAAATTGCCATCTCCACTACAAATAAAACTACTAACTCAAATAGAAAAACATCCAACTACCCAGAGTAAATTTACCAAATATAATTTTATTTACATTCGCCTCCCAAACACAAAGTACAACTCGGCGCATTAATCAGACAAAACGAGATGAATTAAAACCAATCACAAACGCTACGTGTATCGCACCCTTTGCTTTCTCGTTCTGCGATTCTTCGTACCCTTCGTCGTCGCGTCGTCGAGAACCCACACACTTCCAATCGTTTGCGCTTCCTAATGGTTGGCGATGTGTACCCTTTTATCACTTCATTCGAACCGACAATGTTTCCTTTTTAACGTCTTTAAGGTCGTTCACTACCTTAAATCGTCGAGCTTCTTTTTTCGGCTTTTCTCTCCCTTTTTTTTACACTCTTTGAAAGTCTTTCTTTCGTAAAGCATTACGGTAAAGCTCTCATATGAAATTTATGGGTTGAAGGTATCTCGCAATAACGAGCATATTTTATTTTATTGTGCTCGAAATTAGTGGATTTCGTAAAGTGATCTCAAAACTCAGGCTATTAAAAATTAAAACTGCATCAATGCCAAGTATTTCATTAAATAAAAAAATAAAAAATTTCCTCAAACTGAGAAAAATTATTCGAATATTACAAAAATTGCGCTTAAAAGATATAAAAAATCCTCAGAGTTCAAAAATCCTTCAAAATAAACAAAATAATTAAAATTTTGAAAAAGTCCTTAAAAGGGTTTGGCCGAATAAGAGGTGAATTTTACCCCCACTTCGATTGATTTTCGATCTAACCTCTTCAGAAGGTGTCCCTCGATGTAAAAAAATTTCAGAAAAATTGTTGACCACCCCCCCCCCTCCATCCCATCACTTTCGAAGTTATGACCATTTTATTGCATTATTTTCAAAAAAAAAATATTATCGATCAAAGTGAAGAAAATTTTTTGTTCTTTGATATAAAGTTACCCATCTCGTGGAGGTGTGTTTATGCTAAGTTTTTCATCAATTTTGGTGCACTCTTTCATTAAGTTTTGGTCATTTGAAATTTTCAACTGTAAAAAGAGCCTTGATGGCCACTTGGTGAAAATACATATCCCAAAAACAAGTTTTTTACGCAGATTTACGTCACGTATTCACTTTTGGCGATTTCGAATTCGCAAAAGCCGAAAATCGCGAAAACCCGTACAGAAATTATATTTTTTATTTCTCAACTTTTGAGCGTTTTAAACGGAAGTCCCTCCCCCCCCCCCTCCGAAAGAGAGAATTCAAAAAATGTCAAACTTGATACAAACATGTTTCTACTTTTTCTCAGACCATAAAATTGAATACTAGGTATAAAAATCGTCTAGCCAAACGAAATAGGTACCTACATACATCGCTATTATAGAAAATGGTCATTTTATCCCATTACTGAAGAAACGATCGATTTGCAATACGTAAAAATGGTCGTTTTTTGTCATTTTTCAAGAAACAGCAAAAACAGCCAATTTTCAATTTTGTAAAATTATTGTAGTTCTTCGTCGTTCTCCAAGAAACAACCAGAAAGGAATCTGCTATTTTAGAAAATGATGATTTCTTGTCGTTTTTCCAGAAACGACCAATTTTCAACATTATTGTTATTTTCGTGCTATGTATGAATTCTAAAAAATTAAAATTTTCACAAAATTCATAATAACAATTAAGTTGTTTAAAACGTGATTAAACCTCACTTTTATACAACACTCTCAAAAACTACAACACTGACGTTTCAAACCTACTCCATGAGCATACCAAATATCCTCCTTGGAAAATAAACATACCCAAAATTGATTTAACAATGACTGACTATAAAAAAGGAGAACACACTCTAACTACAATAAGAAATAAATCCCTCCAAGTAATTAACAGTTATAACAATTACAGATTATGCTACACAGATGGCTCAAAAACTGAATCCCAGTCTTCTAGCTATGCTTTCTCAATAGATGGAAACCTACAAAACTATACAACTAACAAACATTCATCTATCTTCACTATAGAAATTACAGCTATTTTCCATTGCCTAAAAGTTATATTTGAAACAAACCCCCCACACAAAAAATTTCTCATTATAACAGACTCACTATCTTCCCTACTAGCAATCCAAAATAAATTTTCAGATCTATACATAATTCAAAAAATCCATCAAGTAATCTCTGATATCCAATCTTCCAACATGAAAATTAAATTTCTGTATGTTCCCAGTCATGTAGGCATCGAAGGAAACAAAGAAATAGATAGAGCCGCAAAACTAGCCGAATTACCCTCCCCCCTGAACCTCCTAAATCCAAATGACATAAAAAATATGCTCACTAAATCCCAACTTACAACTTGGCAAAATCTATGGAATACAAAAACTGACAATAAACTCCATATTCATAAAAAATCCATCCACCCTTGGAAAAAACTCTCACTCCTCAATCGATCAGACGAAATAATAATCACTCGCCTCAGAATTGGACACACAAAACTCACCCATAACTATTTATACCTTCGAGCCCCCAAACCCAATTGCCCTTTTTGCAACTCAGAACCCTTTGACACTCAACATCTCCTCTTTCACTGCCCTAATTTAAAACAACCGAGACAGAACCTAAACATCTCTGAAAACAACCCAACAATACCAGACTCAAAAACAGAAATGCAAAAAATCATCCTCTTGATAAAAGAACTTAAACTCCAACACCAAATATAACCCCCTCTTTCCAACCCCCTCTTTCCAACCTCTCTCCACACTGGGCGTAAAAATCTTGGCAATTACACACGCCCAGTATAATAAAAATTTAATAAAAAAAAAAAAAAAAAACTGGTAAAAATCATTTTAAAATTCGATAAAAATTAAGAAAAATTTCATTAATTGTTTAAAATATTCGAAATAAGGGTATTATAAAAATAGGTTAAACGTGAAAAAAATCGTCGGATTATTCATAAAATTTCTTAAAATCCGAATTATATCCCGATTAAAAAATGGTCAACAATTTTTAAAATCGTTGAATGGGAAGGGAAGGCAATGAAATGAATACAAATTTTCAATTTTTGGTCAAAAAATTGACGAATTTTCATTCTTGTAGAATAAAATCTTGAATTTGAGAATCCAATTTTACATTTCATGAAAAGTGAAGGCAATTCCTTTAATTTTACAAAATTTTAAAAACAATTTTCACAAAAATTTCAGTAAGTATTTTACACATTGAAATAAATTTCAACTACTTTTATAATGTTTTTTTTTTCTTTATAAATCATACTTACAAGTGTTTCGAAAAAATTAGGTATTTTGGATAATTTTTACAGCATTTCCAAGTTCTACTTAACTTTCGATCATTTACATAATATTTAGGACATAAATAACCTTAATTAATTTTTCAATACTTTCTTCAATTTTTGCTAGATTATTTGTAATCATTTTTGCGAAAATTCGATCATTTCTCTTAATAATATGACAACTTGGAAGTAATTTTTCGTAAAAATTTTGATGATTTCCAAGACATTCTAAACCATTTCCACCTGATTTTAACCAGTTTTCAATATTTTTGATTACTTATCATAGCGTTTAAATGACTTTCGATAATTTTTTAGCACTTTAACCACAAATACTAAGAAAATTTTCAATTCTTTCTCACCATCGAAATGATTTTTAATCGTTTTTACTAAAATTAAAATACATTTGGAAAAATTAGGTTTGAATCAGAGATCGAAGTACCAAGAGCTAAACGGGGCTTAAGTTCATTTTTTGAGTTTTTCAGAAAACGCAAAAAACAGTTTTATTCGAAAAGTAGAAATCGGTGGAAAACGTGTTTCAGGCTATTAAAACAGGGTGTCTACCAATTTTTAAAAATCAAATTTTGCGACTTTTTCGCGACCTTTTTTTAAGGTATCTAGTATCCACCTCTCCATTTGACAACCCCCCCCACACCACCAAAAAATCAACGAGATCAAATTTATTGTAGAAAAAAGTTTATACACGGAAGAAAATTTATGCCTTTAATTTTGAAAAAATACAATTTTTCACAAAAATTTTCCAAAAGTGAGTTATTTTATGGTAAAGAAGAGAAGTAGTTATTGCCCGAGCGAAGCGAGGGTGAAAATTTTACGAAAAATCATGTTAGAACGAATAAAATTGTTAAATGATTATTGAGAAATAAATTCATGGAAGATTTGGCCCGAGCGAAGCGAGGGCGAAATTTTTTCGAAGAATTTATTTAAAAAACAGCGAAAAAAGACATATTTTCAAATGGGTTTCTCCTTTAAAACATCCCTTAGAAAATTCCAAAATTCTCTAACTATTTTAGATTTTCCTGACAATGGACACAATATTACCTTATGAAATTTCCAATTGTGAACGCTACTTAGTCTTCCACAAGAACATATTTTTCCGCTTCAAAATATTCAATTGACTGAAATTGAAGGGAAGAGGACGAAGAGATAAATAAATTTAAGAATGGATTTTTAAAATTTATGAGCCCGAGCGAAGCGAGGGCAAAATTTTTGGAAAAAATGTTCAAAAAGGTGAAATTTCTTTACTTTTTCTGTTTTGTAAAAGGCGAAAAAAATGGAAGTAATTTCGGAAAAATTCGCGACTTGACGAATTTTGGGTCAATTTCGCGACTTTTTCGCGACTTCAGCGACCTAAATCTAAATTCGCGACTTTTTCGCGACTTTCGCGACTTTCGCGACCGGTAGACACCCTGTAAAAGGATACTGTAAGACCCGATTTTTGAGCCTATTGCGAAAAAATTTTTTTTCATGACCTCCGAAAGCACACCCACCCGGTTGGCTGGCGCTGGTGACCAAAGTTATTATTCAAGGTTGGAAATTGTGTGGGTCTTCTTCGTACAGTCAATCACATTATTTTAGCGCTAACCGGAGGTGAAAAGATTGAAATCCGGCCGATCTACTTCAAAACGATGTTGTCAAAAACCATGTTCCCGACCCGATCGCGAAAATCTGACAACACTAGTCGATCCGCCGTACTTTAATGCCCCAATTTACGTCATTATTTCAAAAATGGCAAAAATGGACTCGAGCCCCGTTTAGCTCTTGGTACTTCAATTTTTCAAAGTAATTTTATGGAATGATTTTTTTTTAAATTTTTGTTTTGAGTGAGAAAATTCATAATTTGAAAACAACCATTAAAAATTTCGCTTTGGTCGAAAATTTTCGATTTTTTGCTTTTCTATCATTGAACCAACTTCAGTTCATCTCTTTCGCATTCAAAAAAAATTTAAGCAGAGAGATAACTTTGGAGGCCTCGATTAGTTCCATCACCGACAAAAGTTTTGCAAAATCATGATCTTTTCCAGAAAATTTTTCACGTCTTGAGCACATTAATGATGACCCCCCCCCCCCCGATGAAGAAATCACCATTCTCAATGATTCATATAAGAATAAAATGGGAATATTTTAATTCTTGAAGAAAATTTTGGTTCAACAGTTATTCCATTTTAGAAGTCCTAAAATTAGATTTAAAGCAGTGATGTGGAAACGCGAAAAAAAATTTCCGTTTTGGGGAACGTTTCTAGTTTTAATTAGTTTTAAGCACAACGTTTCCGTTCCTGGGAACGTTTCCGTTTCCGTTTCCAGAAACATGTTCAGTTTCCGTAATTTTTTTTCAAATTACAGGGCACGAAAAATTCATTTAAAATCAACGAAAATTGATAAAATTTGGCATTATACCCTATTTTTGACCTCCCAAATCGATTGGTAGCGGTTTCGAAACGTTTCAGAGTCTTCAGAAAATTTTAGAAATTTTTAACGCTGGAGAAAACCCCATAAGAATGGCTCATATAAATTTCAGTATCCTGTAACCTCAAATTACCAATATTAGTGATCTATTTCATCGATCAAAACACAATTTTCCGAAATTTAGCAGAGTTGAGTTCAAATTCATATTTTTTCTAGGAAAATTGTTTTCCCAAAAAAAACATGGATTTGAACAAAAAGTTACAAATTTAAAAAAACTATAATTCTATTGATCAAAGTAGGCCAGTGCTAGGAAAAAAATCTGTATAATTTTGAATCCAAGCTACCAAAAATCGCAAAATCTTTCACGATGAAAAAATTTTCTCCCAATCCTTTATGGGTGTATAAAATTATATACTACACCTTGCCATGTAAATTATAATTGAAGAAAATTCAATATTTTCGACATTTCGACACCAATTGAGATCAAAATTTATGAAAAAAAATTAAAAATGCGTTGGAAACGCGTTTTTTTTGCGTTTCCGATTCCGTTTCCGTTTCCATTCACGTTTCCGTTTCTCTTAAAATTGTTGCAGGGTGTTTCCGTTCCCGTTCCCGTTTCTCAAAATTGAGCGTTTCCGACCGTTTCTTGGAAATGTTTCCGTTCCGTTTCCACATCACTGATTTAAAGCATACTTGATGGAAATTTTCAATTTTAAGGATTTCATACATTTATTTTGATTTTGTCAATTTCAAGCTGGTTTCATGATTTTTTTCTCGTGCTTTCACTTTTCATGGACCCTGTTCATAAATAAAGATTTCATCCTTTTATCCCATTCATTTCTTGACAATTATATTTCATCCATATTTTTCTTCAATAGAATTTCAATCATCAAAAAATCTAATTTTTTTGAATACTGGACGACTTGAGAATATTGGAGAATATAATACCTTTGTAAATTCGTAGTATCGATACATTGATCAATTCAGCACCATTCGACGCAATGAAAAAGAACCCAGATCGCGATACGAAAAATTATAATCGGACAACCCCGCATTATTTTTCGAGCCACTTCGGGCAACTCGAAACTCTAATTCCGGCTTCCCTTCGCTCGCCTCCTTCTCAAACTCCAATTAAACCCGTCCAAGTCGACATTATCCCCGGTTTAGAATTCCGATTCCAACTTACTAATCCATTTCACACATTATCTCCCATAAGCATGGTAAAAAATAGTTGGCAAAAGGTATATACGAAGACTAAAAACCGCGGAGTCGGACCACGTACCTAGATACCCCTTTAAAGTTTTTACTGTTTTATATACACATCCGAATAATATCAAAGTTAAATAGAAAGCTACCAGTTATACTTTTTTAATAAACTAAACAGCTTGGGCGGTAAAAAATTCCCAAGTACTTTCGGGTAAAAGTTTTTTTTGCTCAACTTTTACGATCTTACTCCCTCACGGGAAAACCTGCGAAGAACTTTGAAAATACCCGGCCCGCCGCCGCCGGTTTCCCCAGATGTCTAATTTCCTTAACAAGATTAACTTTTTAATGATTGTAATATAAGAAAGTTTCGCGGAGACAAAAAATCTCTTCTTAAGCCCGAATCCAATTTTCGTTTTACATTTTTATTATCGACTGTTACCGCATTTTTTTATATTTTATTACGACTAGAAGATGTATATAGTCGAAGGGGTAAGATACGGTATCGTTACCGACGTAGGCACTAGGCAGGTTGAGAAGTTAAGCTCTGTGCGAACGATGCACATGCATGAGAAAAAAATAAATAGGTAAGTATTGAAGTCTCTCGATACGAATGTTGCGGGCAAAAAATGGAGATTATTCGATTTGCAGTTCAAAAGAGAAAAACCTTACGTAGAGCGAACGATAAGTTTCCACGTAAGTACGCCAGATAGTTTCAAAGTCAAAATTAATTCTGGGTAAAAAATTTTTCATTTCTCTATTATGATGGTATACAATATACGCCCAAAACGTTCGCTAACAACTCTTTATAAGTTGTTATTATATCACGCATCAATAAATACCGAACTTATTACCCGAGTAAACGTATTATATGAAGATAGTAAATATTACCCAAGTTTTTCTATATAAGACCTCTCTTTTACCCCGGAATACGTTCTCATTCTGTTCACCGCTCGCTTTCAACATTCGGATAATTTTTATTTTTTCCCAGTATCGTTTATGCTGTCAAGATGGAAACTGTTTGCTAGAAAATTACATGGAAAATTTTACCATTTAAATGTGGCTAAAGTTTTAACCGCGAAGGCGAAAATACTCATCGTAAAGAAAAATACGTATGGCTTTTACGAAATTACGACCTAGTTAGGCGACGAGCAGCGGGCGAAAAGTTAACACGCGTACTCCTGTATCAGCAAAACCAAGCTAAACTTCGCTCGGCGGTACAATAAAATCAAAAGACACGTTTGCCAAAAGCCATAATCTCTATAAGATTGATTAAATTGCTAAAATTTGATTAATCGTTTTTTACCAAACATGACAGCATTTTTAACCCTTCGTAAAAGAAAAATTTACGCGACTTTATTTCCGCCACAGCATCGTAGCTGTAGCCCGAGATACTTCGCCTCCCCGGGCTCCCGACGAGACCTCCTTTTCGCTGTCGTTCGGTAAAGCCTGGAATTTTACAAAGATATGGTATGGAAGTTTTCTTCTTTCTCTTTGGTAAAGCCTTTGTTTGTGGTTGGAGCTGGGTAGAGGGAAGGTGGGCGGTTTAGGTAATTTTTTGATAAAATTACCGCGTCGGTGTGACGAGAATACGTGAGCGAAAAATGAAAGTACGATGGGTGATTTGAGCGTCGCGTCGCGACGTCAACTTTATTCAATTTCCAATTTTTTATGTTTATTCGAAGTGTCGTTCGGATTGAAATATTAATTTTGAACAGAGATGCAAGCGTTCGATAAAAATTCCAATGCCGTTTGCCTTTTTTTCAGCTCTGGAACGTGAATTTTTTCTGATATTTGGCTGCGGAAAAAATGGCAAAGATGCATCCAAAATTCAAAAAGTTTCAGCTGGAAAATTCGACCAACTACAATATCAAGAATCTTAAGCATTGCATGAACATTTTTAAAGAATATTCAAACTACAGAAACAAAAATATGTATTTCAATAACTGTTTGACAAAAATGTTATCATAGGTTACACCGGCTAATTTAATAGGTAAAAATAACACAAAATCATGAAAATATTGAATTGTTGATTCAGAATAACGTACAATCATTAGAATTGCCTAAAAATTGTATAAAAATTACTCAAAATGTCTGAAAATTACATTTATCAAGAATTATGCTGAAAAAATAACGGGTACCTACTAAAAGTAACACTTGTAAAACACCTATTTCGTAAAAGTCATATAAAATGCCACAAAAATGAAATCGTTTAAACTATACAAAAATCATTCAAAAGTTGAGTAAAAAAGAATCATAACACTTCAAAATTAAGTTAGATTTGAAAAAATTAAATAATACGAAGTTGTTAAAAAAAGTTTTTGAATAATCGAAATGGACTTTGAATAGAATCTGTGGAAAGATATTTCCACATCTTTCCTCCACACCCCCCCCCAAAAAAAAAAATCACTGCGAAAAAATTAAAATAATATTAATGATTTTTTAACTCGTACCTACGAATTTTTGAAAAAAATTCATCAATCAATGGCACAAAAAATGAGCGAAGTAAATCAATTCAAATGTTTATGAATAGTTCTAAAAAAACAGGTAAGTATTCGAAAAAAATGAAATTTTAATTAAAAGTGCAAGACTTTTAAGCCCACTGTGATATTTTTTCAGCCGCAATAAGCCGTTCCATCAATTTCATCACTTCCAATCACACCTCTCATTTTGAATCAGTGAAAAGTCACTGATAAATAGTCAGAATTGCAGCACAGGGAAAATCAGCAAAATTTTATGATTTTCGCTGATTTTTCCAAGACTTTCACTGATTTTCAGCAAATTTCAAAGATTTTACCGTTTTTTCAGTGAATTCAGGCATCATAGTGAAATTTGATGGGAAAAAAGTAACTTTAGTAACCCAATTTGGGAGAAAAAGTAACCAATGTATTACCAAAAAGTAACCAAAAACTCAATTTATAATGGTAAAATTTGTAAAAAAAAAAAAAAAACATGTATGTACTTAATGCAATTATTATAGCTTATAAGCGCTCCCAGAAATTATGTAAGGGAGGGGCTGAGAATTGGAGAAAAATGGGGTAAGAGGGGGGTAAAAATTCGTAACAAACTTCAAAATCTATTTTTACAGTAGTTCTCGTAAAGTCAGGTTAATTTAATTTCAGTGGACAGATGAAAAAATGTAATACAGATAAAAACGAAGAAAAACTGAAAAATTGCATGAATTCTCTAAATCTGAATCAGTGAGATGAATATAAATGAAAATCAGTGATTCGCATTGATCGTTTAGTCAAAATTACTGATTTTTTTCTGGTTAATTGAAAATCGACTAAGAAATCAACGACTTTTGACTGCAATATCAATGAAAATTATTTTATTGGTTCAAAAAGGCAGAGTTTTTATAAAACTTGATTGATGTAGATTTAGAAAGTTATATTCTAATGTAAGAAATAAGAAAAATTATTTTTGAAGAGTAATAAAATGCACTTCTCTAAACACTTTTGAGGTGAAATTTCATTTTTTTATTGAGGTTGGATTGAATCTGGTCGACTCCGGGACTTAATCAGACATTATGCAAGGGCGGGGAAGAATTTGAAAAAAATGAGGGTGTGTCAAAATTCAGTAAAAAAAAAAGTGAGTATCTAGCCTACCCTACCCTGTAAATTTATATGAAAATCAGTGATTTTTCATTGAAATATTAATCAAAATTACTGATTTTTATTTGACAAATTGGAAATTGATTGGAGTTTTGACTGAAATATGGGTGAAAATCTCTAGTTTTTGATGAAAATTATTTCACTATATACTTAACCAAGAGAATGAAAATACACCAATTTTGACTTATTCAAATTTAGGGAATGATAGTGTATTCAAGAAACAGAGGTATCAATGTACTGCCCGAGTGGAGCGAGGGCGAAATTTTTTGAAACAAAAAAGTCTCCAAAACTTGACTAAACCGAAACTAACAGACACTTTACGCTTGAAAAAATCAATTTTTAGAGAAAAATTGTGAAAAAAAGGTAAATTTTTTGAGAAATTTTGGAAAAAAGTAACTTTTAGAGGTAAAAAGTAACCAAAGTAACTTTTGAAGTAGAAATAGTAACCAAAAGTAACTTGTCTCGAAAAAAGTAACCAAGTTACTAAAAAGTAACCACGCTATGATGCCTGTGAATTTTTACAGATTTGAGAGAAAAATTCACAAAATTGTTTTGAATACTAGAAAAATTGTACCCAAAATTTTCATAAAAATCATCAAAAAATCATCTAAAAATAGACAAAATGTTTCCCAAGTTGCAGAAAAATTCAGAAAAATTTAAAAAAAGCCTTAAAATTTTTAATTGTATAAAAATCAACAAAAAATCATTCGATTAGGTACGCAGAAACATGAAAAGACCTAAAATGGACCACATGCTGTCAAAACTGTGCAAAAATTCTAATAAAAAAAAACTGAATAAAACCATACCTAATAACAAATTGTTCGCAAACTGAAAAAAATGCAAAATTTTTACAAAAATTGAAATTGAAATAATTATGTAAGAGGATGAAATGTATTTAAATTGCATTCATAAGAAATGAATGGAATATAAAACAAGGTAATGTAGTACGTTGTATGTTTACATGATTTTCCCAGAATTTTTAGAGACCTTTTGATGAAATATTTTCACATATACGAGTACCTCCCCTCTTCCAAGTTAGTTTTGCAAAAAATGAAAATAGTTTCAACTTAATAATTTTCAAACCTGCGATAATGCTTTTAAAAAAATCAAAACTGTTTCTTTTATTTCTTCCATATTTTGCAAAATTTTTCAAGTTGTCAGACAATTGATAAAAATCAAAAATTATTAGGAATCATGAAAACTGTGTAAAATATTGTTAAGACAGAAATACATAATTAAACATAACGAAAAAGTGGATACAATATCATCAACATCTCTCCTCAAAATATTGCATGAAGTTTCATAAAAAAAGTCTTAAAACTTGAAAAACGGTTGACAGAATCAATAAAATATCAAAAATATTCAATTCTTTAGACGATCAATTTTTACGGTCCATTTTGATCAATGTTTTGAATTTTTTCACCAACGCTACCGATGTTTCAACAATTTTTTCGTAATTTTTAAACAACTTTTGTGTAATTTCATCAATTTTCACTTTATTCTGAAGCTATTTTACAACGTCTTGAACAATTTCCTCGTTTTTTTTAATCGATTAGGTGATATAATATTTCTTCAACGACTTTCATAAAATTTCAAACAATTTTCTCGTCATCAATTACGTTCCCGTAAATTAGAGCTTCCAAGCTGGAAGGCCTTCATTTCAAAAATTGTGATTTTCGTTCTTTATGATCTAAATAAGACGCCCACATAGTGAAAATCAGGACTTTAAGTGGATAATTCACTCCAAAAAGTTGCCCAAAATTTTGGTAGTTAGATACCTAATTTTAAACCTGTAAAACTCATTGGCTGTTACCTTAGATTAATAATTTTGTTTTAAAGAAGTCCTTATTCAAGAGAACCATTCAATTTTTCAAACCTGTAATCAAAGGGTATAGCCGGATAAGGGGTGTTTTTGGCCCCAGGCCCGATTTTCAATCTAATGCCCCCAGATTGTGTACTTACCTTGACGAAAAAAAATTCTGGAAACAATTTTGGCCATCCAACCCACTCCCTTTTGGAGCTATGGCTATTTTATTGCAGTATTTTCAAGAATTTTTAATGCTAACGGAAGTGAATGAAATTTTCTGTTATTTGGCACAAAGTTACAATGTAGCAGAGGTCTATTTACGATAATTTTTTCATCAATTTTGGTGTACTTCTTCATGAGGTTTTAGCCATTTGAAATTTTCAACTGTAAAAAAGACCTTAACAGCGAAGTTCAACTAATTTTTAAAAATATCCAAAAAACGTGTTTTTTGACGTAGATTTACGTCACGTATTCAGTTTTGGAGATCGAGGTGGCGCAAAGGCTGAAAATTGCGAAAACCCGTAAACAAATGTTGTTATTTTGGCAGATTTTTCACCTAGAATCTCAGAGTTTTAAACAGTTATACTCGTACTTCATTTTATTTGATTTTAAAAAGAGATCATTACATCTTATTAAAAAAAATAGTGTTTCTTATCCACTAAGTACATAATTTTTTTAATCACCAAAAAAATCACGTCAAAACTGTTAAAACCAATCACGCCAAAAATTCCGAATCAAGCGTTCACAAAATACTATTCCTGTACAGTTCCGTACATAAATCATCAACCATCATCTTGTAAAAAGTGAAAAACACGTCACACCCGAGAATATTTATTTCGTCCAAGCGTCCAAGGCCATCTTTAATTGAGGTTCATTTACATTCGAATCATAAATCAATTTCACGAAAGCCATCATTGGATCATTGAACCTCTCAAGTTATGGTACTTTTAAAGGTATCTTTCTTAAACGTGAAACACATTCCGATAACAAACCCTTCGAAAAAAATACCCAACTGGGGTATCCTGCCCAACAATTCGATTTTATAATCAACCGCCATGCAAATCAAATCAACAATATCTGAAATAGCGGATAACGCTCCGATCACCACCACGAGGCGTATATGCAGTAAAACATTCGGAACTAATAATGTTTTACCAAAACTAGCCAATCTAATATACCTCAATGCGCATAAAAACAAAACCAAACGCATAAAACGAATACCTGTGGCTATTTTGAGAACCACAGCATATACCTTGAAGGAATCCTCAAATAACCAATTCAACGATAAAATACTGAGCAAAGGGATTCCTGTACCGAGAACACAATACAGGATAAAAGTACCATTATGGGAACCCGAGGAACGCTCGAAACGTACAACTGTATTCCTCAGACAAATGCACACGTCCAAAGCAATAATAAGCTTTAAAAATGGTATCGTTAACAATTTGTAAAACGAAATCCAACCGAATAATTCGCAACACGTAACTCTCACCGTAGCTCTGATAAATTCGTATAAAAATGATATCAACAGGAAAAAACAATAAAAAGTTATGTTTTTAGTTGGCAAGCTTTGCGGACTTTCACTCGTCCAGAATTTATACAGGTGAATAGTTAAGCATACGGTGGAAAGTATCAGTGCTACGAGGAGAGAGACAACGAGGATGTTTTCAATTGCACCATGTGATGGGGAATCTGGTATTTCCAGGTAGAACTGGGTTATCGATGTCCAATTCGAGATTGTAATATCTTCGCCGATTATTTGAATTACCAGCAGACGATGGATTTTCCAGAGGATATGTTTCATGATGATTTCGACTAGATTTTCGATATATGGATAAATTTTTTAGCATCATCTGGAGGCTAGTTAAAATTTATAAGATTTTGAAACCTAAAACAAGGAATAAGTAGACGAGGAGGTGTTTTAAATAAGGAATTATTTTATTAATTAAAAGTAAAGGAACCTGGGGCATGATACATCACCCCAGACCAAAACGGTCTGTTAAATCTATTCAAATGGGATAAATCATCTGATTTTCGTAGCAAATTGAAGTTCAAACATTTTCCTTTCGTTTCGCTGAAAAAAATCATTTTTTGGTGCACACTTTAACTCTACAGAATTTTTGGAAATTTTTTTATCTTGATGCAAATAGTAAAAATATGATGAAGAATTATGATTTTTTTTGTCAAATTTACTCGAAGTACGTTCGAAGTAAATACCACACATTTCAATAAAAGTGTAATTTTTGGAGAGAGGAATTCTAAAATCTCCGTAATCAAAATTTCAACTGCCTTAGTTGATTTTCTGATTTTTTTGAAAAAATTTTGATATTTTATCTGAAAATTAAAGCAAAAGTGTGATGTTCTGGAAAAAAATATCACAAGAATACCAATTGAAGCGTGTTTAGCACCATATGAGACCTTTTCAAGAAATTCGTATTCAACTCTTTGGTGTCCGGGGAAAAACTGACGGATGAAATTAAAAACTGTTCACACTGCTGAAATACTCCGAGAATATCAATAATTGAAAGCTAAAAAAATTTACCCAGGTGATTTTTTTTTTGAAAATAGACAATTTTTAAAATTTACCTATATTCGTTTCCAAAACTATAAAAGCTAGAAAGAAATTCATGTAAGTATTAAATAATATTTGGAATTTGGATTTCAAGATCACATCGAGGCCCATTAAAATCTATTTAAAAAATTCATCAAAAATTGGGAAAAAATTTCTGTGTTAAAAATGTTTTCTTTTTTGTTAGTAATAGGCTCATTCCATGTCAACTCGACCAGGTTTTGACCTTGGGTCTTCCGATTTCGCTCAGATTTTTTTACGAGTTCCTCTCGATCGTTTAATGAAGGAATCACCGTCATTCCGATCCTAATTCTTCAGGGGGCGGGGGGTGGTCCTTGTAATTTTCGTATAATTAGGACTTTTTGCGAAATAGCTCAACTTTGAAGGAGCATATCTCGAGATTGGTTAGGTCTAAGATGGATCTGTTCATGCGGTTTTGTAGAGAATTTAAAGGAGATTCAAAATTAATAATCACTTTTTGAAAAGTTCAAAGTTGAACTTTTGTGATGGAAGCTCAACTTTCATGATAAGTACAAAAGATGGAGGGCCCATTTAAAAATCTGAAAAAATTACTATAAAGAGAACTTTTTATATATTTTTCAACTAATTAATTTTCAAGATAGGATCTCAATACCCCTGGGAGGCACAGGGGTCCTAAATTTTGGTCAAAATTCAAAAAAATGGAAAAATGTGAAGTAATACATCGATGTCTACTAATTCAAAGAGGCTGAGTTCGAATATATGTGCTTAGTTTTTTCATTCGACCCCTCTGAACTCCTCCTATCAGCCCCCTAATGAGGTCAAAATTCAAAAAAATGAAAAATAACGTATGACGTGTCGTTTGTTGGGGTTTTGAGGGTGCTGAGTTCGAATATTTGCTTATTTTTGGGATCTGATCCTTTAGTGCCCCCCTGGGAGCCCCAATTTTGAAAAAACACATTGATTTTTAAATTTTTTTAGTAATTTGGGAGTCAGTGTGGGGAACGAAGGAGACGGATCGAGAAAGTAAGTTGATAATCGAGCTCAGCACCCTCGAATAAGTAGAAATCGATATGACACATGCTATTCCCATTTTTTGCACGTGCTTTTTCAAATTTTCAAAAAGCTGTTTTTTTTTGGAAAACAAATTGTCAATTTTTTCATTTTTTTTCAAGTTGAATGACCTTGAACTCCAATTTCCAAATATTATTAATACTTTCATGAATTTTCTTTTGTGTATGTCCTCATTTTTCCACAAAATATTTTTCCTGTAAATTTTTCTCCAGCATGAATAAGTTTTGATATTTCCGACAGCACAGGTCCATTTTGTTTGAAAAATTGTTCAATTTCTTTTAATGGTTCGACCTTTGAACAGATGAGTATTATTTTCTCGCTGATTAGTACCAGATATTGAGTCCTTTACATTTCGGCAAAATTTTCACTTCGATTGCAGTTTCCACAGTTTTAGAAACGAATCTTGATTTTAAAAAATTGCCTACTTCAAAAAAAAAATTTCACCTGGGGTACATTTTCTTTTGGCTTTCAACTATTGGCCGTTGGTGTATTTCAGCAGTGAAAATTTTTCAATTTCATTCGTCAGTTTTTCCCCAGACACCAGAAGGTTAAAAATAACGTTTGCAACATGTCTCACTTTCAATTTATAACTTGTCCCACAGCTCCACCGGCACTTTGTTTTTTTAACGCTGTGCACTGGAAAGAAAATGTGGGAATTACCAACCAAATACACCATTCGATAGGTAATTAATTGTAGTTTGCAAAAAAATTGTACTTAAATTTTTTTTCGAAAACGAAATATTTCATGAAAACCATATTTTGAAAATTTCACGCAAATAACACAAAATCACATTATTGAATCAATCTACCAATCACACGAAAAAAAATTTCAACTACATCTACGTCGACAATAGGCCGATTCGCACTCTGCCTCTTGATGCATCATGCCCCAGGTTCCCTTACATCATTTTTTACAACTTGTAAATAAAAAACTCACCCATTAAAAATTCAAAACGACTCAAAATTTTCCTTAATAATTAACGAAAAAAAAACACATACTAGGATAATTTTCAACGCGAAATCTCACACGATGAAAATACAACCGAATACGATCAACTGGTGGAAATTTATCCGCTACATGAACCTAACTGGTCTCGTGACCGGCATTATCAAATTCTTCGATTTCAACGCATCAACCAATTACCTACCAATAGACGAGTTTTATGAAACAGCGGTATGCGGTAAACGAAAGGGGGAACCACGACCGCAAGTATATAGTAAATTTTACATACCGAAGTCTGACGTCATGCTCAGTTTTGGCACATTAATTAACATTAAGTATAAGCTTCTACGGGTTTTTTACACCCGAAAATGAAAGAATTTACTTTCTTTTTTGTGTGCAGTTGCAATATGTAATAATGTATTGAAAAAATTGTAAAATTTGCCGCCTTCGGTTGTAACCTCGAAAATTGATAACCGTTGGTAATTTTCTTCGAATTGATAATTTTTCATTATTTTTTACAAAAAAAAGATAAAAGTTTAAGAAAATCGTATGCTTGATAATTTTAAATTTTAAACGCGAAAAAAAACAGTTTTAGGTAGTTAAATACGAGTAAAAAATCAACATCGAGCATTAAGTTGAACTCAGAATAATCCGAACGTGACGTAAGTACACAATATCTTCAAATTCGATAGGTAGATCTAATCCAACAAAGAAATACCTCAGTTCACGCCGCGTTATGATCGTCGTCAAACAGTATTAATTCATTACTAATTCGATAGCCTTGAACATGGCACGCACTCTAGATAATATTTATAATTATAATCTGTGGTTAGTTCTACTTTTGCAACTTTGAGGGTGTTTTTCAAATTGATGCTGATTTAGGAAGAAAGTATTTTTTAGATCTGGAAATTTGGGAGGAAGTGGTGGATGGAAGAAAAAAAGAAAGAAAGAAAGAAGGAAAAAAATCTCGATAAAAAGTAGGGCCAAATAAAAAGAAATTACTTTCAGAATATTTTTCTCCTCGATGATAGTATTTCATAAATAGGTAAACACGTGAGTTCATTTATTAAATTAGGCGATAAAGAGATGTATCTATTTAATTACCGGAAATAATGAGTTATTTTTGTTAAAATCACCAGCTAATAAAAAATTCCGATAAGGACACGAGCAAAACTGATGTCGAATATTAAAATATAAGATAGTGGACAGATAGTTTTTAAAAATAAAACGAACATTCGTCGGTATTGTTTTGTAGTTGAATAGTTGAAACAGATTGCTAGATTTGTAATGTTGGTTCAATTAGGTATATTGAGTGACGTTGGTTGAATTTAAATTAATGGTCAATTTTTACATTTCGTAACAGATTATAGATCAAATTTTAAGGTTCATAATGTGAATTAACATCGAATTCGTGGACGTCTTCTTATCACAAACATGCACTCGATACAATTGTAAGTAATGAATGAATCGAAATTGTGATTTATTTCTCATTTTTTCATCTTATTTGCATGTATTTTGGACCTTGACAGGTTTCTAAAAATATTTTCAATCATAATATTATTATGATTTTTTTTCAAATTATCAATTTTCATTTTTTTAAATAATTACGCAGCAAAAATCATTTTAGATTTTACAAAAATTCGTATACAAATTCGTAGATTGAAAAATTGGGGGGGGGGGGTTTGAAATATGTCAAAAAGCTCAACGCTGTTGGAAATTTTCTAGCAATTTTTGCGATAATTTAATCAATTTTAAACTACTGAAAAGGAAACCAGAAAATTATAACAGATTACAAACATCGAGTCATTTTCCATTTTTTTATCACTCGCTGAACAATCAAAATTTTAATAAAAAATTTATTGCACCTGCAGGTAAACAGATGAAGGGGCCCAGCCAGAATTTTAAAGGTGAAAATATACCGGTACATGTTTTTTACGGAAGCTTTTTTCAGCTGTAAGTACGTAAATTTAATTTCACCTAGTACAAAATTATCATTTACTTAATATATTCATCCATATGAATTTTTCAAGGTTTCTAAATACCCAATTTGAATCAAGAATGAAAAATGGAATCCGTTCCTGGCGATTTAGAGGCAATAATTGCCATCATCCTTCTCATCATATCCATAATTTCGTTCATCTGCGTAATTATTCATCTTCACAAATTCATCAAGAGTAAAGCTTTACAAAGCTTGGTGATGAAAAATATTTCTTTATACTGTTTCGTTTTATTATTATATTATGTCAATTTTGTCATTGTATATGCTGCTAAGAATGAGATTTCCGGAACCATCAATGTAGATTTAATTCTGACAACGGTGTGTCTAAAATTTATCATGGCTGTAGATATATACCTGTGTTTTAGGAAAATTGCTTTATTCCTACAACCATGTACACTTCGTCATGATAAAAAATTTAAAATTTATTGTCTCGTGGGGACTTTGGCGCCTTTACTTTATATAATTTCAATTAAATTAATTTTTAAAAACGATGTCATGACAATTTTCGCCTGGACGGAAATGTACATCCGTATTATACGATTGATTCCGATTCTGGGGTCGATTTGGTACATAACGATGGGAAGTAATGAAAAAGTTGGAATATGGAAGAATTTTCCCTTGCAGATGCGTCTTCTCATATTGATTGGAGGATTCTCATCCGCATTAGACCTTTTACAACTGACTGTAATTTTATTTGATAAAAAGCAGGACGCATGGGAATTTGCAGGAATGTACCTAGAGGGTAATATTTCACGAATGACCACGTATGGTTTGTTTCTAGAAGGAATTTTTATTGCGATAGCATTTACATTTAAAAAAGATTCATTCAAACCGGTTCAGGATAGCTGGGGATCAGGTTCAGAGAGAGAAACTGGTACAGTGAGTGTTTAAAAGTTTATAGTTTAATATTTTTCACTTGTAAGGGGTAATTTTTAAGGTAAAGAAGGAAGTTTGTTACATTTCAAATATATTTTTTGCGACTGAAAATGATACGAATTGATTTATATATATACAAACAAGAACTATAGTCCAGGCATTTTAGGAGTTGACCCCCCAAAAATTAAAGCCTGATTTTTTTTCGCGTTTTACGTTCGTAATGGTCCATTACACAACATATTAAAACGGACACCTCCACAACCCACCCTCCACTACTCCCAGGGGAGGGGTAAACGTCCGCTGAAAACAGGTTTTTCGTGAATATCTCCTCAAATAAGCCTCAAAATTGAAAAGTAGTTATAAACAATCTTGTTCTACGCGTAGTTTCCTATCGGAAGGGGTTTTTTCTTTTTCAAAAACACTCACTTCCTTGACCAAAAATTAAGGGTAAAAAACACCTATTTTTCAACAATTTACAGCATTTTTGGAAAAATCGAAACTTTTGGGAATATCTCCTCAAAAAAGCCTTAAAATGGAAAAATGGTTATGAACAATCATGTTCTACATGTAATTTCCTATCAGACAGGTTCGTTTTTTTTTCGAAAACACCCGCTTCTTTGCCCAAAAATTTAGGGTGGAAAACTCCTATTTTTCTAATATTCACAGTATTTTTGGAAATGATGGAAATACGAAGCTGAAAATATCGTTTTTGAAACCTTACGACGCAAAGAAATGTTTCGTATCACCAATAATAAGCAATAACATCGCGTTTATAGTACTTTTTCTTTCCACAACCTCGATTTTTTAAATGCAGTATTCAATAACCTCCCTTATAATTAACGGTAAAGGTGGAAATTTTTGCGGTGACTTTTTTTGGAATACCCTACCAGCATGTATAAAAAATACTCATTTTGGGTACTTTTAGCTTCGTATTTCCATAGTTTCCAAAAATACTGTAAATATTGGAAAAATAGGAGTTTTCCACCCTAAATGTTTGGGCAAGAAGCGGGTGTTTTCGAAAAAAACGAACCTGTCTGATAGGAAATTACATGTAGAACATGATTGTTCTTGACCATTTTTCCATTTTAAAGCTTTTTTGAGGAGATATTCCCAAAAAGTTTCGATTTTTTCCAAAAATGCTGTAAATTGTTGAAAAATAGGTGTTTTTTACCCTTAATTTTTTGTCAAGGAAGTGAGTGTTTTTGAAAAAGAAAAAACCCCTCCGATAGGAAATTACGCGTAGAACAAGATAGTTCATAACTACTTTTCAATTTTGAGGCTTATTTGAGGAGATATTCACGAAAAACCGGTTTTCAGCGGACGTTTACCCCTCCCCTGGGGGTAGCGTTGGGTTGTGTGGGTGTCCATTTTAGTATGTTATTTGCCTGGACTACTAGTGAAAATTTATACTATGGAACGAATATAGAAAGTGATTTATTGTAGTTGTACCGAAGTGACGAAAGGTCAACTGATAACGAATTGATAAAAGCAAAAATGTAATGAAATTCCAGGATTTAACTGTTTTATTTTTTTTAGCATTTTATAGCACATAGCACGAACGACTTTGAAAAACGAATGATACTGCAAAAAGGATATCCGAATTAGATAATGAACCGAGCTAATTAATATTTTGTGATAAAATAATGAAAAATTTCCCAGAAAAAAGTGAAGTCTAGCATATCATGCTTTTTCAGGGACAATATTTCAAAAATGATTTTATCTGACTTTTCAGGTTTTCCAAACTAATTTTTTCAATATTTATAAAACATGGGAGGGGATAAATTAAAAATCGCAATTCCTGGATAGCCTGTTCTCTGATCAAGTGACCAGGGATGGAAATTTTTTTCAAAAATAATTTTTGTGTGTCGACCGAATTTTTTGAATACATTTTTTTCAAATTTTTCAGACTTTTCTTACGTTTTTAGGTAATGAACGAATGTGTAAGTAAAAGTAGTGGTGAGGGAGCGATGATCGTCATAAACATGCAAATTTTTCGATGAAGCGTACCATTTTTTGAAAATCTTCCTATCTAAGTTTATTACATTTACAAAAAATCAAGAAGTAGGCACCCCCTAAGGAGGAGTCGCAAGCCCATTTGTTTTTATATTTGGCCTAAATGAAATTGGATTCAAATTAAAAAAAAATGAAATTGGATAAAAAATCAAGAAAAATGAAATTAGATTCAAAATCAAGAAACCAGTTCAATACTCTCTATTTGCCAACAAGGTATGACAACTTTTGTATAAGTTATAGGTTTTAGAGATAGTCTTTTCTCAGGAGAGGGAGGGAGTGAAGCCATAAAAAATCTTGAAACGTATCAAAGAACTTCTCAAAATGCTATTTAATTTGATAAAAATGACGATAGGATTTTTTTCAAAACCCATTCTCAAAAAGCAAAAAATTACTTTTAAGAACATATGAAAAAACATTTTTGACCTCAATGTTGGGGGAAGGAGAATCCTCCCTTTTAGAACATTTTGGTTATGGCATTAGTTAAAATAATTCTGAAAATAATGCAACTATTTTGTGTAGTTGATTATTGGTGAAGTTCTGTATCAAAATAGGTTAGGTACCCATATTGAGTTTTTTTTTCAACGTTGCACCTTATTTTATACCCATCTTTGACTTACACCAAAAAAATATCTACTTTGGAAAAAAAGGTACATAGAAACTCGTTTCCACTCGATAGGATTTTCTGAAAAGATGTTTATACCTTTCGATTGATAACGAGCTTAAAGTTCTGTAATTTGCATTAGAGAAACCCAAAAAAACAGCGATACCGTTTCTAATGCTGGTGTATTTCTTTTAATTCCATTGAAACGATAAGTCTGTCAAGAGATTTACAAGCCAGGTGTTTTGGACCAACCTTTGCACGTTTAGTTCTTGTGGCTGTTGCATTAGCATATACTTGAAGGCATTCTTGTATACTTCTGTACTAATAAATTGCCTACCTACTGTTGTTCAGCAGTATTATTTGGCGAGTTAAATTTAAAAAGATACGCCGAGTAAATTTTTATTCTGCTAATTCTAGTTTATTTGTGTTTTCTAATAAAATTCGATACTGATAACAGTAATAATATAGGCCTGGGGTGAAAATGCTGAAAAAAATTCAAGGGGTTTTATACGCTGATCACGAGGAAATTAAAGGACAAATTCCCATCGTCCAAAGTTTCACCACAAAAAAAAAATCATAAAAAAACTATTTTTTTGCCGAATGAAGTCTTACTGAAAAGATGAATGGAAACGAAATTTTGGAGTATAAAATTTCCTCTCTGCGAGATCAATTTTTCCCTGAGAAGTTCAGCTTTCGAAATATTACCAACGAAATTTTAAAAATTCAATAATTATGCTCTATAAAGTTTGTACTCATTTTTCTCTTCGTAGGACGCCGAATTTACTCGAAAAATTGATTTTGAATCAAAACTTGTCTAGCATTGCAAGAAAATTTTCAGGGAACATTTTTTTTGACGAATAGGTACCTCGTAAAAAACTAACATAATTTTTAAAATTAGAGCTTAAAAAGTGATTCGAAATTTTTCAAAAGAATCAAAAAACGTTCGATTTTTCCACATCTTTTTACGTAAAGTATAAATAGTTACCTATACAGAGACGAAAAGTACCGCACTATTTTTTAACATTTTTGATTAAACTTGGTAAAAGCTGTCATTTTTTTTCTTCAAAATATGAAAATTGAACTATTTGAGAGTCGGATTTTTCCCCATTCTTTAATAAATAAGAAAATTCATTGAGCCTGAGCAGAGAGAGAGTAAAAATTTTTGCAGAAAATTACGCTATACTTAATTAAAATTTCATAATTTCTTCAAATTTTATTCTGTCAGTTGACACGATATCCTCAACACACGACTGATAAGTAAGTTATGCCTCGAAAACAAGTTGATCCGCTGTCTACTAGATCTAAAAAATGAAATTTTTTGATTTTTCTTGCCATTTTTATTCAAATTATCTTGCTTTAAATTTGCCCAAAAAGACTCCACCACCTCGCAAATACTCGTTTTAAAGGAGATTCCAAACATTTTTCGATGAAATATAACTTATTAGGTAAAAAATAATACGTTAATTAATGAGCAAAATGAAAACATTCAAGATATCTAACAAATTTTCGAAATCAACAGGCAGGATTTCTGCAGGACCTTTCAAAAGAATTTTGCAAAACCTTTTCTTTGAGCTTTGGTTTCCTAAAAAAATTTTATGAAAGTTGAAAAAGTATTTAAAGGCAATCTTCCGATTGAAAAATTCAAACGGAAAATGTTTAAAATGCTTGCTTTTTGTTGTAAAAACATCAAAATTCTTACTATTTTCTGGTTTTCTTGCCACTAAAGTGAAATTATCGCTGTTTTCTTGGGTTTCTTGCCAGTAGATACCCTGATCGTTTAAAAATATTTCATGAATTTCCGCCACCTAAATATGTCTCAGAAATTTCACAGTCTTATGAACAAAATAATTCATTTTCCAATATAATCGTTTAAAAAAAATTCAAAATTCGCTAATTTTTGCAAGTTTTCCGAAAATTGACAACCATGAGTAACTTTTAATCATTTTTTTTTTAGCTAAAGAAATAACTGAAACGTGACTTCCGGAACTAAAATAAATTTTTCGATGTCCAAAATTGGAGTCTCAATAAAAATGATTTTTTTTTTTAATTTGATGAAGGAGGAAATGCTTATTACTAAAAAAAAAATTATAAATGTAAATAATCAAGTCTTGATGTTTTAATTTTTAAATTTTCCGGTGCCATAATTTCTTTCTTTTTTTTTGTTAGAATAACATGATTTTATGATTTTGAATCCATGAAACAAATTTAAAATTCGAATTTGTGTTGTTTATTAACCAAAGAATTATTGGAAATGAAAAAATACCTGGAAAATTGAAACAATACATTATTTTTTTGAGTTTTTTGTGAAAACGATAAATTATACTCAATCAAATTCTCATTGTTTGTAAAAAAAAGTTTAAAAATATTTTGTTCCCCAAATTCCGTTGCTTTTCCTTTTTTCTTTTTTTTTTTACATTTCTGAAGTCACTTTCCCTCAAGAAAATCGTCGATAAATCATCAGTTCATCTTGAATTCTGTTATTTTGGTGTCATAGGCATCATTTTTTGAACAAATATTCTTTGCCTCCGTCCGCCCCAAAAAATGAGTAAAAAACCTGATGAGTTGGAGAGAGGAAGGTGTGTTTCCTGGTGCCCAATTTCTTGCTGATCTCTTTGATTATAAAATTCCAGATCGACATCGCAAAACTTCGTATAGCATGCTCAATTACTGAAAAAGTACAGAGAATAAAACCACCAAAACTTTTCTCTCCTTCCTGCTCTCTTTTCCTTACCCAGAATCATCGCACATTCGAACTTTTCAAACCCACCTAACTTCGGAATTCCACTTCTGCGAAAAAAAACTTCAAAATTATCGGTCAAAAATTGAGAAAAAAATAAAATAAAAGGACATTCGCATCCACTTGGAAACCACCGAAGGAGCGGAGGGTAATTGCGTTCCGCAAAAACGGCCACTTGTTAAAGATAAGTCGACTTCTAGATTAATTTTTGGCTCCGAATTGAACATTGCACGCGTCACCGTATAGGCTCGTACTTTACTTAGAAGATTGCTCAGCGTGGACTTTAAATGGAAAAAATTCGAATAATTTCAAACTTGCTGGAGCGTTTATTAATTTGGAAGTCTAGACGAGGCGCACAGCGAACACACACGATAGGACATCTATATTTACGATACATTTTCCCCCTCACACCCCCCAGTCTCTTTTCGCAGGGAGAAAAAACGGTTGAAATTCTACGAAGCGTATACATTTTATATGCGAAAGACGAAAGTAGAAGGGTAAAAAACGCTGCTCGAGTCGGCTGAGTCGAACTGCACAATGTGAACCCGTCTCTTGTCATAATATTCAATTACACATACGCAAACATACGTAATACATTATCAATTCGTCCGTTTTGTGAAATCGTTTAGAAAATAGTAAATTTCCCTGGAAGAAAAAAAGCAGAGAAAGGGAGACGAAGAGACAGAAGGAAAAAAATGTATAAGGAGAAGAAACGAGTTTATTTTTATGTAAAAACTTTTCAGCCCCGAAAATACTGTTAAACTTTTATAAAACTTTCAACTTTCGCGAACCCCCTCTCCACCGGTTCGCTAACTTTTATTCACATACTATTAAAAACTGACGCAGAATTGATGACGTAGGCTTGTTTCGCAGACGTTTACAACTGTTTTTTGGTTATTTCATGCGTGGAACAGTTTACGTGTTTCTTTTTTGTTTTTACGATTATTAATATGCCCGTTCGAACGTCTCCCGCGTTCCGTCGAGCGTTTTTATTTCGCATCTCGCTCCCTCCCTTTTCTCGCGTCCGCTCCGGCCTTTCTTCCTCTCTACATCTTTTTTTGAAAAATCACATCCGTTAAACGCTGACTTCATACTTTTTTCCGCGCCAGTTCCGCTTACTCTCGAAGGCTGCTGGAAAGAATAAAAAAAATTCCTCCTTCGACGGCGCAGCGCAACGTGGTTTTTCGACAAAACGCCACCATATATCAACGGTATGGAATTCGATATGAGATATATTCCCGTATACGAGCCGGCAAAGCGAAACAAAAAGTCGCAAGCTAATTGGCTTTTATCGGCGATTCTTTTGATTTAAAGGCTAATAATCGTGTCAGCGAAAAGAAATAGTTAAAAAACCGAATGATAATTGCAGTGGTCTCCAGAATGTCGACACTGCAGTCGACCCTTTCGAATAAAAAAACGACGACCGTGGAAAACCTTTACCATTTGTTATTTACTGCGGCGGATTTAGCCGAATTTTTAGAAAGGGCTCAGAGGGGCTAAGCATATTTGAAAGAGGGTCTATTAACCGGGGAGGAAAATATTCTTTGAATACACCTGGAGGTGGGGAGAGGTGGACGGGTGGAAAATGAAGTCTCAGGTACTATTTTAAGTAAATGAAAAAATTACCATTCGCATAAAACGTTATTCGTTCGAAAAATAAGATCGAGGAGAAAAATGAAAATGCAATTAATGTTTTATGATCTGAGTTTATCATATACTTAGTCGTCCAACTGGTAAAAAGTGCTCTAGAAATCGAAATCAGCGTGCTTTTTTGGGGCGCAAAAAAATCAGTTGGCTTATTGTGGTAAAAAAAATCTGAAACTTGGCTTACGACCTATCAAAATGGGTTAAAATTTTACACGCAGAACGAAATTATTAGTGAAAATTCAATTCAAGTAATTTTGAACCTTTTTGAGCTTCAAATTGAGCCCCATTTTTGAGTGTTTTCCAAAAATTGGCATGTGACCTATGAAAGTGGGATAGGATTTCGTCAAAAATTCAAAAATGCCACCCAAAACCATTTTTGAGCAAATTTTAAGAATTTTGAGCATCAAATTCAGCAAACTTTTTAGTATTTTCAAAAAATTGGCATGTGATTTATTCATCACAAAATATTTTCTTGGTTAAAAAAAAGCTCAAATCCTCAAAAGTTGCTCAAAAATGGTTTTGGATGGCATTTTTAAATTTTTGACGAAATTCTATCCCACTTTCATAGGTCACATGCCAATTTTTGGAAAACACTCAGAAATTGATCCGATTTGAGGCTCAAAGTTCTCAAAAATTGCTCAAAAATTGTTTTAGATAACATTTTTGAATTTTTGACGAAATTCTATCCTACTTTCATAGGTCACATGCTAATTTTTGGAAAATATGCAGAAATTGACCCGATTTGAGGCTCAAAATTCTCAGAAGTTGCTCAAAAATGGTTTTACGCTCAATGAACACTTTTTTCCAGTTGGACTGTAGACTAATAAAGCAGTTCAGCTGTTTTTATGAATGACAGCAAACTCTTCAACTATTTGGTCAGTTTATGACTGCATTTAGGGCCGGTTTATCAATATTCAGTTAATTTTAACTGAGGATTTTAACCAACGGATCGACGGTTCTGATTGGCTGTTGAGCGGTAGTTGACGTTTAACCAGAGTTGTCATGTAGAATGTAAAATGTAGAATAAAATGTAGAATAAGATGTAGAATAAGTAAAGTAGAATAAGTTTTGGAAAAAATGTAAAATGTAGAATAAGTAGAATATGTAGAATATGTAAAATAAGCCGGAAAAAACATCAATTTCATTGAATTATGTCCAAATATCTCGACTGTAATATTTAATTCATGAGTTTTTTACCAATCAGAGACCTATTAATACGTTTTCAATTCTTTTTTGAAAAATTGTATTTAATTTCAAGACAGAAAATCTCATTAGCTTAACAGTAAAGAGTTGATGAGGATGATATCATATAATGAAATTTTGGACTGAAAAGTGGAAATCTTGTTTACTAAAGAAATTGAAAATCCAGATTAACGACTGATTAACGAAATAATAATAATGGCAAACATTAAGACAAAAAGTTGTTTATATTTGAAAAAATGAAAAGTTCAAAAATTGAATTATTAAAAATAACAAGAGTAAGTACTTCAATCAAATCGAAAGATTGAAATTCAAAATCAAAAATTATAAAAGTAAAAATATTATTGAAACTTGAAATCAGAAATTATAAAAGTAAAAATATCAAGGTCGAAACTCGAAATCAAACATTATAAAAGTAAATACATTTTAGTATTAGTACTTGGTCGATTTTTCAAGCCATCATTGTCTTATTAGCCAATCAGAAGAGCCGTACAGCTTATTTTACATTTTACACTTATTCTACGTAAAAATTTAACTTATTCTACATTTTTACGTAAAATGTAGAATAAGATATTCTACATGTAAAATGACAACTCTGCGTTTAACCGTTGGTTAATTTTCCTTAACTGACTATTGATAAACCGGCCCTTAAACAAATTAAATTCCCTCTTTTTTCTCAATTGTAGCTCCAGTCCCCCTGGGTTTGATCAAATCATTCATAAGGCATCTGATAAGAAATTTGACGTAGATCAAGTTTTGTAGACCCCTATTTTGAACCAGGATCAATTTTTGAGCCGATATGAGCTAAAAATCATATTTTGGAGAAACTCCCTCTTTTTTATCAACTACAGTTAAAGCCCCCCTGGGTTTGTGAATACGATTCAAAAGTCATCTGATAGGAAATTTGACATAGAATAAGTTTCATGGGCCTCATTTTTGCTCTAGCACCAATATTTTGGCAAATATGAGCCAAAAACTTGATTTGGGGGCAAGGGTCGACAATTTAGGGGAGATGCACCCACCGGACGCGACCGAACTTTTTATATTCATGTTCAGGGCATAAAAATGAACAATTAGTACCAAAATTCAGCTGGCCGTCTAGTTTCTCCGCATACCCCCTTTTTTTTCGACAATTCTACTGAAAACTATCAATTGCAAATACAAATTTTTGGCCACCTTTTTTTAAATGTAGAATAATTCTACAGTACTTAAATGTTCATTGATCATCGAATTTCTTAAATAATTTCAATATACAAGGTGTTCCATGAATCGTCTGCCAAACATATTTTTTTGGATATAACCAGGTACCACTAAAAAAAAAACTTGAGATGAACATGTTGCTTATTTTGAAAATTGTAGGGGCAAATGCTGCTTCTAAAAAAATTACGAAAAATTGTTTCAACCATGGAAATGGATAGTACTTTGAAAACTGAGCAAATTTTCACTTTACGACTTCTTGGCTATCTTCAAAATTAAAGGAGCTACTAAAGAAATTGTTCAAAAAAATAACTGATCAATGGAATCGATAGTACGTTGAAAACTGAAGAAATTTCGTTCCGTAGACTTTTTGCCTAATATCGAAAATGAAGGGGCGACGGGTCACTCAAAATAAATGGGCTTCAAAAATTTTTCAAATTTTCTCAATCAGTTTTCAAAGTTCTACCCATTGCCATGGTTGAAACAATTTGTTGACGTGATTTTTTTAGAAGCAGCATTTGCCCCTTCAATTTTCAAAATAGGCAACATGTTCATCTCAAGTGTTTTTTTAGTGGTACCCGGTTATATCCAAAAAATATGATTGGCAGACGATTCATAGAACACCCTGTATCTCAGAGTGAGGTAGAAACTTTTTTTATAAATTCAAAATTTTAAAATAATTGAATCAATTTTCGAGTTAAAAGACATTTAAAAAATACGAAGTTGAAAAAAATTTATGAAAATTCAAACTTTAAGAAAAGTTACAGTTGGAAAAATGTTGTAAATTGAAAAAAATTAGCATTGAAAATTTTTCCAACTTGATTTCTTCAAATTTTTTTCATCATACTTTCAAAAACTTTTTCCAACTTGAAAATAGTTTCAATTGAAAATTTCTTCAAATTTTTTCCAATTTCGGATCTAAAAAAAAATGCCAACTTCATATTTTTCAAAATTTCTTCCACCTCGATGAATAAGTAGAAGAGTTTTTTTAAGTAGGTAGGTACCTTAATAAAAATATTAAATTGAAAAAACATTGAACAATTCAATGTTGGGAAAATGTTGAGAAAACTTAAATTTGAAAAAATTTACAGTTGGAAAAATTTTAAAATTGGATAGGTACAATTTTGAAAAAAAATAATTGGAAACGATTTTCTTAAAATTAAAATACAATACCATTTTGAAAAAAATTTAAAATTGGAGGCAATTTTGAAAAAAAATGAAGAAATTGAATAAATTTGAACTTTGAATAAATTTAAAGCAGAATTTAAAAGTTTCAACAAAATCATCTTTTGACTCTACTACATCAGATTCTAAACGAGTTTTTACTACAAAAGCTTCAAATTTTTTCGGAATTTTTCAAACACGTTTTTTAAGTTCTTCAATTTATTTCGATATCATTTTTTGTACCTACACAAGTCAAAAGCTTCGTTATGCATTTTCATTTAAAAATTGTCATTTTTCCATTATCTTCCATATTTTGAATTGAAAATTCAACGAGAATCAAAATTTGGCTAGTGATTTACCCCTTTTTTTTTTTGAAAAAAAAATCGAAAATTGTTTGAAAATAACTAGTCGAGCCAAGCTTATTTTCAAAATGGGCCCGGCTCACCCTTGTCTCCGCCAATGGTTTTTTATCCTTCTTTATAATGTACGAAATTCTTCCAACGGCTTTGCCGTTTTCTCTCTGGTAACCGCAGTTTACACGTAGACGCACATATGGGACATGGGTGCGACCATTATGGAGGGTATTCGAAATTAAAAAAGTTTTTCTCAAAAAATCAATCCTTGTATACGCGCAGAAAGAAAATATCGGAAATTATAAAACCTCTAGTTCGCCGAAATAACGAAATTAATGCCAAATATCTGGCCCGGGTTCCAAAAAGCGAAAAAAATTACGACGTACAAACGAACATATAAATACCAAGAGAATGAAGAAAAATTAATCAATTCTTGCTGCGGCCTCCTCGTCCTCATCCTCTACCGTGCAGTTTGTGTCGTTTACAATGGAATTGTTATACAGATATAAAGACGAGGATACGGAGGGGCAGAAGTGACTCCAATGCTGAGTACCACTTGAGACATTACTATGAATTTATATCGGCCTATAAAATCGTTACCAAGCGGGAAATTTGATGTATAAGGAAGCGGTAAAACTAAAAATCATAATCTATCCTGTGCGTTGTACTATGTACTTGGTGTATGGCAAAGACTGGGTTTCGTACGACAGGCCGGAGGAATAGAAGAGGGTACACACGTTTCCCTTGTGCCAATGCCGATGCCGGTGCACCGCCCTTTACCTCTCTGGCATACCGTGCCAGATAAGAGAAATCAGGCTTTTTTCCAATTGTAAAACCGCCGACAATTTTATTTTATTTTTCAACGTTCGCGTATTATTAAACAAATTTCTCTCTGTATACTCGAGAGGTTTAATCCATCGGCGTGACTCGGCGCGGCGCGCCAATCGTAAAACGTTTTATGTTCGCGAATAACCGACGTTTCAGGTTTCGCTCCCCTTTATTTTTACTTTTTGCCAGGCTTTTTGTGCACCCCCTTGGAATAGCTGTGAACGATTTTATGTCGAATTTGATAGCTCGGTATCGATGGGAATGTTTCCAAAAATCAAAAAAAAGGTCGAACGAATCGTTCGCAACCGAAATGAAAAAGTGTTAAGTGATAGTTGAAATGACACTGAGAGGTACTTGTAAAATTAATCATTCATAGTGTTAGTAAATTATGAAACAATAAAATTGGTCGTGATTTTTGAAATACGAACGAATCATTCGCGAACGATATCACCTGTCGAATTATACGTATCGAAATTTGTATGTGGGTGGATTGATTTCCCACTTTGTTAGTGGGTAGATAGCTACTAGCTACTAGCTAGGCACAAATTGATTTCTGTCTAGAAAAGAACTGCTGTACGTGAAACTTTGGACAGACTTCACAAATTTTCCAGCAGAAATCACTGCCTACTTCTGCACTAATATTCAAAAAACGACTTCAGGTAATTTTACCACCCCTCTTAGTCCAGGCAAATAAGAGAAAAAATGTACCAAACCCCCAAAAATTCAATCCTGATTTTTTTTTCGCGGTTTACTTTCGTAATGGTCTACTACACAACTTACTAAAATTGACACCCCATAACCCTCCGCTACCCCCAGGGGAGGGGTAAATGTCTGCTGAAAACCGGTTTTTCGTGAATATCTTCTCAAATAAGCCTCAAAATTGAAAAACAGTAATGAATAATCTTCCTCTCTTATAATTAACGGTAGGGATTGAAATTCTTGCGGTGACTTTTTTAGGAATACCCTATCAGCATGCATAAAAAAATTACTCTTCACTGGTATAATTTTGGGTACTTTCAGCTTCGTACTTCCATAATTTCCAAAAATACTGTAAATATTGGGAAAATAGGCGTTTTCCACCCTTAATTTTTGGGCAAAGAAGTGTGTGTTTTCGAAAAAAAAAACGACCCTGTCTGATAAGAAATTACACGTAGAACATGAATTTTTAGAACAATTTTTCCATTTTGAAGCTTATTTGAGGAGATATTCACAAAAGTTTCGATTTTTTCAAAAAATGCTGTAAATTGTTGAAAAATAGGTGCTTTTTACCCTTAATTTTTGGTCAAGGAAGTGAGTGTTTTTGAAAAAACAAAAAAAACTTCTGATAGGAAATTACACGTAAAACAAGATACTTAGGGCGGTTGTAAAAAATGGCGATTGAGCAATTCAGGTTATTGTTACCGTTTTGGAGGTATTTTCTCCAATTCTGATTGGTGGTGATCAGAACTGGCTCATAAATCGACCAATCAAATTAAAGGAAATTGTACCTCCAAAACGATAACAGCATGTAAACAGAGCGCTGCCATTTTTTACAACCGCCCTATTGTTCATAACTATTTTTCAATTTTGAGGCTTATTTGAGGAGATATTCGCGAAAAACTGGTTTTCAGCACACATTTACCCCCCCCCCCCCCGGGAGGGGGTAGCGGAGGGTTATGGGGTGTCCATTTTAGTATGTTGTGTAGTGGACCATTACAAACGATGAACAAGTTGCATATCTTGAAAATTGAAGGGGCAAATGATGTTTTTTTTAAAAAAATCACGTAACATTTTTTTTCAACCATGGGAATGGATAGTACTTTGAAAACTGAATAAATTTTCATTATATGGCTTTTTGCATAACATGAAAATTGAAGGGGCTACAAAAAATTGTGTTCGAAAAAAGTTCTAAAAAAATGAACTAATGAAGGGAATGGATAGTATGTTGAAAAAGGAACAAATTTTGTTCTACAGACTGTTTGCCCAACATTAAAAATGAAGTGGCCAAGGGTCATCCAAAATTGAGAAAATTTAAAAAATTTTTGAATCCCACTTTTTTTTAATGACCCGCAGACCCTTCATTTTTGATGTTAGACAAAAAGCCTGTAGAACAAAAGTTGTTCCTTTTTCAACATACTATCCATTCCCTTAATTAGTTCATTTTTTTAGAACTTTTTTCGAACACAATTTTTTGTAGCCCCTTCAATTTTCAAGTTATGCAAAAAGTCATATAATGAAAATTTATTCAGTTTTCAAAGTATTATCCATTTCCATGGTTGAAAAAAAAATGTTACGTGATTTTTTTTTAAAAATATCATTTGCCCCTTCAATTTTCAAGATATGCAACTTGTTCATCTAACGTTTTTTGATTAGTGGTACCCGGATTATATCCAAAAATGAAGTATGACAGACCACTTATCGGACACCCAGTATTTTTCAAAAATAATTTTCTCCGACTTTTTCCAGTTCTCCAGAGTATAGACTGATTTTAATATGGATATGTTATAGTGATGGGGTCTTTTCAAGTTGAAAAGAACAGGCACGATGTGAAATTTTCAAAATAAAAATATGTATATCACCTTAATAATCTGAGTAGAGGAGGCAAGATAACTTTCGGCTATTATTCGTAAAGTAATGAATGTTTTGCAAAACTGATTGCAATAGTCGGTTCAAAAAGCTAAAAAAGAGCAATCCGAAAGTGGAAATTTCAAGCGACAAATTTGATATACCTACAACAGTTTGAATTATTTACCAAATTAAATAATTTTACAACACAACTGTCGAATTCAAGGTATCGTAACTAAATTTTTGGATAAAAATGCTTTCTTTTTCATCCCCCCTCCTCTTCACAAAAATGATTAAAATTCAGATTTATTAAAGAAGTTTCCAAATGTAAGGAAACCCTGCATCGTGTAAATCAAAACAATTTTTTTCAAAATTAAGCAAATTAATTACTTAGGTAAGAGGAACTGCATATTTTCAATTTTTACAAACTGAATGAAGTACGATTTTTCGCAAAGAAAGACATATTAGAAGTGAAGTTTTACAGCTTGAATGAATTGAGGTAGGAAAATTCATTATTGTTGAACATCTTGAAATTAGTTTAAAATGTGAATAATATCAAACCAAAGCGAAGGTAAAATTTTGAAAATGGATGAATTCTTAGCCACGAAAACAGGCTCGTTTCAGTATGTATATTTCAACAATTGAATAGGAATTCCTTTGTATAGATGAGGTTTTGTTTTGGATATGATTCAAGAACGCTGTTTTCAAGAATAAGAAATTACCTATGAATACAAACTAGAAATACTGTTCGAGCAAAGTGAGGTTGGAAAAATTACGATTAAGCTGTCAAAAAAACTGCATTTTTAATTAATTTTTTGCTTTTAACGTGAATTTAGTTTCTATTTCTTAAATTTTGTTACGTTTTGGTGAAATAATAAATTTTGAGGATAATAACAATTGGTAAAAAAAACAAGTATAACCAGTGACTTTAAATGTAACCACTTTTAAACTTGAATCAATGCTTGAATGAGTTCGTCAAGTTGGAAAAATGATTAGTTGCAAGAATTTAGGAAAAAATAGAGAAAATTAACCTCATGACGATTTGAAACTAACCAAAAACTATTTCAACGAAATCTTTTTTCGAATTTCTGGTCACGATCAAAATCACGATCTTAGGTAAATGAATCTGCATGATGATATCGGTTACGATGTTTGAAAATTTCTGAACAGTTGGTTATTCTCCATTTCGGCCTTTCATTGAATAATTGGTTAATAAGTTGACTGGCTGATGATTTTTGGTTTTCTGGTCAAGGTCCAAACATCCGGTGGGCTCAATCTTTTGCTCCAGCTCCCTTTAATCAAATAAGTACCTAAGTATACATACTGTTTGAAGTTGGATTGAGAAATAAAATACCTTTGATATTCGTCTTATTTTTGGTATAGGTGTTCCATCTGCATCTGAGGAATCTGATATAAAATAATCTCCCACGTAAGAGAAAGTATTTTCCCATGGTGATCTAAAATAGAGAATATAAAATATTACTCAACAAATCCACAACAAAAATAAAGGAATAATTATTAATATTTATCAACATGACGTTCATAATATTGCCAATCTAAGTACCTACGAATTTTTTTCCAAATTTTTATGATAGATAACTATACTTACCTACCAACAAAAAAGAAATTACCAATAGGAAAATGAAAACGTAGGAACTTACTACTCGATATTCAAAGTCAGCTAACGAACATTTGTTCAAATTACTTCACATATTTTAATGACCATCAAAGATTACTGCAAAACAATTTAAGAAACCAGCAACAGATTCGTTACAATGTCTGATTGAATTCACTATCAGTAACTAAAAACACAATTGAAAGAAACGCACTGCACAAGAAAAAACACAAGATCTGAGCTTTTCACAACTCATGACTCACGAGTAACTTCGGATTTCAATGTTCACTTTTTCATTGTAGGTACTTAATACATCTACGTTAGTTACTTAATGCACGAAATTAGTGATTTTCGTTAATCATAAGTAGATAAAACAGGAGTAGGTATATGTACTTATGCAAGAATAAAGCTTAATTAACATTTCTATGTAACACAAATTACATTACCACAGCACCGGTTTCTGTACAGCCGATCTCATCAATGTAGATGTAAAAAATAAATGAACTTCACAAACACGAAGAATCATCCCATAACGTACCGAACGATGGAAACTTCAGCAAATATCGAATTCGAAATATTAACCAAACAAGGGAAGATTATAAGATTGCCGGTAGAATTCGATCGTTTCGATCTGGGTATTCGTATCGATAAATGATCGAACTGAAATTCGTTCTTTTAAGAATGATTGTCTACGGTTAATATGTGACACTAATTCATTACGCATTGCTTCAATACTGCATATTATTCAATCAATTCGAAGGATTGAAATAATACAAACAGTTTAGTCAAACATCAACAAAGTACTTGTTGCTTCGGTTAGCACGAAAATCAAGATCTTACCCGACGCGGAATCGAGCTGATGGCGAAATTATGGATTCGACACTTCGATAATACGTTCAAACTTTGCAATTAATTAAAATTAAACTAATTATTCACATAATTATCGCGATTTTCCGAATTATTTCACGATCAAACGACGCCACCAAAACAAAAAGCGCGAAGAAAAAAATAAACAAAATAAACATGGCGTTATCAGTGTAGCCACTTTTCAAAACGAAAATTAGCATACTTTTAGTTTGTTTAAAAAACGACCGTTTTACATTATTATTTCAGAATCTCTCGCTATTTTTTAAAATTACGAGCAAAAATCAAATAAAAACACATATAAATTCAAATAAATATATTCCATAACAAAAAAGAAAGGAAAATAAATAAGAGACTAGCTTTGAGAACTAAAGGATAAAAAAAATCATAACAAAACAAACACGTAACTTAGAATTATATCACGTTGAATTATCTAGAAAATTATCTATTTTGGCATTATTATTCGTTACAACATCGACTCGCGCGAATTTGCATGGCGAGGGAAAAAAATACAATCATAAATGTAAAAAACGAAAAAAAAATCACATAACAAAAGCAAAAATCAGTCGTTAAAAAGAACATAGAAACGTAAACCGAAAATAATTCATACGCGCAACATCGTACATAGTAGAGAATAGAACGAACACAAAAACAAAACTAAAACGATAATGTGCAAACCTCTTAAAATTAACTTTCCTTTGGCTACATATCACGATATAAAATACTAGAAAAAAAAAGTGCTAATACGTTACAGCAAGGCGCGGCTTTTACGGTGAAACTCGTAGAGATATTTAATCATATCGCACCAAGATTTAATTCAAAAGTGAACCGTTATTTCAGCACCAATTAAATAACTCCACAAAGCTAAGCTCGTAGCTGTTTGGTAACAATAAATTCATAAGTTAAGTGGCTTAAATACAACCTTTCATATGTAAGCATCGTGGTTGTATTTTTTTCAACGAACAGCATTAAAGCTTAGAAAAAAGTCAGGTGCGATTAAATTAATGTGCTCGAACACATTTCGAAATGAAAATCTGAGTGCATGTCATCCAATTGGTGCCATAAACTATGAAATAAAAAAAAATATGTAAAATTAAGAAAATGATACGTGTTTTGATTATGTCTCGAGTCGAATCCGTCAGTACGTCTTATTCTCGATATTACCGGCGATTTCGATACATCTACAGAACAAACGATATAGCTCGACGTATTCTTTGATAAGATGAACCTCGATACCTTCGACACTTTGGAATAAATCCATAGCTTCGGAAATATCCTTCTTGAGATTATCGGCGATCTGTAGAAATGGCGTATTTGTCTCCACCATATCCCGAATATGTTTCAGCGCCACTGCTAAGTCACGTTTGAACCTACAGAATCGGCAACCGATGACGGATAACCGGCGAGAAAAAGCGTTATGGTGTTCGCATTCGCAAAATCTGATATCGAACATCGATTGGAGTTGCTCGAACGGTGGCCAGTTCTCTTGGCAAGCTACGCAGTTACATTGGAATGAGTAATTCTTCATTAAATCTCTCCTTACTCGATCAGTTTCGTAGTACGTGTTCAAGTAACAAATAAATATCTGTAAAATGAACTTCGAATAGAAATCTTATCATCTGAAAGCTACATTTCGACCGAGATACCGACCTGTTCGCCAGCTCTGATTCTACGTAAACTAAACGTCGACACGGTATCGCCATTTTCGAAACAATACGCCGCATTCGGAACGCAAGAATGGTTGAAAAAATTCGATTCTTGATAACAAGCCAATCCGACATTTTTACGCATAACCGTTAATTCCTTTTCATTCGGGCATACGGTATCGGAAACGCAAAACGAGTTGCATTTGAAATGTGCCTCCAAATCTATTAATAAATTGGTAACTAAGTATAGAAAATAGTGTTCGTTCGTTGTGCTGCTACGATACGAGAAAAATTCCGTTTTCTCTTTTAATTTATCGACCAAATCCGAATAACGAGATTGACTGTACGCGAATTGCACCGTATTATACGAGTATTTATCGAAAGACAGGAACAAAGTTTGATAATTTTTTGGCAGTGTGTAAGCCAATGTTTGGCTCGATTGGCAGTATGCAGTTTGGTCTCGGCTTTCGCGCCATTTTTCTATTAGCTCGTCTAGTTTTTGACCCTGGAATACGAAAATAATTTAGAATCGGAGCGGCTATATCTTACGAGGATGTAAATAAACGTACCTGGCTCGATAAAAAGCAAGCCAGTCGCATAATGTATTGGACGTGTTGATCTTCCGGTTCTAAATTGGCAAAATATTCCATAAGAGGACATTCGATGCGATGATACTGCTCCATAGCCTTGGTCATACAATGTTTGCTACAGAATAAAGCTTTCGAACAATTATTACAAGGGATCAAGATCCTGGTTCGGAGTAAACAGCAGGAACAGTAGTCGTAGACTTCGTTTAGGTATAGATAAGATACGACTGCTTTCTCTTTTATGAGTAGTTCACCTGAAATTAATTCCGAAGATTATTATTTGTTATATCGAATGATTATTCAATTTAGGTAACTTACCCATTCTGATATCGTTCTTGGCGATTACATGCCTTCCGAAGGTTTTATTTTGGACTATTTCTATATTATCGGAGACATGAATAACCGAGATATTATACATGCTGAAATTCTTACGATCTTTTCTCCATCTCTGGGCTTTGAACTTATCGTATATTTTATCTTCGGAGTTTTCGATGACATTATACACATGCGACAAGTATTGGTTTAAACGAACACGTAGTAGATTTTTTTCGCTATTCGAATAAGGCAGGCGTTTCAAGCTTTTGAATAATTTCTGTAATGAATTAAAAATAATTATTAATGAATTCCTTTCTTAGTACAAATATGGCACTAAATGTATACCTTCTCAGTGCTATCATTCCACTGGCCCAGAATCAGCAAACATTTTATTTTCCTTTCGAACAACGCTGACACCAGCCAAATTGGACACAGAGGATGTTTCAAAGCTAGATTAATATTACCTACGCAAGCTTCGTATTCTTTCATTTCTAAAAGCACAGCTGACTTGTTAGCATATGCTATCGGGAGATCAATAGAATTCGACGGTGATACCGCAATACTTCTGTTATACAGTTTCAAAGCATTAGCTTTATCTGAAACAGATCGCAATGGTAAGTAAGCGAAGTGCTAGGTAATGAAATAGTGAATAGTATTTGTTTACCATTAACGGTCATCAATTCGGCGGCCAACTCTTGTAATTTTCTCGTGGTCAGTTTACTTTTCACGTGTGATGACAGGTCTGCGGAGAAGTAAACCAATTGAAAAGGTATTCTAGAATAAACAGTAAATAATGGGAAAATGCAACTTACATTTAAAATTATTCAGTTCTTCTGGTTTGTCCATTTCTAATCTACGATACTACTCTACCAAAGCTACGGAATTTTAACGATGAAAATGATACGCAAAGTTACATCTTTCAGCAAAAGCTGATCGGTTTTGGTCCTACATTAGAACTCGGATATGAATAGTATCACTTATACATTTTAAATAGGGTAATAATACGAATGAAATGGTACATTTTTACATAAATTTATGGCAGAAATATTGCAAATTAAGCAAACGTTGATACCATTTTTTTTAGGGCATTTGCAGTGTTGCATTATTTTGTTTACAGGACTTTTGTTTTGCTTACTTGGCAACGATGTTTTTTGTTTATTTTGTAAATCGGTATACAACGCTTTTAACGGAATAAAAACAAATTAAAATAATTATTATCAAGGGCCAGGCCGAATATAAAATTTGAAGCTTTTGGAGCGGGATTTTTAAAATTTTGGTATTTTTTTCTCTGAAAAATTAATTTTTTAAAACACCAACGCAGTGAGCAATTTATATTATTTTCTTTGATTTAATTTTATTAAATTTCACGTTACATAATATATGTTTTAAATTTTTTCCACATAGGGAGATTGGGAGACGGCCGATGGAAGAGTGCCGGGGGGGGGGGGGGTGTATCAAAAAATTAAATTATTGAAAATAAATTTTTAAAAAACGAGGAAGAATTAAAAAATATATTCTAATTAAAAATTGTCCTTCAGAAGGTGTTTGAATTTGAACTCGAATCCCCTCAAAGGAGATAAATGAATTCCAGCAATACCTATCGAATTATCGACATAAAGTGTGGTATCAAAATCCGAAATCCAGGTTTTGACCTCATGATTTCATTTCCCTTTAGTTTCAGGACCATTTTTCTAAAAATGTCAAAAGGGGCCCATTAGGATGGAGGATGGGCCAAAATTGAAAAATTTTCAGATAAGGTATCAAAATCAAAATGTAGGTGTTTTGACCCTCTTAAAACCATTTCTGAGGGTGTGAAATTATTTTGATCCCTAACGTAAATGTGAGACCATGTGAGACCTCTTGGGGTATTTGCAGGGATGCGAGAACGATGAAATTTTGGTTCCCGTTCTTGTTCTTGTTCTTCTTAGTCGTTCCCGTTCTCGTTCTCGTTCTTCAATAATATTTAATATCGTTCTCGTTTCGTTCTTGTTCTTCAAAACTTGTTCTCGTTCTCGTTCTTCAAATTTTTCGTTCTTTTTGGTTCTTCTTCTTGGTTCTTTATTTTTCTCAAAACTCAAAAATATCGGAATTTTTCAAGCAAAAAATTGAAAAAATGCAAAATCATCGTTCTTGTTTCCGTTCTCGTTCTTCACTTATCGTTCTCGTTCTCGTTCTTGTTCTTTTATTGTTTTCAACATTGTTCTTGTTCTCGTTCTCGTTCTCAAAATTTTTGGTTCTTTTTGGTTCTTTGTTCTTTGTTCTCGTTCGTTTTCGCATCCCTGGGTATTTGGAATGTGGGATAAAAAAGGGCCAACAATTTCCCCCTTCCATTTCAGGGGTCTCAATTTCAGTTTAGGGGTTGAAATAACATCAAAGATACTTCGCTCGAAAAATTTTTAATTTTGGCCTCTTATCCAAAACCCTTAAGAGTCCCTTTCGTTCGGGGGGGGGGGGAGGAGGGCGGATGATTCCAAAAACGAACTCACATCGAAAAACATGGATTGGATACGATGCTTGATAGTTTTGAAAAATTCTCAATTTCGACTCAATCCCTACCCCCGTGGGCTCCTTTTGGATTTTTGAGAAAATAACCCCGAAAATGAACTTGAGAGGTCAAAAAATGGATTTCGATTCAATAATCGATAATATTGTGGAAACTTTTTCTCATCTCGACGCCCTCTCATTCACTCCTGGAGCCAGATTCGAGTTTGGGTTCAAAATTAACTCGGGAGTTGAATGCAGAGGCTTCAAATAGCCTAAAAAGTCGTACTTCCATTTTCCTCCCAAAAATATTACTTATTCAGAATATTTTAAAAAAGTCTTTCTTATTTTTTTTTGACCTTGATTTGCATCCCCCCCCCCCCCATGAGGAGGGGGAAAATTTGAAAAAAATCTGAATCCTACTCAGGAATGAATGCTACAAACTAGAAAGCTCCATCTTTAAATGAGACTTTGAAAACTTCAAACATAATTCTCTCAGACAACGAAACACATCTTAAAAGCTTTAAAATATGTATTTGGTGTACAATAAACTTTTAAGTATAAAATGCGATATTCCTCAACAGTATTATTATTGTTTAAAAAGGAAAAAAAATTAAACAATTTCAACGAATCAGTATAAAAATATATAAATTTAAAAATGACCGTAAAAAGTTTTGATGTTGAAATTAAAAATATATCACTTTAAAAAGGTATGTAAAATTGTAAATAATAATTTAACCCTAAAGCAATAAATATAAAAATATGATTTTAAAATTAAACAAAAAAATGATTGATTTTTTCGATGAAGAAAAAAACATGGAAAAATACATGCGCGATGTCAACACCATCATTCTCTTACGTACGTATAAAACAATTCAACAATTAAATAAAAAAAATTACAAGCTAATTAACAAAAAATTTTCGATGAATTGTTTCCAAGCATGAAAAATGTATAAAATTTCAAAACCAGTCTTACCGCGTGTGAGCGTAATAATTAAGGAAAATTCGTACATCAAAAATTCATTATTCAATTCGAACAATATACATAAATTAAATCGCGTTTACAAAGCATTCCATAAATACCTATATATCGTCTCTATGTATAGAAATCAAGGATCACGTATCCCTTCGTAATAATCTATAAGGATATCATTTTAACTGATTTGAATAAATTAAGCAGCATTTAACAATTAGCACCCATAACTAACACTACGACGTTTGATAACCTTATAAAAAAAGAAAAAAAACACATTTTGATTATAGGAGATGTAAAAAAAATACGAAAATTTTAGCAATTCCCATCTCGTTCCAACTTGCTCATTGACTACATCGTAAATAAAACATTTGCGAAATGAACAGAAAAAATAACGTATATAATGCCTAGAAATGTCTCGAATCGATTTAATATTCCCATAAAGTTGATGTTTGAAAATTTGAATCTCCTAGACGGAATGAGCCATTTTTACCAGCCATCAGGTACTCGCCGCTCGGATTGGCTGTTTTGATACAAATTCTAGTCGGTTCGCGTAATTCGATAAAGAAACCTTCCGGTACGTCCGAGTCGACGGTTACTGATTCGTTAGAACAATGCCAATATTTACCGTTTTGACCTGTAACAAGAATAAAAAAATTGCCCGAGGTTAATTATAATTATTGTACTCATAAAGTATCCGAAGCAAGTGAGAGGTGTTTCTGGAACAAAATTCGTAGCTGGGAACAGCTTCGAAGCTCGATGTACGACGTACCTTTGAAAAATACCACTCCTCGGTCCGATCGTTCGACTTGGATGGTTTCGTAACTCGCTTTATTACATTCCAATTGGAAATTGGCGCCGGCTTTGTAGCCGACGAATCCTTGGTCGCTTTTTAGTACCAGGATTGGTCTGAAAATGATGAAATAATCGTAAGTACAGGTGTTTTGCAATAATATCAATTGTAAAATAAAATAAAATAAATTATATGTACGTGGCCCTGAATAGGCAGTTATATTGGAAAATTAAAAGAGGTACCAACAAAGGTCTTGGTGGTGTTTCCTTTTTAATCGATTTTTTACATTTCTATTTAATTAAAAATGAAAAAGTTTCTTCATCTGTATTTTCTTTGTTTATGTGTTCTTTCCTCACTGACTCGAGTCTATGTTTACTTAACATGGGAGGTATCCCAACTCAAAGTAAAATTTTGAGCCAAAACCAAAATAAATCGATCATAAAAGTACCAAAAATTTAAATTTTCAAATGCTAAAGTTCATTTCTCGAATTTTGGCGAATTTTTTAAATTTTAAAATCATCTCATCGTCTTATAAAATATTTGAATTTGATCTCATCAATGAAAAATCTGAAATTTGATATATACCCTATTTTCAAGCTCCCAAATCGATTGGAAGCAATTTTGAGACGTTTTATAGCCTCCAGAAAATTTTGGAGTTTTCCAGCATTCGAAAAAAGCCCATAAAAATGGTCCATATGAAGTTTAGCACCCATAATCGCGGATTACCCATATTGGTGACCGAGGTCAAAAATAGAGAATTTACCAACGTTCAGCTTTTTACCTCGATGCGTATACTGTCTGCTTGTTTTAAAATTTTTTCTAGAAAAATTTTCGGGCAAAAAATATGGATTTTCAACACGAAGTTACGAATCTTGGAAAATTGTGCTTTAACCAACCAAATAGGTCACCCATACACATAATACGTCATTATCGGAGCTAAAGTTCATATGGACCATTTTTATGGGCTTTTTTCGAATGCTGGAAAACTCCAAAATTTTCTGTAGGCTTTGAAACGTCTCGAAATCACTTCCAATCGAACTGGAAGGTTAAAAACAGGGTAAGTATAAACTAAATTTTAGCTTTTTTCGTTGATTAGATCTTATTTCCACGTTTTGCAAGGCAATGAGGTAATTTTGGAATTTCAAAAATTCACCAAAATTCGAGAAATGAACTTCAGTACCTGAAATTTTGGGTATGGGTTCTTTTAGGATGTATTTTCGATCAATATTTGTTTCGGCTTAAAATTTTACTTCGAGTTGGGATACCTTCTCTGTACCTAAGTACGTCAATTACTGAAAAATGAGGGGGAAATTGGGCCTTTTCACTCTGGATTTACAAAAGTGCAAAAGTGGAAATTAATGAAAATTTATCAATAGAAATGCAACATTTTTGCAGAATATTCGACGATGTACCGGGTGATCCAATAATCCTGCAACCCTTGGGTTTCGCAAATTTGTGCGGTAAAAAAAATAGGGCTCAACGAATACTGAAATTCTATTTATAGCATAGATGACGTACCTTTCTCTTCGAAAAATATGAACACATCCCATTATTGTTAACAAATAATTTTAAAATTCTCAACTTTTTCGATTTTTGCTTTTCAAAAAAAATTCAAAATCCATGAATTTGAAAATTTCAAAAATTGAATTATTTAAAAACTAATAATTGCACATCATCGAGTTTTTAATAATGATCAAATATTATTGAATGCAGATTTTGCCTAATCAAAAATTTGAAGGGGCAAAAATTTACAAAAAAATCAAGTTTTCATGAAATTGTCAACACTGCATCTCCCCCTCCACCCTTCACGGAATTTTGAGTGTGGCGTTCTCCCTCGACGATCTAAATGTAGGCAACCCTTCGTTCAGGCCAGCATAGGACAAGGAGAAACTATTCCTATTCAAACAAAACAAACAAATGTTGGGTTGCAGGACTTTAGGGTCACTTGGTATTTTGTAAACTTATTCAAATTCTAGAAAAATTTCACGACCGAAATGGAAAAAAATCGAAGTCTAATTAATTAAAAATTCTGAGGAAATTGGAACAATGAATTTTCAACGAAAAATTCAGAATTTTCCCAGAATTTTTTTCAATTTTGAACACCAATTTTTTAATCTCACGACTTTTTCATCACTTCTGTTACCTGCAGGATTTATTAGACTTTTTCAATTACTTGTAGGTTCCAGTATATGGAAAAATTGAGATAAAATCAAATTCTCGATTTTTTGCCTCCCCTCCCTCCAATTTACATGACATTTCAATTTTTGACCCTGAGTAACGATGGAATTGCATGAAAATGAAGCGTTTTATTAGGTAATATTTCAAGGATTCTAAACAAATTTTTAAACAAATTAGATGAAATTTTTTTACTACTTCGATAAATTTTTAGAAATTTTGATCAATTTTAACGATTCGTACGAGGTATTTTTTATTCCAATAGCACACCTTTTTGATAATTTTTACGGAATTTCATTAATGATTTCAGGATTTTTCATCCATTTTCAATCATTTGAATGACGTCTTTGCAGAATACATTATCTAACGACACTGAAAATACAGACTTTTCTGCGGATCCAGAGTCCAGACGAATATTTGAGGGGGAGAAAAACACATTTTTCAAGTTTTTTTTTTAAATTCTCTCAAGGAAGAGACAAAAAAGTGGAAAAGGCGAGGTTTATGCGATGAAAAAAAATAGGTGGTTTTTAAAAGAATTTTCCAAAATACAAAAACATTTCATGGAAATGAAGTTAATATAAGTACACTTGAAAAGCAAAAATCGCAAATTTCCAATATTTTAGAAGACACTGTTGACAAATTTTTTGCCATTTCAAACAATTTTTTTCAAAATTCCGATAAAAAATTTTTTTTACTACTTATACGCGAAAAAAGACCAAAAACGTGTTGTGAAATTGCAAATTCATGGAATAACTTTTTCACGATTTTTTTTTGAATCGAAAAAAATCAAAACCTTTCAACTTTGATTTGACCTATCATCTTTAAATTCTCCATAGATATGGAATTCCCAAATTCTAATCATTCAATAAATCTGCTGATTAGATATTGATGATTTTTTCAGGCATATTTCTTCAAAATTTCCAAAAAAAAAAGTGACTCAAGTAACCTTTTGGAAATGAAAAAGTGACCACAAAAGTGACTTCATGAAAATCATGAATGAAAAAGTGACCGAAAAGTGACCATTTTTTCTTGAATTTTGATGCTTCATGGATCAAAAGAAAAAAATTTCTCAATCATTCTCAATTTTTACCGATTTTTCCAAGTTTCTGGCCAAAAAAATCATTTTTTTAATGATTTTTTTCAATTTTTTCAATTTTTAGTCGGGAAAGTTACAAAAAGTGACCAAAAGTCACTAAAAAGTGACCGAAGAAATATTCCTGATTTCTTTTTTACAACATTACGTGGGTCTGAAAAAGTACAGGAAAAGAGGGGGGGGGGGTAGAAAAATGACACCTACAAAATTCGATTACATTCACTTGGGTAAAATCAGCCTGACAAACTAATTCTTCATCGGGTTTCAATGAAATTACACAACCCAAGTCGATTTTTTTCACCTCAGCAAAGTGAAAAGGGAACAGAGATACTCATCCTTTTCCTCGTCACTCTTCTCGTTCCAACACAATTTACGACTCGAAATCGTCATAAACTCAAACCCATCACTCGTCAGCTTATAACTCTCCAAAGCTCCCCAAACCTCTCCCTCCTCACAACCTAACCAGTTCACCGACGACATTTCTCGACCAAAAAATCAAAGTCTACCGAGTCGTAGATTTCACTCGACAAACGCGACAATAATCATCGTCTGGTTGTTCGGCTCAAACAAGGATGAAGAAAAAGTACGCACAATAAAAATACCTCGTTCGTCTCAATTATCTTTCGAGCTCCTTACACGGTACCGTTTATGAGAAGGGCCAAATTAACGTCTCCATGCAGAAAAAAATTACACCCATTAAAGGGAATAAGTATCTCATCGCGATGGAAAAAAAATTCGCAATTAATTGATCCGTTGCCGTTGGTAATTTACGATCGATCGTCGATTCGCGTCGACTGGATAATTACTAAAAATACGAGAGTAAGAATGAAAAATAAAGCGACAAATAGTAAATAAATTTCAAAAACACTTTCCATCTATGTAGCACATATTACCCACGCAGACACACGCATAAAATGTAGTTTAATCTACTCGGCTCGTAGGATTTATCGTATTAAAACGCCAACAACAATAGCATTAGAACAAGGGCAATCCACGTAAACGGTGTCGGGAGCTCTTTTGATTAATTAAAAATATCTACTCGGGTTCACTCGATAATTTTATTTAATTACTTTAGGATCCAGCTAGTCTGCTACACCGGTACCGGGTGCGCTATGCTGACAATTTCTATATACGAAAAATTTTCGAGCAATTAACTCCGGACCATCGTCGGTGTCGGCGATTAAAAAACGAAGTAAAAAATGGCCAAATTCAAGACGATGAAGATGTAAATGGGGGGGGAGGGGGAGGAAGAGGCAAAGTCCGCCATTAAAAAATGTATAGTTATAAACGACGATCGCGATCGTCGTGTCTATATACGAGCAGTATACTAACCTGTTAATTAAATAAAAGAAGTATTTGCACGATTCTTCGACCGTATCGCTATTCGCATATAAATGTCCGGAACGTTTCGTTGCCACATATTTACCATTGTTGGCTCGAAAACAAACCGATCCATCCGGTTGCCAGACCAGATCGAATAAGGCATTTGATGATCTATAAATTAACCAAACCGTATACGCAAATTAAACGTCGTAATAAATCATTGTGCAGCTTTTGCGGTTCCTGTCGAGCTGCATCGTGTGTAGGGTAGATCGAAAAAAGAAAAATACATGGGATTTTGACGAAAATTGGTAAAATAGTTTATTTCAAGTGATAGATCTCTTAAAAAAATGTTGAGCACCTCAGCTTGAAGGGGGGGCGAAGCTAAGGAACCTGAAAGTGGGACGATTTTCGAAAAAAACACGTTTTTGCATCCTTTGGGTACCCATAGTGTCATACTTACTGAGAACTTAAGTCATCCCTAAAAGGGTGCGATTTGAGTTTTTATACCTCGCGAAACCATTGATTTTGGAATTGGGTACAACTTTTGGCCCTTTAAAAGAGGATTGAAAAGTTGTAAATCGCAAACTTGAAGTTTTTTTTTATTTTTACCCTTCAAATTCAGTTTGTTCCCTCAAACACTTCAAAATTAAGCTGAAATATTTCTTGATCACCTAAGATGATTTTTGATCAAAATTTGGCCGAAAAATTTTCATTGGAATGTAACTACATTTTGATTTGTGCAATTTTCATAAAATTCAAGTTATTTATTCAATGGTTTGAAAATAAGTCAGCAACAATTGTATTTGGTCATTGGAATAAATACTTACTAAGCAAAGTGTCTAACAAAAGTCCATAATGAAAATTAAGGACATTTATTAAACATTTCATGATTTCTTTTGGGTTGTGGTGTGGAAAATTTTCTTTCCCATTTCAATTTTTCGCTTTCTAAAAATTTTCAAATATTTCAAGATTTTTTGAGGGGGGGGGGATTGAAATTTTTTTATTTCAATTTTTTGCAATTGAAATTTATTTAACTCTAGAGGGATAACGAAACCACAAACATTGACTTAAATTCTGCTGAAAATATTCACTTGGGTAACCTTTTTTGCTGAAAAGTTGACAAAAAATTCGGTCATTTTTTTCATAGGTTTTAAAATCCACCCTTTCTCCTTCACTGTTTCGAAATCATCATCGAATGTTCAATTTTCAACAGAAATGAATTTTTTCGCGCAAAAATAATTTTTATGTAAATGGAAAATGAAAAGTTTAATTACGAATACAAAAATTCTAAATTCCTTCGGACCAAAAATTTAAAATATTTTTCACATTTATCAACTAGGTACCCTCTCCCTTCCATAATCAAAAAAACATGTATGTACTTCAAATTGATAAATTCTACGAAAACTCCTTCAAGAAGCATTGTCTGAAGCCAAAATTGGCTCTGTTTTGCGGATTGCATTCTACATAAACAGTATCACGACGTCAGCGTTGTAGACTTGTGTTTTTTGCATTTTTTTGGCTCAGTTTTCATTTTTTTTTTCGAATTACAGGGTGTCTAACAAAATTTGAGCAAAAAGCTTGACTTGGCTTGACCTTTTTGCATGACTTTTCCTAGCACCCCCTCCCCTCCAAAAAACCTATACATTTGTGTGCTTGTAGCTATTTAAATGTAGAAAATTAAAATTTTAACAAACTTATTAAATTCAAAAAAACAGTATTTTTATAGCTATATTTTGAAAAAAGCTTGACTTTTTGAGTAAATCAGGGTAAATTGGTCAAAAAGCTTGACTTTTCAGGACAGCTTGACCTGTTATACACCCTGAGTTATTTCTGTATTTCATCAAAGAAATAATATTGAAAACAAGAAATGTCCATCATAAAGAGAAAGTGGTTTATAAATCGTACTTTTATTTTTTGAAGTCGACTATCTATACCTACATATTTTCAAATTTTTCAATTTTTTTCGACTGCAAATTCTGAAAAAAAATTTTTTCCTCAAATTATTTCAATATTTTATATGCATAAATTTTTTCTGTTTTTTTTAAACTCCAGATTTCTTTTCAATATTTTTCTTTAAAAATTTTTTCAACTAGGTAATATTTTTCTCATAATATTTTTCAACTCCAAAATTTTACCTCAATTTTTTATTTATCAAATTATAATTTTTTCTCACGCTTTTTCCAGTTTTAAATTGTTTATCCAAAACTTTTTCAAATTTCTTGCAACTAAGTAAGTATAAAATTTTATCGTAAAATATTTTCAAATTAACGTTTTTTCCCATAATTTTTTTTGAAAAAAAAATTCTCGTAGGTAGTTATATATCATGAATTTGATAACTTATATTAAAGTTAAGAGTTTTGATGTTCATTTATTTCCAATTTTAAAAAGTGAAAATTTTATGAATCCGTATTTTTTAGTTTTTATTATAATTAGGATTTAATAGATAATTTCTTCTTGTTTTTTCACCCCTCCACGAAATCTTTCAAAATCATGATCAAGATGCAGTTGGCAGTATTGCCACGAAATTTTTTTGAAAAATTGCATCAATAAAATTCTTCTAGGAGACCAAAAAAAATTGTTAGTTCGATTTTGAGGCAAGTATTTGGGGGAGCAATTTGAATTTGATAAAAATCAAAAGATTTTCAAATTCGCCATTTGTAACTTTTCAACCTTTCTTGTAGAGGGCAAAAAATGGTATTCAATTTTGAGGTCAGTGGTTCAGTCACATGTAGAAACTCAAATCACACATTTTTTAGAGGATGATCGAATTACCCAAAAATGGCAAGAACTGCATTATTTTCGAAAATTATCCTACTCTAAGGTCCCTTAGCTCCACCCCTTTTAAGCAGGAGAAGAGAGCTCAATTTTTTGGGGGAAGATGCACCTTTTTTAGAGGATGATCGAACTCCCAAAAATGGCAAGAACCGCATTTTTCTCGAAAATTACCCTACTCCAGGGACTAGGGGTCAGCCAAAAAGTTGACTCCTGACTCCGGCTTGACTCCTGGAGTCAAGGGAGAAAGTCGACTCCTTACTCAACCTGACTCCGGAGTCAAACTTACACCCTGACTCCTGACTCCGGCTTGACCCCGGAGCCGGAGTCGGAGTTAATTTGGAGTCAGTTTGACTCCGACTCCGCAGCAAGGAATAAAAATCAGCCATTAATTAATAATTTATTACGAATAGAGGAGGAGAAGGGGTTGGAGGAATTTAAAAATTGAAAAGTCGACCCCTGACTCCATCACCTGACTTCCGGAGTCTAGGGAGAAAGTTAGACTCCTGACTCCACCTTGACTCCAGAGTCACTTTTAGACCTCGACTCCTGACTCCACTTTGACTCCGGAGTCAAGCTCACACTCTGACTCTTGACTCCACCTTAACTCCAGAGTCAATTTCAGACCGTGACTCCTGACTCCAGCTCAACGCTGGAGTCAATCTGTGACCTTAACTCCTGACTCCGGAGTCAAGCCGGAGTCAGAGTCAATTTGAAGTCAGTTTGACTCCGACTCCAGAGTCGACTCCTATTCCCTGTCCTACTCTAAGGTTCCCTAGCTCCACCCCCTTTGAGTTGGGGAAGAGGGTTCAATTTTTTGGGAGAGGTCTCCCACTCAGAGTCAACTACTTCCCAAATTTTCGTCAAAATTCAGGATGTGCTTTTTCTAACCCGCTGTAATGTGCACTTCTTTTAATAAATTACGTCACCATCGCATAGGCTACAAAGTATACAAACCTTTTGTCACCCACAGCTTGAATACCGCCGGCTGTTTCCAAAGTCCAGTATCGATCCTGCATCGTGCGTATATACCATCTCTTGGTAGACGAGTCGAATTCCAGCTGAAAGGTTTCATGATCAGATATTTCGTCTTGGTTGGCGGTCACGTCGACACCTGCAAAACACACGTACACCAACATTAAGCACGCTTTTTAATTAAGTACTATTCGGAGACCGGCAGCAATGGCCAAAAAAAAAGGGTGGCAACAGAGTGTATAGATGTACTAGAGAGAGCCAGATACAAGTAAGCGATGCGAGATATTCATTTTAGATACGCCACAGCTTATTGCTCATTCGTGCTTATAAGCGAATGAAACTCTCATAAACGATCCTCATTCGATTAGTAATTACATATTCGTACTACGATACTGTTATCGAGCAAATTATCGCGCTTCGGAGTATACCCTTTCATGATTCGGGATCGTAAAGCGTTTAAAATCTTATCCTCTGTTTAACACTTACGCTTCACGTACTTTGTGGCGATCTTTGGCCAGCACTACAAGGAGGAAAACTCCTTTAGAAAAAAACAAGCTTTACCAGAATACAGGCGATGACCGGAAAACAAAAATAAAAATTCATTAACAGAACAGCGCTGAAAAGGTGGCGCGGAGCATTCGCGCGAGTCTAATTAACAGGCTGCTTTGCAAAGTATTTTTATATGAGACGAGTAACATGCAATAAAATGTACATATCTCCAAAATCTACGAATAGTTTGGCTGAGAGGTTTTTTTTGCTCAATTAGTCGAGCCATAGTGTACCTTCTTGTCTGTAGCTTAGACAGAACCATGTCCAAAGGAGGGGAACGGGGTGAAGAGTTCAAGGCTTTTGAATAATAACCAGAAATACACGTAATTTTCAAAATGTAAAAAATAAGGCAAAGATTCACTAACACCATACCTACGATCTTCTATCGTTCCATCTCATTCTGAATCAAAAAAAAAATCATTGATAAACAGACAGAATTTTGCAGCACAGGGAAATATCAGTGAAAAAATCACAGAAAAGTAGTAAAATTTGCTGATTTTTTTTTGTTCTGCAAAAATATTCGATGATTAAGAATGAAAGCTTGATCAGACTGAATGAGAGCGACGGAGCCTTAAAAAATAAAAATTTTAACTCGGAAAAATTACATTCAAGGCGAAAAATTCACGGCAAAGTGGCCCTTATTCAGGAAATTAGGAAAATTTTCGATTTTTACTACCTTTCCCCAATAATATCAAAGATTCTTCTCAGATATCTAGAATTGAGCCTTCTTGAAATTAATTTTCAAGTTGGAAAATTCATTAAAACAAATCACACGTGTATTGTTGAATGCAAACCCAACAAAAAGAGAGACAGAGCGTTTAAAGCAGATGGGTTCAATTTTAAAATTCATCATAAAATTTTCATTTTCATACGTATTTTTTATTATAAAATTCACCCAGAGACAATCAGGCATCATAGCGAAATTTTTGAAGAGAAAAGTAACTTTCAGTAACTTTCTTTAAGCAAAAAGTGACCAAAAAGTGACCAAAAAATGACCAAAAAGTAACCAAAAATTCATTTTTTTCAGGGGAATGTTTTTTTTAGTTTTCTGGGGGGGGGGGCGCAATTTTTTTGTAGTTTTCTGCAAACCTTTCAAAGATAAATCAACTGAAAAGACGTGAATAATTTCATTTATTAAATTTCTTCGTCAAAACAACAAACAAACTAGCAAAAATCTATTTTTTTATTTTTTTCTTGAAGAATTTTGAAAAATAGCAATTTCTACGTGAAAATTTGAATTTTTGCCTGGAACTGCGAAGAAAACGTGACTTTTGAGGGAGAAAAAATAATCAAAGTGACCTTTCAGACATGAAAAGTAACCAAAAGTGACTGAAGTCGAAAAAAATGACAAAAACTCTAAAAAAGTGATCCGCTATGATGCCTGAATTTAAACTTTTTTAATTTGGTACTTTCTTGGAATATTTTGTTCATTCGAGGGGGGGGGGAGGAAGGATCCACAGTTGCCCTGAATTGACTACGGGTTTCGTTCCCAAAAAGACGCTTAGCAGAAAACTTGCAATTTGATATGAAAAAAATTGGGAAAATTGTGTTTCAATTAGAAAATTAGGTATAGAAGTAGGTATCACTGATACGAGTTGAAAATTTTCATATTTTCCCCCTTCCAGTAGTGCCAACTTTATTCATTTCAGCTCAAAAATCGTTTAAAATGTTTTAAAAATGGTTATAAATGCAAAAAAATCATGTTAATTTAGAAATTTTTAAACCCAAGTCAAAATTCAAGAAAAATGAAATTTGTTTCAAAATTAACAACACATGACAATTTTTTTTAAATTCCGAAATTTATTAAAGAAAATTTGTTCGAAGTGTATCAAAATTGTTCATCGAAGAAAACTGTTTCAATTTTCAAAAAAAAAATGACTGTAAAATAACAGACATAAAAATTAAAATACATGTAATATTTCAAAATTCATACGAAATAACCTAGACCTACCATAAAATTTATCCATAATACAAAAAAATGTTGAGTAGGTAATTATGAAAATCGTTGAAAAATACATCAAATATTTCAAAAGTTGACGATAAAATTTTGTTAAATGATCCTAAAATGAAATTTAAAAATAAACTAAAATTTCTGAAAATAAGAAAAGCTGGCAAATTATCACGAAAATCAAGTAAAATTGAAAAAAAAAATAGGGAAAAAGTTATCTATAACTCACAAATATTGTTCGTAAAATCAATAAAACTACCTATGAAAAATTCTAATTTCTCCGATACATCAATAAATTTTTGAAATGATTCAAACAAAATTTGACGCCATTTCCAGAATTTATAACGAAAACTCGAACAATTTTATGGCAGTTTTGAACAATTCATTATCCCATATTGACGATTCTTTTTGAAAAAATTTCAGAAAAATTTTATTTTGAATTAGAAAAATAAAGAAAATTCCGCCCAAGTCGAGAATGTTCAAGTTTTTTCTTCCAATGACGCCACTTCGGTTTGTCCCTGATTTTTAAAATTAGTTATGATTTTGAAATTTTCACGACGAGTAAAAATTTTTTATATTCTGAATAATTTTTGCAGAAAATTTACTTGATTAGGTCAAGTTTTAGAATGATTCGAACATTCTCACGACTTTACGTAATTTCAGAAAGAAATCCAGCAAGGATTGTGAGAATAAAATAAATCGATTAGAACTTGTTGCTTTCTTTCCTTTTCTTCTCTGCCCAAAGAAAATTACATTCTAAATAATGGGTTTGCCATACATCAAAACACCTGACAAGGACGATAATGAAAAAAATTCTAGGTAACTCGATTCCCAGAAAATTGGCATAACTCCGCCTTTTTTGGATCGATGAATACGTCGTTCCATTCTACACTTCCTCCAAATATTATATCAAGTATACATCAATTATTCACATTCAACAATGTCAATTTCAGTTTCACATCAATTCGCTCGATTCGATGGCCATATTCGACGTGAGAACCATACGCCAAAAAAATGAACAGGGAAAGCCTTTTCGATTACACCATCGAATCGATCGCCTCCACTTCATAGCGTGTTTTAATGGTCGTAAAAAAGCTGCGAATCGATCGTCTCAGTCACCCTTATTATTGTTGTTAATCTGTTCGACATAATTCCTCGAATCTAGGGTGAACATAGTCGTACTCGTGCAATCGAAGGGCGACCCGAGATAATACTCCGAATAGAGAAAAAAAATCGACATTTTCATCTACTGCAGTCTACGTTACATTTTCAACCCTCTGTAATCATATTGACAAGTTCGACACGATCAAAAAGCAATAATTCGGGATGAAGGTATAAAAAAAGTACTGACGAGTAGGCAGCACAAGGAAAGAAGTACGAAACCATTCCCATAAATATTTAACGGTGTGTTTACGAGAGTGAGTCGCAACCGAGTGGACGAGTTTGTTTACACATCTGTTTGATTACGATTTAAAATCCTATACGTATGTATGTACTTAAAACGCAGCACCATAAACAGTATGATTTGATTTGAAAGCAGCCGCAGCCGAGCTCTGTGCGTTGCGACTTTCGAGAGGAGCTGATTTTCGTGACATAGCGTTTAACGTCGGGCTGGTATTTGCCTATACAGTGTGTCTCTAAAGTTATTCCAAAGAATGAGAAACTAAAGAATACGAAAAAGAGTCTCAAAAAAGTTCTAGAGCATTTGAAAATAATTCAGTAATTGCAAGAAAATCTGTTTTTTTGAATCAATGAAATTAGACAAATAGTGAATTCATAGAAAAATCAAGTGATTTTTGACTAAAATTGAAAAATCCAGTGATTGTTGACAAAAAAAAGTGATTTATAACAAAAAAATCACTGATTTTTGATTTAAAAAAAACTTCAGTGATTATCGTCTGAACTCGAAAAATCAAGTGATTTTTGAATACACCTAAAAAATCAAGTAATTTCGATTTTTGACAAAAAATTCAGTGATTTTTGACTGAACCTAAACAACTAAAAAATCAATGATTTTCGGTAAAAACTGAAAAATCAAGTAATTTTCAACTAAAACTGATTAAACCAGTAATTTTAAGTGATTTTTGACCAAAAAAAAGAAGTGGGTTATGACCAAAAACAAATGATTTTTGACAAAAAATTCCGCGGTTTTTGTCTAAAATTGAAAATTCAAGTGATTTTTGACTAAAACAGAAAAATCAAGTGATATTTGTCTGACACTGAAAAATCCAATGATCTTTGACAAACAAAAACAAGTGATTTATGACAAAAAATTCAGAGATTTTTTTAATGAAAAATCCAGTGATTATTTTCAGAAATTGAAAAATCAAGTGATTTTCGACTAGGTACACCTGAATAATCAAGAAATTTGGATTTTTGACAAATATTTCAGTGATTTTTGACCAAAAAAGTGATTTTTGACAAAAAAACAAACGATTTTTGACCAAAAAATTCAGCGATTTTTGTCTGAAATTGAATAATCAAGTGATTTTTGACTAAATCTGAAAAATCAAGTTATTTCTGACAAAAACAGAGAAATCAAGTGATTTTTGACCAGGGCGGTTATTCTTGAAATTCGTAATCCACGTTATTTGGGTTATTGATGTTATTATACATTTGTTCGTTTATAAAATAACGTGAATAGTACAAATAACTCGGATAACGAATTTCAAGAATAACCGCCCTGAACTGAAAATTTAAGTGATTATTCTCTGAAATTGAAAAATCAAGTGATTTTCGACTAGGTACACTTGAAAAATCAAGTGATTTGGATTTTTGACCAAAAAAATCCAGCAATTTTTGTCTGAAATTGAAAAATCAAGTGATTTTCGACTGGGTACACTTAAAAAATCAAGTGATTTGTATTTTTGACCAAAAAAATTCAGCAATTTTTGTCTGAAATTGAAAAATCAAGTGATTTTCGACTAGGTACACCTGAAAAATCAAGTAATTTGGATTTTTGACAAATATTTCAGTGATTTTTGACAAAAAAACAAGTGATTTTCCTGAAAAAAAAACAAGTAATTTCTGACCAAAAAACAAGTGATTTTTGACCAAAAAAGTAACGAATTTTGACCAAAAAATTCAGCGATTTTTGTCCGAAATTGAATAATCAAGTGATTTTTGACTAAACATGAAAAATCAAGTTATTTTTGACAAAAACAGAGAAATCAAGTGATTTTTGACCAGAACTGAAAATTTAAGTGATTATTCTCTGAAATTGAAAAATTAAGTGATTTTTGACTGAACCTGAAAAAGCAAGTGATTTTTGACTAAAACTGAAAAATCGACTGATTTTTACTGAAACTGAAAAATCAAATGATTTTTGACTAAAACTGAACAAACCAATGAATTTTTTTACCAAAAAATCCAGTTATTTTTTACCAAAACAAATCCAGTGACTTTTGTCTAAAATATTTAAAAATCAAGTGATTTTTGACTGAAACTGAAAAATCAAGTGATTTTTGACTGAAACTGAAAAATCAATTGATTTTTGACTAAAACTGAAAAATCAAATAATTTTTGACTAAAACTGAACAAACCAGTGATTTTTTTTACCAAAAAATCCAGCTATTTTTTACCAAAACAAATCCAGTGACTTTTGTCTAAAATATTGAAAAATCAAGTGATTTTTGACTGAAACTGAAAAATCAACTGATTTTTGACTAAAACTGAAAAATCAGGTGATTTTTGACTAAAACTGAAAAATCAAGTGAATTTTTACCAAAAATTGAGAAATATTACACGAAAATCATTCGGGTTTCGACTAAAAAATTGTGTTTTTTAACTGAAAAAATTGGTGAAAAATCACCGATTTTCCGTAAAATTTATTTCACTGATATCAAAAATGCAGAATTTCATCAAATCTGACTGATTCAGGTTTACTATAGAAACAAACTGATTGAAGTTCAAAGAGAGCTGATCACATTTTTGGCTTTTTCTAGTGAAATTTCTTGAAACCCGTATCTCATAATTTTTCCAACACCATAAAAATTGATCGTCTAAACCCAGCCAAAAGTCATCGAATTGGCGCCAACAAACACTTTTTCAAACACACTGTGGACTTTTGCGTACACTCGTAAAAAAACTACGAGCACTGGAGCAGCCGGCAGTTTAAAAAGTAACAAACTCATCTAATTTAATGGTTTATAAAATGCTTCTGAAATGTAAACAGTGTATGTGAACGTATGCGGATTCGGTCTCATCGCCGGAGACTTTCTAACTGGCAATACTAGTTCGATTTTTATTGTCGACATATCGCGCCACCATCATTCGCACACCGACCATCACTACGAGTAAATCGGTGAAACGAAATCTTTTTTTCCAAACAATGCCTGATAATTAATGCTTAATGTATTACATATTAATAATTAAATCGTCTCGTAACCTTGAGCTCGCGGTGCGCGTGTAATTAGCTATGAGAAATGCGAGCGCCGATGTGCGGTGGCGTTTAAATGTGTATTCTTTTTATGGCTACCCATATGCGTATGTGGGGAAAAAGCGAGCAGAGAAAGTAAACGAAAGTAAATCGTCACCGCGTCCTGGTAAATTAATCCGCGAGTCGATACAATCGAGTATATTTTCGCACGTGTGTACTTTTTTCACTCATTTTATCGAATTGGTATCATCGCCCTGTTTCGTGAAACCTTATAAAAAATTACACCTCAAGTCAGGTTTATCGGACACTAAAATTTATTTCTCGAGTTATGGAAATTTTTACGAGTACTTGCGCTATAAAAAGAAGCTCTTCAATTTTGCTCCGCAATTCCTTCTAATTCGTTCAAATCGAATGAATATGCAGCATATGTCGAATATGTGTGTATATTTTACATCAACAGAATGGCAAACTCGATCGCACATAAACGAACGCTGAAACAACCCAGCACAGTAGTCGAAAGTATTTTCTGCCAATTTTAAACATACCAAATATTCGACGTCAATAGGCGAACCATATGGTCCCGAATGCAACAATTTCCGCCTCACTTGAGTCTACATAGGGAACGAAGAGGAGGTCGAGATGTACCCGCAATAGTGCATATTATGGCACGTATAATTTATCTCTAGATCATTTTCGCACGCTTGGTGGTAATAAAAAAGCAACACTTGTACGACCGATGAGCTTTCCAGCTCTGTGGTGGCTTGCATGACAAAGTTGAGGGAGGTCAGAAGGGAGAAAATGATATATAGACGATAGACATGTCCCAGGAGGAGATCAAGGGCTAGTCAGTAGCGTATTAATTTATGCACAACGTACAGAATACCCTATCTGCGTTATTATTGTACAAACAAACGTTATTAGGTTTTTTCGAGACGTTTATCTGAAGAAAAGAGAGAAGTAAAATGATAATGTTTATCGAAAGTATCCATCCCAATCAGTGATCTGTCATTCCAACATTACACAATATCCTCACATGAGGCATTCTGTGTGTTTTATTTTGATGTACTTCACGCAGTATGCGTAAATATTGTCAAATATGGCACCACTGACACCATCGATGCTTTAAGTAAACATATATCCGGTCTATGCTGATAATATCGTCTGGCACAGTTCAATTCATCACTAAAAGGGTTTCACCTGGCTTATGTTTCAATTTCAAGACGATCCAGACCCAGACACGGATTTTAAAATGGTTGAGAAGGGGATGATGTTGAGGATACATTACGAAGCATGAGAAACGAGTATCTCAAATATAGGGTGCAATTTAAAAGACATCGATTTCACTAGGGTCGATCTTAAGTTGGCTAATTGTAGGAGTGGCAGAGAATGGGGGCAAAAATTTCATTTCAGACTAAAATTACTTTTTCCTTTCAATTTTTTCTGACTGGAAACAAAAATTTTGTAAAAAAAAAGTTCATTATATTCGAAAATTCTCGATTAAAACTGCAAGTTTACTACCATAGAGGAGGCAATTTGCTCCTTTTGGCCCAGTTCCCTCTATTCCTGAATTCCACCACAAAAAAATCAAGTCTTGTGTAGATTTAATATTCATCCAACTGTTAGAAATCATGAAAAAATGTACCATTTTCCATAAATTAGAAAAAAAATATGACTGTGTTCGAAATTGCGGAAAAAATGTCTTAAATTAGTCGAAAAATGTAAAAAAATGAATTTAAAATGTTTGATCCCTTCAGTGCCACCAAATTCATTTTTCATATTGAAAATGTAGAGAAAATTTGTGAAAAATTTGGTCAAAAATTCATGAAAACCCCGGAATATTATGCTTTAAGTCTGAAAACACTAAAAAAAAAGTATCGTTAAAATTGTATAAAATTCCATTCGATTTTAAAAAAGATCGAAAACATCATAAAAACAGTTATAAATGACAAAAATGGTTCGGTGGGTAGCTTTCGCTATAGAAATTGGTACAGTTAAAATCTCAAAAAAAATTACAATACCTACATATTGTCTATACTGTACGTGTACGTATATCAAAAAATGGTGAAAATGCCACCAAAATATCATAAAACCTGTTTCAAAGCTTGCTGTATTGTAATACGCAAATATCATTGAAAATTTCAAAAGATTATACAAATCGTCGAAGTGGCGTAGAAATGATAGATTCGTGAACACAATTTCTGAAAAATATCGAAAAATCTATAACTGCGTGAAATTGGTTAAGCATAGAACGAAAATTATTACAGAAATTTCATTCAGGAATCCAAAGCTTTTTTCGCACAGTGCCATGTAAATTAAAAAAAAACAAGGTCTGAAGGATGAAAATCAGAAAAATGATGCGGTTTTCACAACATTTTCCAAAATACAAATATAAAGTAAGTATCTAATGTAAATGAAGGCCAAAATAATGTTTAAAATACTTTGCAAGCTATTTTCAGTTTTTTTTTGGTCAGAGAGGGAGGGGTGGAGAATCCTTTTTCTCCTCCAACATTTTTATTGATATTTTTACAACATTTCTATTAAATTTTGAGAAAGTTTCAACAATCTAAATAAATTTTACCGATGGTTCAACAATTTTTATGAATTTTGCATCAAGTTTTAATACACTTTCATTATGAACAAAGAGTTTCCATGATTTTTTATGGCATATTTTATGACTTCCGCTTCATAGATTTTCGTACCCCCTTCATAATTTCTTTCAAATGATAGACCTCAGTTTATTGAAATACACAGATGATGTTTTATGGCATTTACGCGTTTTAAAAAGTTTTTGAAAAATTATTCAATTTTTAAAACATTCACCTACTTACTTATTTCACCTGAACAGCCAAGACGAATCAAAGTCGCCCTTACGAGAAAGAGGAGCAGGCTCTAAAAATTGAAAAATTTCTTCAATTTTTTGTACACAGAATCCAATATTATTTTTCTTTATTTCAATTTTGCAAGTAAATTTTTCAAATCACTCATTTTTGCAAAAAAATTCAATTTTTTGGTTGGTGGATTCCCCTCTTTTCATATTTTTAATGTTTGAATACGAAAAATAAACAGAACAAGAGAGCATTTGCAGCTAAATAATTCATCGCATTGTTGAAATGACATCCAATCCAAAATTCGTTAAAGTCAAAAATTATTATAAAGCTGATTGAAAGTTGTCGAATTTTATGAACATTGCCAAATAAAAAATTTACAAAATTTTAAGCCCCAAATTTTGAAAATTAGCTGATTTGTTTGAAAAATGTTTTCCATGTATTTAGATTTTTTACTAACAATGGTTTACCTATCTTACTAATTTTTCAAAAGAAAAAAAATCTACTCAATTAAAAAAAAGAAAACTCACTATCAAATGTGTAAATTCGATAAAATTTCGCCAACAAATTTAAAAAATTGACCTAGGTAATCTTTAAAATTTACAAAATTTTGCCGAATTTTGTAAATTTATCGTTTATGAATACCTATGTTTTCAAAATGTATTAAATCAGATGGTTAATGATTTTTTCCCTCGAGAATGACTTAAACCTCGGCCTTATACGAAAGAAATTTCAAAAGTAATGCACAGCGTCCTCTGGTGTTGATGCTATTCAACATTAAGCCCTTAATTTTGGTCCCAATTTGATGCTGTGAGTTTTCTGAACAATTTGATACCAAATATGATTGGGTTTGGTTCGGAAGAAATGCTTGAGGAAGCTTGGAGTAAGAAGAGAAAAATTTCTCAGGTCGATTTGCTATGAAGCTCTTTCAGAGGTGAAAATTCTCTACTTCCAGGGGTGGTTTTTGGTCAAGATTTTGAGTAGAGGTCTGAAGGACCAAAATTTCATCTTCGGAGTACTTCCGAATAAACCGTTTAATCGTATTTTTCCAAAATCTCACATTTAAATGATGATTCAGTGAGTTGACTGAGGCCGACATTCTTCTCATTTGCCTTTCAGGGCTCAGCACACAAATATGTGTTTTGGCAATCAATAACTCAGATCTAATTCGAATAAAACTTATATATTTCTCAGAAGTGATCCTAGTACCCATGAAACACAGTCGAGGGCTAATAATCCCCCAATTTAGGAACCGCAGAGAGCCACTTCTTTTATTTTACAAGGGAGCTACCCGAGGTCTAACACACCAAATTGAAAAAAAAAATTCACAGCCTTTTAGAGCATCACAAAAAACTTTCACCGCCAAAATTTCAGCTCCTAAAATTGATAAGGGGTGGAGTTGTGAGGGTTTGAATTTAGAAAAATCGCCCAATAGATGCACCAAAAGCACTACAAAAATCTAAATTTTTCACCCCCATATGGCATTTAGGAGACGAATTTTCTGTGATTATCACATCTCCAGATAGCCTACATATACGGCGAGTAGATCGTGGTAGAAAATTCATCTCCTAAATGCAATATGGGGGCGAGATATTGATATTTAGATTTTTGTAATTTTTCCGATGTACCCGTTGGGCGGTTTTTCTAAATTCAAACCCTCATAACTGCATCTCAAGTCAACTTTAGTGGCTGAAAGTGCTGAAACTTTGGCTGTGGAAGTTTCTTGTGATGCTCCACAAGGCTGTGATTTTTTTTTCAATTTGGCATGTCAGACCTCGGGTAGCTCCTTGTTAGATTTTTGGTGAGGTGGCCAATTTAATCCCTCGAGTAACACCTCAGCAACTCTTGAATAACTTTTTTAGCATTTCTATACTTTCCTATGATCTTTATAATGATAGTAAATGATTGGATCAGCACAACGCGAGGCATAGACCATGATTTTCCACAGCCCTGAATGGGCTTCAAAACAACCCAATTTGAGAAATTTTTCTCCTCTCACACCGAGCTTTTTGCTTTTTCAAGCTTTTTCTCCGAACCAAAAAAAATCATGTTAACTCACAGCTTCAAGTTATCGATACCGGAGGGCATAGTGCTGTGCATTACTTTTGAAATACCCTCGTAAGTAGGTATGAGGACAGAAATGGTCGCAAAAAAAAGTTCAAATTATCTGAAATAGAACGTTGAATGTTGGATCATTTTCGTTCAATTTTTTCCTCAATATCGGCTCGTTGGATTAAATGTCTTGCGATCATACGCATTCTACAGCCCCTTCAAAAAATTTCAGTAATTTTTCAACAACCTTCGGATTCAATTATTTTTCTCTTGAAGAAATACTAGCTAGCAAATTTCTATTTTTCACCCTCAAATTTTCAGGCAAGTTTCATGTCTGACCATATCAACAGTTTTCATTCATTTTCAACTAATGATTACCAAGGGGTTTCTCTAATTTTAAAAGGGATGGCTTAACGGATCATTATCTCCATAGTATAAAAAGATCACCCATTAATTATCCACACCCCAGCTTATCAGATATCATGCCCTAATAATCTTGAAACCTCAATATACAATCAAGTACCCTCGCGCAATATCCACTCGATAAGCACTTACTCGCATTTAAAACAGACACTTATATTCGTAAAATAAAACAATAACAATACGATAACAGAAAAAAATTCAAAACACGTCCTTGAGTTTATCATAGTAAACTTCATGGCAAAAAACAGGTGACCTAATCAGCTCGAAAAATTCAAATCGGTATTGTCTCGGTTCAATATTTAAATACGAAAAAAATGCAAAATAAACTGGCAAACACAGTAAGTATACCGCCGCACAATACGTTTATAAACATTCATAGAGGAAATTTTTCAAGTGGAGCAGCGATTTGAAAACATTACGAGGTAAATCCTCGATCTATGGGATGGATTTATGATGAACGGCCGTCTTACCGTAAATCGTAATCAACGCTTGACCTAACATACTCGTACGAAGACTGACCATCGTCACGTCTTACCATTTACGTGTCTGGACCCACTATCGAAGTTATCGAATCGAATACCCAGTCTCCTAAATCCGTATCGTATTGTGTTTGTACATCAATTTAGGGATGTCACGACTCGCAATTTTTTTTTCAATCTCGCGTAAAACAGAATAGAATGAAGAAAATGACACCATTATTAAGACCAATTACACACGTCGAACCGGCTATTACCGGTGGACGGTCGACGCTGCATTTATTTTTCGCTCGCGCGCGCGATGCTTCATTCTGGGAAACAGACTGGTCAGCGGGGAGAACCGGCTTCGGCTTCACGCCGCGTCCCATCCACCTGTTCGTCGAATTAATCTGGATCATCGAGCCAACAGGCGAACAGGGTCATTATGGTAAATTCCTCGTGTATTGGCATCGTCTATGGCAAAAAAACCAGAGAGATGCCTACTGAGAGTACATATCGGTACTACAAATGTAATTATATATCCGCCGACATTGGCTGGCAGCTTCGACAAAAGCATCTCGTCTTTTCTGGTATCGAATATAGACATTATCGAGTCTGGACCGTGATGGCTGCCTCGACCTGATGTTGTAGGTGTAATGACCATCAATGAATAGTCCGCACCGATAATCAGACCATTAAATATGGGCTAATGGTGACGAAAAATTAACCGATTCGTTTTGATTGACTCTTCGACGACAATCCGGCATGTACGGAGGCTCTTGGTCCCTCTTCTCGGATGGATTATCGTTCGGTGGGTTTTTTTCGCTGCTCGTTCGGCGTGTAATTTAGTCGTCGAATTATTCACGCCCGGTCGCGTATTTCCTTCTCGAATTAGTCTTCTGTATGTACGCTTTGGGTAGCTGTACGTCATTCAACAGCACGGGGATAGGACGATAGACACCACCAGTCTACCGACCATATAGCATAGTGTTTTTATTGAGAAAATATTGGACGGAATGTTTTCCCAACATAGCAGCGATGACGGCGTCCGGCGTCCGAGTCAACATTTTCAACGTTTCGGTGCCTTTTTCCAAATGGTATGAGTCATAGAAGGTATAACTACGCAACTGTAACTGTGAAAGTAAGTGATAATGTAATCAGCCCTTCAAAAATGTGACGTCACATCGCCATCGAGCTGTCTGGGTATCAGTATAAATACGAGTAGTTTGTGAAAAATAACACCGATATTATTTTCAAACCGTAGCATGGTATGACTCACGGCATTTTACTGAAAAAGATCTGCATCAGAGGCGATGAGCAACTAGCCCTCGTCAATAAGGCTTCAGGGTATCAGGGTATCCCTAATATTAATCATCACCCTTGGTAGGGCAATGAGACACTGCTAATGTATCGATTCTTTGTGATATAAGTAGGTGAGACCAAGAGCTAAAGATATTAAATTTCAAATCATTTATTATCAAATTCTTAAACGTTAAAACCTATAGAGATGTATTTTTTTGGAGAAAATTTTACATGATATCTAATCCAAAGATTCTAACTTCATTCTAAATACTCAACTCAATAAGCTTTTTGATTTTATTCTCACAAGAAAGGTATCCCAACTCAAAGTAAAATTTTGAGCCCAAACAAAAAAAGATCAAAATTACATCATAATAGGACCTCGTACCCAAAATTTCAAGAGCTGAAATTCATTTCTCGAATTTTGGCGAATTTTTGAAATTTAAAAATTACCTCATCGTCCTAAAGAATATGAAAATTTGAAATAATCAACAAAAAAAGCTGGAATTTTGTATTATACCCTATTTTTGACCTCCCGAATCGATTAGATGCGGTTTCGAGACGTATCGGAGCCACCAGAAAATTTTTGAATTTTCCAGCACTGGAGAAAATCCCATAAAAATGGCCCATATGCACTTCAGCACCTAAGATCGCGGATTATCCATATTGGTGATCTATTTGATCGATTAAAACAATATTTTTCAACATTCGTAACTTTAAGTTCAAATTCGCAGCTTTGGGCAAGAAATTTTTCGGGAAAAAATTGAAAAATTCGCCTAATGCGCATACATCGAGGTAAAAAGTTGAAACTTGGTAGATACGCTATTTGCTCAAAAATGCGAATTTGAACTCAAAATTACGAATTTTGGAAAATTGTGATTTAATCTAACTATCAAATAGATCACCAATATGGATAATCCGCGATTATATTTGTAGGTGCTGAAGTGCCTATGGACCCTTTTTATGGGATTTTCTTCAGCACTGGAAAATTCCAAAATTTTCTGGTGGCTCCGAAACGTCTCGAAACCGCTTCCAATCGATTGGGGAGGTCGAAAATAGGGTATTATACCAAATTTCAGGTTTTTTCGTTGATTGGATCAAATTTTCATATTTTTTGGGACGATGAGGTAATTTTGAAATTTCAAAAATACGCCAAAAATCGAGAAAAGAACTTCAGCGCCTGAAATTTTGGGTACGAGGTCCTGTTATGATGTACTTTCGATTTTTTTTTTGTTTGGACTCAAAATTTTTCTTTGAGTTGGGATACCTCCATTGTCAGAAAAAAAATTAACGTATTTTTTTCTTTAGGGTAAAAACTTTACATCATGGATATGCTTAAATTTACTTTTAAAAGATACGGTAAAAATATTAATTTTCAATTTAAAAAAACACAAATTCAATTCTATCAAAGGAAGGAAATGATGAAACTTGTGGTGAAAATCATTGTTGAAAGTTGATTAAGAAAGATAGTTGGAGAAAAATTATACACCAAAATGAGCAAATCTATTTAAAGTAGTTTAAATTTGCAATATGGACAACACTGTCTCGCATCTAACGTAAGATAAGTACATTTTATATTATTTTTAAAAAAAGTAAAAAAAATAGGGTACTTATAGTGATTGAATTTTAAAAAGATACATTTTAGTCAGAAAAAAATGAGTATGTTTTGAAAATAAGGAAAATGGGGGAAAAATTAGGAAAAGTATTAAAAAATGCAAATTCAAAAAATGAAAGTTGGTATGATGAATAACACGACCAAAACAAAATTTTAGTGAAAGGGAGCCACAAAGGACATCCCTCGACAAGATGGTGAAATATCGATCCTTGACCCGAATTTGGTCGAAAGTGATGCCAAATGTTAATTGGAACCTAAAAACATTCCGCCTAAATTTTTGACCCCCTACCCTCATCCATTTTGATATTATCGCACCATATTGTTTATATGCTGAAAATTTAATTAGCGGTATTTTCAGAAAGGTAAAGGGAAATTTTTTTGAAATTTTCACAGATTGTATAGTAATTTTTTGTTTCTTTTTCATGTTTTCCCATTTTGGAAGGGTTTAAAAATTTCAAAAAAAAAATAATTTGGAGGGCGGTGGAATGATTGTTTTTTTTTTTAATGTATTATATTGATACTTAATCTTGTATAATCTGTTGTGTTGCTGGCTTGATTTTTTCATATTTTTCCAATTTTTGCTGGGAGGGGGTTGAAAATTTCAAAAAAAAAATGGTCATTGTTTTCAACAGAGATACAACCAAAGAGAGGGTAAAGGGCAGGTTTCCTTTTCCCTCTTTTTATCTACCATATGGAAAGACAAAATCGCAGCTTTATTAATTTGAAAAAATTCAACTCTAGTTGAAAAATTTTCAAAGATGAGATAACCTTTTTTTGCAGTCAGAAAAAATGGGAAAAATTGTATTTCGACTTTCGAGTAGGAAAACTCGAAAAAAATTGGTCTCAGGTGATACAGTGTGACAATATTGAAGTAAAAAAAATATATATTAAACGTTCTAATTCAGGCTAAAAATTTTTATAAGATCTGTAAAGTTCAAAAAGTACTGAAAAATTAATATAAATTGATAAAAATTAAAAAAAAACTAGAAAATTTTTCCTAAAAAGGGAAATTTGCGACGATTTTTTTAATATTTTCCCATAAATATGGCATGAAATAGGCCCAAAAAACATAATTTTACCGTACTTACTCTCATTTTTTGAGATTTGTACAAAGATGGTGGAACAATTTGACAGGAAATTTGTCCAAATGAACAATCATTTTCAATGGTGACAAAATTTTATACGTTCGAACTTTTACAAGATCGAACAAAATAAGAGGGGAGAGAGAAAGGTATCTAGCCCAAGGAAATTCGAGTTAAAAAATATGTACATATATAACCATCTCTTTAAAAAATTTTGCTTTTTGAGATGGAAAATTTAAGAAAAATAGCATTCAGAAAAATTGAAATCATTTCATGTGAATGGGAGGAAATATTAAAATTTTCAGCCCCCTCTTCCAACGAAGTGGGATCCAATAGTGAGGGGGGGCAGCGGTGCAACCTGCTTCCTCAATAATGACAAAAATCACATTTTTTTATCGGGAAAATTATATTTGAGTCCAAAAATTTGCAAAACGAATGACCTCAATTTTGAAACATAAGGCTCGTATTAAGTAAAAAAAAATGGGAAAAATAATTTTTTGAGTCTGAAAAAATTTAATCTCAGTCGTAAGGTTTCTGCCTCTCAAATGAGACCATACATACACTCTCATCACAATAAAGCAAACTTCGGGTCTTCCTTGGATCGTCAATCCAAAAATAGTCGAACACTAGATTGTCACCTGGTGTCTTAAATCCTGGTTTTACTATTTCTTATGCTACAAATCTCGAATCGGAAATAATCGACCATCATAATATCATAAATGTTTCAACCATGCAGTGTGAGTCTGGATTCACGATTGAAAGTTTTTTCAGTGATCAATCATTTTTTTCCATCACCATTCAAATTGAAAATTTTTTGGACCCGAATTAAAAATTGATTAAAATCACAAGATTTTGTTGACATGTTGACTAAATAGATCTCCATGAAGTTCAATATCTACACCAAAACTTTGAAGCACAACTATTTCAAAACTGAATTTAATTTCTGGCGGATTCTGCTGGAAATTAATTGCAAATTTATAAAGTTTCTTTCAAAAGAAAAAAACAGGATAATTTTTTTTTCAATTTCTGAACATTCCTTCAATTTTTAAAGATTTCTTCTAGGAAACCCCCAATGATTTTTTTCACGTCTTTCTGGAAGTTTATAGAGTCCCATCCTGAAAAAAATCGCCAAAAACTCTTTCTGAAAGAAACGTTTAAATATTAGAAATTGATTCCCTCGGAAATTTTCCCAAAAGAAGGCCAGTTTAATTTTCGGATGAAGATTTTTTCAAGGAAAAATCCAATGACTTTTTCACGTATTTTTAGAAGTTTATGTTGTCTCATTTTGAAAAAAGCTCCAAAAATTATTGGATTCTACCGAGAGAAGGCCAATTCAATTTTCGAATGTTTTGTTGAACACCCATGAAATCTGTCACCGGTCAATAATCCTTAGAGCTCCTAGAATATACATTTCAAATACGAACTTCTAAAGAAACGACAGCACATCAAAAAATCACAAAACGTTTCCAAAACATTTCATTCAGTCGACACCGCCATTGAAATTCATTTCCTTGAAAAAAAGACACGCAGAATGGAGATTTCCACCCACAGCCACTTATGTACGCGATGGCTTAAACCTTAATTGAACATTTCATCTTTCACATAAACACGAAATTTCCCACAACTTCCTATTGTCGATCGACTCGTACATAGGTTGAAAACCCGGCACGAAACTACGTGCGTCATTATCCCGACGAAAAAAAAACACGCCACGATGACGCGGGTCAACTTTTGTCAGATAGATTGACACTGTTACGTGGAGGCCATTTTCATAGATAATCGCTCATTACCGGCTTCAAGTGGCCGATAATTAATGATAGTCCAAGGTTACAGGTAATGAACTCGCTTTTGCGGTAAACTTTCCTCTGGAATGGTAAACCAATAAGATATTGGAAGAAATCTCGCCGTGGTATATCTAGGTACGTAATATGACATCCCTGAGGATGAACCGGTTCGAATTTGGCTCTGGAGCGAGACTATTCTGTTGTGTAATTATTATAAGCACATGTTTGGCGCACGTGGCACACGCCGGCGAATAATATACGCGAGCTCTATTTTTTCATCTGCTCGGTATACCGTCTCATCCATCATCATACACACTTTGTATAAAATGTATAAGGGCTAGGAATGGTATACCCGTCGAGCATATGGTTCGTACGTGGCTTGGTGGCTTTCAAACACGGAAACAGTGCTTGGGTTACCTTTTTGGATCAGAGGTGTCATATTCGTTAACCGAATATCCGTATCAGAAGTACTACACAAAGTATCCGTACAGTAAGACACACGTATCAATTCCGGATCATGATATGGGTCAAGGTTTGGAAATACTGTTGGTAATTCGCTTCACAGCGGTACGATTCTCAGATGACTTTCGATATTCTCTGGTTTTTTTCTTTAATGACGTGAAAGACTTTATTATGATCGATAAATTCTTCACAATTTATCTTTTTTCACCGGAACCGGTTCTGGGTACCCTGCGATCCGCAGCTTTAGCGCCGTTTAATTTCTAACGCGATTTGTTTTCCAAACTGAGCTCTCGAGCAGAAGCTGCGGATCAGCTGGGATAACACGAAGACCTTGAGTAAACAAAATAGTGAGTAGATTCGTCCAGCTATGTAATTATCGCCTGACGTCAGCGTCACCTGCTCAACTGTAAACAACTCGGTGCCAATTTCGTTCCATACTAGTGCCCCGGGAAATTTTGATCAAAAAAAGCCAAAGTAGGTAGAAAATTGTTATCATAATAAAATGTATTCGAAGTTGCTGAGGATAGTATACTATAAAATATACTGAAAGTATCCGAAAATTGAGCAAGCGTTGGGCTCCACAGGGGTAGACCTTCACCCTTTTACCATTTTTCGTATTTATCTCGAAAATTATGAGATATACGAAAAAATTCTTGAAACAAAAAATGTTCGATATAAAATTTCCAATAAAAAAGATTCCATTCAAAATTTACACAAGACGCAAACTTTTGGATTTACAAGATATCCCAACTGGCAGGTCAATTTTAGGCCGAAACAAAAATAAATCAAAAGTACTTTCTCAATTATAAATCAGTGAAAATGATCGAAAATCACTGAGAAACAGTCAGAATTGCAGCACAGGAGAAAATCAGTGAATTTTTTTTTATTGAAAATAAATCGGTGAGAAAAATTACTGGAAAATCAGTGAAAATTCGGCGAAATTTTTAAAATTTACTGAAAAATCAGTGAAAATTTTTGAAAAAGTAGCGAAAATTCGCTGAAAATCGGTGAATTTCGCTGATTTTTCCTGTGCTGCAATTCTGACTATTTATCAGTGACTTTTCACTGATTCAGAATGAGAGAGTACATATATCATTTAAAAATTCCATACAAAAAATCTCGAGTGCCAAAGTTCATTTCTAAAATTTTAAGCAAATTTTGAAATTTTAAAATTACCTAACCCATCGTCCTGCAAAAATTAAAACAATTTGATCAACCAACGAAAAACTCCATTTTTGACCCTCCCTCTCCCCTTGATTGGAAGTGGTTTCAAGATGTATAAAATTTTGGAATTTTTCAGCGCTGAAGAAAATCCCATAAAAATTAAAATGGTCCAAATGAACTTTAGCACCCACATGTTCTTGCGGATGATTCTGGAAACCGCTCCTATTCAATTTGAAAGATCGAAACAGTTATTTCCCAACTTTCAGCTTATTACTTCGATGCTTACGCTGTTGGCGTATTTTTAAATTTTTTCCAGGAAAATTTTACTATGCCAAGAAATATAGATTTTGACTCGAAAAGTTACGAATTTCGGAAATTTGTTCTTTGATCGATCAAAGCGGCTCCGAAATGTCTCTAAACCACTTCCAATTGATTCCGGAGGTCAAAAATAGGTTACCAAATTTCAGCTGGGCTATTCCATACCAACTCGAACCAAAAGTGAACTCGGGTTTTCTGATTTCACTCAATTTTTTTTACAGGTTCCCCTTGAATTTTCCTTCTAACCCTCAAAGCGGCTGGAAGTGGGCCTCGTAATTTGTATGTAATTGCGATTCTTTGCCAAATTACTCAACTTTGAAGGCTCATATCTCGAGATTGGTTATACTTGGAGGAACACTTTTTCCGGGACTTGAAAGAGAATTGATAGGAGATTCAAAAACGATAATTACATTTTGAAAATCTCAAAGTTGAACTTTGGTGTTGAAAGCTAAATTTTCGCGATGAGTACAAAATATAAAAGCTACCATTTAAAAATCTGAAAAAATTACAGTAACTAGCCCTTTTTACCCTTTTTTAAGTAAACAAATTTTCAAGATGGGATCTCTACATCCCCGAGAGGTACAGGGGTTCACAATTTGGACCAAAATTCAAAAAAATCGAAAAAGTAAAGTAAAACACATCGATTTTTACTAATTCGAAGGCGCTGAGCAGTGTCGAGATATCGTGGAAAATTTCCTATATCGCATCGTGAGAATTTTCAAGTGAAAACAAAAATAATATGAAATAGGAAAATTGTAGGAAATTTGACCAAAAAAGGGGGAAATGGAAAATTCTATCAAAAAGGAGGAAACTGGAAAATTTGCCTAATGGAGCAAAAAACGGAAAAATTGAAAATTTTTATGAATTTTTTGAAATTTCACGACAATTTGGTTCGTAGCTAGAGTCTGGCCCCTACCCGAACAACTTTTCGTGTGAAGAAAGTAAAATTTATACAAAAAAGAGAAGGGAAAAACATGGGAAATTAAAAAATTTATGAAAAAAAGAGAGGAAAACGTGGGAAATTTATGAATTTATGAGAAAAATAATTTATGAAGAAAAAGTAAAGGAAAAATGTTGGAAATTTATGTTTTTTTGTGGGAAAACGAGGGAAGCTGTAGGGTTCGATTTGGGGAAAACAGCAATTTCAATATCCCAACACTGGCGCTTAGTTCGAATGTTTACTCAGTTTTTTCATCCGAACCCTCTGAACCCCCTATCAGCTCCCTTGATGAGGTCAAAATTCAAAAAAATGAAAAATAACATGTGACCTGTCGATTGTTAGGTTTTTGAGGGTAATGACTTCGAATATTTGCTTATTTTTGGATTTGACCTTTCAGGGCCTCCTAATCTACCTCACTTTTTGAGAAAAGTATGTTAAAAAACGAAAATAGCGTGAGGCATATCGATTCTTACTAATTTGAGAGCGTATAGAATTCGAATATCGACTTACGAAGTACCATTTGTGGATCAGGCTTTTCCGATCGCCCAAAAGACCCTGAAATTTTCAGTTTCAGGTAAAACTGAAGCGGCATCCGAAATAGTGGAGTTTTTACTACCAAAATACGTTTGTTTCAGATTTTTGCCACGAGTCCTTTGCTTGCGGGAATTTTTTCCCCAAACCTCCATTTTTTCGAATTTTTCAGGGGTTCCGCTATAACATAAATTTTTTACGTCAAAAAATTCCTTTAAAATAATTTCATTTTTTTCTGCTTTGTAATGAAAAAAAAAACACCAATTAAAGATATGTAATGGGTAATCTGGTGCTGCATGCATACACCTATTTTTTTCTCCCCAACTCCTTGTTATGTGGCTTGATCCACAACCGGGCCCTGATCCACATTTAGTACTTCGCCTTTTTGATCCGACTCTCTATTCTATGCTCTAATCGACTCCCTCCCCCCAAAAATCGTATTTTTTCTCTCGTTTGCTTTTAAATACTGATCCATGCCAGTGATGAGCTTTTTTCACCAAGTGCTGAGCGGTTACTAATTAGACAAAATCCGTCGTGCTTGAGATCTCCAAAAAGTAAATTTTTAGAGCTTTCAAGCGGTGTATTTGAAAATGAGTTGGCATCTACCGTTCGCCTTATATTTGAGGAAAATGCTCAAAAAATTTGATTTTTCATCATAAGAACCTCCTTATAGAATATCCATTATCTCAAGTTCTAATTGACCTCCCGAAATGATTTTAAGCTCTTTCAAAAGAAAAATGTATGGTGAACAATATTTATTCGAAGCATTTTCATAAATTAATCCACTGTTCTCTTGTAAATTGTAAATTTGTATGAACCATGGCTATCGATGGCTATCGGTATTATTATGATATTCTCTATGAGCATTTATCTCAAATACGAGGCGAACGGCAGTCCTAATGTAAATTTTAAACAGAATCTTTTTTATCGGAAATTTTATGCAGAACATTTTTTGTTTCAAAATTTTTTCGTATCTCTCATAGTTTTTGAAATAAACGCGAAAATCGAAACGGTACGAGGGTCCCCCCCCCAGGGAGCGCAGCATTCACTCAATTTTCAGTATATTATGTAATTTTCTATCTCCAGCAACTTTGAATACATTTTACAATGATAACATTATTTTTCCCTACTCAAGTCTAGATCGCCTGGCCAATAGAAAGGTTTTTCTGGAGGAAAACATCATCGAAAGGCAACAGCATGATTTTACGATAAAAGTTGCATTTCCTTAGTTGGCGTTTCTATATCATTGTAATCTTTGTACTTAATCATCATCACGTATTTACGAACGCTGAGTAATAATTGAACCGGTTTGTGGAAAAAAAGCAGCACCGTTCCGCTCAACTGGAACGTATTTACTTCTCATGAACACCCATCGGGACATGTTGGTTTGATCTGTATCGCTACGCTGCCGTCGACGATGGAATTGACATTGAAATATCCATCATCTCACCTACAACCATAACTATATTGTTCTCCATCGGGTGATTTACTCTTCATCTCGGACATGGACACTGCGGTTGGCATTCCCACGTATGCACATCTTTAGTACACGCCGCAGCCCTTATGGCGGCGGGCTAACGTCCTTATTTCCATAAAAGGTGGGTGTACGATGCGTATACAGTATTCGGCGAATGCACCTCGCGTTAAAATTCACACGTCATCGAGACCAGAACGGCTATGTGCATTCTTCAAGAAAGCTGCAGTTTTCACGTATTCGGTCGTAGATTGCTATCAAATTCACCGACTGCGGGGATAGTGCTAAACGAGTGATTCACCCTATTTTTTCTCTCTCTTTGCACCCTACGACGTGAACATCTAATGAGAAATCATGACCTTCCAAATACGAAATAGGGTTGAGGGGTGCATCGTGAAAAAATCCATATCCCTATACTTTTCGCTTTAGGGTTCGAATGTTGGCTGACGAAATTGTTTATGCAATCAAAGTACCATATATGTTGGATAATGTACACGCATGTACGACCAACAGTCATGTAGGAAGCCAGAAACCTACAGCAGAAGGGTGTGACATGCCATCTAAACAAATTACCTTTTTTTTTGGACGCGTGTTATGTAATATTCATTTTCATTATGCAACGTAGCTCGACTTCAAGGGGGTAACCTTTTTGGTACAAATGTTTGTGGTGTATTTAACCTTATCGAGGAACCGGTGACATTTCCGTGAAATGGAAAACTTTTCTGGCAACGAGTAGTGTACCATCATAGTGACATTTATTTTGGCCACAAGTGCCATTTCTCAGAAAAGGTGTTGTAGGCGAAATAAATTGAGCGAGGAGATGGAATTCTCCAGTGAGACCTTTAAGTATTATTTTTTAGTCAGTTTGATGGATTTTTTGGATAAGGCTCAAAAATAAATATGAAGGAATTAACCACGTAGAAGGAGTTTTTTTTTCACTGAAGTTTTTCAACATGTTGTACAAAAGTTGATAAATTAAAAAAACACGTGGCTGATAGTAATTTTGAAATTTGAACGAATTTTGATATTTTCACTGTTTCAAAAAATTTTAAAATAATTTCCAAGAAAGTATTTTCAGCAGGAAAATATTTTGAGCTGATAAAATTTCTTGATGAATTCTCTACAAATATTATTTGAATATTTTAGCTCCAAATTTCAATTATTTCGCTCAAAAATGCGATCAAAATAAGTTCTAGAGATGAATAAATCAACTTATGAAACCCTTTGGGCATAACTCGATGAATTAAGGACACACATGCCCAGTAAATTGAATTTCGAAAAATTCTTGAGATATTAACTGCTCGTCAGCTTTAAATTGAATATTGCAAGAAAGCTGTTTCAATAGCAGAAAAGTATAATTTTCCTCGTTCAATTTCTTATAAAAATCTTTTCAATATTTTGGCTCAACATTGCAATTATTTTGCTAAAAAAATTCTATCAAAAAGTAAAAAAAAAAAAACATTTTTTCAAATTAATACATAACTACATAACTTTTTACAAAGGTTGAAATTTGAAAAAAAAATGGTATTTAAAAAAACGTTGATCAGTCAGGCGAATGAACTCAAAATCGCTCAATATCATTAAATAGATTTCACTTCAGTTTACTCAAAAATATCTATACAATCAAGGAAAGATAAATAAATTGCCATGAAAAAAAAAAATGCAAAATGGCCATTTTCACTGAAGCTTGACGTTTAAGAAAAGAATTCACAGTTTGTACACAATTTCCCAAAAATTGTCTAGAAATGCACACAACTGTGTGAGCTAAAAAGGGACGTCACTTCCCATTTGGAATGCTTTGGTCGGAATTACTCGTATGCGAGGAATCTGAAATGAATTAGAAAAACCGTTGACATCTTATCAATTTTCAGTATTTTCAAAAAAAATGTCATTTTTATTGAAGTTCTAAAATTTCAAAAAAGTATTTCACAGCTTGAACAGAACACTTCTTGAAAAATCGGCTAAAAAATAATCAAAAAAACGAAAGTCACAATAAGAATTTTCAAGTGTTCCCCCCTCCCTTCTCTTGACGACCAAAAAATTAGATTTTCCCTTAAAATGGTTTAAAAAAAGGTCGGGTTTTCCTTTCGTTTTTAAGAAAAAATTCATTATTTAGAAAAAAAAATAGTATTTAGAAAAAAATGCAATCAAAAAATAAAATCTGAAATAATCATTTTTCGGTTTTTTAAAAAACAAGAACTAGAACGAAACCCATAAAATTTTGTTTTTGCAACAATGCTCAGGCAATAATTTTACGTATTTGCCTGTGCCATGTCCTACATAGTTTATCCCAGATAAAAATTACATTTTAAAAATATATCTTATTCTCTTCCTCAAAACCAGAATTTCAGATATTTTTATAAAATGGTCATTTCTACTGAAATTTTTAATTTGGAGAGAAACTTTTTTAAAAAACGATCTCAAAAAAAGAGGTCGGAACGAAATGAACTGGGGCCATTAAATTTGTGAGTAATTTTAAAACTTGATTTTTTTGACATTTTTATTGTTTTATTAATTTCAAAAATCAAGACGAATTTTTATGAAAACAATTCCAACAGAAAAAAATTTTAAGCTGAAAATTTTCCGCTTTGAATTTCCTACAAAAATCATTTCATATTTTTGCTCTAATTTTCAATTATTTTTCTCAAAAAATGCGTTTGATATTCAGGATGAAAAAAATTCTATAAGAACGAATGAAGTAAACAGTATCAAGAAAAATGCAGTTTTTTTTCATCATTTTATTCAAAAAACCCTATTTATTGCTGAAAAAATTAACCAATTCTTCTCTTTAAAGAGTTTTCGTTGATTTTGAAGCTTCTCATTTTTTTGAAAAATGAAACCATCTTCATTTTCTTTTACCTGTTCAAAAAATGTTTGGAATTAAATTGGAATCGATTTCATTGTAGGAGGAGGGATTTCGAGTAAATTTTCAAATAACATCGATTGCACATTATTTTGAAGGGAAACCAAAACATACTCGAATCACTTGAAATAAAAATTTCAATTATGGAATTCCTTTAATTCTGTGATGAAAATTCATCCGAAATTAATCGCAGCACAAAAATGCTCGGAAAAGTTGAGGAAAGATTTTGTTAGAACGAAACTCCTCGGCCTCAAAAACGAGATAAAAACGCGTGATAAAAATTCATCTCAAATTAATCACTGCACAAAAATGATTGGAAAAATCGTAGGATGATTTTTTTAGGATGAAAATCCATTCCAATGATCATTTCGACTTCAAAAACGAGAAAAAAAGGTGCGATTAATTTTGCGATGAAAATTCATCCCAAATTAATCCCAACCCAAAAATACTTGGAAAAATAGTGAGATTATTTTTATGAGATGAAAATCCATTCCAATGATCATCTCGGCCTCAAAAACGAGAAAAAACGCGCGATGAAAATCCATCCCGAATTAATCACTGCCTGAAAATGTTCGGAAAAATCGTGTAATGATTTTTTAGGGATCTGAAAAAGTGGAAAATTTTTGCAATTTTTGCTGGAATATCGTAAAAATTTAGACGAATCAATCATTTGGATAGTGTTTTCTGACATTTTATCACGAATTTTAAAAAAAATCTCCTAGAATTGTTGTTATTTTGAAAAATTGTTTTCTTAGCAGGAGTTTGAATTTTTCACCCTAGGGGGGGGGGGAAGGAAGGGGGGAATAAAAGATGTATTGATATTTTAACGCTGAAAATGTGGAAGAGATAGAAGGAAGAATTCTATTAACATTTTTTATTTATTTACAAGATAAAATTTTCCGCTGAATGAAATCCTTTCAATTTTTTAACACCAAATAGCTCAAAGTTCTCTCTCGTTTATAAATCAGCGAAAATGATCGAAAATCACTGAGAAACAGTCAGAATTGCAGCACAGGAGAAAATCAGTGAAAAAATTTTCAATGAAAACAAATCAGTGAGAATAATCACTGGAAAATCAATGAAAATTCACTGAAAAGTCAGTAAAATTTATGAAATTGGCAGAAACATCAGCGAAAATTCGCTGAAAATCCGTGAATTTCGCTGATTTTTTACTGTGCTGCAATTCTGACTATTCATCAGTGACTTTTCACTGATTCAGAATGAGCGAGTTGATATCCTGATATTCCTGACTGATAATTGCAAAACTTGACCAATATTCATTCCACAACTTTGGCAAACTACGGAATAATCAATTGATCAAAAATGTTGGACTTACGATCCCGAATAATTCCAGAAATTACCCAGTCACGAAGATCTCTCGAAAACACTTCAAATTAAAAACACCTCGTCTTCTTGCCAATACAATCACCTATCCACGTAGGAAATATAAAGAAAGTCGCGCGTTGTCTCCAAATCTCAACGAGTTAGTTCCTTCCATCACGCGTTACTTTCCACACACCGCGTAAAACTGCTTACTCAGCTACTCGAACCTTAATTTCGAATAAATTCACGTACAGAGGCTCTATTATCTTCACCTCAAACGTCCATCTCTGGGTGGGTATTCGAAAAACACACACTTATTTTAATAAAAAGCGGATCTCGTTATTTATGTTTTAATTGTTATCATAAATATCCATCAAGCGATGATGGATCTAGTCGTGAGAAAAGTCTTCATCGCAGGCAACAATTTATTCGACGAGGAAAAAATAATAGCTTTCTTTTTATTTTAATGAAAAATCTCGCCAATGCACCTGGTCCGCGGTATTGCCGAGGAAACTAAACTGAAAACTTTACAAGATAATAACCGCCAACGTGGTAGTTTAAATTTGCGGTCATCATTGCCGACAGTAGGTAAAAATTTTCACAATACTCATTAAATGTTTGACCGGACATGGCAAAACACGGTGGTGGCTAGTTCGATGGCCACGTTTATTGTTTTCTCAACATTAGGAAACCGAATTACTCCGCAGATAAGATCAACTTGAACGGTAAGCCCTGGTTTTTTTGTGATACGTGATTGCGTCACTGTATATAAAGTGATTTTTTTTCTCTTCAATCGACTCTCTACGTCTTGGTGCGAATACTGCCCATTTATGGTATCTGGTTCTCTTTGGCATCAAATTTCATTTCCTTTTCAGATCAGCTCGTTTTACATATCAACATCGAAGGTCGAGTTGCAATAGATGAATGCCCCGATAAAGGACGCAACGTGCACGAAATATGTCATCGAGTACTTTCCAAGCTGAATACGCAGTGGCCACGGGCCACAAGATAAAAAAAAAGGGCCTCATCCGAAATTGTACTGCTCGCTCTGTTTTCTTCGATATGGCGGCTCTCGTGCGAAAAATTCTGCTAACCGTTACTCGTCTAAACCTATCGTACCGTAAACTTATTATCTCACTAATTAGCTTTTATAATCGTATTTTCTCAACTTTGTGTTTATTCGGACGAACGTTGTTGTAAGTGTTCCGAGGCTTCGTCGCCCGTCTTTTTTTCTTCTACACAATTAATTGTTTAAGGCGTAAAATCGCGCTATAAATTCTCGATACTTTGTAATTAGCCAGCCAAACGATCTAGGTGAGTGAAAAATACGCCACCGTCTATCTCGGCATTCTCTCCTCATCTCTCTTTCGCCAAGCTCGTTGCTACCGTTTTCAAGACTAAGGTTACCGAGAAGTATTCGGCGTTAATGGAATAATACTGTAGTTGGGCGTGCTTCGGAATCAGACAACAAATTTTCACGGGCGAGATTTTGCATAGGATAATTTGCATAGGGAATGAGATTTTTTCAGGCGAGTTTTTCCTAAAATAGGTAAATTTTCGGTTCCGACTCATTTTCCTGAGTAAAATTTCCCAAACGACCGAATTCCCGAGTAGAAAAACTCCCGAAAAAGTTATTCTCGAATCTATTTTTTCGAATAAACAAGAAATTGAAAATTACTTTTTTATTTCGGAGTATATTCACAAAATTATATTGTATAGGCTTCTATCAAAGGCCTAATGAGACAGTCAGAGATTTATTGGAATTCAAATTTTTATCACTCATATTTCAACTGGGTATTTCTGAGCTTTTTGAAGACGCTGATTTCCATTTGGTCGTCGGTTTCATCGTTAAAATCAAAGTGAGACCAAGAAATGGTGAAGGGAGGGAGGGGTAAATTTAAACCTGAAAAAATGAATTGGAGTGCAAAAACTTATAGGATTTTTAAAAGCTCAATTTTAATTAGAATTTTATTCATTCCTCAACTGAAAATCGTCTCCAAAGGTGAGAAAAGGAGGGGGAGTTGGGATTGTTGACCCAATTTTTGAAATATGCAGTTTATAAGCATCACAAAAGGTCGCAAACTTTAAAAAATTAAACCCTTGATTTACACAGCTTGGCTGTACAAGGAAACCTAATTTTAAGGTAATTTTAGTTTTGAACTTGAACAGTAGCAAACTGAACCGGAGGAAGGGGTTCCCTCAAAATGAAAAATTTTGAACTTCGAGTCTGAAAAATTGGGCTTGTTTTGGAATATTTTCAAAAATAATTGCCATTTTTTTCAAAAGTTTGGAAAAATTGTATTTTGTATTAGAATGGTAATTTCATTCGATTTTCTAAAAAACAAATTCTAGAGAACATTTTTTGAGAGTTTTTTCATTCGGGAATTTGGTCGTTCAGGAAATCGTATTCGGGACATTGACCCGGAATCAAATTTTCAATGTTCAGAACTTCGATGAGCTTTTTTGAGTGAACAAAGTGAGCCATAAACAAAGTCAAAACACTTATTATATTGAAATTTTTTAAGAGAATTTCATGAGGAATATTTTTAACACGGAATATTTCACATTATGCATACATATCTGAATAGCCTTCGTAGAAATCTAAGAGGGATCGAAGATTAAAAATTGAAGAGAACAGTTCTGTTTCTTTATCAAAGTTTCAGGAGAAAATCATTTCCCGTTGTGAACTTGGATCGTATTTCATGAGCTAACAATTAGAGCAACAGAATCAAAATATTACCAAGGGATTTGTCGAGAATTTCACGAAAAATATTTTAAAGACAAAATTATCACCAAAAAAAAGTGATTCAAGTGACTCAAAACAAAGAAAAAATGACTAAGAAGTGGCCAAAATATACACAAAAGGTAACCAAATCTCACTTCAATTAATGCAAAAAATTTGTAGGTAAAAAAAAGAAGCTTTTTTCATTACTAGGGTTAGGATTTTCAAGCAAATGATTTTTTGTATCTCCTGTACCCTGTACTCTCTCATTTCAAGTCAGTGAAAAATCACTGATGAACAGTCAGAATTGCAGCACAGGAAAAATCAGTGAAATTCACTGATTTTCAGCGATTTTTCACTGATTATTCAAAAAAAATTATAGATTTTTCAGTGAATTTCATAAATATCACTGATTTCTAGTGATTTTTACCGATTTCCAGTAATTTTCTTTCACTGACTTGCTTTCAGTGAAAAATTTTTCACTGATTTATTACTGTGCTGCAATTCTCACTGTTTTTCAGTGATTTTTGATAAATTTTACTGATTCAGAACTGAGAGCGTACGGCATACAACAGTTTTCTTTACAAATTACGTCATTTTAAGGATAAAAAATGTTTTTTTTTTTGGTTTTCCACTTTCCACCATTTTTTTCAATATCATGATCAAAGGCAGCATGCAATGTGTCTGCCAAAATTCAGAAAATGAATTTTCCAAATTTACATTTATTACATTTCAGGGTTCATTTTCCCACTACAAAAAATCGGAAAAACGATGTTACCACTTTTTTCCAAAACAGGTGAGCATTTTTGTCTTGGTCGAGATATAGTACCAGATGAAATGTGTAAAAGAAGGGAAAACCCGATGAAAATTTTCCAGCCTCAAGATTTAAACTTCCTTGAAGGAAAAAAATCATTTAATATTCTCTGACTTCTCTGTGTTTTCAAACATTCTAAATTTTCGAAATAATATGCAGGTCCCTTGTTCTTACCCTCGAATAGAATAAAAAATAGAAAAACATGTTGATTAACTTTTTCACCAGAAAATTTTCAAATACTTAAATTTTGCTGTGCCATCTTCAACTAATCCTTTCCAATTTTCTCCTGTATCGAATTGAAGAAGAAATGTAAGATTTTTCATTTTTTGTTACTCAAATTTGAGAAGTGGATACACGAATTTTACATTTTTTGAATTTTTTCGTTTCTTTAATCTTTCGACTCTCTGGAAACTAGCACCCTACTGGAAACTTTTTTGGTTAAATTCTCGACTTTTTTACCTTTTCAGAAACTATACCTACTCTCTCATTTCTGAATCAGTGAAATTTATCAAAAATCACTGAAAAACAGTCAGAATTGCAGCACAGTAATAAATCAGTGGAAATTTTTTCACTGAAAGCAAGTCAGTGAAAGAAAATCACTGGAAATCAGTGAACAATCACTGAAAACTCAGTGATATTTATGAAATTTACTGAAAAATCTGTAAAATTCTTTGAATAATCAGTGAAAAATCGCTTTTTCCCTGTGCTGCAATTCTGACTGTTTATCAGTGATTTTTCACTGATTCGGAATGAGAGAGTACTTTGAAAATATTGACTTCTTATCAAATTTCACGATCTGGTAGACGGTTTGACACAGCGTCTCTTCCTCGCCATAATTTTCTAAAAAGTACATCCTTCTCTCAAGTGCTGAAAATTTTTTATAGAATTGAAAGATTAAGGTTAAAAAATATTTAAAGAAAAAAATTGTCGAGAAAATGTAATAAATTGGCATGGACGGAGTGAGGGTATTTTTTTTAAATTTATATCTTGCTGGGCAAAGAACTGTATTTCAGTACCTACACATTAAAAAATATGAAGAGGAAATTTTTTCACGAAATTTATAATTCAATGAACAAAGAAACGCTCTGGATAATTTTTTCGAAAAAAAAACAGAATTAATAAATGGAATTTGGTAAAAAATCTACTTGAATCACTCCCTTAATGTTGAAAAAGTTACAAAAAACACTCGAGGGATTTAAATCATAAAAAATAACTAGTACGAGCCGTATAGGTATCACGTTTCCTCAGAAAAAGATTTTCCAAAGTTTCAAAAGAACAAAATCGAATCGTCAATGTTGAAAACTTCGATCGTTTTTTTCGAGCCAACAAATTGAGCTCCAGAGTTGAAATATTGAAAGAGGATTTGTAGAAAATTTCACGAGAAACATTTCGAAGACAAAAAATATCACATTGACTGAATAATTTTCTCACAGAAAATAAAGAGGAATGTAAAGATCAAAATTAAAGCAAAAATTTTAAATTTCATCAAAATGAGAAGACATTTCCTCAATCCAGGGGCAAATCCAAGGGAGGGCTCAGGGGGCTCGAGCCCCCCTTAAGCTCAACAAAGAGATTTTTTTATCATAAAAATGTCAAAGAGTATGATTTTTTTTTAATTTCTAAATTAGTGATTTTCCACTAATTTTTCGGTCAAAAATTACTAATTTCTCAGTCAATGTCCCATTTATCAGAAAAAATCAGTAATTTCGACTAAAAAAATCAATAAATCTCCCCAATTTTCAATTTTTCTTTGCTCAAATCTGTAGGTATATTATTTGCCCACTGAAAATACCCCAACTACATCCAGCCACACTGAAATAACAGGTTACTTCATTTTTTCACTGAATTTTGACCCCTCCTCCACTTTTTCTCAAAATCTGAGCCCCTTCTACGCAATTTCTGGGTGCGCCTATGCCTCAATCTTTAAAAAAAAAAGCGAAGAGAACAAAATTTCACATGCTAAATCAATCGAATTTGAAAAAAATATCCCTTGAAAGTTAAGCAAGAAGCTCAACGCCTTCGATATCGTATCTATTTAGATAAAAAATACTCCACTGTTGAAATATTCATCATAATGGTATCGTTTTCCATAAGTACCCGGGTTATTCTAGCGTTAAAAACCTCATAAATTTACACTCCGAGCCAGACCTGGGTTCAACTTTCTGCCAACTCCACCGGGCATAATTCCTGTTGAATTTTATTCTTCGAACGCCTTAGAAAAAGACTCCTGTTCTTATCGCCAATCGAAATAAATCCCGAGAAAAATGCATCGCGTTGAATTCTATAAGACTGACGTGACTTACAAATATGTATCGAAATCGTTCTAGCATGAAGATTCATAAAGCGTTAACTGCAAATGGGTTATTATTTCGTTCACGTTAAGGAACTCCATAAAGGGCGTAATTAGAGAGCAGAATTTTCGTAATATTTTTCTAATTGTGCGACGAATCTACGTGCCCGGGCACTCGATACCTACTCGGAGGCCGGCAATTAGACCAATTTCCAGCGCCAAATTCGTGCTAATGTTTTTTTTTTAGAAAAAGAACCCACCAAAGTCCAGATCGCGCCAGGTTGCCGTTCAGTTCGATATGAAAATTTCTTTCAGGTGTGTAATTTAATAGCCATAATAGCTTTGCCATTTTACCTTGACACGTACAAACAGGTTGAACCGACTGGAATATATAATGTTGCTTACCGGATGACTCTATGGATGACACACGTTATCGTTTTCCTGTTATTATCTTTCATATATTTTTCATTTTTGTACATTTTTTTCGACGCGACTAAACGACGATGCTGCGATGTTGTAAATTCACAAATCTCTTTGGCCGCAGAGCTCAAGCTGGTGTTTTCCCGCGTCCCCATCTCACCGGCACAATGTAACATTGAAGGTCTAAATTCACCTATTAGGTATGCAAATGTACTGCGGCGAACAGCAACCGCATAGTAGAACCGGAAGTCTTCCAAATGAGGGTACTCGTTCCGGTCTAGTCACAGATTCGAGTTTCAGACGAGATATTTTTCATATTTGAAAAAAAATACCGTTTACGTCGCGTACTTCATACGAGTACGTTTTAGGTTATTTTTCATCGCCACCGATTCCATATCTAGCCTCGAATAGATAAGCTCATTTCAGAGGGTACATCAGGGAGAGAGATACGATTCAAGGTACTTATGTATTTATCTATTTTGTTTACATTGGCACAGGTCTCTGGGTCTTTACCCATCACGCTAATCTATTTTCGATTACGTCGAAATTGATTTTCGAAAAAGGGGTGCTCGGTTTATGGGATTTTGAAAGGGAGTGGTAATGGTAATACCAGCATCGATAAGATCTCCCATCGCAGCGACGTCATTTCGAGTAAATTCGCTTGACCTAAGGAGGGGTAATTTGATTGAAAATTGGACGTGTTTATTTTAGGTGTATTTTGGCAAATGAAGGAAAATTAGATGATGGCCGGGGGTAGAAGGGAAGAATTTTACGAGCATATTCAATGCGACACTTTCGTTGCCGTTTTTCTTGGCAGATTCGATAAGAAATACGTCGTTTTCCAGTTTAATGGCGTGGAATTGGGGGGTTAATTGAATGTACCGAGGAAATCGCATTGGGGGAATATTTACGATTATTTGGTCAATATTGCTGTTGCAAAGTATACGTCGGTGAAGATGTCGTTTAACCATTGACAGGAAAGGTCAATATTGGCAAATCGTGTTTCAACGGTGTTTGATTTTTACGCAGGAATAATGATTTGGAAAAAGTCGTCTCGTTTTTCCAAATCAAAAAAACCACAAATCGAAGAAAACAGTCATTCGTTTGAATAATTATATGAACGATTTTTAATACAATTCTCACCCTCACAACATGAAATCTTCAAATTTAACTAACACCAAAAATTCAACCTCAGAATTAGACACTATCAGACATTTCAAAATTTTTTTAGACTTATAAAAACTTGAAGAATTTTACGACCAAGTACCCACTTGAAGTATAAATAACTCAATATATCAAAATCTCAAGTTTCGAGGTTGGGATTTCAAATCGTGCATGTCTTTTTCAAATTTTTGAGAAAATTCAGGATTATCTGGTCAAAATTCCGATTTTTCTTCAATTCACCAAAATCCTGAATTTTAGATTTTTTAAATGTGAAATTATGATTTTTCATAAATTTATGACAAGGAGAATAAAATTTTTGATTTATTTCCATCAGTTTGAAATCGTGATATTTCCAAGACCTTTTTTTCAAAATCCAAATTTTTTTTCATTTTAATTCACTGAAATCCTAATTTTTTTTTATTCCTTTCAATCTGAAATTCTGATTTTCTATAAATTTCTATCGAGAATGAGGCTTTTAAATCTATAAAAATTTGGACTGTTTTCCACTTTAAGCTTGTGGCCTTTTGCCTTTTCAATATTTTCTCTTTTTACATTTGCGATTTTTTTAGTTAAAATATTGATTTAAGGAAAATCCTGACTTTTTAATGTTTAGTTTGAAGATATTGATTTTTTAATTTGCTAAAAATCTTCAGTCTCTGATCAAATTTAAAATCATGACCTCAAGATTTTCACAAAATTAACGACTTTTTTTGGTCAAAACTATGATTTTTCCTCATTTGTAACCTTATTTATCATTAGAAATACAATTTTTTCATGAATTTTAACCAAGCATAAATGAATTTTGCTGATTTTCCTTTTGAGGCAATTCTGGCTTTGAAAATGAGAGAGTAGGATTTTTTGAAGATTTCTTCGCAAAACATGAAACTTTTTCTGATTCATGTCTCTTATTATGAACCAAATACCAAATTTTTGAGGTGTGAAATTTTTCGACCAATTAAAATATTGTCCTTCTAAGTTTGGATCCAAAATTATGACTTCGATCAAAATCGATACCTAATCTTAAATTTTTTAAGCTTCTGAGTTGAAATTTAAAATAGTGACTTTTTGAAATATTTTAAGCAAGGTCTTTTTAGTCAAAACTATGATTTTAAGTACATAAGTATCTGTGAATCTATTTTTTTTTTCTAAAATTATGACTTTTTAGGCTTTTATTCCATTCAAAATTCTGACTTTTTTCAAGATTTTGAATCAAAATCGTATCCTTTTGATTTTCAGAAAAAATCGTAATGTTTTACATTTTTTTTAACAGCTTGAACTGTCTACACTGAAAAACAAATAAATAAATTTTATCCAAAAAAAAAAACGGAACACCATTCACAAAATTGACAAAAATTATTCTGAAAAAGTAATCGCGAAATTGGGTAAAATTTATTTTTATGCAATAAATTTTACCAAATTTCGCGATAAATATTATTATTTTTTTAGAATGAATTTTGCCAATTTTGTGAATGGTGTTCCGTTATTATTTTTTTGGATAAAATTTATTTTTTTTGAATAAAATTCATCTCTTTTTGGATAAAATTTATCATTTTTTAAACACTTTTTATTTATTTTTCATTTTTTGCAGTGTCGGGAAGAATAGAGTCAGTCTAAAAATTTTGCATATAAGATTGAGACATCGTGAGAAAATGTAATTTTTTAAATTAAATTCTATAATCAGGTATTGAAATATCACAAAGTCAGAAAATAAATTTTACTATCGATAATGAAAAGATTTTTTTCCCCTTCATTACGTATTGGAAAAACTTAAAACTTATTTTCATGGTCTCTCAAGGCCTCTCAATTACACTCTGCGCCACATACAAGCTAAGAAAATCTGAAACCAAACGGTACTCACCTTGTTTAACCGAAACGTATCTCGAATTGAGTGCGGCGATAAAACTAGCTTGAGGTAACGAATCTTCCAACGAGAATAATTCATCTTTGGTCACACTTTGGGATCTGGTTTTCAACACGGCTTTGGATCCGATAGGCGACAAGTACGCTCCGCTTTTATCCCTCAGGGCGAGAAGACCTCCGTGATACTCGAGCGAAAATAGGCAATTCGGATTACACGTGTCGACCAATTTACCTTCTCTGGATAGGTATTTATTGTTGCACGTATGCAGAGCGTATTTGCCTCCGTCGTCGACTCTGAATTCCAACGTGAATAGGGTGTCTTCGCCCCATGGTACGTTCGCGTCCACGTGAATTTCGTCGAAATTTTCGGACAAGTGGGCGAATCGTTTACGTCCGACTGAGCGTAAGTTCACCTGAAATCGAATTGTTTCGTTAAACAAGAGTCAGAAACCAATGAAATTGAAATCATACCAGAGGCAGAGGGCTTCCGAAGTGATGTGCTCCAGAGGGAGGGGGGAGGGTGAGCTTAAAATTTCCCAACTAATTTTTTTCAAAATTTCCGAATGATTTTTCAAAATTTTACAATCAGATACTAATTTTTCCCAAAACTTTGCAAGGAAGCAAGTTCCATAACTACAAATGAAAAAGTTTATTCAGCACATATTAAACTTTTGGAATAAAAACATTTTCAAAAATTAAAATTAAAAAAAAAACGTAACAATTTTCTAATATTTATTTAAACTTGATTACGTCTCCCACCCAAATACATATCTCACATACCTACAAAATTTTTCAATTTCTATCTTTTTTTTCTCCCCCCCCCCTTCCCTGGGTTTAGATATCAATTGTATATTTTCAAATCGTAAAAATTTACAACTCATTTTGAAATTTGACTTCATGTTTCCAATTCGAATATTCCACAACTTCTCTCAATTTTTACTTGAGTTGGGCATATTTGAAAATAATCGACAATCGATTAATCGATTATAATCGTCGTAGAGAAATTCGAACGATTTTTTCTTTGTTTTGACGTCAGCGCTGCCAACCAAAGTTTCGAAAATCCCTTCAAACGGCTAAAATTCGCTTGGTCAAAAATCTTTAAAAATTCCTTGATTTTTTTTCAAAAATGACGTCATTTATGAAGTTACCTGCTACCTAATTCTGAAAAAAATAAAATAAAACCCCAAAAATTGAACTATTCCTACTTCGAATTATGCTGCATGTTCCTTTTTCATACCTCTTTTTTGGGAGGAAATCTTTACAAATTTTTACGAGGAAGGCAGGTGAGAATTTAGAGTGCCATTTGGGATTGGGGAGGGAAATAATTAATATTTTAGACATTTTTTCGTTTTGAGACCAAAATTGGACAAAAATTTAAAAAAATAAAACAAAGTGCAAAAGTTTTTAAAAAAATTTAGAAAAAATAGGGGCCAGCTTGACCTAAAAAATTCGCGTTTTTTGCGATTTTCTCATTATTTTTTCAAAATTCCTCAAAAATTCCTCAAAGTGTAAAATTCTTCGACGAATTCTCTAAAATTAGGACAAATTCCCTACAGTTGAGGAATTTTGAGGTTCGTGAAAAATTGTGAGGAATTCGTTGAGGAATTTCACATTTTGTGGAATTTTAAAGGAATTTCGAAAAAAATATGAAAAATATTAGCCAAAAAAACGCATTTTTCAAGTCAAAGCTCCTACTTTTTTCTCAATTTTCTTCAAAACTTTCTTATTGTGTCCTATTTTTCCAAATTTTTGTCCAATTTTCGTTCAAAAACGAAAAGGTGAAAAAATCGATTATGCAATTATTAGTGCTGGATAATTGATTAATAATCGCCCATCACTAATGTTTACTACTTCTGCCAACTTTTACCGCCTTCCACCCAATTTTTCCAATTCAAAAACACCTATTGCGACGAAACACCTCCATACCCTCCCCAATTCGGTAGGCCTCTGAATCATAGTGGAAAACAAGTAAATCTACGAACCTGAGGACGAGCTGCCAAATGCACCAGCCAATACTCGGCGTTTCCGGGCACCTTGGCAGTACACGTCAATTTATCCGAAGACGCTCCGAGGAAATACCCTCGAGCTATATTCTTCAATGCCCAACGTCCAGAGTTATCGGCAGCCACAGAGATGACGAATTTACACCCAGCCTCTTTCTCTTCCGATTCGCAGGTCACATTGCCGAAAGAATCGACCGCTAGGTATTTATCCAAATGAGACTTCAAATAGATAGCACTGGCTTCCCCCGGAGCCGGCTCCAATGTCCAGATTTGTTTCTTCTTCAAAGAAGCTCCGTTGGCGTTAATCTTGAATCCGAATGTCTCAGCTGTTAGGTATTTGTACTGGACGTTGATCAGGCCAATGGTCCAGCATCCTTTGGCGTTGTAAGCGCTCGACAGAGAATCTCCGTTTTCGTGGTGACCGTTACAGCCATTAACGCCGTTCATCGTAGACCCGAAATAAAATCTGCAAAAAAACGTAAAATTCGTCGATCAAATTACGATCACACGCGTCCGTTCGTTCCGGCCGGCCCGAAATTATCGCGGAAATTTCGACACATACGTAACGCTCGTCGATGTTACTGAACCCTACGCCGCCTTGAGCGCATCGAACTTTGAAAACGTCGTCGTCGGACGGCAACACCTCGTACGCGCGCCTTTCCAGCTAAATCGATCCTCTCTCTGCGCGGTTACCATGCCAACCCCTTAGGTATCCTGCGGACGACGTTTCCAAAATCACTCGTACCTATTGTACATATTTGTACACGAATACGTTGCTGGAAAACGAAGGGCGTTTTTCCTTTTCCTCTGCACCGACCACCGACCACCCTCCACGTCCACTCCCTCCACCCGATCAAGACGCTGGTGCATTTTCAAGGTCATACAATTTCCGCCGGCTAGCGCATTTCCGTCAACATATACATCTACTTCAGAAGTATCTTCCACCCAGCGAGTGATTTATGGCCAGAAAAGCTTTCCATCTACGTCACACAGACAGAAACCACGTAATTCAGACATCCCAGCCAAAATTTGAAAAAAAGTTACTTTAGGAACCTCTGACAATCGGAAAAGTACCCAAAAAAGTCCAGAAAAGTAACTTTTTATTTTAAATTTCAATTCATAATTTCACCTAGAAAATGTAAAAACATCATTCGAATTTTTACTTGTATTTCAACAAAATCACAAATTATAGGGCGGAGCACGAAAAAAAAACATGCCTCAAATTTTGACCCAACTTGGTAGGGTTGTTGGGTCACTATCGGAGACTACCTAAACAAAATTTGAGCCCCCCAGGTGGAAGTGGGGGGGAGCTAGAGGTTCCCAAGGGCACCTACTTTTGAAAAAAACACGATTTTTTTTTATTCTAGGCAAGTAAAAATGGCGTGAGATTCATGAAATAGCACTCAAAAGGTCCGATTTGAGTTTCTACATCTCCCTGAACCGTTGCCACCCTTCTCGGATCAAAGCTCTTTCTGCTACCAGGGGGTCGGAAAGTTGCAGATCGCGAAATTCAAATATTGTGAAATTTTCGCTGGCTCCGAGTTATTTATTTTTCCACCGGGTAATTTTACATTCTTTTTCAAAATAAATTTTTGAAGATAATTTTCAAAATTTTCTCGACCAGTGTAGCCAATTGCAAATTGTGAAAGTCAAATTATTGGAATTCGCGTTGATCTGATCATGTTGTATCTTACTATATAATATCCCTGGAAAAATTCACAATTTTTTTTGTTTTTTTCATTAATCAGAAACAAACTGAGGAGAAAATTTTTCGTACCAGTGCAGTCACTTGTAAATCACGAAACCCCTTTTTTGTTTTTTCAATTATCAGAAGCAAATTATAAAGAAAATTTTCCGTACTAGTGCAGTCGCTTGTAAACCACGATACTCCAATAACTGAAAATTAATCTAAATAAAATTTGAACAGTATATTATCGAGTTTATCTTTATAATTTGAAATAATTTTAAATTAAAACTTTTAACATAAATCACAATGAAAAATTTCGAGTAGAATCTACAATGAGGGACGAGAAAAATCACAACCGAGGGATTTCGAATTTTTCAGAGGTTTGTACCTAGAAAATTGATTGTTCATTTTTAGTCAAAATTTCCAATTATGTAGTCAAATATAAATTTGAATATCACAATTCGCAATTCGCCAGTTCGAGGAAATTCTCAAACATTTTCTTCAAAAATTAAAAGAAAAAAAGGTAAAGTAATTTACCCGGTGCAAAAAAAATTAATACTTACAGGGTCAGCAAAAATTTCACATATTAACTAAGTGTTGATAATTTCGAGAAACGATACAGAAATGACGTTATTTTAGCACATTTCTTGAGCATTTTATGCGGATAGATAATACTAGATCAAGAAACCAACGAGAGATTCATAAAGTCATAAAATTCACTTTTTTCCCCTGATTTTTCATTGAAAAAATGAATTTTGAGACTTGAAAGCAAAATTATCGCAAAAAGGGTGTTAATCGGGGTGTTATGACCTGCTGAACACGAATATGGGATTGGTTTTTTCATTTGGTCATTTTTTGCTCGAGATGCAAAATTTTAACTTGAAAATGACTAATGAAGAAATTGCCAAATAAAAAAACCAATCTCATATTCGTGTTCAGCAGGTCAAAATACCCCGATTAACAACCTTTTCGCGATAATTTTGCTTCAAGTCTCGAAATTCATTTTTTCATAATTAAAAATCAGGGTTGCCTTTCACAATTTGCAATTGGCTACACTGATCGAGAAAATTTTGAAAATTATCTTCATAAATTTATTTTGAAAAAGAAGGTAAAATTACCCGGCGCAAAAATAAATAACTCGGAGCCAGCGAAAATTTCACAATATTTGAATTTCGCGATCTGCAACTTTTCGACCCCCTGGTAGCAGAAAGAGCTTTGATCCGAGATGGGTGGCAACGGTTCAGGGAGATGTAGAAACTCAAATCGCATCTCACGCCATTTTTACTTGCCTAGAATCACAAAAAACCGTGTTTTTTCAAAAGTAGGTGCCTTTTGGCTTTGGGGACCCCTGGCTCCCCCCATCGGGGGGCTCAAATTTCTTTTGGGTAGTCTCCGATAGTGACCCAACAACCCTATCGAGTTTGGTCAAAATCCGAGTTTTTTTTTTTTTTTCGTGCTCCACCCTAATAGTTAAGTATCAAGTAATGCCATGGTATACTTTTTCCAAATCATTTTTTTAAGCAATTTTTGATTTTTTTTAAACCAAAATTTTCAAAAAGCAAAAAGCAAAAAACAAATTTTTTAAAAAAGTAACTTTTTTGAATGAAAAGTAACCAATAGTAACTCTTGAGTACAAAAAGTGACTAATAGTGACCTTCCTTGAAAAAAGTAACCTACTGGGATGCCTGCGTAATCTCTTCGGATTCTCCAGCACCAACCACCTCTGGCAGGTAGAAAATTGCCACAATAACCGTGCAAACTCTTCGCATAGTTTACATGTTCGTATACACAATAACAATGTACCATAAAACGTGTGTATATAGACGTCTTTAATATGGCCAAAAGCAATCAGCTCGTATCGTGGCTTTCTATTGTCGTACATTTGTGGACTTCCTCGCACGCCTTTGTTCCTCGAGTCGAGTGTGTGTCTCCTGTGGAAATATGATGGGTCGCGGCCAAACGTAATAATTCATCGTGATTACCAATGCCATTCCATAGGTTCATTGTCATCATCATCAACGTCGTAGTCGTCGTTTACCTGAGCCCCTTCCTCTTTCATAGTCTAGTAGCTATAGCTACAGTACCTGAGCCAGAGCACCTATGCGTGCATAAGCCATAAGTTGCATGATCATTCCCAAATACGGTCGATATTAGTATTCTATATGCCTAATAGGTAAGTATCGTTGCCGTGTCATTACCAATCATCATCTGAAAACCATCAGACTTGGGGCGTGAATTGCGACTATGTAAATTTTGGTGAAATTTATGATAACCCAATTGTACGATTTAGAGAGATGTAAATCACCACGAAGGTCTGTTTGATATCACAGATTTGAAATTCAGTCCTTATAGGGATATAATTGCGGACAGACGTACCTAAAGCTAAAATCGTAGTGATGTGGCAGGTAATAAATATGATGAAACTACCTAATTGGCATGGCCACAATAAAAAGATCGATTACGAACCATTTTCGAAATACATACAAATTGATTCATTCAACAACATAAAGAATACAATCAATATACAAAATTTTGATTACAAAGATCGACCATATGGATAATCGAAGTACAGAAATTGATTATTCGACTTGAAAAATTAGATACGTAACTGAAATCAATGGGAAAATTGATAATAAAAGAAAATGAAATTTACCATTCACCTATCAACAAAGTTTATTTAAAAATTGGATATTCATTTTGAAAAACTACCATATGTTTCAATGGAAAATCGAAACAAATCGATAATCGATATTAATAAATAACACATCGATATGGTTAACAATGAAAATCAACGATTCTGAGCAACAAACTAGAAATGAATTTAAAATCGATAGTTAAAAAAAGAATCGAAAAAATTGAAAAAATCGATCATCGATATCGTAATAAATCGATGGTTGAAAAAAGAAATTGCGCATTAATCGATTATCAAAGTTCATGAAAATTGATAAACTTATTTTAAAAAATTAACCAATCATCGATAAAAAAAAATCGAAAAATCGATTATCGATATCCAGGGTGTCTAACAAAATCTCAAACCCCAAAAGAAGGACTTTAGAAGGACCTTGGAAGGACTTTCAGCATGACTTTGTCAAAATTAATATCGTACCACCCCCCCCCCCCCACCACACCAAAAAAATCACTCATTTTAGAAGGACACATTTTTTCTGTTTCAAAATATTTCATTGTTTAAGATGGAAGAGAAGAGTTTTTACTCACATTAATGCTGCGAACCGTACCTGTTAAGGTGGAAAAGTGAGCTCACAATTCCGCTTCAAAGTTTTACCCTACCCCCCCCCCCCATAATTTTGAAAAAAATGTCCCGAAATCTTGCAATAAAAATGCTCTTAGAACTCTCTCATTTCGAATCAGCGAAATATCACTGATAAACAGTCAGAATTGCAGCACAGGAAAAATCAGTGAAATTCACTGATTATTCAAAGAAGTTCACAGATTTTTCAGTGAATTTCATAAATATCACTGAATTTTCAGTGAATTTTCACTGATTTCCAGTGATTTTCTTTCACTGATTTGTCTTCAGTGAAAAAATTTTCACTGATTTTCTCTTGTGTTGCAATTCTGACTGTTTCTCTGTGATTTTCGGTAATTTTCACTGATTTATAATTGAGAGAGTAGGTACATAATATTTTTTTTAAATTCTTATTGGCAAATAATTTTCTACTCGTGTTCTTATGTAAAATTTCACAAAGAATCCAATGGAAGTATCATTTTCGATCCCTGAGCATGAACAAAACCATTAAAATGAGTTTTATGTTACCTAATGAGTTTAAAATTAAGCCAGTTGATTTTTCATTAAAAAAAAAAAATCTTAAGAGGAAGGTTCTAACCAGCAAAGATGATGGAATTTTTTTTCAATCTTATCATTCGTTTTCGATTTTTTAGTTTTTTCGCAAAATATTGTTTTTCACTCTGAGCCCCCTCATCACAAAACGCTCCACTAATGTATGATCAATATCATGACGAATCGATTAAAAATCGATGATTGATATTGCAATAAATCAATTGAAAATGATTAGTGAAACTCAAGAAATTGAATATTTATTTAAAAATAAAATAAAACTATCGAAATCGAAAAATATCTATGATCGATATTGTGAAAAAAGAAAAATAGATTGTTGATTATCAAAATCGATAATTTTTTGTTTGAAGTAATGTAGGAAATCAATCACCTATTTTGAAAAATTAACTAAGCATTAGACGAAATCGAAAAAATCAATGATCGATATTTTGATAAATCAATATTCTTGGTAATCAATATTGAAAAAATCTACAATCGAAGTCCAGGAAATCCATCATTCAGTTTGAAAAACTAACTGATAAGTGTCTATTGAATTGGCCTTTAAAATTTTCACTTTTTCATGACACTTTATTACTTGTTTTTGTGAAAACAATAATGAATAATTATTTACAGTGCTTGAATAAAAGAAAACAATCATTGAAAATTCTTCGAATTTTTCATAAAAATGCGAGAGTTTTACAATAATTTTTTCATGACTTTCATGACTTTCATTACCAGCAGACACCCCGGATTGAACATCCGTCGGAAAAATCGATAACCGATGGAATTGTGATAAATGCATCGTTGATGTGTAAATGAAAATAATGTTTTTTAATCATTAAAACTCGAGAAATGTATCGTTAGGTACTCTCTTATTTCGAATCAGTGAAAAATCACTGATAAGCAGTCAGAATTGCAGCACAGGAAAAATCAGTGAAATTCACTTATTTTTAGCAATTTTTTACTGATTATTCAAAGAATTTCGCAGATTTTTCAGTGAATTTCATAAATATCACTTCAGTGATTTTTGATAAATTTCACTGATTTATTATTGTGCTGCAATTATGACTGTATTTCAGTGATTTTTGATAAATTTCACTGATTCAGAAATGAAAGAGTAGCAAATACCAATGATTCCCCCATTTTTAAAAACTAATTAAATATCATCAATTGATGAGAATGAAACATTAAAAAAAAATTGTTATAAATAGGTAACTGATATCGTAATAAATTTATATTGCTGAAAATTGAAATCGACGATTTATCGATTATAGACGATTAAAAAATCAATGCTAATTTTTATGAGAAAAATAGATTCTAAAAATTGCAATAAATCGATTGCAGGCATCCCACACAAAATTTGAAAAAAAGTAACTTTAGGGATTTCTGATAGTCGAAAAAGTAACCAAAAAAGTTCAAAAAAGTAACCTTTTTTTTTTTTTAATTTCAATTCATTATTTAGCACAGAAAATGTAAAAAAATTCAAAAAATATTTATTTGTGTACGTAATACATATACCTACTACCTAGTACGTATTATTTATAAGGAACGCCGAAACTATTTATTCTCATAATGAGCATAACCAAAATAATAATTAAAAAAAAACTAAAGGGTATAGCCGAATAAGGGGTGGTTTTGGCCCCAGCCCCGATTTTTGATCTAATGCTCCCAGATTGTGTACCGTGATGAAAAAAAAATCTGGAAAAAATTTTGGCCCCCAACCCCATTCCTTTCGGAGCTATGGCCGTTTTATTGCGCCATTTTCAAGAATTTTTAATTCCAATGGAAGTGAATAAAATTTTCTGTTCATTGGTACAAAGTTACATCTCGTAAAGGTCTATTCAAGATAATTTTTTCATCAATTTTGGTGCACTCCATGAGGTTTTGGCGATTTGAAATTTTCAACTGTAAAAAAGATGTTGAAAGCGAAGTTCGACTAATTTTTGAAAATATCCTAAAAACGTGTTTTTTGACGTAGATTCACGTCACGTATTCAGTTTTAGCGATTGAGGTGGCGCAAGGGCCAAAAATTGTGAAAACCCGTAAAAAATGTTGTTATTTTAGCAGATTTTTCAAATTTTGAGCATTTAATACGGAAAGAAATGATCAAATGAAAAAACCAATCCCGTATTCGTGTTCAGCAGGTCAAAATACCCCTATAAACACCCTTTTCGCGATCATTTTACTATAAATGTCGAAATTCACTTTTTTCATTGATTTTTCATGACAATAAAATTAAATTTCGAGATTTAAAGTAAAATGATCGCGAAAAGGGTGTTTATCGGGGTATTTTGACCTGCTGAACACGAATACGGGATTGGTTTTTTCATTTGATCATTTCTTTCCGTATTAAATGCTCAAAATTTGAAAAAATCTTCCAAAATAACAACATTTTTTACGGTTTTTCGCAATTATTGGCCCTTGCGCCACCTCAATCATACCAAGAGGGTTCGTAATACTAAAATGCCACTGATGTACGAGATTTTTTTCAACTTTTTTTTTTATCCAAAAAATACCAAAAATTAATTTTTTGGTGAAATTTTTGAAAAAAGTAACTTTTTTGAGAGAAAAGTAACAAATAGTAACTTTTGAGTGCAAAAAGTAACAAATAGTGACTTTGCTTGAAAAAAGTAACATGATTACTATAAAAGTAACCCCGCGATTGTTGATATGCCAGTAATTTTTTTTTAAATTCACGAGTTCAGTGTTATGAAATAAATACTGATTATTTACTATCGAAATCGATACCACCACATTTCACTCACTAATTTCGGCAAAATCGACTCTACGTATAAATCCATCCCATCATTCTTATCAAAATCTGAAAATTTGATTCGAAAAAAAATCGACTGAATTAGAATTTTAATTTTAGCATACTTGACGATTTCATGATTAAATGTCGCAAAAATGATCGACTTTAACTGATTTTCGACACAAATCGATATCGAAAACAATAAAAAATGAATATGAACGTTTGTACGATCAAATAGCCTCAGCATCTCAGACGATTAGCAAAATACTGATTAAATTAGATAAAAAATGATGAGAAAAATTGACCACTTTGCCAAAAATAATCATACGTTCCCTTGCATTATTTTCTCTTCTCTCTTCGTACAATTTATACCTACATCCGCTTCGTGATCTTTTAATCTGTAAAAAATTCCAAGTCGTTGGGAACTGGAAAATTTCACGAATTCAATTCACCAGCGCCATTGGCATTCGAGACTTGGTAATTCGCCTTCATCGAAAATAACATCTGTCTTGCTACACAGCAAGCAGGACACGAGGAAGACACAAGTAGAAATACTCAAAGGGGTAGAATCACGACATCGTCGACGATCCGTAGCATACGTATTATTAATTAAAACCACATCGGACGAGGCAGCTGATCACGTAGCCTTGGCATAAGGTACCCAAGGTGTACAATATACATGCTAATTTTTCCCTAATTATTTGCGCGTGCCTGTCTTTTCATTTCCAAGTCGCATTTAAACGTTGGTATAATGGCAGATATCAATCGCTGGCTGGAGTCTATTTGGAAGGCACTTGCTGTCAAAGATCAGATTAAAGGGTTTCTATCACTGGAAGGTGGGCAGGGACTCACGACACAGTTTAATTACAAATACTCGATACGTGCTCTTTAAATCACATTTAAAATTACGATGGCGGGGCATCGGCATGTCGCACATAGGATACTCCTATATCGTACGTATAAGTTATAGTAAAAATAAAACAAACCGAAAGGCGAACGTTACGTTCAAAATGCCATAAATTTAGATGGTAACTGATGGGAATGGCGGTAACCTCCGCTCCGATGAAATATATCACTCGAGAATCGCGTTGCGACGTCTATACGACGTCTTTTTTACTGTCTCTGGGTTTGTTTCTCTCTCTCCTTTTAGCTTTCGCATCGAATTCGAAATTCTGTCCCGGAGATGCGACGCGACGCGTTCCATTTTATCAACGTAATGCTGCACTTGGACAAGGAAACCATGGTTTCTCCTATTTCACCCTCTAAATATCTAACAAATTATCGTCGTTTAGTTTTAACGCCTGTTCACAATGTTGGGCACGAGGATTGTATTTATAGAACCCCGTCTACGTAATATCTTTTATAATGCATTAAAAAAGAGAGATTGGGAGAGGAAGTGGGGGTGGAATTCGAAAATTTTTACTAGAATACAACGAGCATGCATTGTACTGAGGGTGGATACGATGCAGTGAAAATCACAGACTTATTTGTACCTATTTTTCTGTCTCATCTTCGAATTAATATTTGCTAAAAACGAAATTTCAAAAAATTTTCGTGTCAATCCATTTTCAAGTAAAAATAAACAGCATGGAAGAAAACAATCGAAATGCTTTCAAATGATTCCAAAACCTTGAAATACCTGGCTTCAAGTACATGAGCATTGAGCACCAATCGATCGAAACAAATATAGATTATACATTAGTCATTCGAGTCCAGATTCGATAACATTTTTTTTCACAGTAAAAAAAAAGCGAAGAGTCATTGATTATCAAGAAAAAAAACAAACCGGATCGAATTCACCACGTGGAACGTGGAAGATTTGCTGGTTTGAAAAAATTCGCATTTCCAATAATTATGCTATCAGAATAATAATTCAAACATCTATGAAATTTTACAAGTAAAAAGTAAAGATATCTTGGAAGTTTTAATCACCATTTGTGAATTCGAAAGAAATCACGAAGCTTTAAAAAGAAATCTTTCTTAGTCATGGTATAATTTCAAAAATAATTTTTTAGTCAATATCTTTTTAGTTATGGAGAACTTGGAAGCGGATTGGAAAGAATTATATCTACAGAGAAACGAAAAAAATCCAAGTAAATAAATGAAAAATGTCACAAATTATGCTAGAGAATTTCAAAATTGGCTAAAATTTTAAAATTTCGTGAAAAAATCGTAAGTACAAAAGAAATCATAAAAGAATATCGAAACACGTTGTGAAATTGATGAAATGACTACAAAATTTAATAAAGTTGTTTGAAATTCAAGTAAAAAATTATCAAATTTTTACGAACATTCACTAAAAATAGAATAGAAGTTGCAGAAAATTCAAAAAATTTGGTCGAAATCTTTAAAAATTGCTTAAAATACTTTTTTAAATTTTATTTCACTCGGATTCGGACTACTTGGTTCATCAGCTCATGATAATATGTGACCCGTGCAGGGACAGGGTACCTAAAGTCGGAAAACATAATTTTGAGTTAGAGACAAAAATATGAAAAATTGGCAATTCTTTTCAAAAATTTTTTTTTCGCTTTTTTAGGTAGTACAGACCTCTACGCAGCTTTAAACGTGTTTTTTCGATTATTTTTTTTTTGAAAGTCATGATTTTTTCTAATTTTTAAATGTCTCTATCTCACCGAAAAATTGACTTACAATGCTCATCCAGGTCTTAAAATATTCCGCATAGACTCCCCTATCATTTAAGCCAAAAAACTCATTTTTGAAAAATCCGACTTTAGGTACCTTTTCCCTGCACGGGTCACATATTGTATAATCTTATAACAGATATGTAAGTAAATATCTGAAGTACTTTATCGAAAAAGTATTGCGCAAATGTTCCAAAATGTGGCAAGCAAAAATTATTCAAAATGAAAAAAAAGACCAACTCTGCATAAAAATTGCATAAAAACACTGGAAATCCTGATAGAATTTTATTTAAAATTTTATGAAAATTTGTTCAAAAAAGATACAAAAGTTGATGAAATGACGAAGAAACTTTTCGAAACTCATGAAACATTGCAAAAATAACGTAATAATTAATTCAACACGATAAAAATGTTTTAAAATGTCCAAAAAAGTAGACAAAAATTGGAAAAAAATTTCTGAATCTACATAAAAATTACGTAAATATCGATAAAATATGGCATAAAATAATTAAAATATCACAAACCACATTAAAAATTTTAGAAAAATTTATTAAAAACAAGGTAAAAGTTGAAATTTTAAAAATCAAGAAAAATTATTAGAAAATATATTTAAAAATTGGTAAAATATCAGAAAAACGTTTCAAAATGTACGGAAATTTTTTTTATTTGTAGGTATACACAGAAATACGTAGAATTTGATGAATTTTTGGAAAACTTTTTTAAAACGTGATGAAAAGCGTTCAGGAGAATGGTCCAGTTGTCGTAAACATAGTTAAAAAGAATGTAAAAATGTACTTAATAGGTATGGTAATGCATCAAAAAACTACATAAAATGTTGCAAATATTTCTACAGACAATTCCAAGAAAATTTAATTTATATAACCTAATCAGTGATACGTAAATTTAAAAGTTCAAAATTAATGCAAATTTTATAAGATATTAAATTTTACGATGGCTTGAAAAAAGTTTCCCAAATATCAAAAAAGCACAATTAAATTAGTTAAAACAGCTCTGAAAAAAAATGAAATGTGAGTTTTCTTTGCTTTTTGTGATAAATATTTTGAGAGATTTTAGCAAAACTTCGAACAATTTTTATGCATTTCGTCAAGGAAATTTTAAGACCAGATCAAATAGGTTGCAGAAAGACAAGCTTGTCTCCCCTCCCCTTGTCATAATAATGAAAAATCTGTATTTTTATTCAGAAAAATTAGGTTTGAGGGTAGAAAATCTGAGTACGTACCGTTTTTCCAAACTGAGCCAACATCAAAAACCGTACATGAGAAAAGGGCCTTAGGTGCCATTTTTTTCAAAAAAGGCCTTAATAGGTGCAATTTTGCTCTAAAAAAAATTACACCAAGGGCCCTTTCCGGAAAAATGGCACCTAAGGCACTTTCCTCATGCACGGTTTTTGAAGTTAGCTCAGTTTGGAGAAACTGTACTCATTTTGAAAGTGAGCACCTTTTTTTGAAATCTTCGTTCGGAATTGGAAAAAGTCGTGATTCGGATCAGAAAAACAGAATCTTAAGAAAGCTACTCGGAAGGAAAGCGTGAAAATGGTTTCAAAATTCTTCAAAATGTTGAAAAAAAATTCAAAATCATGTGAACTGGTTTTTAAAAGTTTAACATTGAAAGAGTTGAGTTGAAATTATTTCAAAATTAATTGCTATTGGAAATTTTTAATTTTTACACCTTTAGAAGGTCAATTTTGATTCGTCTTTGACAAATCTTCAAAAACTTTTACGTATTTTTGACTTCTTGAGCAATTTTTGCAATAAGGTACTTTCTACTAAACTTGTTCAATTTTGAACTTTTTTAAAAACCAATTCACATGATTTTGAATTTTTTTTTCAAAATTTTGAAGAGAATTTTGAAACCATTTTCATGATTAAACCTACTGAATAGATTTCTTGGGATTCTAAATTTTGAAAATGATTTTCATCAGTTTTAAATCTACAAAATTGCAGTCGGATTTAGACTATTTTTAGAAGTGAGCTTTTAAAACTTCAATAGACACCACTCTCTCATTTATAAATCAGTGAAAATCAGGAGAAAATCAGTGAAACAATTTTCAATGAAAACAAATCAGTGAGAAAAATCACTGGAAAATCAGTGAAAATTCGCTGAAAATCAGTGAATTTCGCTGGTTTTTTTTCTGTGCTGCAATTCTGACTGTTTATCAGTGATTTTTCACTTATTCAGAATGAGAGAGCACGACGCAGAACTTTTTATATTTGAAACTAAAAAATTTCAGTTTCTTCCTTTCACCTCCTCTCTTTTCCTCCTCAGAACCCGAATTCAAAAACTAAAACAGTTTCACGAATCATAAAATAATCACACCTTCGCCCTCCACTTCAAAAAAATTATCAAAATAAACAATAAATCACTCGAAAATTTTTTCAAGATATAAACGCAGCCTATACTCGATACCTGCTGCATAATCTTACGTCCCAGTATCTACGACTTAATACCTATCTCCTCTGGCAATAAATAATGCTCACCGAATGGTAGGTATTTTAATTTGATTTATTCACACGTATGTAAATGACTCTAAAGAAGATACATTGGCCGCGTGCATCGGAAAAATACATTTAACACGAATAGACATTGAATTATCTACTCGTATTTACGTAGATTTCCTAACGAGATAATTATCGATAAGACATCTCCACATAAATAGCTCTTCTTAATACGAATAAGTTGAGTAAGTACGTATATTTTTACACCAAATAACGGTCCTATGAAAATTTACACTCTTCTGGCATTATCTAATCGAAAAATTTATAAAAATCTAATCTCTACCGGTTTGTTTATACGGCAGAATCTCATTATAAACAGAAACGCAAATGGAACGCTCCGAATATTACAAATGGTGGGCAAAATTGTCTATTTTTTCTCGCGAAAAGGAAATTACTCGTACCATGAAAGCTGATTGCATTGTAAGATGACTAAACGGATAAACGTTTGCGTATCGAGGCAAAGGCGATAAAAGAAATGTTATCGTTTACATGGATGAATAAGCAGAATGGCTCATTTCAAAGCTGAAAGATAACAAGAATTAATTTCCCGACCATTATTAAGAGATCAGCTTTTACATGTATCAGCTATCTATGTACATGAATAATATACCGAGCGAGTATATTTTGCGCTATTTTCATCGCTATCAGAACCCCATGTTAAGGTTATCACAGCCATGGTAGTTGTTTTGTTCGCGTGTAAAAGGACTTTGTGATAAGGGGGAAATTTTCCGGATTTGAGAAAATTCTCGAATCGATGGGTCTATGTACTTTCTACTTTGAATATGATGATGAAATATTCATTCAACGAAATGTAATTTACATAAATGTCGGTATGTAATTATTATATTTGTAAATACGAAGTGTTTCATTCGATTGATTTACTCAGTTGAAAGGTATCGTGTAATCTTTTGTTCGAGAAGTGATGTGATGAAATCCAATAAAATGTACGATAATTATTGGAAAAATTACCATAAATTTAGAAATTGATATTTTATGGAGTAATTTGTTTCGTAATGAAAGGTTTCGTAAGAAGTGAACTCTTTGTTGACCGCTGTTAAGATTAGTCAGAGAATCGAGAGTATATCCTTCAAGCACACCCTGTTCGAAAATTCAGGTGGACACAAGGGAGGTATCCCAACTCAAAGTAAAATTTTGAGCCCAAACAAAAAAAACCGAAAGTACATCATAATAGGACCTCGCATCCAAAATTTCAGGTGCTGAAGTTCATTTCTCGATTTTTGGCGAATTTTTGAAATTTCAAAATTATACCTACCTCCGCCCAGCGAAATATGAAAGTTTGATCTAATGAACGAAAAAAGCTGAAATTTGGTTCATACCCTATTTTCGACCTCCCGAATCGATGGGAAGCGGTTTCGAGACGTTTCGAAGCCATCAGAAAAGTTTGGATTCTTCCAGTGCTGGAGAAAATCCCATAAAAATGGTTCATATGAACATCAGCAGTATCAGCACTTTTAATCGCGGATAACCAATATTGGTGACCTATTTGATCGAATAAAGTAGAATTTTTCCAGATTCGCAACTTTGAGTTCAAATTTATATTTTTTGGCTGACAATTTTACTGGAAAAAATTAATTTTCTGCCAAAAAAAATATAAATTTGAACTCAAAGTTACGAATTTCAGAAATTCTGGTTTAATAGATCAAATAGGTCACCAATATAGATAATCCGCGATTATAGGTGCTGAAGTGCATATGGGCCGTTTTTATGGGCTTTTCTCCAGCGCTGGAAAATTTCAAAATTTTCTGATCGCTCCGAAACGTCTCGAAACCGCTCCCATTCGATTTTGGAGGTCAAAAATAGGGTATAAACCAAATTTCAGCTTTTTTCGTTCATTAGATCAAACTTTCATATTTCGCTGGACGGAGGTAGGTAATTTAGAAATTTCAAAAATTCGCCAAAAATCGAGCAATGAACTTCAGCACCCGAAATTTTGGATGCTGGGTCCTGTTATGATGTACTTTCGATTTTTTTTTGTTTGGGCTCAAAATTTTACTTTGAGTTGGGAAACCTCCCTTGTGAGAGTAATTTTACTAATTTTTACAACGGCTCTGCAAAAGTTCCAATTATATAAAAATTTGACCTAGTTAATTAAGGTAAACAGTTGAAATTTGGGATATGCTTTGTTTTCGATTTCCCGAATTAATTGGTGGGGAATTCCAGAGGTTCTGAAGTCTCTATTGGAAAATTTTTTATTTTTCTTCAGCTTCGAAAAAAAGACCATCGATAAAAAAAACTTAAATGTTTAAAGCACCTAAAAAGATGGACGTGGATTAAGTATCCATATCGATAACCTATTTGAACATACCTTTGTATTTTTATCTGGCCGTATCAAATTTTGGAAAATAGTACTGTAATCGTTCAAATTTTGAACGATTACAGCACTATTTTCCAAAATTTGATACGGCCAGATAAAAATACAAAGGTATTATTTTTTCAGCGAAAATTAAATAGTATAATGATTTGACCTGACAGAAATAAATGTTTGTTAAATTAAGCTTCAACTCGATTAAATAGGTTACCATTATGGGTTATCCACGTTTGTAGGTGCTGAAGTTTAGTTGGACTTTTTTAATGAGTTTTCTCTCAAAGGTGGAAAATTCCCCAAAAAAATTGAGGCTCCAGATTATTTCTGAACTGTTTCTCAATCGCAGGACCGTGCAGAGAAAATTGGGACCCAAAACAAAAAACATACGTAAGAGCAAAAAAAAAAGTTTTTCGAACATGGATACGACGCACAGTGGGCCAGATTGAAAAAATAAGTAGTAATAAATCGTCACGGCTAGAGTTTTTGAAATAAAATTCTGTAAATTTCGGTACTAGGGGACTCGAGGCTGCTTTTTCCGATTTTGGTATTATTTTTTTGCTCTGACCAAAATTGGAGCCCCCAAGGGGAGGTCAAAATTCAAAATTTTGAAAAATATTGATATGGGTATCGAAATGTAGGTATTCGAGGTCGCTGAATCAGATTTTCACATTAATTTTTTTTTCTGACCCAATCTGAGCCCCCAGAGGGGGAGAGGGAGCGTTCGAAAATTGAAAGTTTGAAAAATTTCGATATGGGTGTTGAAATGTAGGTATTTGAGGTCGCAGAATCTGATTTTCGCATTCACTTTTTTTCTGACCCAATTTGAGCCCCCAAGGGGTGGAAGGGCGGTTCAAAAACTCAAAATTTTGAAAAATGTCGATGTGGGTGTCGAAATGTAGGTATTCGAGATCACTGAATCAGATTTTCACATTGATTTTTGTTCTGACCCAATCTGAGCCCCAGAGGGGGAGAGGGAGCGTTCAAAACATGAAAGTGTGAAAAATGTTGATATGGGTGTTGAAATGTAGGTATTTAAGGTCGCAGAATCTGATTTTCCCATTTATTTTTTGCCTGACCCAATTTGAGCCTCCCAAAGGCCTTAGAGGGGTGACAAGGGGGTTCTAAACTCAAAATTTTTCAAAATTTAGATATAGTATTAATATGTAAGTATTCAAAGTTGCCGATTCCGAATTTGGAGTTCATTTTTTCCCCGGGTCTCAATCTCAACCTCCAGGGGAGAGGTTCAAAACTCAAAATTTTTACAAGTTTAGCGATGGCTGTTTTGGCGCATATGCTAGTCGCGACTTTAAACACTCGTTACTCCGGCCAAAATCAACGGTTTAGGCTCGTTTTGGTCTCATTCGATTCGTTTTACTCTCTACTACAAAATAAGACCAGAACGACCGCTCAATATTATTTTACTCCGGAGTAATTCGCGATTAAGTTGAAAAAAAAAACGTGAAAAAACTCACTATCTTGCCCACGTTAATTAGCGTATATTACTCTAACTTCTAGCAAGTGTAACTCCGGTCAAAATGAACGGTTTTAGCTCATTTTGGTCTCATTCGGTTCGTTGGACTGTCTACTACAAAACTAGGTAAAAACAACCGCTCGATTTTATTTTCGTTCAAAACTACACAAATTTCTGTGAAACTCCTCATTTTCGCATTTTTTTCAAGTTAATCGCGAATTACTCCGGAGTAAAATAATATTGAGCGGTCGTTCTGGTCTTATTTTGTAGTAGAGAGTCCAACGAATCGAATGAGACCAAAACGAGTCCAAACCGTTGATTTTGGCCGGAGTAACGAGTGTTTAAAGTCGCGACTGCATATGCGCCAAACCAGTTTGTCCACGTTAATTTGCACGGCACTGCACGTGTTTTTCAAACTAAATTGTTTAATAACAAATACAGCTGCAAGTGGCTGCAAAAAAATTTTATACCATGTGAAACTGTACACTTTGGGGCACAATTTGGCTTAGTTATAACTCACTTAAAGTGGCTTAATTTTTTTTTGCACTCCATTGAATAGGCTAAGAAAAACAAATTCAATGTGTACTTCAAGCGATTGTGTAGAAAAAACAAAAAAAGATATCAAAAAAATCTTTATGGAATTGAAAAGTACTTACTTTTTTCTTTATTTATCATTTTTTATCATATTTTTCTCATAAAACGGGACTAAACTACAAAGCAATCAACGCGCGACAGTTTACATTCAAATTGCAACATGTTACAATGTATGACTTTATCAGTGTCCCAATTCACATGCGAGCATATATTCTCATAACCAACCCCCATTCCCTTGTCACCAAGGTATGTAGATAAGATCCCGACATGCGATAAGCCTCGGATCGAACATGATTTTTTCGATTTTTTACCACTTATTTTTTCAATCTGGCCCACTGTGCGACGTAGTTAAGCCTAATTTTTTGTTTATGAGGGTCCAAGCAGTAAAGAGACAGAATTTTTTTAGCTCTAGCGCACAGTGAGGTGTCAGATTTTCTAGACGACCAAAAATCTGAAACCGGGTAATTAGAGGGGTTTTGGGTGCGCTGAATCCATTTTCAAAACCATTTTGACCTTGACATCCTAGGGAAGAAGGGAGAGAGGCTTCGAAATCAAATTTTTGGAATTTTTTCACGTGGGGTGTCAAAATATACGTTTTTTAGCCTCCTGAATGGTTCTGGTATTATTTTTATAAAAAAATTCGAAGAAGAGTAAGAGGAGAGGGCTTAATATCAAATTTTTGAAAATTTTCAAGTGTGGCAACAAAATCCACGTTTTTTTGCTTCCTGAATTCGATTCTGGTATCATTTTTGCAAAAAAGTCCAATAAAGAGTGGGGGAAGGAGGCTTAGTATAAAATTTTTTAAATTTTTCAAGTGGGGTATCAAAATCTACGATTTTTGTCTCCTAAATTCGGTTCTGGTATTATTTCTGCAAAAAAGTTCAATTCTAAAAAACTCAAGCCCGGGGGAACCTCCTTCCCTATCTATCTGCACAGGTCTGTTCAATCGTTTCGGGGGTCGAAAATAGGGCAGATATACTCTAGAGTGGTTCGAAAAGAAAGGATTTTCACCAAAAAAATGTTTACTTTCAGTAGAAAATTTTCCAAAAAATTCTTAAACCAGTCCCTCTCCCCCACCTGAAGAAGATGGAGCTGGGGGATCTCAAGTTGGAGTGATTTTTGAAAAAACGCGATTCTTTGCCACTTTTAGGAAGTGTCACTAGCTGAGAATCTCGATTGATTTGAGTTTTTACTCTTTCCTCAACCATTGACTACGAAATTAGATACCACTTTTTAGTCTTCACAAGGAAGTTGAAAAGTTGCAGAGCTCGAATTAGAAGAGTTTTGATTTTTACCAAGCTCAAATTGCTCACACAAACACCAGAATAATGTTTGATTTTTCAAAAAATAAATTCAAGGCAGTGCTGACAAATGACTTTTGATTTACGCAAGTTTCATTGAATTCAAGTTGTTCCTTGTTCATTCAAAGGTTTGAAAAATAAGCCAAACATTGCAGTGGCGCTGCCAACCAAAATTATATGGCAGCACTGCCGTGAATATTTTTTCAAAATTTCATCAACAATTATCTACATACGTATTTTAGGTGACCAAAAAAATTTTCGACTGAATTTGAGGAGTTTAAGTGAACAATCTGAATTTTGGTAAAAACCAAATGTTCAACTTCACGCAAACAACTTTTCATTCTCTTCGAAGAAGGCAAAAAGTGATATCCAATTTCGAGGTCGACAGTTCATGGAGAAGTAGAAACTCAAATCGCGCCTTTTTGGAGGATGCCCGAGGTTTCCAGCAAGTGGCACTACCAAATAAGGACAAGAAACTACGATTTCTTTCGAAAATGACCTCACTTTGAATTCCTCTAGCTTTGTCTCACTTTGAGCTGTAGGAGAAGGGCTCTAATTTTTTTGGAAAATCTCCCATTCAAAGTAAACTACCTCACCCATTTTCACCAAAATCCAAAATCCGTTCTTTTTCTGATCCATCCTAATACTTTGTAGTACATACATTTCAGCTTTTTACCTAGATTTGATCAAATTTTTACATTTTAAATTTTTTCAGATAAGTGTCATAAAATATTTTGATTTTTCAAAAATTTTCCAAAATTTGAAAAATAATTAGCCTTTGAACTTTTAAATAGAAGGAGTTTTAAATTTTTAGTTTCTTCTTGAACGCCCTTTCAATTTATTTTTGCATTAGCTCGAAATTTTACAGTCAATTGATATAACCTCTGTGTCAGGAGACAATAGGTATAAAAAGAAAACTTCTCCAAAAATTAATCTGTTTGACATAAAAGTAAAAAAATATTAAATTTTATTCTCACCAATATCTTTGATTTAATCACTCAAATCTCAAATCATCACCTACACCGATGAAATCAGAGAAGAGAACCCAAACACGAACAAATCGAAACCAATTTTACCATCTATTCGTCCCAAAAAAATTAGGTTACCAAATTCAAAGCACAATTCTCCTCTTTTCAGTCCTCACTTCACTTCATCCACTCAAAAACTCATTATTACGATAAAAATTACCAACAATACATTAAAACACTCTCAATTGTTCAATTTAAGTACATTTTTTCGAAGAATTACCGATTATCAGAAAGATGCTGACTTTCACTACATAAAAACGCGATTGTCGTTAACACAGATACATTGTCAAACGTGTACTTTTATTGTTTTATAATTCACGCGATTTTTAATTGAAAAAATTAATAATTAAAGAGGTCATAATTACGGACAACACAGTTGACAAATTAATATAAGCCATATGGCGTGCGTTGATCGTACGCATTTGGTAAACGCTGCCGACGCTGCGGACTGGTAATTAAGGCAGCAGCGTCTGATTTAATTTCTTTAATAAGCTCTACACGCCGTTTGATTTATCAGTAGCAAATGCGCACGATAAATCGCTGATGGCAGCTATTACCAGCATCGTGAAAGTGTGATACGGATTAAATGTATTAATTCGACGTGAGCATTTTGTTTCCTTCGATGACCAAGATAATTTTCTAGCATTTCTAGCATTTAACGAGCGGAATTGAATACGAAGATTTTTTCAAATGGAATCTTCTTATATGGGTTAGTACGAAGGTACCTTATTGCAAAAAAAATGCAGTGCCAAGATCCAGATCGTAAAACTACACGCAGGCGGAAAGATTTTCGAAATAAATTCGCATTTTATGATCGTAGCATCGCCGTAAAAACGTCGACATTTTTTATGTAGGTATCGGAGCAGATAGAAGAACGACGGTGTAGGGGGCGTTGGGATAATACTCGACCACCGAGTATACATAGATCAAACTTTTGATAGGATTTCTCATCATGGAAGAGCTACGACGAACCATGAGTCTCGAAGTGAAAAGTACTGGAATGATGATGACGAACCGCAGAACTGATTACTCTACCATCTGTCTCGTGTAGATTCATTTTTCACACCACAGAGAGGCTCGAAAAAATAAACAGACTATACACACATTTGAGAAGATTAAGTAAATGGGTATCGATAAATAATACCATCCAAGTAATACCACTGAGCGATGAAGATGCTCGGGTTATTTTCTTCACAACAACATTTCTATCGAAGAAATGCCAAAACGATCGTACCAGCAACAGGTGAACAAGATGATAAATTCGGTGCAGATTTAAAGCTGAACTCGACGATGACGCCGATGAGTTGACAGTCGACACCCGAAAGTAGATTATAAGGCGATGACGATGACCGAGAATTCGCGAAATTTCCTCATTTCAGGCAGAATGAACAACGTAGAAAGTAAAAATACACGTGAAAATAATTCGAATGCTTTCGATTTCGTTGCTCCGCGCCGAATCTGAATCGTACCTGGATTCGTAGACCGTTGGAATTTTCCTTCACACGGATACGGATTTATTTTGAATAGAATACGATCAGCTTCTGACCAACAAAGGTATTCACATTAGTTATTCGATTTAAACAAAAACACGAGTGATTTCGACCAACGCAATATTGCTTATCACGAGCATTGTCAAAGATAAAAACCATCAGCATTAAAATAATGGAAAGAGGGTACTCGAGTTGGACTCATTATTTCTAGAAAAGTGTAGTTATTTTAATCACATCGCGAGTTGGGCGAATCAAAATACAAATATTAAATTATTCTAGACAATGAGAAAGCCGGCGAATTATCTTACTCAATATTTACCTCGATCAAGCGAGATATCAGTAATCCTCAGGAACGTTGGTGAGAGCAACGAAGGCAGTATCCAGGACGAGTTTAGCTTCGATTTAAATATGTTATATTATAAATAACGCGAAAATTGTTCATTTACACGATAAAAATTAATTAACAGAAGCCGAAAACTACGAAAAGAAAGAACGACGGAATCAACTTAACGCACAACACCTTTACGAACGCACAGAAAACACACGAATGTGAATGGCGTGTTCGAGCTTTGAAGTATTCGAATGGTACTAAACTGGTCCGCGTCAGTGTTGCCACTTGAGAAAAATAAAACGAATTTTGAATTCTAGCTGGGAAATAGGAATTGTTCTAGTTTTCGAGCTTTTTTTTTTATCGATTCTTTTACAACTTTCGGAACTTTTGAGTTGAATAATTATCAGCGACGATGATGAAATGATACAAAGGAAATACATTTATTTATAATATTTCTGCGATAAAATACAAAACAAAATTAAAATCTACGACATTTCAAGTTTTCTTTTTCTTTTCACAGCTCTAGATAGGTGAAGCTCTTGTTCTTCGGCAAACATAGTCGTAAAGATGGAATTAAACAAAGGTAACTTTTTAAAATCTCCGAAACAAACCTATAAAAGTAAGAAAACACATCGTTATCTAGTAATCCACTTTTGAACATTATTTTCACGAATTCTACTCACTCTCATATTATCGAAAGCCATGCCAACATTATCATCGAAATCTTCAGTTATCACAGGTATCTTGTAATATCGTTGACTAAAATGAGTCAACATAGTAAATTTAGCATTCATCTGTTTACCAACTGTAATCGCATCCTTGGTAGTCGAGTGCCTTTTCGCTTTAGCCTCACGATATAGATCATTTTCAAAAGTAGCCTCGTGAATCAGCAAATCTGAATTTTTCCCTGAATAATGCAATTCATATTACACGTTTTTTTCTTCACAGAAGTAAGAATGATTCAATTAACGTACCTATTTCAACGAGTTTGTTACTAGGCATCGTATCACCAGAATATGTGATCTTTCTGTCATTCAAGTCGATAATCGAAACTCCAAACGAGAGAGGACAATGGATTACTTCACATGTTTTGATTTCTTTCACATTTATTACTTTAAACATCGTCTTTAATTTCGGAATTTTATTTACGTCGGAAAACTGAAACGGTAGGAAAAATCATTATTTGTACACTGCTAAAAAAAAACGAGCAGAATTAAGTGACCAATCAAACGTACCAGTTCATGATTACCTATCAGTTCGAAACAATCCAAAAGCGGCTCAAAATTGATGTGGTAGCGATAAAGCCAATGTAAAATGGTGCTCGGAGCGAGCAAATATACTTTTTTACACTCTGCATTCAATTTATTTACCGCTTCTCGTCTTTGTAAAAGTAGAGAAATTAACCCTATATGATGATCGGCGTGTAAATGTGAAATATAAATGGCTTTAGTTGATGCTAATATTCTATCAGTTTCGTCCACTCCGAAGAATCTCACCAATTGTCCATACGTTCCCTCTCCACAGTCTAATATCATGTGGCTGTCTTCGCTGTAATTAGAAAAAAGATACTATAGGAATTTGCAGCAGATGAAACGTGCTCGTGAAGTGTATTATACCTCAATGTTATCAGTATACCGCTGGTGTTTCGACTTTTATTTGGAATAGAAGAGCCGGTACCCAAAAAAGTAATTTTGGGGTAAGGATGTTTTTCATTCTCGGATTTCACTTCATCAGAGATAGCGGATAACTTCGATTTCAACGTATCATAATCCGATTGGAATCCTTCTTCTGCATACAAATCTTCGATCATCGATTGCGGATTCATATACACGCATTGAGCTAATCTGTGGAATCATTTGTTTTCAAAAAAGTAGCGAGAAAAAGGAAAATAGTAATATGCGGCACTTACTGAGCTTCATTTTTCGAAGCATCCCTTAAATCCAATAGTTTTAAAGCATGGCCAACATTAGGAGGAATATTAAGTTTTTCAGCTGAAATAAAATGTACTTTTTCTGCCAAAAACAACTCTGAGCCAGAATTAGATTTGCTAAGGTGTAATCCAGACGGAACCTGTTGTTCGCATCGATTTAAAATATCTTCTGGTTCCAGGATTACTTTTTTACGGAGCGGTACGTCCACAATAGGTATACTTTCATCGTTGAGTAATGGAAATATTTCTGGATCGAGGTAGTTCAATTGACGTTGTAAGATGTGTACACCTACATTACCCAAACAGGTATTGGAATCGTTCACGTTGACGTGAAGCGTACTGTCAGGAAATCGTTTCATCCAAGTTTGATATCTACGAAAATATTACATTTAGTTCAATTCTACGGTTAGGAATACTGTTTCAATAAGTACCTCTCGTTTTCCATAACATTGCTGGGAGTGAAATGAAGAATATATTTGGGGAAGTTTTCTTCACTGGCGCCAATTTGATGCTCTTTGAATTTTTCTTCATTTAGTAAACTATCCAGATAATCGACAGATGGACAATCTACGACGATGAATACAGGCCCAGGGCAGTCGGGATCCTTAACGTCGGTAGATTTGACTACTGTTCCATCGGGCAAAACAATATCTTCACCATTTTTTAATTTACCCAGTAATGGACCAGGAGGAACGTTACGCTCGACACATAATTTCAAATTCAAAGCACCCAGTTTAGGTTTGAGTTTACATACGTAACTCATCGCTAATAACGTGAATTTCGCTGAAAAAATCAGAAATTGATACCTACACTTCGAATTACTAACTGCAATAAATAAATAATTACATTTTCCGGAACTAGCAGAAAGTTTCTGAGGAGATCCTTGTTGCTGATTTTTTCCTTTCATATGACCATAATAATCAATATCTTCTTGAGACTCGATAGCTTCGGCTATTTTCAATTCCTCTTCGGACCTACAATTGAAACGAAATTAATACTGCGATAAACCACTTAAACCAGATGAAGAATAAATGATTCAATCAATTTTACTTTGTATCCGAAATAACTTCATTGGTTAATAATGGTACGTAATAAACTGTTACAGCTGGATCTTCGTAAATTGAATTTCTAGCACACTCGGCCATTTTAACGATGAGATTATTCAAAATTACAAATTTATGAGTAGATGCGAATAAACATTCCTGGAAAAAGTTCAAATTTCAGTATAACCATTAATAAGACATTATTTATCAATATTACTCACCATTCCGTCAGGTCCATGAAAGGTAAGATCAGGTACTCCGACTTCTTGAACAGTCAGTGCAAGACCAGGCAATCCACCAATATTTTCCCACCTTGGATGAGTAACAAAAATATGTTCTAAACGAGCTATTTTGATTTTATGTTCGTGTGCTAATCGTTGAGTACCTTCTCCGCAATTAAACATGTATCTATACGAGTAAACATAGAGTTGAATGATTGAATTTTACCAAGAGTAATAATCATACACCATACCTGCAGAAATCAGAGAAGAAGTACACAGATTTAGCTCCACCTTTACTACCGGATCCTAAAATCTGTAGATACGCTGTACCCGAATTATACTTGGATTTTTTCTCTCGCGATTTGATACGGTTTTTTTGCAAATCCGGTATGAATGTCCGATTTTTCGGCATCGCGAATGATGGTATTTTTTGCCGGAAAAATTTTAATGAATGTGTACGGTTGTATACACAATTTTTACACAATATATGCGATAGATATGCTCTCATTGGACTCGAAACTTTGGCACAAACGTTCTATAAAATCATTAGATAAGTAAACATGCAGGTTGAAATTTACTTTGGGTTGATTTTTTACGAATTATTGATGTCTAATTCACATTTTGCGTATCGTTGCATCATTTTTCAAGTTCTTCTTCATTTAACACGTGCATTTTTTGAAATATTTGAAAAATTTCCGAGTTCTTATCACACCACGTTATCAGTTGGCAAAATTATTGGCAGACCTGTTTCATTTTGCTCAAACTAGATAATTATTGGCTGCACTGTGGGAGCTTTTCCGAAAAAAATAAGCAAGGTTTTAAAATGAATTTTTGACGAATTTTAATTTTTTTAATTTTTCAAAAAATGAAAATGAAAAAATTGTAGTCGATTATGCTTTATTTCATTTGAATTTTGAACAAACTTAGAAAGTGATTTTGAATCTTGAAATATCATTCATTTTCATAGCAAAAAGAAAATAGTACAAACTACAAAAATATAATCAAAAAGAATATTTCGCAGTATTATGATTGTATGAAATGGGGAGACGTTGGAGGAACTTCAGCTTTTGCCTTCGAAGAACATGTAATCCTATGAGAAAAAATACATTTTGTAGTTAAAATTTACTGTACTTCGAATAATTAAAGAGTACTTACTGAGGTACTGTTTCGCAAAATACGTACTATTAAAAAGCAAGCGCCAAGCAGTACAGTTTTCATACGAACATCCAAATCGAGTGGAAACGAAACCCCAAAGTAATCCGCATTAGTGAACAAGTCTCGCATCAGACCACTCCACTGTCTTGAGATTTTACCAACTTCAGTCGATTTATCGGCCGATAAAACCTGGGAAACAAAATCGATTGACGAAACGAATCTTCGGGATGAAAAATAAGCACGCGGAAGAAAAAAAAATACTCTGAAGTCGACATCTTCACCGCAATAACTGCAAGTGTCAGCAGGTCCTACAATTTTCAACGTCACATCACCATTTTCATTTCTAACGTCGAATTTTGAAGCACACCAGCTAAAGGTTTCTCTCACCGTGCCCACTAAAACACCAGGAGGTGAATACACCTCCAATTTCTACAAAAAAAATATAACCAAACACGAGGAAAGTAATAAGGATACTCGTCGAATACCCAGAATTGGCTTTTACTTGAAATTCCTCGAAGCAAAATGGAAAGCAGTTGATGTAATTACAGGTCTTACGGCGACGTAAATGGATTACTTCGTTCTCATAATCATCCAATATATTTATGGAGCTCATCGGTGGCCTACACATTCGAGCACAGCAGTTACCTTCTTCAACCGCATAGTACACATTTTGGCCTTGATTATTCTTAATCGTATATCTATTATAAGCTACGAAAACAAAACCAAATTAGCGAAATAACCACACCATACGTTTTTAATCAATTACTTTGAAATAACTCAGCTTTCTGCTTAACGAGCAATTGATCGATAGTTGACAAATGTTGAAGACCTGGAGGCAGACAAGACATTTCAACAGGTAACGTCATTTCTGCTGAATACGAGCTCGACAAAGCTAATGAATCAAACATAAGATTTCACTACGCTCAAATTAAGATTTCGCAGAAATAAACAACTCACTCGTAGGAAATTTCCTGATCAGCGGTACAAACTCGAATAATTTACATGAAAAAAAATTGTTCACCGGCTGAAATCCCATCATTTTAAAAATTGAAGGAAATCGATACAGAACAAAATAGATAACTAGTCAAGCGAGATGTTAATTTACGATATGGGTGCGAGAGATTCGCAATTGTATTGAACACGACATATTATACAGAAATCGCGTGATTATAAACTTATCTACAAACGACAAAAATGATCTGTCGAATAAAAAACGTAAAATTCGGCAAACATTTTATCCAAATATTATACAATCAATCTAAAACAAAATGATCTGTTACATAAATTACTAGTTCCGTTAACATTGCAAATTTTTCTATTTAAAAATCAAAAATTCAACTTATTCATCAACTAAACAATAAAAAATCTTCCGAATTTCTAACATAACAAATTATCTTTATGAAATGAGTTTTAGAAAAGTTGATCTTCTCAACAATGAAAACAAAATTGAAACTTCTAAAAAAAGTATAGAAAACATGAAACGGTACGTCGTAGTTTAATAAAAACTTGAAATCAACTTCGTCTTTTACTCAAAATGCTACAACAACGATGAACACTAGCTACCTTTTTAACAAGGAACGTCGAAAATAATTCGGAAGACGTACCGTAAAATGGTACAATATTAGCAAAGCTTACGATATCTTGAAACGTCAAACACATAATGATAATACCTCCGTAAAAATATACATTTTTAGATACTGTACAATAAAAATTCAATAACAGTCCCGAATTACAACATACACAATTACACATACAACGTACGTGTATAATTGCTTTCAAAATGGCAAATTTTAAATGAAATATTCTCCGATAACAAAGGTAACCGTTCTACCCTTAATTCTAATCCCTTCTGGGTCTGTCTTTATCACGATGTCTTCGATGATCACCATTCACTTCTGTAAATTACGACAAATAAAATTCACAAAGCAATTATAAATCACATCAGGGTCATTTTATGTCAATTCAATCACTTTTTAAATTTGGATTTTCAGATATTGCTCAAGTTTTTTTTTTTACGAAAATCGTTGTATCACAGAAAATCGAGATGTTTGCTAAAAAGCTCAGTTTTGAAATTCAATTTTCTTTTCAACAATGTAAGCCAAATTACTTCAAAGAGAGCTTCAAAAAATCGTGGGGTTTCAACCTTTGGGGTGGGAAAACCTCATAAAAAATTTCTGAATAAAATTCGAAGATCTAGTTGAATTTACATCGAATGACCCGCCATACATTGGAAAAATACTCACTTCGATCATCGTCATTTCGATGCTTATCTTTGTATTTGTCTCGGTCATCTCTAAGACGCGTTTCACTAGTACGTCCATGGCTGCCATCGTCTTTTCTAATTCTGTCTCTCGATCTGTCGCGATCTTTCCGGTCTCCAGATTTACTTCTAGTGCTATCGCGTTGACTACGACTTTTCTTATCTCTGTCACGTTCGCGATCTTTGTCCGGTCGTCGATCATGATCACGTTCTCGTGTGCGGTCCTTATCTCGACTCCTAAACAGAAATCATTCGTGAAGTAATTCGAATGTCAACGAAGGTATTCATTTCACGAAGCGGAACTCTAGCTAGCTTGATACTTACTTCAAACACTTCAGAGTTTAGACACCTCACACATAAAATAATTTTAACAGACCTACTTCTAAAATTTAAAAAAATTGAATACCACTTGGTATCTCGTTCTCTCAATCGTTCAAAAAATACTTAAAATTACTACTTATGAAATAATAAAATTCTGGGTTGCGTGGGAAAATGTACCATGGAACATCTCGCTCCTACAATTATTAAAAACTTAAATTTCTACAACAATGTACAATTATTGGTACCTCGTAATCGTAAACGAAAGAAACCGGTAGCATAATTCCTGTTCCTGTACCTAATTTTTCGTTACAATGCGTTACAGTATTTGGATCTATTAAAAGGGTTGACAGGTTCCTGTTTTTAAAACATTAAAAACTATAACACACAGTTTTCGTATTCCAGATGTGGTTCTTAATCACAAATTATAATACGCTGAATAAAATAGCAATTAAAAAATACATATTCAACGAACAACCATCATCTCAAAGGCAGCACTCATATTGTGCCTTGAAAACAGTCTACTCTGTCGATTGAAGAGACTTCAGTGTAGAAAAATATACCTTCGATTCGTTCGATTTCAAAAAACACGAACAAAATATACCATACCTAGATCTATGCATTCGTCTGTTTCGATCGTTATCTCGTCTTTTATCATCTCGATCGCCGAATCTTCTATTTCTTTCTTCATCTCGTTTACGCAACCGTTCTAGCTTTATATTTTCGTGTTTACTCTGAAAAAAAAATATTGATATAAATATATACAGCAAAACCAAACAACAGGAAATCCATCAATCGTTTGGAAATTGGGTTTACTGAGTTTTGGTCTTTCTCTAGTTTACACCCTTTGGTAGATTTGTAGTAATTCCAATCACCACGGACAATTTTATCTCGAAATATATTCCACTCACAAAAGAGAAAAAAATTAGAAAAAAAAACTAACCATAACTAAGCTAACGCGATAATAGGTGTCTTATCAAACACTTAATGTATTTTCTCATCCTTATCGCATGAAGTGGCGATAAATTGAAAGGTTTAATGCACAGCCGGGTCTTGGAAAGATAAAAAGTTCACACCTCGTCTGAATGTACAAAATACAGCGAATCGAAGACTATACTAACCGTTATTTCATCGACAGCGTTTTTCAATCGTCCATATCCCGTATGCTGTTTCCCCATAAGATGATCGTCGATACGAGACTGAGCATCGCCAACGATTAAAAACGCGCCGCATACTTTACAGACTTCCATCTGTTTCTCTTGAGCCACCGCCAATTCTACGGTAGCCGACCAATGGCTGTTCTCATTTTGACGTACCAAAGTTTCGCGTTCTTCTTTTAGTTTATCGCATAGCTTCATTAGACCTTGGGCTTGTTCGACGTTTCCTTGGATACCCATTTGTTCAGCTTCGCCGACTAAATTGTTGATTTTTTCAGTCAATAGGGTAATCTGTTCTTCGTTTTTTTGCGTTTGCGCGCTGGATAACTGCGGCGGCTGTAAAAATAACGAAGGTTTAAAATCATCGCAGAAAACAATTACGATAAAAAGCTCTTCGATTCCGATTTTATATTCAAAATTGGGTACCTTTAATATACGAGTATCCAGATCAATTCAAAATTTGAGATAAAAATTTTGTTTGTCAGAAGTTATAAGCAAAATTGCAAGGGAAACTTACAGGCTCCGATTTGCCCATGAGAGCAAGCCGTTGTTCACCTTTAATGATTTTTCGTTCAACTTCGTTGAGCATACCTTGCGCAAACCGTACAAAATCTTCTTCGTATTGTAATTTCATAAAAGTATCTTCGGCTTCGTTGAACTGGCCTTTGGCTTCTTCGCAATGTAACTTAGGACATGGTCCTAGGTCGGCTTTAGTATTTACGAATAAATCGTGAGGGCAGAATTTCACCATGTAGTATTTACAATACTGCGAACAAATTTAGTTTTATTTATTCAATTTCTATAGACTAAAGGATGCAATATATGAATTCCATACCTCTGGATCCTCCCATTTTACTTTTTTCTTTTTCACTGCACTGCCATCGTTTCGACTCCGGCCCATAAGCTCGTCAAGTAAAGCGGCCGCAGCAGCTACCGCCATTTCTAGCTTTTAAATCGTAGGTATGACAGATCTAAAGCATGAATTATTAAATTACTCGAAAATACTAGCTGTTAATGAAACACCAACGTAATAACATTTCACAAGTAATAGTTTTCGACTTAATTTCAACGCAAATAACGAAAATTATGACAGCCAAAAACGAAGTTTGATTAGTTACCAAGGAGTACGTGCGCAAAACGCGCGTGCGCTTATGACAACAACACAAGAGTACCTGTATGAAAGTTTAAACCTGGATATTTTTTTCCTCATTGAATTTCGAATAACATTCATCCAGTTCTGATTGAGATTGAAATCCATGATCAATTCAAATGATAATAAAATAATAATTAAATTAAATTAATAAATCACACAATTTACGCAGTTTTGTCCGGAAGAAGTAAATACGGAACATAATAAGTACATATTTTCCATTCACAATCATTCCAGCAATCTCTACTGAAACGGTCCGAAACGGAAATGCTTAAGAAAAGACGAAGTCGTAATTTCAAACGAACTAGTGAGAGTGAACATTCTCGGAAGATTTTTGGATTTTACGAAAATATCAACATAAAAGATAACATTACAATAAAATTACGAAACAAATATTATTTACTTCACAATTCATAATAATTCTTTAAAACATAATTACAAAAAAAAAACATACATGTATATGAGTTATCACAATCATAAAATACAACATTGGTAAAAATCAAACAAAATTTCGATTTCTTACATTCATGATACAAAATCTATTCCAAATCAACTGCTCCGAACCTCGGGATTCAAGTTCTTCAAGCACGTATCTTTATCTCTGCAAACAAAACATAAAATTAAAATCTTCAAACAATAAAACACCCTTTGAACATAACAAAAGAACTGTACTCTTGATTCTCATGAATTGAACGATTATCGTGATGTATCTTGTCAATTATCTCTATCTTCAGGGTCTTAGGTATTTCCAAATGTTTAACATTGTTGCAGTTCTGCATATAATTCGACAGATAATTGATGACAATTGTTTTCAGTGCTGGGAGGGGTTTACTGATGGCAACGCAGAATCTAGACGGTTTGGAAGAGTTTTTACGCAATCCCGAACGGTAATCTTTGAGCTTCTGTTCATCAGCGCAAAAATATTCCTTATTGTTTAATAATAGTGTTGTATTTGTGTTTTTTTCTCGAATAACCCAATAATGACCAGAATACGTATTCACATCGACGAATTGGTTTGGTTTCAGGATGAGGTACTGCTGGAAATTTCCTTCGTAATCTATCCACAATAAATCTGCGGTGACCGTGGATATATTGAAAAATCGTATCGATATTGGTTCGCTTGTCTGAGATCGCAATTTCATTGCTTGTATCGATGATACTGACTTAAAAATAGACATGGTAACTGGGAACAACGAAGGTGAATTTGAACGAAAACTCAACTGTGTCAAGAAACCGACTGCATCATTGTTTGAAGTAAAGTCATACTTTTAAAACATAATACTGTATTAAATTGAATTGAATTAAATAAAACTTGAAATGATCGAAAATTCGAAATAAAGAAATCTTTTTAATTTAAAATAAAATTTTATTTTTTATTTTTATCAAAATCAACATTGATAAAACTAAAATGATATATAAACTACTGGATAATTAAATGTAAAAAATTCATTTCATTCTGATCGGTAATTAGCGCTCTAAGTAGTTTCGTTTATAAACATTTTTATTTTTTTTCAAAATCAAATACCGGGCTATGTATTTGATTAATCAGTGGTGGTAACATGATTTTTCTCGTTGATTTTTTTTGAAAAAAATCATTCAGATTCAGAAAAATATGATTTAATTAAATAATGGTGCTGAAATTTATAAACATGTTATAAAAATAAGTATTTAAATGAAATGTCACACAGAGTAAGCACCGATTTCATAAAATAATCCCAGTATCGATAAAAAATTCACATTTAAAAACGTTGATTTTATGATTAAGGATCATGGTCAAGACTTGAGGAAGAAACCATTAATACCATCTCGATGATTAATACCGATTAACCTCGAAGAAGACGATGTATTTAGAAAAAGCAAACGAGACGATTGCCCCTTGAATAAAGAAGAATTAGGTAATTGAATCATTTTTCGCTAGTTTCGTCTACCATTTACGTAGAACAAGTTTTTTCGAAGATACGCAAATTTTCAGGGAACAGGACATGGTCTTTTTTACACACAATGGCTGTCCATTTTCCGGAAAAACCATCGACGGAAGATCAACGTGATATGGTGCAGTTTTTCAAAATATTTTGTCGTTTTTATCCTTGTCGAAGTTGCGCCGAAAGTTTCTCTCAGTTGTAAGTTGGGTGAAAATGTTGCAAAAAAAAAGATAAGGGGTTTGTTACTTATTTAGAATGTGGTGATTTTAGGTTGGCTCAAAGACCTCCTGAGGCTGGCTCGCAGAAAGAATTGATCGAATGGTTATGCTGGGCTCATAATCAAGGCAATAGTAAATTAAATAAACCATCGTTCGATTCTAAGCTGGTCGATGATCGATGGAAATATGGATGGAAAGATGGATCCTGCGAATAATTTTATTCCATTGACGTTCCAAGTATTGCTTTAAATAAATATGTTAGCCGAGCCTTCCAAAATTGTCACCATTTGCCCGGATCTGTTACGTAAAAAAGACGTAAGTCGAATTATCAAAAAAAGAGAGAAAAATTCTATATCACCGATTAAATTTTATCATTTTTTTAGCTTCAAGACCCTACTACGAGTAAAGAGAAAACCCCTCCAGAAAAATCAATGCCACCTCCATCCAAGTTCCGAGTCACCCCACCCGAAGAACCTTGTAAACGTAAATCGAAAAGGTTCTCGCTCGAACCAGTCCAGCCAACCGAATCCAATAATTCGGATAAAGAAAACGCCGACGACGCTGATTCATCCGATATCAACCGTAGCTCAAACGAAACTTCAAGAGAAAGTCTACAACCAGCCGAGAAACGAGACAGAGCAGAGCCAGAAGGAAAGCTACTTCTAAGCCTGTCGTCGTCGACGAAGACTCCAATACATCCCAAAGTCTCAATTTATCCGATATCGATCGCGATCCAAACGAAAGCGAGATATTGGAATCAGCCATGGCTCGAGAGAAAGCCGAAAAGCAGAATCAAAAACTACATGACAGTACGTTGAACGAGAGGGAGCTTCGAAGAGTATTGGATACCTAGTTATCAAAATAGTAGATCGACTAGAAATTCTAAGAAAATGACGAACGTTGAGAATTTCGAGTAGGTTCACCCTTTTTGTAATTATTCGTTGATTTTTTTTTGCTGCATCTATCGTAAATCTAGCGACATGAAAATCGGTGAAAATAGAATATCAACATACAGACAGTACTCAACAGATTATTTATGGCTATTGTCTCTTTAAAATAGAAAATTAAATAATGGTGTTAGGTATGGTATATGAAATGCTTCACAATCATCCAACGGTGAAAATTAACTTGATATAAATAACGAAGGTGGAAGCTGACCGCAGAGAAATCAGCAAGGTGAACGAAAATTTAAATCTTGATATGATAGAAAATGGAATTGACTGGAATATGCTGCGAAAATATAATATCGTACATAAATATCGTCTCGACCTGCTGCCGCTGCATATCTACGTAAGTGTACTGACCAGTTCTAATATTAAGAGGAAAATTCAATAATAGCCCGGCAAATCCGAAACTGCCGTGGTGCCCATACGGACACGACGCCCTTCTTTCAAATTTTCCACGCTGTAAAATCAAAATCGTAATTAATGACACAAATTAAACATTTAAGGAAAATTTTTAACTTACTAATCGGTGAAGTGATTGGAAATTTGTGATACCAGACGATTTAAATCTGATATATTTTCGGTTCTATCGAGGTGATCGAAGTGTAAGCAAAACATTCTTATAATAGACAAATCAGGCGACTGAAAAATAAGAGAATCATTGTAACTAATCACAATATGTTTTTGAAAAACAATAAGAAGTACTTACTAAAATGGCGATTGAAGAACGTTTTTTGTTTGGATCGGTAGACAATTGAAATACAGCAGTTATCATAATCTGGCGAATAGGTCGATTATTTTCGGATGTATTTTCAGGAGCCTGAAACACATGAGATAACTCATTATTCCACTTGCATTTCGAATAATTGAATTACAAGGCAAAGGAAAGATAAGAAAAATATTCTGTAGATGCAAAAAGAACTAAGCTAAACACCATACTATTCTAAAAACAGATATATTCATATCTACGAAATATTACTAAAGAACATACCTTGTAGTCCTTAACTTTATAGAGCAGTTCCTTTATACTATCATTCGATATAATATGACGTATCAGTCTATCGATTCCGGCTGGAGTGTTTTTATCGATAGCTAATTCGGCGGGAGGTTCGTAGAACATTCGATAATTATTCACGCTCATAAACGAATTAAGTAACAACTTAGTTTTTCCTAATTGGGAAATTCCGACAAAAAAATGTTTACGATATAAAGCTGCCATATCGGATCGTTTTAATAGCAATCGACCTGAGCAAAAAGGAAATGATAATTTGAACTTATTTAAGATTAAATAGGCGAAAAAATACGTACTTCGATGCTCTGTAGTTTCTTGATTCATTTTAAATTTGCAGGATTTTACTTGAAAATATATAAAACTTGAAAATTACAAAAAGCAACCGGGAATTCCAAGTCCACTTATCAATAAAAAACTAATTCAATGTAGTTTCGTATGCAAACTTATTTAAGATTAAATAGGCGAAAAAATACGTACTTCGATGCTCTGTAGTTTCTTGATCCATTTTAAATTTGCAGGATTTTACTTGAAAATTACAAAAAGCAACCGGGAAGGCGGGAATTCCAAGTCCACTTATCAATAAAAAACTAATTTCATATTATGCAAACAAACAATGATATATAAATTACTGGATAATTAGATGTAAAAAATTCATTTCATTTTGATCGGTAGTTAGCGCTCCAAGTAGTTTTGTTTATAAATATTTTAATTTTTTTTCAAAATCAAATACCGGGCTATGCATTTGATTGATCAGTGGTGGTAACATGATTTTTTTCGTTGATTTTTTTTGAAAAATCATTCGATCGTAGCGTTCGTAGCCATCTTGTTTTCGCGATTTTTTTATTCTTTCTTTGATTCTTCAGTAAACTTATGTAATTTGTATTGTGCCGTATCCATTTTATACCTCGTTTTGTGGTTAAAATCGGTCGATATTTCGCGATAGTTGATATAAAAATCATTCTACGAAGATATAAGTTATGATTTAGTAAAAGTTCGAGCTCGATTTTAATTCGCATTAGTGTACAAGTTTGATTGACGAACGCGATCATGTATTTCGGATATTACATGAATATTTCGTTGTGGCGTAAATGCTGAAAACTTTTTTGTTCCGCTCGCGCTAATGTGGTCCTGCTGTTAATATCGTTGCCGTTCAACGTGGTGGTTGATTTTATTGATTCTATCGATTTATTTCGCGCATCCTAAGTCCTGCTGGTAAGGGCATTATAGCCAATTTAATTTACTAGTTCTGGTCAGTACCATTACTGCTTTTTTTTACATTATTCGCATTAGCGTTATTGAAACCATTTAATGATGTAATATCTACTACCTACTCTCGTACTTCTAATCGGTTTCGATGGAGTCTGTGTCGTTGCTTCATTGTTTGTACTTGAATCATACCGCGCGATGGATAATTTACAATCAAGTATTTTCGGTTGTCTGAAATTTTTTTTGGAAATGCCAGACGTCGGAGTTCGATACCCCTTCAATACTAGATTTTACATTACAATCCGTTTAACTTCAAAGATACATACCGTGGTAAGCGTTCCTTTGTTCGTTTATTTTTTTATATACCTACGATATCAAAACTCCTTCAATCACTTCTACCTGCAATTTGAGATACCGGAGGAGTATTATGGTATTAGTAGTGTATTGATACAGAATTTATGTCAGTAGTGGTGGTTTCTATTCATCCTGCTACCGTACGAATGAATTTGAATTATTTGAAAAATGAGTCACGAAATATCGGGACGTGTTAAATGTCGGTAACGTTAGTGTTGTAGTAACAGAGTTTATTGCATTTGTAGTGGTGAGTTCAGGATTGAGCACGAATCACGATTCGAATCTTTTTTTTTTAAATTCGTGATTCTTGATTCGTAGATACTTCTTTTTATTAGAAAAAATTCTTCGAAAATATTTTGTGAAACGATTCAACATTCAAATCGCAGTTGTAATCTTTGAACGATTCGCAATTTTAATCACGAATGCACGAATTACGTTTTAATTTATACCTACTGTTCATCAAAACTATTGTTTACAGAGACAAAACTTGGTTCAAAACCGGAGGAGGGGATGAAAATGAGAAATTTGCGTACCAATATAACAATATCCTTATAAAATGAAAAATTTGTCGACTTGATGGAAAACATCTCTAATTTACTGTTGAAATTTTCGACATAATTTTATTGATTTGAAACAAAATTTTCCTACTTTTGGGAAAATTTGAGTTGAAGAGGTGGAGCATCTTCCCTCTTTCCCCACAGCTCCCAATTCGTTCGGGAGTATTTTACACTCTTTTTACAGAATGTATTATTAAATTAAAATCTAATTATTTTCGGAAACGTACTATTTTGATAATACCCCTCATTGATTTTTTATTTACCGCAGTAAAAGCCGAAAAAATTGCAGGGGCTTGCGTGGAATTCATAAATTTTGAGATGTGTGTTTTTTTGTGTGTGGGGGAGGGAGTATTGAATTGTGAAGAAATTTTTAAATTTTCAGCCCGGATAAATCCGAATTTTCATTCGCATAATATGGTAGATATTAACATAATTTGTTTAATTTTTTGAAACCTCACAATTTTGGTTTAAAAGAGAGCTTTATTTACTTTTTATTTAATACTTCTTCTGTAATAAATTCGATCGTTCTCAGGGTTTTTGCACTGGGCAAGGTGAAATTTTTAGTGAAAAAATACTAAAAAAAAGTCAATTTTTGATAAATGGTATAAAATGCGTTTCTTTTTTAAATTTTAATTTAAAATACAGATTTTCTTCCAATTTGAAATAATTTTTGTAATAAATTTGATCTCGTTGATTTTTCTGACCGGGGGGGGGGGGGGGGTATTAAAAAATCAAAGTGCAACTACAAGAAATATGACGTACGAAAAAATGCGAATAAAGTACGAAAAGTAGGAAAACAGTGTGTCCATTTTCTGGAAAAGTCAGGGAATTTTGAAATTTCCGCTGGAATTTTGTAAAAATCCAGAAGAATAAATTATCTGAGGTTCCTGAACTCATTTTATAGAAGGGAATGGAATGGAAAAGAATTTGTATTTTTTTGGTCAGATTTTGGGAAACTTTACTGGAGTTGTGAAGTGATGAATTTTCAAGTTTTGAAGGGTCTTTTTTTGCAAAAATTTTCGCCCTCGCTTCGCTCAGGCTCATCACATTTATATGTCTCATCAAAATAATTGATATTTTACTTCTCATCGATCTATTATTTATTGGGCCAAGCCGAAAAGATTGTATTACGAACTTTCGTAAAATTTATAAATTTGAGGTGTGTGTGTGTGTGTGTGTGTGTGTAGGGTGGGATTTAATTGTGAAGAAATTTTTGAATTTTTAGACTGAAAATATCCGTACTTTTAGTCTCACGATTTGGTTGACACCGAAGTTTTTCCTTTTTATTTTAAATTTTTTCTGTTATAAATTCAAGGTCTCAAGTTTTTGTGCCGAATTGAGAGGGCGGTGGCGTTAAAAATTTTCAGAATTGAATTTGAGTCGTTTTTGTGGCCGGAAAAGGGAGCATCTAAAAATCGCGTATAAGAAGTAATGATTTTTGAAAAAAAAAATTGTTGAACATTATGCAATTTAAATCATTCTTCTGTACAATTTTATCACTCAAAAAACCCACCCCTTATCCATCCTTCAGGAATAACATATTTAAAAGATCTGGAAAATTTCGAAAAATTGGTCTGAAAAACCTGGAAAAGTCAGGGAAAATCATTTCTGAGATATAAAGTAATAGACACCCTGCAGAAAAATCGTAGAATGATTTTTGAGATGACATTGCATCCGAATATCATCCCTGCCCTGCCTTAAACACTGGGAACTATCGTTGGATAATTATTGCATGGTATGGAAATTCATCTCACTCAAATCTAAAATCTGAAGAAAATCAGAAGAAGATTATGGGGATGAAAATTCATCTCAATAATCATCCCAGCATCAAAAGCTCGGAAAAATCGAGGGATGATTTCAATCAACGCAGCCCCCTATTTTTGGGTTAGTCGAGTTTTTCCAACCACTCTCAGGGAGTGGCAGACTGCAAATGCACCCTGGAGATGACTTTCATCCCAAAAATCATCTCCAGGGTGCATTTGCAGTTTGCCACTCCTGAGAGTGGTTGGAAAAACTCGACTAACCAAAAAGGAGGAGAGCTGCGTTGATTGAAATCATCCCTCGATTTTTCCGAGCTTTTGATGCTGGGACGATTATTGAGATGAATTTTCATTTCAAAAATCTTCCCACGATATTTCTCAGTTTTCAAGGTTATAAACCTAAGGTTTGATTTTCAACATTATTTTTGCAATAGAGCCCCAATGTTCAAATTTTGTAAAACTGGCCCATTTCTCAATTATAAAGTAAATACGTATTATGAGTAAAAATTCACCCGGGCCGGGGTATTACCCGCGGATGCAGGCGACTACCCCTTCTGCAGATAACCTTACCGAGGGTAGTTCGTGGTATAACATTCATCTCCTAAATGCCATATGGGGGCGAGTTATTTGGATTTCTGTCGGGGTATTAGACCATTTTTTGAAATTCAAATCCCCATAACTCTCCCTCCCCCATGACAACCTTAGGGGCTAAAATTTTAGCTGTGAATGTTTCTTTTCATGCTCTACAGACAAGCCTGTAAAAAAAATGTTCATTCGGCGTGTGAGACCTCGGGTAGCTCCTAGCTCCCTTGTTAGTATAAGTGTACCCAAGGAAAATATTACATACAAAACCGACATGACGTCCAAATTTCACACCTTTTATTATAGAAATATTCAAAAAAGGAAAGAAAAAAACAATATAAAATGAATCCAAAACTTGAAAAAATAAATCTAATCTGAGTCTGAGCTTTCGATGTCAGAGTTTGAGGCGTGCCGAGTGGGTTACCTCGTCCACAATAATACGGTAGTCTTCGGAGTCGTTAATTTCAATGATTGATGGATGCCTTGAGGAGCCAGGAAGGTACGTGATATACGTCATATAGCCATCCGTGGATCGAATATTCATAAAGATGCTATTGAATTTTTCCATACACATCGAGCATTCGGGTTTACGCTGAAATTACAACATTGTAAAAATTCTGTTAGTGAATCTGGAATTTTTACATTGCAGAACAACAATATGGAGCCGATTTACCTGCGATGATGAAAGCAAAACATATGTGAGCATCTGTTTGGGAATGAAATTCCAGTAATTTTTCCGAGGCAGATGGCACATTTAGTATCGTTAACCGGAGATGAAGAATGATCTTCAGCTTTGGTCTCATCCTAGCCTGAAGGTTTTGGAGACATGTTTTCTACCGTCTCAATTCTGATCTGAAAAAACAGAATGAAAATGAAAAACTAAAAAATTTGGGGGATATAAACAAAAATATCAACTAGCCAACAATATCCGAAAAGAAGAAATTTTTACAAAACAATAGCCACAAATATTTAAAAGTTTAGCCTGATGAAATCGCGCGTGCAATTTTTAAATTAAATTCGACCATTACAATTTTGCTCTTCACTTCGAGCTTCACTTTTGAAACGTTGACCTTTGTTGAGAAGAGGAGGAGATAATACATATGGAAAAGAATTTTCTGCGACTTTGAATCTCTTCTTCTTTGGTTACCCAGCCCTTTCCTTCACCGCTAGCAAACTTCGGATCATTACCTCACACAGTGAATGCTTATTAATTTGAAAATTCGAATATTTCGAAAATTGACCCTCAATGAAAAGAGCTGGTGATAATTTGGAAACAACATTTGAACAACATTGCCCCCTTCTTTTTTTATCATTAAACCATTGCCAACGATGTACGCCACGTTCAAATTATTAACTCGCTTGGTGAATGCTTATTAATTTAAATATTTTAATTTCTTGAAAATCGATCTCTAGTCCAGTCAAAATAGAGCAAAAATGTACAAAAAAACTGAAAACATTCGAACCCCGATTTTTTTCTTGTTTTCTGTTCATAATGGTCCACTTAACAACACACCACACTGATCACCTCCGGAAGAATCGGTTACTCCCCGAAGAGGGGTGAATGCTAGCTGAGAAGCTGTTCAAACAAGGGGTAGATTTTGAAAAAAAAAAATTAAAGAGCCTGTTCGGATAAGATGGTGAAATTCGCCCGTTCACCAATTGGGCTGAAACTCACCCAAAAAATTAGTCTTGATGTAAAACCTCCCCAATTTTTTTTGGGCTCGATCCCCTCACCCCAACCCGAATGAAATGGCCGTATATGTCCAAAATTGAAAAATTCATATTTTCGGAGGGGTTGGTTCAAAAATTTTGAAATTTTCACAGAAAATGATTAGTGGGTAGGTGTATGCATACGTGAGAATTTTTTCAAATTTTTTTACGCATATTTAGAGGGTTTTTGAGGGTTTGAAAATTTCAAAAATTCGTAGGAAAAAATTGGGGAAGGTCCATGACTGGAATTTTTTTTAGAAAGTTGGTCTTACCCTTAGGTATAACATATATTTTTTTCAAACCCCGAGGGGGGGAGGGTTGGAACATGGTCAAAAAAATGAAAACCACAAAAAAACGTGTTTTTGACATTTTTTGCAATTTTATTCCTTTCAAAGTCAATATTTTGAAAAAAATTAATTTGGGGAAATACACGTTGAAGTATACCAGAATTGTTGTTTTTGATTAATAATGATAGCATCACAGCGCTCTTGAATTTTGAGATTATGTCAACTCCGACCGATACTGAACTTTTCCTACGCGATTCACGTGGAGATAAACTTCTCGTGTATGCACTATTTGTTTGCTCAGGAGAAAGACTTTGAAAACTTTTTCGCAGACACTTATTGAGAAAGAATTGTTTGCACCATTTTCAAATCGTTGGATGCTAGCTTCGACCCAGGAACTAACCACGTTCCAAAACTCGAATGAAAAAAGACGAAAATTTTCCTGATTGAACGCCCCCATTTATTTTGAAATTTATTTGTATTTCATCCACATTTGAGATGGTATCAAGTTCTATCAGGTATTCATTCTCTCCAATGCTCATGGAAGATGTGAAGTTTTTTCAGAAAAAATTTCGTTACTGAGGTAACAAAAATGACATTTGAGATTCTCCTAAAATACCTTCGCAATTGAGCTCTCTCGATGTCCGGATGCTCAGTGGGAGTTTGATAAACACCATTTGCGTAGCTGATACTGCGAGAATCACCCTAGGACTAGGGCGCCGTCTGCGTCTGTCTGGATATCTTTCAGCATAATCTCTCGAAACCTGTAATGAGTTGGGGTCGGAGTTGACATAATCTCAAAATGCAAGAGCGTTGTGATGCTATCATTATCAATCATAAACAACAATTCTGGTATATTTCAACGTGTATTTCCCCAATTCATTTTTTTTTTCAAAATATTGACCTTAAAAGGAATAAAATTGCAAAAAAAGTCAAAAAACACAGTTTTTATTATTTTTTTGACTATGTTTCATCTCCCTCGGGGTCTGAAAAAAATATATGTTATATGTACCTAAGAGTAAGACCAACTGTTGAAAAAAAAACAGCCATAGGTCCCTCCCGATTTTTTTTCCAAGAATTTTTGAATTTTTCAACCCCCTCCCAAAACCTCCAAAAATGCAATAATTTGAAAAAATTCTCACGTAACACCTACTTATTAACTATTTTCTGTGAAAATTTTAAAATTATTGAACCACCCCCTCCAAATATATGAATTTTTTAATTTTGGACATCTACGGCCATTTTATTCGGGTTGGGGTAGGGGGGGGGGTTCGAGGCAAAAAAAATTTAGAAAGGTTTTTTCACCAAGACTATCCTTTTGGGTGAGTTTCAGCCCAATTGGTGAAAGGGCGAATTTCTCTATCTTACCCGGACAAGCTCTTTACTGTTTTTTTTTTTAAATTACCCCTTGTTTGAACAGCGAAAATTTTTGTCAAGTTGTGTGCCTTTTAGCCCTTTAGCTTTAGTTGCAAATAAAGATGTCCCGTCTCAATATGGACCCCCGTTAACTAGTAACTATGCAACACATACCGAGTCGATGTATGTATGTTTGCCTGACCTCCGGATTGAAGGGGCTGAGATATACCATATGATTTTTTTTTCTTGGAAGTTGTTCAGCATATTCAGTCCTATTTTTCTAAACAAACGTAAAGATGAAACGTTGGGGTTTGAACTAGGAGAGAGAGAGAGGTTGACCTGGTCATTTGTCTTGATACAGTTATTGATTGTGGGTGTAATGATTGAAATAATTGAAATGAAAAAACTTGTTGAAAAATGTGCAATTTTTTTACAAAATGTATCAAACATTTCTTCTCATATCCTATTGTTATTATAGCGTTTCTGAATGAAAAAGGTATGATCTTTTCAATGGTGGCAGTTCCACCCCTCTACCTCTCTTACACATAAAGTTATGATCACTTGAAGTTATAAAACTTGATTACCAAAACAAAAAAAACATTTTATCAGGAAATGTGGTTAAAATTTATTAAAGTAATTACAGAAATTGTTCGAATTTGTCTCCATTTCTTTCTATACATAATCGAGCTCTTCGCAACTCGCGGTTGACAGCTCCAGTAGAGGGGGCTGCTACGAAAACGAAAACATGATAAATTTTTACTTCACATGTATTCTTATGGGGAAATCGCGATTTTCAAAAATTAATTAAAAATCGAGTAATAAACGTGGAGTGTCGATGTTTGTCTTGAATAGAAAGGCTATTCTTTCTCTTTTGGAGAATTTCTTTTCTCATTTACAGGGCTTATTTTTTACAAAAAATGTATTCGCAAGAAGCGCCCTTTTTTCACCATTTTTTACCAAGGACGTCTTGAAATTACTATCAATTAGCCTCGCGTTAGTCCACACGATTGTTGGTTTACAATTTTTAACAAATTATTCTTGCTTTGAGAACGAGAAAAATACCAAGAATTTCCCCCAACCCTCAAGGAGTCCACCGAGGAAGTTGAAAATTTTCCAAAAAAAGAAAAAGAAAAATAGTGTGTGACGTATCATTTGTTATGATTTCGAGGTTGCTGATTCCAAATTTCGGCGCAGTTTTTCGATTTGAGCCCTCAACACCCATCTCCATGCCCCAAATTTGGGTCAAATTTTTTTAAAAATGTCAACGTCACCTTGTGAATCGTTTGTAATGTTTTCTAGGGTGCTGAGTTCAAATTCTGACTTAGTTTTGAGATTAGATCTTCCTCGTACCGTCCAGCTCGGGTTGTGACCCTCCCTTAGCTTCTACACGCTCGTACCCTCTCATTTTGCCCTAAATTATGTGATGGGGGGGGGATAAAGGTGTTGAATTTTAAAACTGAGTTGAAATTTGAACTCAGCACCCTCGAAAACATTACAAACGATATGTCAAAAAGTGACGTTGACATTTTTTTAAAAATTTGACCCTGATTTGAGGCATGGGGATGGGTGTTGAGAGCTCAAATCGAAAAACCGAGTTGAAATTTGGAATCAGCAACCTCGAAATCGTAACAAATGATACGTCACACAGTATTTTTCTTTTTTTGGAAAATTTTTAACCTCCTCAGTGGACTCCTTGAGGGTTGGGGGAAATTCTTGGTATTTTTCTCGCCCTCAAAGCAAGAATAATTTGTTGAAAATTGTAAACCAACAATCGTGGGGACTAACGCGAAGCCAATTGAAAGTAATTTTTAAGACGTCCTCAGTGAAAAATAGTGAAAAAAGGGCGCTTCTTGCGAATACATTTTTTTGTAAAAAGTAAGCCCCGTAAAGGAGAAAAGAAAATATTCTCCAAAAGAGGAAGAGTAGCCCTTTTATTTTAGACAAACATTGACACCCCACGTTTATTACTCGATTTTTAATTAATTTTTGAAAATCGCGATTTCCTCATAAGAATACATAATAAAGAAAAAATTCATGTTTTCGTTTAGTTCAGTGTTTTTCCCACAGATGGCGACTCATTCGATGTCAAGTGCGAATTAGCAATGAAGCACGATCATTAAGTAATATTTGATCAGTTTCTTGAATTTTTTGTATAAGAATTTCATGAGTTGTTGATCTTCCTGGAGCATATACCAGTTTTAGGCTTGTTCTCGGACTACAAGCTCTTACATGATATTTACTGGCAATAAAACCAAGAAAAACCAGGAAATGAAAATTTCACCTTGGTAGCAGGAAACCCAGAAAATAATTTTTTGTACTCGTGTATGTTCTCGGTGCATAATGGATCTGCTGAATTTTGGAGGTCATTGAAATTGTTCCTTCTCATATGTGACTTCATAAAGTTTTACTAGCTATTTTGACTCACTTTGGATGATCCATGTTCAAATTTTTTCAATTTCTTTAATTCTATTTCTTTTCAACGCTTCATCCAACTTTAAAAATTTTTTATAGGCAAATTCCTTTAATTTAATTTTTTTCAGAAATCCAACTTCAAGTTTTTCAATTTTTTTCGTTTTCATATTTTTATTACCTACTTTTTTAAATTTCTTCTAATTGCCTTATTGAGTTGAAAGAAATTTTAAAAAACGTGAAGCTGAAAAATTCTTTAAAAATTCAAAGTTGGAAAAAATTTTAGTGAATTTTCAATTGGAAAAATTTCATATACCTACCTATGTAGTTGAAATTTTTAAAAAAATTATTCGAAACAATTTTATGGCTGGAAAACATGTCTAAGAATATAAAACTGAAAAAAATTGAAGAAATTGAATTTGGTAAAAAAAATGTTAATACTTACTAAATTTTTGTAATCTTGAAATTTTTTCCTACTGTATTTTTTTTAAATTCCAAATTCAAATATTCACAACATTTTTCCTTTTCCATCTCGAAGCTTTTTCCCAATAATTTCAAAATTTTTCCTCAATTTTTTTTTCAATTTTGAATTTTTTTTAAAAATTCAACTTTATGTTTTCGAAATTTATTTTAGCTCAATAATTAATTGGAAGAAATTTTCAAAAATATAAGTATGAAATTGTAAAAAAAATTTAAAATAAAATTTTTCAACTTCAAGTGTTGGAATAATTTTAATGTTGAAGTTGACTCCAATTTAAAAAAAAAATGAGAATTAAAGAAATTGAAAAAATTTGAACTTAAAATAAATTTGAATTTGGATCATCAAAATCCCATTTGCCTCAAAATAATTTAGGAGCTTGTTAAAGTCTTACCTGCCAGAAATTGAATGTTTGCTCAAATTTGGTATATATTTGCATTCAATCAATCAAAAACTTTTCATCTTTTATCCAAACTTTTCAAGTATCCAATTAAAAATATGAATTTTCAGTTCGTCTCGAGGTAATCAGACTTACGAAAAAATAAAGGAAAATAAATGAAAAAACTTGAAAACCAACTATACTCATCAAATTGATAACATTAAAGTATATTTTGGTTTACATTTATAAAATAACATTCTATAAGGATGTAACTTGAAGAAAACGATACAAAACTAAAAAGCTCGATAGTAGAAAGAATATCTAAATCATGAAATGTAGAAAACATTACTACGCTACTACGAAGAAATTCATTTCGCTTTATAATTGAATCGTCTTTACTCTTACGATCAAGAGAATTAAATAACTATGGAAAATGAAAACGCAAAATGATTTTCTTGACGTTTTTCACCAATTATTTTACTTCTATATGCGATGTTTTTTATCGAACAAAACAAAAACTATAGTAAATTAAATACCACGTATCAAAATAAATAATTGAATAATTTACAACAGGAATTTTCGCTTAAGTTATCGTCGTAACAGTGATTTACCGCTATGGCTTAAAGGAATAAGTAAAAAAATTTAACTTTAGGTAACTATAAAACAATATTTCATCACATTAGACATCTTTAAAGTTAACAAACTTCGGGTAAATTCTTATAAAATATGATATAGTGATAATTTTTGGTATGACGTTTATAACGTTCACTTAAAACGTATTCATCTTTTTTAAATGTAGGTACCAAGGTATAAAAATATGATTTTTTAATATCATATCAGTAGGCGACGTAAATACGAGAAGGAGGGGGAATAGGGGGGAGTATTTAACCATAAAAATAATTCAGTCACTCGTACACAATAAACAAGGGCGAAATGAAATTTTCGATGAAACGAATAACAAAGCTTATCAACTAAGTAAAAAATATTATCACTTTTTTCTATTTCATTATCGAAGACTTTACGAAGTATTTCGGTGTAGTTTGGGTTTTTTGAAAATTTTTATACATCTTGCGATTTTTCATCATTTTCTATTCTTACATCTAAGTTATCTTTTGTATTAGGTGATATGTTAGGTTTGGTTTCCGTATCGGCTGGAATGTTGGTTTCGATTTGGGCTACCACGGTTGATACATTGGACAGGGATACCGAACCGTGTAACGATGGCGGAGTAACTTTTATAATTGGCGAATGTACGTAGCCATCGAGTTCCAATTCTGTTTCGTAACGCGATTCTGGACATAGGTTTAGGTTGGGAACTTGTAAAAATGTACCGGATCCTGAGCCGGAGCCGATCGACTGGTCGAGATTTTTTTGTTTATTTTTTTCACTCGTCGTATCACTGGCAACTCGTCTGATTAATTGCTGCCTTTCGCTTTCCTGTATTAACGTTAAAATACGTCGAGTTAGACGAGGCAAGGAAGCGGAATTAAAACGAGATAAAAAATATGTACTAACGAGTCCGTAATAATAAGGAACTGAGAAATCTGTAGGTGAGGGTACAATTAACCCTGGTCCTAAAGTTAGTCTACGTCTTCTTGCACAGTCTACAGTTCGACCACCCCACGAATTAACCGAACTCCTTCGTTCTTTACCTGTAAACGTAACGAAGAAAGTTGGCTGGTTTTTGTACCGGAGAGGTAAAGCTACGTTGCACCGCACTTACCCAACTGAGACTGTAAACTTTGACAACTCGTGAAAGTAAAATCAGCTGGCAAAGATAAAACTTTGGTTAATGGTTTGTGTATGCTGGCGTCTCTTTCTAAAGCCAACTGAACGCATAAATCTTCCTCTTCTTCAATTTCTCTCTCGAGTTCTTCGTCCATATCCATTTCATCTTCCATCTGTTAAAACGGTATTTGTACTTTGAATAGATATCTTACTCGCGAAATTTAAGGAATTTTGTAACCCGCTCGTAAACTTCGAAACATTTTACCTGTTTGTGAGATTCTTCCAAATGTTTCATTAAAACCGCCACTACAACGTTGACTAGCACGAATTGAGCCATAAGTACGAATATAACGAAAAACATAGGAGCAATTCCGGCTGAAACGCAGCAATTACGAACGCAATCGGCGTGATCGTCGCATTCGTCCCGTAACGTATCTTTCATAATTCCGTTCCAGTTGTCTCCGGTGGCGACTCGAAATAAAGTCAGAAAGGCCATGCCGAAATTATTGAAGTGAGCGTGTTCGCCTAATCCTTGGCAAGGGTGATCTTCGTTGCATTCTGCGGATGAAATGCATTATTTTATGAGAATTCGTAGGGAAATATGTATTTGTATTCATTATGAAGAAAAGGGGTTTCGTAGATTTTAATAATTTAAGAAAATATGATTTTTTTAGAAAGTAGAAATCACGAGGAAAGCATATTTTATGTCGGAGAAATCGCGAAAAAATTGATATTGGTTGAATGTTTTTAATTTTCGCTTTTCTCAGTGGCATGCCTTTTTGGTACGTCTCTGCGACTAATCAAAAATAGGTATTATTTTCAGAAAATATAGTTTTCTATGTCCATGAAAATAGCTGTAGAAGTTCATGGTATTTGAAAAGTTATAGAAAAGGTACTCTCTCATTCATAAATCAGTGAAAATTATCGAAAATCACTGGAAAACAGTCAGAATTGCAGCACAGTAATAATTCAGTAAAGACAATTTCACTGAAAGCAAACAGTGAGAAAAATTGTTGGAAAATCAGTAAAAATTCACTGAAAAGTTGGTAAAATTTCTGAAATTTGCTGAAAAATCAGTGAAATTCTTTGAAAAATCAGTGAAGTTCTTTGAAAAATCAGTGAAATTTGATAAAAAATCAGCGAAAATTCGCTGAAATTTCATTCACCGATTCAAAATAACAGATTACAGCAAAATATGTATGGGAATTTGGTCTTTGAAAGGGATTGTGGCAAAACCTACCCCCAAAAAGTCAGCCATAATAAGAAAAAATTCTGAATTTTTTTTGAACCCCTTTCGAAAGTATTTTCGGGGGAGAGGGCAAAATATGTTTTTTTACTTTCATTTTTTCGTTTTTTGCCAATTTTTTTTTTTCAAAATTTATTCTTGGGGGTTAGAGGAAACCAAAAAATATGTGAACCTGGATATAGAAACCACCCTTAGGTGGCAAACATTGTTTTTTGTGTTGGGGTTCCCTCTTGATTCTACCCCTTCTAATAGGCCCAAAATCAGTGTCAACTCAAAGACCAATTTTTGACACTTGAGCGTGGTTTATATATCCATCAGGCTCACATATACAAAAGTTTTTTCTACATTTGGCGAATAACGAAAACATGAAGTTTGAAAATTACATTTTGGGCCTTTATCCCAAAAATAATTGGGCCAGGGGTCCAATTTTTGTCAGAATTTATTCTCACCATGACCAACTTTTTGGGGTGGGTTTTGTCAGAATCCCTTTCAAGGACCAAAACATTACTATTTTTCGAAAACCTGAAATTACGGAAAACGATAGTTGAAGGAGATGAATTGTTTGCATAGGTATTCTTCCAATACACGATTTAGTGTATGTGAACGTGAAGATCATTTTGATGTCAGTAAATCATAATTACGTAGTATTTTATCAATGTTTCATTAAAAAATCATCAAATTTAGGCAGTGAATTATCAAGGTTAAATAATTTTTTTTAGCTCAACGATCTCCAAAAATTACTCGCGATTTCTTCTTGGGCGTAAGATTTATACGAAACATAAATTAAAACGTGATGCTGTCCCTTCGAAATTTGTTATGTGTGGGGAAATCTTGAAACCAAATGAAGCCGATGACATTATTAATTGTGAAGAGGTAATCACTGATGTAGATAAGTTGCAAAATATTGAAAACATTACGTTTGACGAAGGTTTGCAGTGCAATCTCGTTCCTCTCGCACATGATAAAATTTTGCAATGCGATTTTGCTCCTATTCCTATTACACCTCAGAAATGGAGTAAATCAATACAAACATCGAACAATTTTTTTACGAAAGATGCCACCCTTACAAGAGATGTCGCCCTTTCACCCATTATTTTTGAATATGCACCTACATTTGATATTTCTATGAGCGATGATAACGACGAAAACGAATGCGCGAGTGCGCGCCACGCCGCGAATTATTATAAAATAAACATTGCATGGTGTGACGTCACCTTACCAGATTTGACCACATTCCCGTTTTTGAACACCACGAGAAAACGCAACTTTCAAAAAATCATTGCGAGAGTTCTAATGGACCAAATTTCTTTCTTTTTTTTTTAATCTTCATCTTTTAATGTCTACTTTCGATTTTTCATGATTTTTTTCCAAAAAAAAATTCGTGCAACTTGTCCATTGTTACCCCGAATGTTTTCATCTCGATCGTGGTACCAAAAGGGAACCAAATAGAATCAAACCGAACCAAACAGAACCAAAGGGAACCAAAAAGAATCAAGCTGAACCACAGAGAACTAAACGGAACCAAACAAAATCAAATAGAGCCGAACGAAATCACTTACTTGATATTTTTAATAATGAAATTAATTTTATAAATTTTCGTATGTTCGTATTTCAGGAAAAAATCATTCGAGTTGTTGAATTCGATTTTGACATTCGGAAAAATGTTTTTCGAAAAAGTGGATTCGGAAAAATGAACGGATGCGAAATTCCTCCCCCCCCCCATCCGACCTTCACATTTTTTATTCAGCGCTAAACCTCAGTTGAACGGGAATGTTCAAATGTTCATCCTCGAAGAGTAGGTATAGAAAACATAAAAAATGATTTGGAAAATCTGGTGAAACCAAGACATATCTTTTTCAAAAAAAGAAACGATGACATAGTTTTTTTAGTTTATGATTTTGTGTTGCTGTAAGTGACAAGATGGGAGGTCACGGAAGGTAAAAAATGTAAATTTTCAAAAAAATGAAAAATTCAATTTTCAAATCTTGGTAGACATTATTGAATCGAAAAATTGATGATTAATGAATCTAGAAACGCGAATTCGTTTTTTTTTTTTTGAGAATTCATGTGAAGCTGATCATTTGAACTGCCAAGTTCGAATATGTGCGATTTGAGTCTCCGGTTGAGATTAGGTATAAATTTAGTGAATTTTGAGACATTTAAGAAAAGAGAGAAGCTCGAATACCTGGATTCTTTGGAAAGATCATTATCAGTTTTATTGAGATAGAAAATTTAGAAGTTTTTTGATATTGGACGAGTAGATTAATTAGAATTCATTTCAATCGAACTCGGTTATTGGAATGTGAGAGCATGTTTAGTGACGCAGAATATACTATTTTATCACTTTTTGATTATTTTTTTTGAAAAATACAATGTGATGAAAATAAAAATGAATTACCTAAACGGCCGAATAATTCAACTCCCAGTGCTGCGAATATGAAAAACAGAAGAAAAAACAACAACCCCAAGTTTCCAACTTGAGGTAACGCTTGCATAACCGTATCCAACAAGGCTCTGATGCCTTTGGCCATTTTCAAAAGTTTCAAAACTGTGTGGAAAAATTGAAAATGAAATTAAATGACATTGATGTCCATATTTCATTATATGAAAAAATATTTACAACCGTTTACCGACCTCTAGCTATTCGCATAACCCTCATTACTCGTATGATTGTAGGATTTATTGGGATTATTTTCGATTCGACTTCTTCCAAAGCGATTCCAACGATTGATAGGATTACAATACCGACGTCTAATAAATTCCACCTGAAAAATTTCGTCAATAGAATCTCGAAAATTTAAATTTACTTTCGAGTTGAATGATTTCACCGAATGCCAACCTGTCTTTGACATAAAGTCGTATTCCTAATGCGACTAGTTTCATGACCGATTCGAGTACAAACACAGCGGTGAAGAAATAATTGAAGATTTTGAGAGCGTATGTTAATGCCTGAAACATTACGAGAATTTTTTTCGAATGAAATAGTGAAAATTCTGATTTTTTTTGTTGAAACCTTCACTTCGTTGATTACCTTTGGCATCATATAAAATTCCATAGCCATTGTTATAACATTTAATCCTATCACAGCAGCGATGGCCAAATCAAAATATTTAGATGTGACCACATTATGAACCAGTAATCTATATTTTCCATATCCGGCGTAATACGGTGGTCTCCTCAGTCCTGCGAAGTATCACCAAATTTTTACATTGAAATTTAATAAAATAGTTGCCAATTATTCTAATGTAATCTAATCCTACTTCGTCTCTTCTTCTCCAATTGTTTGGCTCTTTTAGCCAATCTTCTAACACGTTCCTCTTTCTCTTGTTCTTCCCGACACCGATGAAAATTTTCCACCACCACACCAACGAACATGTTCAGTACGAAGAACCCAACCAGTAATATGAATGAGATGAAGTACAATAAACGCCATTCGGAGAAATTTTCAATCGGCTGATTGAACAATTGATAATATTAATGAAAGTGGTGTGAGCGAGAATATAATTTAGAGTATTTTTACCTGTTGGTCTACTCCAACTGCGTCTAACCCGGTGTACATAATGTTGACCCAGCCATCTCTCGATGAAAGTACGAACAGCGACATTAGAGCTTTTCCCAAGTCGTCAAAATTGTACTTTCTGTTTATCCAAACATTTCTCGAATCTCTCAAGCAGTCGGTTTTGTTGTGGACTTGTTTTATGGACGGGCCTTCGCAGTGGTAAAATGTGCCTTTGAAGAGCTACAGAAATTATGATGAAATTTTCATATTAAAATGATATTTTAGAATGAGGAAAAAAAGTAGAAAGGAATATGGATAAATACTTGAACTCCGAGGATACCGAAGATGATAAAAAAAGTACAGCAAATTAACACAATGTTTCCAATAGGCCTTAGGGAGGATAAAAGTGTTTGGACGACTAGTTTCAGTCCTGGGGCTCGGTTGATTACTCGTAAAGGTCTCAAAGATCGTAATAATCGAAATACCTGTAATGAAGAGAGTAGTTCAGGATGATGATAGTTTAAAAGCTGTAAATTTTGCGAAGATTTTTATTGTAAAATTCAACTTCGCTCAATTTTCTGTCTAGTTGAAATTCAATGACGTACCCTTAAAATACCGAATATTCGTGGACTACTGTCAGAAATCAGAGACATTAGAATATCCACAATCGATACAGATACTAAAGTTCCATCCATGATGTTCCAGCCGGATTTAAAATACGGTTCTTGGCCGTAGAACATGCCCGCAGCTACCACCTGCGTAAAATACATTAAGTAAAAATATCTATTCTAAGTATATCTTTTTTTTTGAAGCTGTAAATTACTTTGATGAACATTTCGACGCCAAATACGACAGTAAACACGTAATTGGCCGCTGCCAAAAATTTTCTTTCGCCACTATTCGGTGGTATATTTGGCCTCTCCATTGCCAACGTGATGCAGTTTAGAGCGATAAAAAATAAGACCAGATTATCAAACCATCTTTTGGCTACAATTAGTTCGCACGTTCGACGAAATCTGAAACGAAACCAGTTGAATGAGATTTTTGGTAAAGATACACAAATCATCTGAGAATAACCGGAGTTGCCTGATTAGGGAGGGGATCGGAAAATTGCTACTGAAATGAAATTTTTCCCAATTTTTCTGGCTCGAAAGTACGATTTTGTTAATTCTTAAAATTCAAAACACAGTTGAAAATTTCTAAAAATGAGTTCATTACTCTTTCATTCCGAATCAGTGAAAAATCACTGATAAACAGTCAGAATTGCAGCACAGAAAAAAATCGAGCGATTTTTCACTGATTATTCAAAAAATTTATCAGATTTTTCAGTAAATTTCATAAATATCACTGAATTTTCAGCGCATTTTCACTGATTTACTTTCACTGGATTTCACTGATTTTCAATGATTGATTTTCAATGATTTTCTTTCACTGATTTTCAATGATTGACTTTCACTAATTTTCAGTGATTTGCTTTCACTAAATTTCACTGATTATCAGTGATATTTCTGTCACTGATTTTCAGTGATTTTTTTGTCACTGATTTTCAGTGGTTTTCTGTCACTGATTTTCAGTGATTTTCTTTCACTGATTTTCAATAATTTTCTTTCACTGAATTTCAGTTATTTTCTTTCACTGAATTTCAGTGGTTTTCTTTCACTGATTTTTAGTAATTTTCTTTGACTGATTTTCAGTAACTTTCTTTCACTGATTTTCAGTAATTTTCTTTCACTGGCTTGCGTTTAGTAAATTTTTTTTACTGATTTGTTACTGTGCTGCAATTCTGACTTCTGACTGTTTTTCAGTGATTTTTGATAGATTTCACTGATTTAGAAATGAGAGAGTAGTGTCTACTGGCTAGAAAACCCAGAAAATAGCAAAATTTTTACCTTTGTGGCTAGAAAATGAGATAATAGTAAGAAGTTTAATGATTTTACTTTAAAAAGCAAAAGTTTACAACGTTTTCCTTTTTTCTTGAATTTTTTAATAAAAGGATAAAAGGGGTTTTTGGGCAAAATAGAAGCCAGAAAAAGTTCATGAAAATAGCTCGAAAAATCCGGAATAGCAATAATTTTCATTTTTCAGATCCAGTAGGGAAAAATCAGCATAATTCTTTTACTTTCAATGTATTTTTGCTGATTTTTTAAAAGAATTTCACCGATTTTTCTTGAAATTTCACTGACGTTTTAAAAAAAATTAACTGATTTTTTGAAGAATTTCAGAGAGATTTTATTGCTGTGCTGCAATTCTAACTGTTTTCCAGTAATTTTCGATAATTTTCACTGATTAATAAATGAGAGGGTAAGATCTACGATTTCGAAAATTTTCCTTCTATATTCCAAGTTTCTGACTATACAATGACAATTTTTCTATTATTTAAGGGAAGTGGTGCAAGTTACCCCTCCTCTTTGATTCGACCTTGCAAATACTTGAAAAAGCAACAAATATAACTTACGGATGCTCCACTGGAAATATCCACAGCGAATATTCTGCCCTTTCCTTCAAAACACCCGTTTCCTTTAAAAAATAAAACAGTTTTCTAGGCTCTTCCTCAACCGGAGCTGGTTCCTCGCTGACCAGCCTCGTTTGCAAATTAGTTTTATCGTCGATTATCGTAGAGATATGTTTCCTCTGAGTCCAAGAACCTTTGGATTTATCTTCAGCCACGCTAGCCACGTCACTCAGATGCGAAATATTTAAATGAGAACCGTGTATCTGGAACGGAAATGGAGGATTTACCGGAGACGAAGCGGAAGTGGCGTTTGAGGCGGCCAGATGTACCTGGGCTGATTGAAAAGAGGATGCTGAGGCTATGGAATGATGGGGCGATAATAAATTATTATTTTTTCGAAATTCGGCGTTGTTACGTAGAACTCCTCCGTTACAGTGCGAATGATCAGATAAACACCTGTAATTCAATAATAACGTATGATTTTGAGGAATTTAATCGGCGGGGAAGAAAATCTGGGATACTGACGGGTTTATCACGAGGTGATTATTGTTGTTGAGGATGACATCTTGATCGTCATCTTCGGTTAAACTTTGTTTAGATGATTTACGTTTGAACGAAGGCCTTGAGAGTTTCCACGAACATCTTCTTTGAAAATTAAAGCTAAAAATGTGATCGAGTGAGGTTACATCGATTATGATTTGTTGACTGAGCAAATTTACAACGTTTTGAGATTTACTCACCTTTTAGAATCTTTTCTACTTATATCGGTATTCGAATTATCTTTCTTGATTCCTTCCTCAATGAAGGTATTTATCGTCATTTGGATCGGTTTTTTGGATGATTTGTCGAAACTGCTTTGAGAAGCCTGCCAAGAAATTAAATAAAAATCATCATTACATTATTGGAATATTTTTTTTACATTGAGCGATTTTATTTCAAAAGCTGGAAACTTACACTTGAGTAATCGATGGAATCAATTGATAAAATGCTGGAATTAGCTGATAACAAGCTCGTGAGCTGATTATTGAATCCTCTTACATCTAATGTATTATTGGGCGAGTCTTGAGGAGTTGCTGCCGTGTGAGTGATAATTGGCAGAGGAGGATACTGGACTCCAGAATGATTCATTTCATGTTCTGTGACGAAAAAAATTTATCAAATGTGCTTAAAAGTTTACTAATTCAAACTCGAAGTGTCTAGGTGAACTAAAATCTCAATTACTCAGTCCCTAATTAAATTATAGACCTCGTTTTTGTACCAGAGAAAAAAACTTCAAACTAAAATCTCAACTTGATCGAATTTTTTTTCTCCTCAAAACTTGAGGAAATGTAAAACATGAATTTTGAAAAATAAAAAAAAAGGTTCGGGTTCCCGATATCGAAAACAATATATTCTTCAAATGTAACATGGTAATTATTTACAAAGAAAATTCACAGCTGAACTTTTTATGTCCTTCGTACCCCCACACTTTTCATGACACCCCTTCCAACATTTCCCCCCACTCTGCATCCACTTTTCATCTGGGTGATCCAGTAATTTTGAATGACATTAAAAACATAGAAGGTTCGAGTCATTTTTGGATTCACTGCTGCAAGGTTAGAACGAATCCACCTAAAATTGAATTCAATCCGAATCCACGAATCATTGCGTTTTTTTGGATTTGAATACATTTCGCGTTTTCTTGATTCGAATCTGATTTCGAATCATCGAGTGGATCACGAATCCATCATTTTGCAGGATAAATCTTCGAACAGATATGAAATTTAAATGGAACATGACTAATATTGAAATATGAAATTTTTGGATGGGGCAGGAGGCATGGGGAACATCCTTGTCCTGGCAAAGTATACCGAGTGTTCCGTAAGTGGACGTCCATATTTCATTTTTGGATATAACCGGGTACCACTAAAAAAAACTTGAGATGAACATGTTACCTAACTTCAAAATTGAAGGGGCTACAGAAAAAATTGTTTTAAAAAAATTATAAAAAAATAAATCAACCAAGGGAATGGATAGTACATATGTTGAAAATTGGACAAATTTTGTTCCGAGAACTTTTTGCCTAACATGAAAAATGAAGGGGCTATGGGTCATTCAAAATAAGTAGGGTTCAAAAATTTTTCAAATTTTTTCCATTTTGAATGAACCATAGCCCCTTCATTTTTCATGTTAGGCAAAAAGTTCTCGGAACACAATTTGTCCAATTTTCAACATACTACCCATTCCCTTGGTTGATTTATTTTTTTAGAATTTTTATAGAACAAATTTTTCTGTTGCCCCTTCAATTTTGAAGTTAGGCAAAAAAAATCATAAAATGAAAATTTGTTCAATTTTCAAAGTACTGTCCATTGCCATGGTTGAAAAAAAATTGATGTTATTTTTGTAAGTAGCATTTGCCCCTTCAATTATCAAGATAGGCAACATGTTCATCTCAAGTTTTTTTTACTGGTACCCAGTTGTATCCAAAAATGAAGTATGGACTTCTACTTACGGAACACCCTATATAGAATATTGTACAGACGATTCGCAGCAAAAAATTAAAAAAAAACGAAACGAAAACGAGACAAATCCTATCGAGATTCGAATCCATTTTACGAATCCGTATTATTTTTTTGAATTCGAATCCAGAAATGGATTCCAATCCTTTCTAACCTTGGACTGCTGTCAGCGCTTCGAAAAGTGGAGTACAAAGGGTACATTTCCCGCAATGAACGCCAGGGCTACAACTATCAAAGGCACCTCCTCCCCTCCAATTACATCGGATTGGGATTTTCAAAGCATGGAAATATGGAAAAATGTTTTTTTTTTTTGGACATTGACAATCCAATTTTTTCAAAGCTTCGCCCTTGGTTTCGGCCGGCCTTGAACAAAATCACAATATTACATGAACTATTTGAGGCGACAATGCGAAAGAAGGCTTCCCTTTACCCCATTCCCCCTAAAATCATTCCTGTATTCCAAGTCTTCTCCCCCGCCCCCCAAAGAAAAAGCTTCCGACGCCACTTGCTGCTGCTGCTGCTGTTGGATTCTGAAGAAATTTTCAATGATGAAATGTGGGATAATTCGGACTCTGATTCTAATTCAAAATCAGAATGAAATTACCATAAAAGTCCTTAAAATCCCTTATGAAACGAGTAGGTACAAGCAAAGAGAAGGATGTGCTAAAAATGTGCCTGATCCTTCGAAACGAGTATGTTCTGGAGGGGGGGGGGGTCTTTTTAGGTAAATTTGGAAAGAAAAATAGTATAAAAATAATAGAAAAAATCAGAAAATCAGAAAATGAGAATTTTCATTTTTCAGATTCATTAGACACCTTGTACTTAATTAGACGACAAAATATGAAATTAAAAATGACGAACCTTTTTGCAAATTGCACTTGATGTTGCACTCAGATCGAAAATTCTTTTCCCATTCGTAATCGTCATAGTCTTTCGATATCCTGTGAAAATCCTCGTGGTAATTTTCCTGCAATTGATTATATTTCTTTGTCTTAAGAACCGTGGAAAATATATGTGTTAATTATATAAGTGCAAAGCCTGAATTACTTGAGAAAACGTATCGTGGTCGGAATGCGAGCAACAACTGTGGTAATCTTCGCTGCAACACTGTGAAAATTTTCTCCTCGCTTGTCGAGCTAATTCCCTTTGTTCACGTTCTCGTCTTTCGTTTCTCTGTCAATTAGATTTTCGTCGATTAATTCGAAATACGTGGAAACGCAGTTTTCGTGTTATAATAAGGAAGTAGGGTGTTTCGAGTGTTGGAATTTTATAAATTTCCAAGAGGTTTTCTTCGTATGAATCTAACGTGCGTTATTGAGTGGCTGAGATATCAAGGTATCATTAGCGGCCACTTTTCTACGCCATTTTATTACCCTGTTTATTTCCAATTTATTTCGACCACTGTTTCATCACTATTTTCGAGTGTTTTCCAACAGATAAAAGGGCGCAGAGTAATAACGAATTTATTTCGCTCACCTCGGATTGAAATCCTTCCACTAAAATAGCCACGAGTAAATTAAACAACACGTAATTCCCAAATGTCATCAACGCGACGAAATACAGAGCCGCCCAATGGCTGGTTTTTTCCATTCCATTGAATAGCACAATGTTCCAGTCTTCTTGAGTCAATATCTGGCGAAAAAATTGATACGAGTTAGTCGATTTATCTACTAAAATATCGAAATCTCGTTATATTAATTTTATGGGAGGGTACATTGAATAATTTCCTTCGCAACTAACTCAGTTAAACCTACTCGCTTGTAAGCTCGCTGTAATATGGGAATTAAAACTACGAAGAAAGCGTAAAATAAATGGGATTATTGCAAGTGGTTCTACGGTTTATTGTACAGGTACATACGGAGTACGATCAACTTACCTGATTTAATTGATAAATAATTAAGTATCGTTTGTTCTTTTTGTATTGTGAACTTACTTGAAATACTGTTACGGTCGCCCATAGCACATTGTTAAAGTGTTTACGATCGCAGTGACACAGTGGGTGCTTATTGACAATTTCTTCGCAATTACATTCTCGCAAGCCATCATCGTACATGCAAAACTTACCACCGAACAAATACATTCCTAGTATACTGTAATCAACATCATTTATTCCTATATTCGCATTTCTCTATTTTTTTTTTTTTTTGCATTAAAAAACATCAAAAACCCAACAAAAAAACGCATTATGCGAGGTTATTCGTTATGTCGCAGTTGTTAAAAAGTTCCATAGTAAGGTAGTGGTTTTTTTCTATTTTGAATTGTTTAGGTTTCGATTCGAAGAATCGATTTGATTAATTTTATTAGTTCTTAAATGATATTTGTTCTCGATCATTAACTTTTGGTATCGTATCACAAATAATAACTATGTATGCTGTGTTTGAAATAACCTTTTTGACATATTAATAAATTCTCCATCTATTTCGTAGAGCTGTCTCTGTACAGGTGATACCACATAACAAGCTGCTTGAAATAGTTGGATTGACTCAGTAATTAATGGATTTTTATACGCGAAACAAAGATCGATGATATAATTATAATATGTAATTTACAAGGCTGAAAAATCAGTAGTGCAGAGCTGATGAAAGTGAAACTGAGCCATTGAGCCGGAAGATCCGGAACAGAAGTCGAAAAAATTTAATATTTTTTGTAGCCAAAAACTAAATCAGAGTAAAAAAAGTATCAAGTTTGATGCAGAGAAAAAAAAATCAGAAATAACAGAGTGAAAAGTAAAATTGAACCAAAAAAATTTCATTTGTTCAGATATCATGGCCAAGAATTTTGAACGAGAAAATTGTCTGAATGAAAACTGAAATTGATCCAAAAAAATTACATTTGTTCAGATATCATGGCCAAGAATTTTTAAACGAGAAAATTGTCTGAGTGAAAACAGAAATTGAACCGAAGAAATCATTTGTTCAGATATCATGGCCAAAAATTTTGAACGAGAAAATTGACTGAGTGAAAACTGAAATTGAACCAAAGAAAATTTCATTTGTTCAGATATCATGGCCAAGAATTTTTAAACGAGAAAATTGTCTGAGTGAAAACAGAAATTGAACCAAAGAAATCATTTGTTCAGATATCATGGCCAAAAATTTTGAACGAGAAAATTGTCTGAATGAAAACTGAAATTGATCCAAAAAAATTACATTTGTTCAGATATCATGGCCAAGAATTTTTAAACGAGAAGATTGTCTGAATGAAAACTGAAATTGATCCAAAAAAATTACATTTGTTCAGATATCATGGCCAAAAAATTTTGAACGAGAAAATTGTCTAGAGCTGAAATTTCAGATTTTTCAGTTCAGGTTCCAGTTTTCACTCTGTTTTTTTTTTGGTTTTTCGGTATTTTGGCAAAATTTTACTTTATTTTGCTGCCTTAGAGATCAGTACCAATTTGATATTGGTTTCGATCTCGATTGCAGTGTCATTTGCTGATAATTTAGACGTGTGATTTTAATAGTGTTGTGCTCAAATGTGTAAATATTAGAGGAAGAAGGTGTTTCCTAACGATTTAGATGTGTATTTTTTAGTGTAGTGTGTTTGAAGCTGTAGATATTGAGGAATAAGCTATCAGCCGCTGAATGAACCGGTTTGTGGTGAAAAAGCGTTGTCCCTCGTCAGTTTGGAACAAATAATGCGAAATGTCCTTAACTTTAACATTTTATAGTATTACTTAATACCTAATACTTAGACCTACAGAGTTAAATTAACGAATATTTATAATATTACGAACGTGGCTTCGTAAAAAAAGCCTAATTTTGGTGTGAAGTAGGTACCTACAACATCAAATTACACCATGTTAAGTACATCGTGAAACTTTTGTTTTCAACTAGTGTTTGTGTGGTGGGTTTTCAAAGAAAAGCTCATGATTTCAAGTGATTGTCAAAGTCGTATCTTTGAATTGAAAGATGAAAACTTGAATATTGGAAAACAAACTGTAATTTGTGATCTTAAAATCATTATGTGATTTACTCTTGTCTTGGACTGTAAAGAATCAGTTCAATGCGGCAGAATTTACTCAATGATTATGAATATTTTCTACTATTCAATATGTTTTTAATGCCTAATTGCCTACCTACTATTTTCTCTCATATTGAAGATGATTTTGATTTTCTTCAATTTCAAATTCCATATACTTCTTACCTCGTCTCTAATTTCCTTCCAAAAAGTTGTGAATTTCTTCACGATAATGGAATTTCTAAGATATTTCATTCTTATCACATAAAAATGTGTTAGGTACTCTCTCAATTATAAATCCGTGAAAATTATCGAAAATCACTGAGAAACAGTCAGAATTGCAGCACAGGAAAAAATCAGTGCAATTTTTTTACTGAAAACAAATCAGTGAAAAAAATTAATGAAAAATCAGTGAAAATTCACTGCAAAGTCAGTAAAATTTATGAAATTTGCTGAAAAATCAGTGAAAGTCTTCGAGAAATCTGCGAAAATTCGCTGAAAATCAGTGAATTTTGCTGATTATTTTTCAGTGATTTTTCCCTGATTCAGAATGAGAGAGTACCATCAAAAATAGTGTTTTGCTGTTGGAACAACGTTTTTTTTCGAAAAATTGATTAAATGAATAGTCCAATTTTAAAAATTGAATTGATTTATCCTGACGGTTTTTTTTTGCCTCGCATCGAAATGTCGAAGAGTTGAACACCATTTACAATAATGAGCAAATTTATAAAATGCCCATTTGTTTCAAATTCATTTTTGCTAATGCTACGAGTATTTTTCACCCATAAAATCATCAAGAAACGTTTGTTCAATGTTCAAAGTGCCTATTGTTCATTTCAACAATTTTTTTTAGTATTTTTCTTTCCAAGGTGTTCGGAAGTTGTATGCATTAGTCACTAATGCCATGAAAAGTTATAAAAATGCAAGTATTTTGAGTAATTTTTCTACTGAATTCAGTACCTAACTATTAAGATTGAAACTTGAAATCGAATTTGCATCTATAACTTCTTACTACATTCAATCTTCGAATAGTTTTGACGTTCCTCTCATATTATGGTTCGTAATTGTATGTTGTGGAAGCAATTACTAATTTTTCGTGGTTTTATGATAAATTTCGAATACAGAGATGGTAATTTTCTCCTAGAAAACTTGAAAGCAATCGACATTATTATGCATATCGCATAAGTATAATTTGGAACATCTTATTTTACGTTTGAAAAGTGGCGACTTTTCTCCATAATAATGTTTCATCGTACGGATGATTTTCACCAGAGTTTTCTACTGGGTCCTTCGTCTTGTTTTTTTTTTTTTTTTTCAAAGAAAAAACCACTTATCCTTTTTAGCTTTTCATCCAAACAATCATTCCATAAAATGTTTACATTTGTAGCTTAAGCTGTATACCTAGTCGTAAATCGGCTTATTACGCATCAGGTACCAGCCTACAGTGCCTATCCATAAAATATCATGTGAAAGAATATAGTAACGAACCAAATGATGCCGATATATGTAGCTTACGATCTAGGTTTTAAAATTTATACCTAATCTTGTACATTTATAATCTAATTCGTAAATGTAACAGCTGAAACAAGCAGAACATTGTGAATAATATTATAATATCTACTATTTTAAACAATTACACATACATAAACATTTATTCGTAATATGTATCGTATGTTACACCTAAACCGATTTACATCTTTTGCATTCGAAACAAGCATACCACTTTTGACTAAAATATAATTAAGTATACGTACCGGGTGTTCCGTTGGAAGTGAGGAATATTTCGTCACAATACAGCAACCCAAACCGAATTCCTATATGAGGGTTTGTCGACCTTCATAATCAAACGAATAAAGTTGAATCTTGACTGTATCGAGTTTTCACTCGTACTTTGTGAAAGTTGTTTTCCCATATACAATTCAATCTTGTAAAATTTTTTCCCAATTTCTAAATTGAATGAGATTGTTGAAAAAGTGCAGCTTCGTAACTCCTTCAATTTTAAGTTCGGGCAACATGTGCCCTCAGAAAGAGAGCGAAAATACATTACGTTAAATTTTGACAGGAATTGATGAGATAGTTTATTTTGAGTGGGAGGTTTTCCAAAAAGTAATTTAATCCTCTGGCTGCAAGTTATTAGAGCTAGGGGTCCTCAACTCCAAAAAAAAGTAATTTTGGAGAAAAAAACACAGTTTTTCGCTATTTTTTAACATTGTCCCCTTCGTGGTACCTGACGATAAATGTGAAAAAATAATAGCTTAGTCTGCTATTTTATCGAATTTTTTGGTTTAAATTTAAGAATTTTATTCTTATCACAAATATAAACCAATCAGGTTTCACTAAGTTACTACTTTTCCACATTTTTTCGCCAAAAAAATAATACTATTGAATTTTAAAGTTATTGAATACAGAGCTTACCGAAAAAATATTTTTGGTACAGTTGTTTTTACAGCATTGCAATTTTTTTTCAATTTATCATGCAGTACTTGGTCCATTCAAGTTGATAATAGATGTAATCACCACATACGAAGTGCTAACACGTAAAATTTCTGTTTTGAGGCCGAATTTCATTAATTCATAGAAACGACGAATTCGAAAGATCGATACTCTGAATTTTTTAATAAACACAGTTGATTTCATAAAAAATTGAGTCGAGTTATGAAGTTTGGGTGAATAGTTTGCAAGACAGTAAATTTTATTTTCGGTTTCATGAAGTGTTTTTCACCGCAAAGTTACAGTTCGGTGGCAACACCTCATGAGCTAGATTTCCAAGTCATAGAATTAACTTTTGAATTGGAGGAACGACTGTACGAAATCAGCTTTATGAGGTCTAATTTTTACCCTGGAGCTTGAAAACGCCCGTTTTTTCTCATTTTTTTTAATTTGGCCAGGGACAAAAAATTTTTCCACAGACTGGTAGTGGACACTCCCCCGACTCCGAATGTACGTCAACTTCCTTGGGCAACGTGCACAATGGGGTGTCAGCGCCCCTAATGTGTGATTTTTATTTGGGCATTTTTGCCTCAGTAATCACTCTATAGGTGTCATATAGTCTACGGGACAAAAAAAAAACACCTCAACAGATGCATGGATTCATTCCACACCCATTAAGCGAAAATTTATGGAAAACGGTCGGCACAACTGGTCGTGGCGAATTTTTAAAGTTGAGAAAACGCATCATTTTCGCCCCCCTTTTTTCAAAACTGAATTACCGAAAAAATTTCGGAAACTGGAGTTGCGACCTATCAAAATGGATTAGAATTTCACGAGCAGCCCAAATATATTGGTAAAAATATAATTTGAGCATTTTTGAGCAATTTTGAGCCCGAAATTGAGTAATTTTTCAAGTATTTTTTAAAAATTGATGTCTGATCTATGAAATTGGGGTCGAATTTCACCAAAAACTTAGAAATGGTGACTAAATTTTTTTTGAGCAATTTTGGAAAATTCGAGCACTGGCCGATTTTTGAGAATACCAATTTCTTTAAGTACTCAAAAATTTTACAGCACTCAAAATTTTCAAAAGTCGATCAAAGAAAATTTCGATATACATATTATTTGAATTTTTGGCGACTCTTTTCCCCATTTTGATAGGTTACATATTGTCAATTATTTAAAAATGAATTTTTTGTCCCTGACTAAATTTAAAAAATGAGAAAAAACAAATGTTTTCAAGTTCCAGCCTCCTACAGGGTGTTCCATGAATCGTCTGCCAAACATATTTTTTTGGATATAATCGGGTACCACTAAAAAAAAACTTGAGATGAACATGTTGCCTATCTTAAGAATTTAAGGGGCAAATGCTACTTCTAAAAAAATCACTTCAAAAATTTTTTTTGACCATGGGAATGGATAGTATTTTGAAAACAGAACAAATTTTCACTATATGACTTTTTGCCTAACTCAAAAATTGAAGGGGATACAAATTTTTTTTTTCAAAAACAATTTTAAAAAAATCAACTAATCAAGGGAATGGATAGTATGTTGAAAACTGAAGAAATTTTGTTCTGTGCTATGCCTAACGTCGAAAATGAAGGGGCTAAGGCTCGCGCAAAATACGTGGGTTTCAAACAATTTTCGAATTTTCCCAATTTTGAATCGCTCTTGGCCCCTTCATTTTTTATGTTAGGAAAAAAGTGTACAGAACAAAATTTTTTCTGTTTTCAACGTACTATCCATTCCCTTAATTATGTAGTTTATTAGAAAAAAAATGTTTGAAAAAAAATTTGGTAGCCCCTTCAATTTTCAAGTTAGGCAACAAGTCATATAGTGAAAATTTGTCAAGTTTTTAAAGTACTATCCATTTCCATGGTTAAAAAAATTTTTTGACGTAATTTTTTTAGAAGTAGCATTTGCCCCTTAAATCCTCAAGTTAGGCAACATGTTCATCTCAAGTTTTTTTTTAGTGGTACCCGGTTATATCCAAAAAAATATGTTTGGCAGACGATTCATGGAACATCCTGTATTGTCCGAGGGCAAAAATCCAAAATACGTTTTTTCGGAACTATGGGACCCATACACATAAAACTACTTTTATAAATGTAATATTCTCAAAATCTGACATTTTCTAGCAGTGTTTCAAAAACGTAAAATTTTTGGGTTTCGTTTATGTTTTTGTTTTTGTTTTTACAATTTTGGTTTTCGTGTTTGCTCATTTCGTTTTTAATAAAATTATAACGTTTTCGTTTTTTAAGAATGTTTTTTTTTTCGTTTTTGATTTTTTTTCTGAAAGTAAAAATGTGAGTAGCTAGTCTAGCTACGTTCAAATTATAACGATGAAAAGTCGAAAAATTTATCAGAAGAGTAAGAAATGGGCAAAATGTGTTTTTTAATGAATTTCTTCATAAACTGGAATAAAAATGAACAGATTATTTCATCATGCCGAAGAAATCAAAAACGAAAAATTTTTTTTGTAAAATTTTGTTTTTATTTTTGCAAAATGTTGGAAAAATCACAGTTTTTCCGTATTTTTTTTTCGTTTTCATACTTTTCTTAGTTTTTAAAACTCTGGAAGGGCATTCTATTTTTTTTTTTCGGTTATCTCTTGTAACGTATCTTTAGTATGAATTGATTGACTTTTAATCAAAAATTGAAGCATTTTGTTTGAAATAAGTTGATGATTGAAATCCTTAAGGTCTATGTTCGATTTCGCCTACAGTGCATCCAAATGCCAGAAAAAAATGAAAAAATTTTGGTTTGTTTTTGTTTCTTACTATTTTACTAATTCAGTTTCTGTTTTTTTTTTTCGTTCTTAAAAATGCTAAACAATAACGTTTTTTCCGTTTCCGTTTTTTTTTGCATTTTTGAAACCCTGTTTTTAATTTATGAATGTGAACCCCTTCAATTCTGATGATTGACAAACCTTCATGCATTTGTTCTGTTTGGGTTGCTCCATTAGCATGCGAAATATTCAGAACCTTCAACAGAACATCCGATGTATTCTTAAAGCGAATATAAAAATTGAGAATGATGAAAATTATGAAGTGTAGTCTACGTAGGCGTGTTTGGTGTTTGGAAATTACTGATAATTACAGCATTTTTGGATGTCGACATTTAGACATTTATTTTGATATGTACCTACAATTAGATGGATGATGATCATAGAATGATTTTTTCACATGCAACGATTGATGGCATTATCATGCGAAACACACATGTACATTGTACAATTACACATTTTTGTGAAATCTTCTTCGTCTACAACGTACACATATGTGGGTAATTATGCTGACTTAGGTATTACGAGATGCTTACGTATGCGAAAAAAGAGAGATATATACAATATGCAGGAAAAACAAGGCCGATGCGGGTTGCGGCGTGGTAATGGGCGCAGCGGTTATTTAAGGTAGATTATATATATTCTGGATACGGCTGGAACGTGTTGTGGTATCACAAGGCGCCAGATTAATTACGTAAGCTTAGAGCGCATGCGTTTCTCTATTTATACAATAGTGTTTGAAAAAATAATGTTTATAAGGTGACTTTATACGACACGACGACGTATAGGTTTACACAGTAGTATGACGGTGAAGTGGTGTGTCGCGATTGTAGTAGAGATGTGTTCAGTACACTATAGTATAGTATTAAGGTATACTTGATATCTACACGTACTCGTATTACTAGTACGCGAGATTAAGGTAAAAATAAAAACATCATTTTTACAATAATTACAACATAACAAGTCGACATTCCGCATTATGTAAAAGCCTCAGGCATTAGTAAAAGGATTTGCGTTTGCACCGTAACAGTATGTTATATTAGAATGTATGTAGTATACAAAAATTAAAAGCGATAAACGGGGTAATTTGTTCCTCACAAACCTGAATAAATTGATGGCCCGATTTTGTAGAGTATTTTTACGTATATACTCAAGTATATGGTATGTAATTTTCCACATTAGAACGTTATACTTGTGTAAGCTTACGAAGCGGTAATGACAGCCAATCTTGCAGGTCGTTGAGAAAGATTCGATCGATAGGGCAACGTAATGCGATAGTTTGAGTCGAAGATTGTGTTTCCATTGAGGCTGGCGGAATCAGGGTTGATTGAAAGAACACGTGAAACGTGTCGAAAATCGTATTCGAAGGGATTCGCCCAGCCAATATTGGCAGTATGTTTTGAAATATTTGTCCTGGTGGGACTTTGAAGAGGTTCGAATGAATATTCATACGTATAAATTGCTGGAGGACTGTGATGGATCGAATCGATTGGAAGATGGAGATAGTTGGGAGGAAATAGACTTCGTGGGCTTCGAGAAGACGAATGTAAGACGATTCGAATTCGTTCGAAATAATATGTAACTTCAGCTGAATTCTTCGAAATTAAAATTTTTCAATTATTTAGAATTTGGGCAAGGAATGATTTCTCAAATTATACTTCTTCTTTTCAAGATGTCGTGTGGTCCTTTCAACAGAGTAAATAGACGGAGAAATGAATTAAGGTCGTCTACTGTTCTCAAACGTCAAAGTAAATACCTATGCATGATTTTGTAAAATGTCCAAAGATTTTGGAGGATATTTCAAGTTCTCTTCATTGCTAGAAAAAATTATGAACTGTTGACAGTTTTGTTAAAATGTGAAAAAAATTCTCATTAAAAGATTGTTCAACAAAATCGAGAGATATTGAATCAAATTACCAAATTTATTCAAAAAATATATTTAAATTGTCAATTAATTGTTGCTTGCTTCTGTTAACTTGCTGATTACGCACGCAGAATGACCCAAAAGAACTGTACAATGGAAATTAACTTTTGATTAGAAAGAGCTTGAGAAATAAAATTGTCCAGGAATCACCTCTTTCGTCAAAAGTAGGTAACTATTCGATCCCGAATACTGCAGAACGAGAAGATTAGAACGTAAAATGAATTTACGAAACCAGTTCATTGATTCGCAACCAGTTATTAATAACTACTTCAAAATTCGAGTCACAGAAAAAAACTCAAATAAAGTTGTACCTAGAGCATAAAAAATCGAACGATTTGCAGATCATTTTTTGAAACCAGTTCAGCGGATTACTCAAAACTTGATGGTACCGAAAAAAAACTCGAATCAATAGAAGAAAAGTTTGGAACTTGAATTAAAATTTTTTTCTGTATTTTCAGTTTTTTGGTATCTATTAATAACTGATTGCTAACCACTGAACCGGTTTCATTAATTGATCTGCCAGAATTGTTCGTTAGATTGAAAGGTTGAAAATTTCATTTCAATTTTTCCCTCGATTTTTAAGTTTTGACCCATCATTAATAACTGTTTGCGAACCGCTGAACCGGTTTCCATAATTGATAATTGTCAAAATTGTGAACCTTTGAATTTTTATTTCATTTTTTTTCTGTATTTCAGTTTTTTACATTTATTAATAACTGGCTGCTAACCACTGAACCGGTTTCATTGATTGATCTGCTAGAATTATTTGTCAGATTTAAAGCTTGAAACTTAGGTATTTCAATTTTTCTCTCAATTTTCAAGTTTTGAACCATTATTATTAACTGTTTGCGAACCGCTGAACCGGTTTCAATAATTGATTTGTCCAAATTGCTCACTAGGCAACCCTTTTTTTCTGTATTTTTAATTTTTGGACAATTATTAATAACTGGTTCCGAACCTCTGAACCGGTTTCATTAATCGATGTGCTAGAATTGTTCGATGGATTTGAAGTTTGAAACTTTTGTTTCAATTTTTTTTCTGTATTTTCAATATTTTGGGTAATTATTGATAACTGCTTGCGAAACGTGAACCGATTTCAAAAATTTATCTGGCAGCATTGCTCGATAGATGTAAACCTTGAAACTTACTTCAATTTTTTCCTACATTTTAAATTTCTGAACCATTATTGATAACTGGTTGGGAACCACTGAACCGGTTTCAATAATTGATTCGCCTAAATCGTTCAAGAGATGCGAACCTTGAAACTTTTATTTTAGTTTTTATTCTAATTATATTTTCGATTTTTGGACAATTATTGATAACTGGTTGCCAATCATTGAACCGGTTTCATTAATCGATCTACCAGAGTTGTTCAATAGATATAAACCTCGAAACTTTTATTCCAATTTTTTCCGTATTTTCAATTTTTGTGCAATTTATAACTGGTTGCGAATCGCCGAACCGGTTTCTAAAATTGATCTGTCAGCACTGTTCATATTCAATAGATGTGATCCTTGAAACTTTATTCAACATTTTCCCTCCATATTTTTAATTTTTGGACAATTATTTATAACTGGTTGCCGCAACCACTGAACCAGTTTCATCAATTGATCTACCAGAGTTGTTCAATAGATGTAAATATTGAACTTTTCATTTCAATTTTTTCTTTTGTTTTCAATTTTTGTCGAGTTAATAACTGGCTGCGAGCCGCCGAACCGGTTTCAGAAATTTATTTTCCAGTATTGTTCAATTTTTTATCCTCTGCAATTTCAGTTTCACGTTTTTTTTCTGCATTTTGAATTTTAGTGTTATGATTGATATTTTTGGCAAATCAATAAACCGGTTTCATAGAATCATCACGTTTCAATTCTTTCGGTGCACAGTATCCATCCCCCCCCCTCAAAAAACCGGATTAAATCTCTTTGAAAAACCGGTTTTGTCGTTCCTGGACACCTTGTGTATTGGTCTGAATTTTTTTTTAGTTTTTCAACCTCGCCTTTGAAAGTCATTATCATAGACTGTACAACGTCGCTTCATCTATCTCTCCAACCCTTTCCAATAAAAAGTAATTCTCACTGCCCCTTTCTTTTGGATCGTACTGTAAATTCTTTTCTAAGATAATATAGATCTGTTTTGAATCACTCACTACTTGCGAAACTACCAACATTTTTATATTCGCTTCTAAAATGGATAAAAGGGGTAAAGGAAGAATATTTACGTATGCCGTCTACACTGCGACAAGAGGGCTATGATGGTAGGTGGCTTTACTCGAGAAACAGGAACTAAGTATAAATCCAACTATACTCACATGTAAGTACATACGAGGTGAATTAAAAGCGTATAAATACGAACGTTAATTGGCGGACGCATCACATAATGGACAAATAGCTCGCTATTCGTATAGGACAAAAGGACTATACGATGTAGATGCAATCTAAGGTGGAACTACTTCTATTCAAAAATATAAAGGGGGAGGGTTTTAAAAATCTTACGAGGTTCACCTAAATGATGTATACGTAAGCGCAAGGTTGGCTGTCAGCCGGAATAAAAAATTTAATTAGAACTGGAGGTGCAAAGCAAAAGCAGAATATGAAAATTAATTAAAAAGTACGTAAATGTTACGAGGGGCGTGTTTTTATTTGTAAAATACCTGAAATACGGTCACCAAAGCCCATAACAACGAATCAAAGTTCTTTCGATCGCGGTTTCCTTCGCTATCAGCGAATTTACATCCAAACAGGTTCATTCCCAGTATACTACAATAAATCAGTGTAATTAAAGAAGAACTAAACAAAATCTCCGGAAAAGGTGTTAAGAAAACTGGTTGATTTCCGCACACGCAGAAATAGGATAAAAAACTAATCAAAAAACAAAATATGAGGGTGTGTGTTTTGAGAGAGAGAGAAAAAAATTCAACGGTGAAATATTCAAATCGATTGAAATTTTGGCTCGACGGTATCGATTAATAAATTTTATGTTTCAATACTTCACCATCGAATAACTTTGCTAGATCGCTGTCCATGTACCGTGTTGATAAGAAAAATTTGAAAAATTGCACTTATTGAATTAAACGCCAGTATTTTCTTTTACCAGGAAAAAGAAAAAAAATACATCGTCGTGTTGTGAATTTTTTTAAACTCCAAGGAAGTTTTTTTCGTGTGTTTGAAATTTCGCAATGCTATTTCGTCGTCGAACTTGCCCTCGGTGCTTGTTATACGAATTTTTTTGCGGTTTGCTACTTTCGATTTCTTTCTTTGTCGTACTTTTTTTGAAATATTTATTTTTTCCTCCGTATTTTTTTTAGCTACGAATTATTTTACATTATTTACATTTGAAAGTAATTTATCGCGTGTGTTAATTTTAAATCATCTATTGGTTTAGAGTTATAGTTGAGCTACTTTGAAAGATTTCTGTGTGCTGACGTCATTGGTTGTGTGTTAAAAAGTCGTAATATTCGTGTGTTATGATGAGTAATAATATTTACGAGGCGTTTGGCAGCGTTAAAAATTATTTTCTGGTTGTTTTCCTGGGAAATTGTAATTGGATGATATTGCTTGTTTGAATTGTTCACTCGATGAGGAAACGATTTCAAAAATTGAAGGCGAATTATATTTTGAAATTATGGAAATAGGATATCCAGGAGACCTAACAGTTTTGCAAGTTCTGTCTTTGTACTGATTTTTGCTTGTACGTCCTTATGGCTTGATTTTGTCAAAAATATCAAAAGTCCTGATTTTTTGCTCTTTTTTTAAAAAATTCAATTTGAGAATTTTCAATTCAGTATCCCTTTTTCAGAATATTGAAATTACTTCATCTGAAAATTTTCTATTACTTTTTTCACCTAATAAGAAAATTGTAGGGGTGCCTATAAGCAAGAAAAACCAGAAAATAACAAGAATTTTGGTAATTTTACGTACGAAAAGCAAGAATTTTCAACATTTTTAACTTGAATTTTCCAATCGAGAGCTGCCTTAAATAGGGTGGGCCGAAAAACGAAAAATTTTGATTTTTGAAAATTACCCCTGCTAAAGTTGTTAGCTGGATTGACTGGAAAAATAAAATAAAAAATTTCTGAATCGATTCATATCTTCCGATCGCACAAGAGCCTTTTAATCTTCAAAAATTGCCAAAAATTCAAAATTTCAAAAACTTCGAAAAAATTTGAAATTGATTATAATAAATTTTAGAGCGTATTTAGTGACTAGGGGTGTCGGAGGGTCAAGTGGAACGTTGGGGCAAGTGGAACGACGACGATAACTCGAAAAGTATTGGTTAGTAGGACTTGGTTGTGGGATTGGGATGTGTATAACTAATATTTGAATCAGTGAAGTGAGTTGGTAACCCAGCGGACGTGTTTGGTTTTATCTCAGAAATCAAAAAATAAAATCACTATGCTCCGGTAACTTTCAGTCTTATGTTTCGAGTCAAAAAAATATATATTAAAAAAGGTTCCGGATCGTCTTAAATATCTAATTGTATCAGGTAATCGTTCTATTTTAACCTAAGCTTATCGATTTCTAATAAAAATTAAATGCAACCGAGTAATTAATTTTTTTTCGAAAAAATGGTGGTGCGGGTCAAGTGGAACGATGATTTGTGGGGCAAGTGGAACGCGATTTCGTGATATCAATGTTGAAGTAATGAACTTTGAATTCGTTTCAGGATGGCAAGGAAACGAACTACTTTTCCTTGCCATCCTGAAACGAATTCAAAGTTCATTACTTCAACATTGATATCACGAAATCGCGTTCCACTTGCCCCGCACCACCATTTTTTTGAAAAAAAAATTAATTGCTCGGTTGCATTCAATTTTTATTAGAAATCGATACGCTTAGGTTAAAATAGAACGCTTACCTGATACAATGAGATATTTAAGACGATCCGGAACCTGTTGGAAAAGGCAGACAGCTTTGGTATAGATGCAGATTAGTGTGGTAAATGGTCCCATTGCCTTGTGCTCGGTTCTGCAGGGACACTCCCAGAAGACTATGTGTGCGATTTTGTGTGTGGCTAACTAAAAAGCTCTAATAAAAAACGATTCAAAGCGATGTTTTTTTGATTTTCCTTATGGAAAATCCAAGTTCCACTTGCCCCTACAAATACGATTCGCACTCATGACCCTACAGTTGGGGCAAGTGGAACGATGTTCTCCCGTGTCACGAAAAAAAATATAGCGCGGAAGTTTTTGCGATCGAAAATGGAAAAGGGAGGGGGGATTTGTAGCAAAAGATGAGCTTTCTAATGAGCCTAATACGAATTTCTCGTATCTATAATAAGGAGCCTCACAATTTCACTTCAAAGAAAAAACCGTTCCCACTTGACCCGCCGGACACCCCTATCTATGACCAAAAAGCACATTTTTTTTGGAAAAATCCGTTTTTTATAACGTGTTTAATTTTTTTTCAGAGGTGAAGAAATATTATGAAAAATTGAAAAAACGTATAAAACATGAATTTTTTCAAAAAAGTTGTGCTTTTTGTTTTAAATGGTCCCTAAATTAGCTCTAAAATTGATTTTAATGAATCTAGATTTTTTTTTTCAAATTTTTTGAAATTTCCGATAATATTGAATTTTTGGCAATTTCCGAGGAATTGAAGGCTCTTGCGCGATCGGAAGATATGAATCGATTTTGAAATTTTTATTTTTATTTTTCTAGTCTATCTAGCCAACAACATTTGCCGAGGTAACTTTTCAAAAATCAAAATTTTTGGGTGATGAAATATTCACGCTCAGCTCTTTTTAGCGGATTCCCGCTATGTGTATTTGAAATTTAGTTTATAGCATTTTTTCTCTGGCTTCGTTCGAGCTAAATTAATTTTCATTCTGAAGCTTGAAATTTCGATGAATTTATATGGATAAAAATGTCTATATTTTGTGTTCAAAATTAATATTCGAAATTAATCCAAAATGTGTCTATATTTTGTGTTTAGAATTAATATTTTTTGAAAATTTCATTTTCTTTTCATTCGTGTTGAATAATTCTCCCCCTAGAATTGAATATTGATGAAAAATCCATGAAATCCGTTTCAAGAGTATTTTTTGGTACGTAAAATTTTATTTCTCAACATTAATGGCTCTTAGGGAGGAGGGGAGGAGAAAGAGAAGAGAAGAAGAAGGAGTAATTAGAAAACAATTAAAACTTATCAGGTGAAAAAATGTTGGAAAGTAGGGAGGGTATGTTTTTCCAAAGCTCAAGGGAAAAATTCTGTTAAATTTGTTTGAAAGGTCCTGCTGAAATTCTTCCTGTTGATTTCGAGAATTGATTAGACACTTTGAATGTATTTATTTTGCTCATCAATTTGTTTTTTTTTTTGCCTAATAAGTAATATTTCATCAGAATGAAATTCCCATAGAAATCCTTGAAATGATGGGGGGGGGGGTGCGCGTCAAAAGTGTTAAAATGAGTATACGCAAGAGAGGGGCCTTTGGGGTCAGTTTGGAGCAAGATAAAATGGAATTTTCGCCCCTTTGTCTCAGTCTAGAAAAAAATCAAGAGATGTTTGAAAAATGGCCTGTTGAAAGTCCTCCTTTTTATGCTGAAATTTTGTTACACACCTTGACATCTCATGGGTAAATTTTTTCGAAAAAATAAATTTTCCTTCCAAAAACTGATTCATATCTCAGCTTAAAGTTTTAGCCAGCCATCAGCTCCGGCCACGTTGCCAAACACCTCGTAATAAAAAAATATGTATGCTGTTGTGTTATTATTCGATAACATAATGTATTATAATAATAATGCAAGTGAAACGAATGTAGTAAATAATTTGAAAAATGGTATTACCTGAAGATGAATATAAATAAAATTAACAGAGAAAAGAAGACGGCAACGTTATCCATGGTTCTGAGCATGACAAAAAGTTGTCTTCGTAAATTAGGCATAAATCGTACCAATTTTAATATTCGCAGTAGTCGAAAGGTACGTAAAACGCTTAAGCCGGAATTACTACTTTCGTATCCGTCGAAAAACGATTGGCCTAATTCGATAATGCTGCAACAGAAGAGAAAAAGGTGTAATATTGTAATTAGTATACAGAGACGCGATGCAGAGAAGGAACGGTATTGCATTTCAACGCAATTAAAACAAAACACTGAGCAGTCGAGTTTTTACCTTAGTATTACGATGACACCGTCGAAAACATTAAAACCGTTGCTAATGTAGCCGAATACTCCATCCGCTACTATCTTTAGTATCATTTCGATGGCGAATATCAAGGAAAATGCGATATTGCTAATTTCAACGATTACCGTTAGTTCTTGCGGCTGTTGGAAGAGCGACGATTATTTATAAAAATATTGTAGAGGTGCAGATGTGAAAATCTGTTTGATAAGTGGTTATTGGCTAGCTAGACAAGTATTACTGTAAGTACTGACCTGATTGTGGTATTCGATACCCATGCTGAGAGTATTTATAAGGATAGCTAATAATATTCCTTGTTGGAATCGGTTATGATTAACCAGTCTTTTGATTTGTTTACGTAATACAGAACACCAGGACAGGCAGTACTTATTAAATACGTATATGGTATTGTGAAGACAACATTGGTTGCATATTCCTCGATTTTGGTAATCCGAAGAACTTCTTCTTCTGCTAGATCGATCGCTCTGCGAAAAATTAGTTCGATAAGTTTCTGTCTGGTGGAAAAATTGGTCAAAAAAACTCTCGTACTTACCCTAAGGTGTGGCTGATCGACGAAGCATATGGTAGGATTATTAGGAGGCACCCATCTCCGCGATTGATTCGATAATATACTTTGGCTTAAAGAATTAAATAATGAATCTAAAGCTAATTGGCCAGTAGGAAGTGCAGCTGATAGTGCTCCACTCAGTGCGAGTAATTCTTGGCAACTCATCATCGTATTGGTTACCGGAATCGTTTGGGTGTTCTGAACAGTTACAGAGGGAAATATGAAGGGTTTGGAGACAAAATTCACATTTGCAAAAAAATCGATATTTATTTTATGACTGATTCTGATGAAGAATTCAACGTTTTACAACGTGGCATGAACGATTTTTTCCTTACTTCACGTTTTCAAGGCTAAAATCACCGTCAAAAACATGACCTTGGAATCTAAACTCACATTTTCCATCTACAAAAATTTTTTGTGGAACCAAACTTGTAGAGCTTGAAAAAAGATACATTTTTTGTCTCTTGAAATTTTTGCCTTAATTCAATTGTCTTCGAGTTATGAACCAGTTTTAAAAATGCATTCCAAAATTAATGCACTTTGAAATTTTCTAAACTGGTTCATTACTCGAAGACGATTGAACTAAGTGATATATGTCAAGAGACAAAAAAATATTTATTTTTTCATACTTTAAAAATTTGGATCCACGAGATTTTTTGTAGCTGTAAAAAAAATGCAAAAAAAATGCACGTTTGAGTCAAACCTCACACTTGCTACTTCCCTCTCCATAATAAATTGAGCGGGTGTTCGAAAAAAATAGTTTTTTCAGGGAATCCTATTTTCATGTCCTACTTGACAATATAACATGTATTCAATTTTCAACACTGCTGATGGTCAGCAACTACACTGAAACAATTTTTTTCGTTTTTCTCAAAATCGCAAGTTGTGCCAAATGTGAGCTTTGTCTCCAAATCCCTCAAATTATGTTAAGGGATAGCGTGATTAAGTTTTTTTTGGTAGTAAATGTTGCAGAGAAAAAATATCATTACGTACTGGTATGATTTGCCATATGTTGCCGTCTCCAGCTTGGGTCATTTTTTCGCTGGAGCAAACGTTTTTTGTCACCTCGCCCGAGGTGCTTTCGTTGGAATGAAGTAAAACTACATCGCTAAATACGACGTTACTTTGACGTCGGGTCGAGTTTTTACTCGGCGATGTGCTGATATATTTACTGGATGTCTGAAAAATGATCGATATTTTTGGTCAGTTCGTTGTATGAATTTTTGTTGGCGTTTGAAATAAACTAGAGGGATTTGCCTCTGCCCCAAGGTTTTGAGTTTGGGTCAAAATGACTACAAAAAAGGATTCAGGAGTTTCGAAAAACCTCTTACGACTATTTTAATAATTTTTCGAATAATTTTTTAGAGCTTTTTTTTCATCATGTTTTTTGATTGAGGTTTGCAATTTAATTGGGCTCACTTTCTAAGATGAAAAAATCATTTCTGACTCGGGTATTGGTATGTGCATTTGTCAAATTCAGACTCACCACTACAAACACAATGCCCTGTTATTACAATACAAACGTTAGTACTTCTTGCACCATTCAACAACCTGTTTGTACGACAGGAAGTTGAATCGAAACCACCACTACAAATGTAAATTCTGTGTAAATACAACACCAATACTTGAAAGGTGTTTCGAATTGCAGTCGGAGGTATCTACTCGGACGATTTTGATTTATAATATGTGTATAGAGGAAAGTTGAGATTTTTGAAGTGAGTCGAAATGTATATATTATGTGGTTGAAAAATCGAGAATTTTACCCAAAAATTCGTGAAAAATCGAGAAATGTATCTTAAAGTTATGAGATCACTTTTATTGGATTGATAATAAAAAAGCCATTTTGATTAAAATTTACCTGTTGCTTTATCAAGTTTGACAATTTGTTTCTAATTTTCCTGAAATGTCGAAAATTTTTCCAAAACTTCTATTATTCTAACAGATTTTTTGAAAAGTTTACTAATTTTTTAAAATTTTGTCGATTTTTGTGGCTAGTTTTTTGAAAAATAGCAGACATGGTGCAAAATACATCTTTTATACCTTCCTCTTGATCAGGACAGGCCTGATACTTCGTAATTTTTATATTTAGTTGAAAATGTACGAAATAGAAAAATGAGAGCGAAAGGTAAAAAAGAATGCAATTTTGTGCACATTTTTGTTTTACGTTTTCAATTTAAAATGAAAAAACAAAACAGATGAAATGTTTGTTTTTGAATCTGTTTCTCAGATACATACATACCTAATACCTATACTTCTCATGCGATTTTTGGTTCTCCATTTTAAAATTTGTTTTGTTTCCTTAATTTTTTCCTACTGTTTTCTTCCACTTTTCCATTTGTGTGTTCAATGCAATAAAAATTAGTGGGAGATTGAATAATAAATTGGTTGCCAATAGAAAAGAAAAATAGTTGTCTAAATTTGATGGTAATTTTTTTCATGAAAATTCATTGGCATGGGGAAAGAGAGAATATAACAATTTTAAAAATGATTGAAATTTTATGCGAAACTCTTTAAATAATGTATCACCTGTGTAATTTTTTTTCCAAAAATGTTCCCTAATTTCGTGTTGGGAAGGTGTGATGGTACAGAAACTCGGAAAATTGATTATGGAGGGGTGGGTGGGTTAATCAGTAAATTGAATTTCGGTTTCAAACGATCTGATAAACATTTCATCTCCCCTTTTCAACTTAATTCTCATCCCTGTCCAATTACCCTTAAAATCTAACACTAACACCTATTATTCAAATATTTTTGGAAATTCACAAAAAGTTGGGAAATAGTCTTCGATGATTTTTTTATGGTAAAAGGATCCATTGTGAAACCATTTTAAAGTAATTTTTTCCTATTTCTTACAAGAAATTTAAATAAGGAAGGGGGAGGGGTAATCAGTAAATTGAATGTGTGTTTCAAACGATCTGATGAACATTTAATCCTCCCTCCTCTTCTACGCAACTGTCACCCCTGTTCAATAAATAACCTTTGAAGTCTAACTGTAGTGCCCTAGTACTAAGTATTCATAAATATCTTCGAAACTTCGTCAAAAATGGTGAGAAATTGTCCCTGATGATTTTTTAGGGTAAACGGATTCATTTTGAGATCATTTCAAACAATTTTTTTCAAGTACCTACCTAAAGATGAATAGTGAACATCAATAGCGTTTTTGGGGTTAAACAGTATTAGAACATTTTTTGTTAATTTTTCAATGTTTTTTGATAAGTTCATGGTCATTCAATTTCTCAAAAGAAGAGACGACCCCCCCCCCCCACACGTAGAGTGTACTATCGCCAAATTTCTTACCTGCTCATGTTCCGAATGATCTTTTCTGCTGATTGAAGAGTTAATTGAGCCAACTCGCAGAATCGCTGGAGTCGGCTGAGACCTTATACTGTCTTCGCGTTGACAAGAAGAATCTTCTCGACTTTCTTGTTTAGTTTTGGAGCTTTCTTCTTGGGACAAACGATCAAATTTGACGTATTATTCGATTGTACTCACAACTTTGAGATTATGCAATATTTTCTGTTGTGCTATTTCTTTACCTTCAGCGGAACTCGACAAATGCTGTAAGGGCAGTGTTGTAGCGGCAGTTGTTGATATGCGTTTCGCTTCTTTTTTCTGTTGCCTGGTGTATCTCCATATACGATACCTTTTCATCAGTCTTCGTTTACCACGTCGATATAAATGTGCGATGTATCTGTATAGGAATTTCATCAATCGTAAATATGTATTAAAAAAACGTAGTCGAATGATTACTGATTACTGCCAAGTACATACATGTAATAAATATATGTAGAATGAAAAGCTTCGCAAGCAGAATCTAAGCACTCAAACCAGTATGGGTCAGGTGTCCGAATATCGACCATCTTTTTAAATACTTGTCACCAAATTCGAATCGTTTGGGTTAATGCATGCATTGCATTTTCTAGTTCAAGTACCCAAAACGGTGGGGGCCAAAAAAGGGTTTTTAATATTTTTAATGAATTTTTTAGTAGAAGAATTCAAAATTTGAACTTCAAATTTTGAGTCCCTATAATTCCGATCACTCCCAGAAGTATGCCCCGTAATGTTCGAAGTTATTTTTATATTATTTTCCACGCTGATCACAAAAAAAGTAGTGAAAAAATTTCATCACTCAAGAATTTTTCACTATTTTAATTTTTGTTGGAACATTTTTTTACACTTTTTGATGACTTTTAACATTTCAAGTCAATTTTCTGAGCAAAGGAAGGGTTCAACGAAAATAAATGATTGGAACATAAATTGTAGAGCGTAAAATTTCCTTTCTGTTGAGTTCAATCAGAGATATTTTAGTTGAAAGTTTTAAGTTGAATTTTTTTTATTAAATTACTCAAAATTTAAGCCTTGTAGAAAAAAATTAATTGGACTCTACAGAAAGGAAATTTTGCGCTCTGCAATTCATGTTCTAGTTATATTTTTTTAGAGGCTCTATTTTCTCAGAAAATAAATTTTTTATAGGTAAGGAACCACATTTTCAACATTTCTCATTTGTAATAATGGAAATATCAAAGGCCACAAAATCAGAAATTTTTTCACGCGTAATTGATTCTGATTGGTGATTTTGACCTAATTTTTAGTGCTGAGTTCGAATACGATTTCAGTTTTACTCCACCCCGCCAGGATTTTCTATCATTTGAATTTTTATTCAAGAATTTGTTTTACATTTTTTGATGCAACTTTTAACCCTTGGAGTCGATTTTCTGAGCAAAGAAAGAATTTAAAAAAAAAAAGAATGGAATATGCGTAGAATTTCTTTTCTGTAAAGTCCAATTAGTTTTTTCTCAAGAGGCTTAGTTTTTGAAATACATTTCGATTAAAAAAAAAAGAAGTTGAATTTTAAACTGAAATATCTCGAAAGCTAAGCCTCCTAAGAAAAAACTAACTGTACTCAAGCGAAAGGAAATTTCACGCTTTTCAATTTATGTTCTATTCATTTTTTTCGTTGAACTTTCTTTGCTAAGAAAATTGACTTCAAGTGTCAAAAGTTTTCAAAAAGTGTAAAAAAAATGTTCAAAAAAAATTCAAATTGTAAAAAGTCCTTGGGCGATGGAATTTTTTCACTATCAATGCGAAAAATACTATGAAAATCACCCATTTAACTTCAAACAGCATTTTCTATGTCGACCAGTGTTATTGGCATAAATTCTCTGACATTTCAAATTGAATTACGAGTAGAAATGTGCACTTTCGAAATCAAGATTGTCACATTTCTGCGAAGTACAGTCGAAAGTACTGTATGGCGATTATATCTTGACTTTTTTTTTACAGTGATACCATTCTCTCATTTTTTTTATTTCGAGAAAAACGCTAAAAACTTAGTGTTCAACAAATATCCGGATATCCAAATACCAAATACTATTTGGATAAACATCCAAATATCCGGATAATATCCGGATATCACGGAAATTGCCGAACAGCTCCCGAAGACGTCCCGAAAAGGATTGAACTTTTCCGACAGCTTCCGAAAGTCGTCTACAAACCATTTCGCGAAATTTTAAATTTTCGTCCACCTCCTGCGCAGCGTTGCCCAATTTCAATTTTTTGTAATTTCATTTAGCACTCCTGGCGGAATTTTTTTTGACTAAGAGAATATCCAATGAAATTCCTTCTTTTCGATTATCCGGATATTTGGATCCTATTTGGATTATTCGGATATTTGTTGAACACTAAAAACTATTAGCCAGGTAATTTCTCGCTGTCATAGATTCGTTTATACCTCGATAGATAGTGGTTAGGGTCACAAAATAGAACCCAATATTTAAACAAAAAATGTTTCATCTCTGGAGCCAAGCTGTCGGTTTCAAGTTTCAAGTTTTTTATAAAACCATAAAAATAGAAGTCATAAAAAAGTGAAAAGTGGTCACCAATGCTAAAATTATGTAGGAAATGGGTACTTAACGTTCTATCACCCATATTACTGGAAAAAATCGTGATTTGAAATGTGTGAAATTTCATTTCAAATGACGATTTTTTCCAGTAATATGGGTGGTACTCTCTCATTCTGAATCAGTGAAAAGTCACTGATAAACAGTCAGAATTGCAGCACAGGAAAAATCAGCAAAATTCACTGATTTTCAGCGAATTTTCGCTGATTTCTCGAAGATTTTCACTGATTTTTCTGCTAATTTTATAAATTTTACTGACTTTTCAGTGAATTTTCACTGATTTTCCAGTGCTTTTTCTCACTGATTTGTTCTCATTGAAAATTTTTTCACTGATTTTTTCCTGTGCTGCAATTTTGACTATTTCTCAGTGATTTTCGATAATTTTCACTGATTTATAAATGAGAGAGTAGAACGTTAAGTACCCATGTCCTACATAATTTCAGCATTGGTGACCACTTTTCTCTTTTTTATAACCTCTATTTTTAATTCTCCATATAAAGAATTCCACAGCTGGCACCAACTAGCAACTTTGAAGCCTCGTGGCTCCTTCATTTTTCACTTTTATGCAAAACGGTTTGCACCAGTCGATTGCTGGTCACCAGATTAATGAAAAAAGGGCAAAAAGTCATAAATGAAAAATTTGGGAGAATTCCACCTTTGCTTTTGAGCCCCTCAATTTTTTAAAGAAAACAAATGTTTTGGTAACTCATTTTCTGTATAAATTTTTCCTGAAGCTTAAGAACCCCTAAAATTTAAAACTTTTTGTTCATTGGTAACCCTGTAAAAAGTGTCAAGATATAATCGCCAGACAGTATTGAAATTTTTTGTTTTGACTTCTGGTTTATGATTTTGGCCTCATTCAATTTTTCTATGGAAATAGAATATGAAAAAAATCGGTAGATCGAATCATTCTTCATCGAAATGAGGGGGGGGGATCCGATTTTCAGCAGTGGTCGAAATTCAGCAACTACTCTCAATGTTTGTTTAATTTCGCAAATGAAAATATTTTTTGAAATGGTTTGTTTGGTACAAGTTGCAAGCTCAAAAAGAGCCTCGAAGACGAATTACAAAACGAGGGGGTTCTGTTTTTGCGATACCTATTTACCTATATCGTTAGGGTGGTACACTGAACTCGCGATACATGCAGATGGGAACGACGGCGGTAAAGTTGGAATGTAATTAATCTTACGAATTCGAACAATACGTCGTGTTTACTTAATTATACGATAGTACACCTACAAAGAGACGAGCGCGGAAAGATACGCTCCCGAAACCAGCATCGAATGAACGTCGCGGCGCTGCGACGATGCTGAATCATCATTTACAACATTGTAGTTGGTAATATCACCATAGGATATGGGGTGGCATTGCGATGACGACGTTTTATCCACTCGCCACATCTTTTGGGAAAGGAGGCTGATTCCATTTGTTTTGGTTGCACATTCGTAAAGACGAGTTGGGCGCGTGAGATCTACTATACAATCTCATTTGTCAACGCGATGTTGGTTTTTTTCTCGCTCGGTATTCCATAAAAGAGAAAGCGAGACAGACCGAGAGAAGAGCACATCCGCCGCGCTGTTTGTACTATTGCACGGTTTGGCGCGAAATTAATCACTTTCTTATACGCAGCGGCGCGGTGTTCCCTCTTCACGCACCTTTTACACCGAATTCCACCAAAATTCCAGCCGTAAATATCGATGTTCGCTTGTATTCGTTGTATTTTGCGAGCTACTGTGCGCCACGAGCGAGATTAATGGCGTTTGTCGAAGCTATTCGCGTATTAAAATAGAGAGGACGGCTAGAACGAAGACGAAAACTAGCACGACTTACTTGATCATTTCGGCGTAGCAGGAATTTGGCTCGGAATTGTTGGTCGACGAAGCCAACGTGCTGGTTGAATGGTATCTGGCTCTTTCCAATCGCATTCGTTCCATTTCGCGTTTTTTAGTCTCCGAAAATTGAGTAGCTATTACGACTAGGCACAGGTTGATCATAAAAAACGACCCTATCTGCGTGAACAGAGTGAGAGAGAAAGCAAACAGCGAAATATCAGTCGAGCAATTCATATCTCCGGCGGTTGCCGCACAAAGTGAGAAAGGGTTCATCGGGGGACGATATAGTATTAATCTGGCAAAAATCTATACCTCATCGGTGTAAATATTTGCGGTACGTCGTGTAATCGTGGAAACTCAAGAAAGCTTCGAGCTTTTAATACACCGCCAATACGAGCTAGTGACGAATTCGAAATTAATGTTTGTATTGTGTTTACAAAGCGAAAAGTTTTAACAGCTTTGATGGTTTAGAATTAGGTGTATATAGTTTGTCGATGAAATATAATCGGCTTGTTTATAGTTTATACCTCCTCGTGGGAATCGTTTCTTCAGAAAAACACGATGCGCAAGAGGAATACGAATCGAAAAGTAGGTAAGGGTGATAATCCAATTATTCAAATCCAATATGGGATACGTAATTTTGTGAGAATTTCGAATGCCTGCGGGGTGTTTTGTTGATTTGTAACTAGATGCCGATGTCGAAGGGGGATTTTTTTTCTTGAGAAATTATGCCAGAAGTGAGATTTTCTTATTTTATCATGGAGAAATTGGTGTGGTTTATTTTAAGAGTTGATCGTTGCGAATGGGTTTGGATTTTAACAGTCCTGAAAATTAGTCATTTATTGGAACCTCTGAGCGAAATCAGGGTTATAGTTTTATTTAAATTTACAAATAGTTTGAAAATTTCCCAAAGAAGTTCTGAAAATGTGACATCAGGGTACCTAATGATCAAGCTAGGTAAAGCTGGTCAAGATAAGTCAATCTAGTCAGGCAAAGTCAAGCTTTTTGATTCAAAGGTCAAGCTTTTTTCAAAAATTGAAAAAATTTCTATTCACCCTTAATGAATAATTTTAATAAAAAAGAGCTCATTGTAATTTTTTAAAAGTATATTTTTGTTTAAAGATCTGTGTAAAAATTTTAATTTAGGAGCTCAATCATTGTAATTCTTTTTTGAATTATATTTGTTTGAAGTTTTCCGTAAAAATTAATTTTTTTGGAGTGGGAAGGGTGGCCCTTCAAAAAATCAAAAAAACCATGCAAAAATGTCATGCTAAGTCAAGCATTTTGCTCCCAACAATTTTTGTTAGACACCCTGGCCGTGTTTTCTTGAAAAGATGGAGGAGGGAGGGGGTTAAGCAGCAAAAAAATTTGTGTAGGAAATTAAAAAATTCGGAAAAAACGCTTCGAAGACAAGGTCTTTTTTCAATGTGTTTCATAAACATCCCCAAAAATGCTCGCGATAACTAATTCTGATAGAAAATTATTTTAATTTCTGCCCGCCGCGCCGGCGTGCAAAAAGAGCAGAGAGATGGACAGAAAAGAACAGAAATTCTCACTATCTGCTCATTTGGACCCAAATTGCGCGTTGAACGACCCTATTTGACCCCCCTGTTGCACGTTAAACGACCTTTTTTGACCCCCCCCTCCCCTCGTTGTGCGTGCATCGCGCGTGTCGGGTGTTTTTGATTTAAAGTTGGATTTTCAACTGAAATTTTCTGAAAAATTTGATAAAAGCCCTGAAAAGGAGGTTAACTTCAAAAATGAAAAATTTTGAAAAAAGAAAATCAAGATTTCCAAATCTTTGAGGTTTTTGGTCCTTTTTGGATTATTTGAGGGCGTGAAAGGGCCTTTAAACCAGCCTTTTTCAGATTTATATAAATTGATTTTTAAAAACGCTAAAAATTTTCATGAAAATCATTATAAACATAAAGTCTTCTGTGATTAATTGTTTAATTGTTTGAAATGGTGTTCAAACAGCAGGTCCAGCTCGAAAGACAGGGTTGGATAGAAGGATTGGCTTATCCTCTCGAAAATGGAATAATCGCAGTTTTAATTGAGAAAATTGGAGTTGAATTAAACAATTTTCAAAAATGATAACTTTTTTCCGGTAATTTGGTTTTGAATTTAAAAAAATTGGAAAAATTGTACGTTGAGTAAAAAAAATCACAAAAATTACTTCAGTCGGAAATTTTCCACCTTTCTTTCCCTTTTTCTCATTGACTAACTTTAGTTCGTTCCTGCCCAATGACAAAAATTTTTCCATCATTTTGACAAAGTTTCATTTTTTATCAATTTTAATTCATGTGATAAATTTTTTTTGAATTTTCATGACATTTGAACTTAACTTTCAGATCTTTAACCACATTTTCCACCAATTTTCATGGTATATTTTATATTCTTCATTGAATTGATATTTTTTTCTCGAAATTTTCATCAAATTTTATGTCGTTTTAACAAATTTTCAAATCGTTTGTACAAGTTTTCAATTTTTTTCCGAATTACTGCTGATTTTCATGTCATGTCGTATTATGCAGGGTGGGCCATTTTTAATGTTACTCGAATTTTAAAGTCACACCAAGGATACAGGAAGAGAGATTGGGTATTCGAGTTTGCGGCATTCGGTTGCTCATATTTTCAGATTTTTTTGTATCGGAAATTGTTTTCCAATTTTTTTCGGCTGTTATGGGGATAAACCCAGTGTAAATTACAAACCACAATAAAAAACACATGGAAAAGCTCAAAAAAATTATTAAAATTTTTTTTGGCTATAAGCTTCTGAATCCATTTCTGGAATTATTTTTACCTCAAATACAAAAATCTACCCTCTGGAGGTGGAGAGGTGGGACTAAAATCGAAGATTTTACAATTTTATAGCGTGAGGTATGTTTCTTAACTCGCTTAATCCATTTTCGAGGTCATTTTTACTTCAAATATGAAGCTTTACTCTCTGGAGTGAGAGAGAGGATTCAAAATTGAAAACTACTCGATGACAGTTTTCCAGTTTTGGTTCCTCCCTTACCCTTACAGATGACTTTTCACTTCTGGTGTAAAAATGACTCAAGAAATGGATTCAGGTAGTCTAAAAACGTAAATTTCCGACAAACAAAAAAATTTGAAAAAAATTTGTTTCGACTCAAAAAACTCTGAGGAATTGAATGCTGCAAATTCGAATACCTGTCTCTCTGTGTCTTTGGTGCGACTTTGTGTTTGGGTAACACAGGCATCATAGCGGGTCACTTTTTTCGACTTCAGTCACTTTTGGTTACTTTTCAGTTTTCACGTCTAGAAGGTCACTTTGGTTACTTTTCCCCCCTCAAAAGTCACGTTTAAAAATTCAAATTTTCGGGTTGAAATTGCTATTTTTCAAAATTCTTCAAGAAAAAAATAAAAGAATTGATATTTGCTAGTTTATTTGTGGTTTTCACGATGGAATTTAATAAATGAAATTATTCACGTCTTTTCAGTTGATTTATCTTTGAAATTTTTGCAGAAAAGTACTAAAAAAATTGACCCCTCCCCCCAGAAAAATGTAAAAAATTGCTCCTCTTCCTCCCCCCTCCGAAAAATTGAATTTTCGATTACTTTTGGTTACTTTTTGGTCACTTTTTGCTCAAAAAAAGTTACTAAAAGTTGCCTTTCTCTTCAAAAATTTTGCTGATGCCTGGTAACATTATAAATGGCCCACTCTATATGGACGCATGTATGAATAGAAGGTTGCCTTTCAATAATCTTTCTGAAATAGGTTCAAAAAAGTTTCAACATTTATTTCGAAATAATCGAAACTGTTTTAGCTGAAATAATTGCATGAATGGAATTTTTGTGAAATTAACGTTACTTTTGACGTTGATCAACTTCACTTAATTTTTAAATTTACATAATTATGTATTCGTTGATCGTAACGTATCTACATATTTCGTTTTTTTTTTTTCAATTATTAAATAAAATGAAACAAAATCTAGTAACTTCCGGAACCGATGTTACTCATTTATAACTGTCAAGCTTATTTGCATATTAAATATACCAGATTGTGATATGTATAATTTTATTTTTCTCTGTCAGAGTTTTTTTTTCAGTGCCAGGAGTCATGTATACTTAATGGATTCGAAAACTTTTCCGATAAAGTACAACCAACGTATGTTTTTCGTTTTCGTCGATAATTTGACATTAAAAATGCGAATATTTTTCTTCGGACAAGGTTGACATTTCCAAGTCCCAGTGTAGTGCGATGGTACACTCGCAATATAACGCTATCGTATTTATGCAGTTCACTTACCACAATGAGCAATACAAAATAGATCCAATCCCAGAAGGAATGCGCGTCTTGAACGTAGTACATAATATCAACCCATCCTTCTAAGCTGATTACCTGTAATTTTACAAATGAAATATTATTCGGCTCGGTATACTTTGAAGTTTATTCTGTTTGAGTTTCGGAAAACGCAGTCAGTCAGCTCTGATGTACGTAAACTTTCATTAAAACTTTGAAACAAGTAATATTTAAGCTGCTGCGAGGTACATTCGAATATATACGCGATGTGCAGCAGTCGGAGGGAAATAGATTCGTATGCCTGTCGTATGTTGCTAGATAGGTAGCTAGCTAGGTATATATATAGAGTATTATAGACTGGTGTATTTGCCTTGTTAAATCTATACTCTTATGCCGAGGAAAGCGAACATTTCAAGTTCATTTGTTGGTTTACAAACGCCAGAAGCGAAAAAGTTTACGAAAACGTCGGATGAATAATAATGACAGCAACAAGTTCATCCGAATCGATTTTATGTAAACGAGAAATGTACCTATATGTACGAGTGTATTTTAATGACCTAAATATTATTGTTATATTTTCGTATAATATGGTCCATTTGACGTGGATGACATTTTCAAACGACGTAGTTGGTTTTATCGCGGAAATGTTTTTTTTTTGTGTTGGAGAAAAAAGCTGAAAAAGTAAGAAAGGGTGGTTTGGTTGCCGAAATTGTTCATTTGTTGAAAAATAATTGAATGTTCATCGCTCAAGTATACATTTTTCAAAAAATAATATTCGTTGGAAAATATCTTCTGTAGATAGATTACTCACCACAAATATAGCGACCCACGCTAGACCGATATTATCGAACGAGATGGTCCCTTGGAACGGATTCTGACCTTGGGATTTGCAGTCTGTATAGTATTGATTCCAATTGACGCAGGATTCATTGTTGGGGTTAATGATGGACCAAGCCTGGGCTGTATCGTTGCACTGTATTCCGTTGAACTTGTAAGGTGGAATATTGCTGCAAGTGTGCATACCATTGGCATCCGGTTGCGAGCATATGTAGTCCCGGTCTTGATCTTTGTATTGGTAATATGGCGGAAGATCTCTGTAAATGTAGATGCGAATAAATATCGGTGTAAGATTCGGAAAAAAAAATTCTGGAAAATTAAGGTAATTCGGGATCCAAATAACAGGGTGTTTACGAGTCGCAAAAGTTGCGAAAAAGTCGCGAAATTGACCCAAAATTCATTAAAAGTCGCGAATTTTTTCCAAATTACTTGAATTTTCGCTCGCGCTCATAAATTTACAGAAGTTGTTCTTCAATTACATATAAACCTTCGTCCCTTTTATTCCAGACAATTGAATATTTTGAAGCGGAAAAATATGTCCTTCTGAGAGACTAAATAGCGATCAAGATTGCAATTTTCAAAAAATTTTCAGTTTTTTTGGAAAAGAGGGCATCGTTTCCATTTTCTGGAAAATCTGGGAAAATCTGAGAATTTTCACTGGGATTTTTTAAAAATTCAGGGGGAGAAATAATTTAGAAATATGTTTCTTTGTTGCTGTTTTTATAATAATTTCTTCAAAAAATAATGTCGCCCTCGCCTCGCTCGGACCAAATAATCACATCATTATATTGGTAATCTGCGAATGCTTCAAACTTCTCATGATTTTTTTTCTCAATTTTAGGTTCAGAATCCGCGAAGTCGTATCATGCCAGATTTCCATCATGTTAAAAATACCTTGTTGAATGCTCAATAGACATCCAACAATTTTATCCATTCTAGCATGATTTTTCGTAAAAATGTCCACCATCACTTCGTTCGGGCAGTAACATAAAATGACCCACTTTTAGGAAATTTTAGTAAAAAAATTGTCTTCTTTTGACTCTTTTTCTTTTGACCCTAGTTTTTTTTCACTGTTCCACCTCGAGCTGTACATTACAAGAATAAATTGATTCTGCCGCTTCCATTCTTCATAAATGTTATACATTTGTATTCCTCATACAATGGAGTGAAATCTTTAAAAAAAATGTTACTTTTTCACCAATTTTGGGTAAGTTTAGGAATTTTGAAAAGTTACATAAGGGCTATTCCATACTAAAACGGACCAAAAATGAAGTCGGGTCTTCCGATTTCGCTCAAATTTTTTTTACGAGTTCCCCTTGGTGGTATATTCACAAAACCACGATCATTTTTTTTCTAACCCTCAAGGGGGCGGAGGGGCAGGCCTCGAAAATTTTATGCAATTGCGATTTTTAGCAAAACGGCTCAACTTTGAAGGCTCATATCTCGAGATAGGTGGTACTTGGGAGAACACTGTTTGCAGGGTCGGAAAGAGAATTGATAGGAGATTCAAACGCGATAATAACATTTTGAAAAGCTCAAAGTTGAACTTTGGCAGTGAAAGCTCAACTTTCATGACGAAAACAAAGTATGAAAGCTACCATTTAAAAATCTGAAAAAATTACTGTAAGTAGTGCTTTTCACCCTCTCTTCAACCAACAAATTTTCAAGATGGAGTCTCTGAACCCTGGGGGGTAGAAGGGGTCCACAATTTTGACCAAAATTCAAAAAAATCGAAAAAGTGGAGTAACCCATCGATTACCACTAATTCGAGGGCGCTGATTTCGAATATGTACTTAGTTTTTTGATTCGACCCCTCTGAATCCCCCTTCAGCCCCCTTGATTGGGTCAAAATTCAAAAAAATGAAAAATAACGTGTGGCATATCGTTTGATAGGTTTTTGAGGGCCCTGAGTTCGAATATTTACTTATTTTTTGGATTTGACCCTCCAGTGTCCCCCTAGCCCCCCAATTTTGGGAAAAAGTATGTTAAGGAATGAAAATATCGTGTGACGTATCGATTCCAACTAATGTGAGGGCGTAGAATTCGAATATCGACTTACTTTTGTGATCTGAGGACTTCCTCCCCCGTGCGCTGACCCACCCCTCCACCGTATTTTTTTACTCATTTGCTGTTTAAATATGGACTCGTATATGTATGCAATATAGAAATAAAACCTGGAATTCTAGTAACGAACTATTATTTAATAAAATTTCAAAAGTGAAGTGGTATAAACATATTCGATGAAGTGAACTTAAATGCTACACTATTAGGGAATACAAAATCGAGTTTTTAGGAGTGTTGTTGCTATTACTGGAGGGGGGTGGGTCAGCGCACGGGGGAGGAAGTCCTCAGATCACAAAAGTAAGTCGATATTCGAATTCTACGCCCTCACATTAGTTGGAATCGATACGTCACACGATATTTTCATTCCTTAACATACTTTTTCCCAAAATTGGGGGGAGCTAGGGGGACACTGGAGGGTCAAATCCAAAAAATAAGTAAATATTCGAACTCAGGGCCCTCAAAAACCTATCAAACGATATGCCACACGTTATTTTTCATTTTTTTGAATTTTGACCCAATCAAGGGGGCTGAAGGGGGGTTCAGAGGGGTCGAATCCAAAAACTAAGTACATATTCGAAATCAGCGCCCTCGAATTAGTGGTAATCGATGGGTTTCTCCACTTTTTCGATTTTTTTGAATTTTGGTCAAAATTGTGGACCCCTTCTACCCCCCAGGGGTTCAGAGACTCCATCTTGAAAATTTGTTGGTTGAAGAGAGGGTGAAAAGCACTACTTACAGTAATTTTTTCAGATTTTTAAATGGTAGCTTTCATACTTTGTTTTCGTCATGAAAGTTGAGCTTTCACTGCCAAAGTTCAACTTTGAGCTTTTCAAAATGTTATTATCGCGTTTGAATCTCCTATCAATTCTCTTTCCGACCCTGCAAACAGTGTTCTCCCAAGTACCACCTATCTCGAGATATGAGCCTTCAAAGTTGAGCCGTTTTGCTAAAAATCGCAATTGCATAAAATTTTCGAGGCCTGCCCCTCCGCCCCCTTGAGGGTTAGAAAAAAAATGATCGTGGTTTTGTGAATAGACCACCAAGGGGAACTCGTAAAAAAAATTTGAGCGAAATCGGAAGACTCGACTTCATTTTTGGTCCGTTTTAGTATGGAATAGCCCATAATGTGTTCATTTTTTTATTATTTCGACTTAAAATACGCATTTCTTTTCGAGTTGTAATTTTTTCTGTAATAATTTTTTTCTCGTTGATTATTTTTTTGGGGAAGGGAAGGGAGGGGAGGGGAGGGGGGTAAATTAAGAGGTAGATACCATGGAAAAAAGTTGCGAATTTTTGATTTTAAAAATCTGTAGACACCCTGAAATAATTGATTATGAATGTGGGTTGCTGATTTCAAATTTGTCATTAGTTTTTCGATTTGAACCCCCTAAATGTCCTTAGGGACATGAGGGGGCCAACATTTTAAATTTGGCTACTGAATTTTTTCATTTCTATTTGTTTTACCGACTTAATCAGTTCAATATTTTTATTTTCATTACAGTTTCTTGGTTAATTTTCCAAGTTTCTATTTTTGTTTATTTATTTATTTTCATTTCAGTTTTTGGTTTATTTTACCAAATTTCCCATTATGAAAAAGTCTTTACTATTTTTATTCTGTGTAAGGTATTTTTTTTTCTCCTGTCATATCATACTCTCTGACCCACAGCAATCTTTCACAGCAGCTTGTAGAAACTGGAATTTATCATCCAACATCAAATCTCGGTCAATATCCTTAATTGAAAAGGAAAATAATAAAATTCAGCTCATTACGCCGTCCAAGGGTCAACATAACAATAACAACGATATTCAGAAGACTGAAAATGTAACAAAAATGAAAAAATACCCAACGAAATAGAATCAACGAAGGCCGAAGACGCTTAGCAAACCGTTACACTTTGTTTATCTGCATAATAATAGCCTAAGCAGTTTTTCGCTTGTTTTTTTTTTTATTACGTTATCGATAATAATCATGTGGTGGCGCCGAGTCGCTACAATATTTCCACCGCATATCCCATCATAAAAGGAGGTTAGTCGGTTCTTCCCTGCATCCCTGTCCTAAGATTTTCCCGTATTTTCACTTAATATCCGTGTAAATTCTATAGATGTAAAATGGTTCGAGAAAAAAAAACCGTTTTACACATATACATTATACAAGCATATCTGTTTTGCACAAATTCAACGATAACATCAACGCAGTATAATAATGGTGTTGAATTACATACTTGGTTGTGAAAACTTTTTTCTTCTTCAGAATTGTTGATTATTTATAACTAAAGCGAACAAATTTAAGGGAACCAGATAAATAGGAGATGAAAAAATCGAATTTTTTTAGAGTAGTCCTTCATGGATGGATAAATGTCAAAACCAACGATTACCTCAATAATTCCAGTCAACCTATCGCCCAAAAAATGACAAATTCCAGAAAACAAATGATTTCTTGACAAAACTACTTCCTGAAAAAGTTACGATGGGGTGATTTTTTTTCAACGCTGCCTTCCCTTTGGCTCACAATCCTGCACAGCTCTGAGCATCGGTATTTTTTGAATTTTTGGTGGCGATGGAAAAAGTTAAAGTTTGAACTTTTTCCATCGCCACCAAAAATTAAAAAATAAATACTCAGAGCTTTGCAGAATTGTGAGCCAAAGGGAAGGCAGTGTTGAAAAAAAAAATAATTCACCCCAAAATATGGAGAAAATGACAAAGGTGTTTTTTAGCTTTGAAAAGCTGAACTTTTTTTTGGAAATTGAAATTTTTTATTTTGAAAGCTCTTTTCTGAAAAGTTTCTTCTGCATGTTTTTGCCCTATTATTTTTTCAGAACTATCTGATAGATTTTTTTTTTCTACTATGTACAGCAAAGTTTTCTTTGTGATTTAACAGAGGGCTTAGGAAAATTCCAAATTGATCCCAAAAATGTCGTTCATCAACTCAAAATCACTGCAGTATTATGTGAATCAATTCAACGTAAAAACACAAAAAATCGACTATCCTCCTGTTGAATTACCAAAAAAAAAAAATTCTGAATATATACTCTAGTATAATCGCGTTATGTAAAAAAAAGAAATCCGCTCGATCGGAATGTTAAAAGCAATCTGATGATTGATCCTTAATCTAGGCTGTATAATGAACGAATTTAGCTTGGGTGCCATTTTTCTAACCCCTTTCCCTCCCGAGGATCCACCCCCTTTTCTTGAAATCGTTGTAACTCCGGATGATTTCATCCGATTTCGATTTTTTTCGACTCTAATGGCAGCTAAAAAGGTTTTGCACATTTTTTGTTATTACAAAAATTTCGAAAAACCAATTACTGGGTCGTCAAATTTCCAAAAACAGTCATAAATAATGTTCAAATTTTCGTTTTTTTCGAAAACACCAATTTCTTTGACCAAAAATTAAGGGTGAAAAACGCAATTATTTTTCCAATATTTACAGTATTTTTGGAAATGATGGAAATACGAAGCTGAAAGTACCTAAAATTATACTAGTGAAGAGTAATTTTTTTGTACATGCTGGTAGGGTACCTATTTCAAAAAAAGTCACCGCAAGAATTTCAATCCCTACCGTTAGTTATAAGGGAGGTTATTGAATACTGCATTTAAAAAATCGAGGTTGTGTGAAAAAAAAGTACTTTAAAAGCGATGTTATTGCTGATTATTGGTGATACGAAACATTTCATTGCGTCGCTCGTAAGGATTCAAAAACGATATTTTCAGCTTCGTATTTCCATCATTTCCAAAAATACTGTAAATATTGGAAAAATAGGCGTTTTCCACCCTTAATTTTTGGGCATAGAAGTAGGTGTTTTCGAAAAAAACCGAACCTGCCTGATAGGAAATTACACGTAGAACATGATTGTTCATAACCATTTTTCGATTTTGAGGCTTATTTGAGGAGATATTCGCAAAAGTTTCGATTTTTTCAAAAACTACTGTAAATTGTTGAAAAATGGGTGTTTTTACCCTTAATTTTTGGTCAAGGCAGTGAGTGTTTTTTAAAAAACAAAAAAAACTTTCTGATAGAAAATTACACGTAGAACAAGATTGTTCATAACTATTTTTCGTTTTTTAGGCTTTTTTGAGGAGATATTCACGAAAAACCGGTTTTCAGCCGACATTTACCCCTTCCCTGGGGGTAGCGGAGGGTTTTGAGGGTGTCCATTTTAGTATGTTGTGTAGTGGACCATTCAGAACGTAAAACACGAAAAAAAAAAATCAGGATTGAATTTTTGTGGTGTTTGGTACATTTTTTCTCTTATTTGTCTGGACTACAAGGCAATGTTGAAAAATAATAAACACCTCAGTTGTAATTTTTTCAAGAAGTAGTTTTGTCGAGAAATCATTTTGTTTTCTAGAATTTACAATATTATCTGAGCATGACAGATTACTGTGTGCATTCTCTATAAAAAAAAAATCGATTTTTTCATTCCCCATAAACTCCACTCCTCCCCCCTTCCCCTTCCCCTCTAAAAATTGATTTCTGACATATTTCAGAGCAACCAGAAGAAGAATCAATCCAAAAAATTCCATAATTTTAAATCCGAAATTAATTTTTTCAGACACATGAAAATCAATTTTCGTAGCCGAATATCATTTCCGATAATTTACGCGGATACGACCGACTGTACACATAAATTAGAGAGTATTACGATGATACGATAACGAGCGTGTCAAATTCGTTGATTAAAATGCATCTATTCTGTTTTCGTCTCGACTCTGCTAGTTCATATTATAACAAATAAATCATCCCTGGAAGGAATTTAATCATGCTAAAATCTAGTCCTTGTGCGACCCGAATAAGTTATTATTTTAATACAAGTTGAATTAGTCAATTGAATATCCTTGCTTCCTCGTTTGCTTTCGAGAGTGCTTTCATTACGACCTAGCTCAAAATAAACATCTTTGTTAAAAGTCACAACAGATCAAACAGATCACACCACGAACTTTTAAATGTACTTATTCGGAAAATAACCGAAACTGGCAATAAGATCACTTCTATCGTTCTCTCAAACCAACAACGCAAAAAAACCTACACAAAAATTCGCCACTTTCTCGCATTATTCATTATCAAGCAAGAAAAAATTTCCACAACGAATCTCTTTATACGAGCTAATTTTACTAATAAAAAACGTCGTCTTATTTGTAAAACTACAAACTGTGTACTGTATCTCGGTTTCACGACGATATCGTCTACATCAAAGGGCCAGCAAAAGCATTCAGACCAGTGTTTTTTTACGCCCTTTCAACTCCTTTCTTTTATCGTCGTCGATGTAAATTGTAAACATCGCGTCGTCGAAGTAATTATAGCCAAAGTCAATGCCGATGCTTGCTTTGTAATTAGTTTATACAACCGAAGATTAGGTATACGCGTCTATTTTATCGATTTGTTTTTCTACTCCATCTCTTAGTTTGGTTTGGTGGTTCCGAACCCGACGATGATGGATTTTCTCAGCGTTTTATGCTGTTTTCAATTTGTGTTCATTCCGTTCGCCCTTTGCCGGCTTCATAAGCCTATTTATTTTTTCGAATTGGATTTTCATATTTTATTTTACTTTCAATTCGCATACATGTTCTTTCAAGCAAATTTACAGAGAAATTTAATTTAAATTGATAAATCGACTCGATTTTATTGAAAAATAATTTAAATTAATTTTTATTCTATCGAATAAATGTTTTTGAAAGGAGTGAAATTAAAACATGAAATAATTATTCGAGTTTTAATAAAAGAAATCAATTTAAAGAAATCGCAAAAAATATAGTCAAATATTGAAAATAATAATAGCGAAATTCAAAAATCAAATTACAAAAATTTATACCAAAACAACGCCGTGATAAATTTCATATTCGATATTATTCGCCATAAATACGCATTTTCTCGCTCGCGAACCCAGTAGGTTTTTCACGAACGAAGAATATACGCGTAATTCGCAAATAAACGTATTGGAAACGGATGAGAAAGGCAGGGAGAGATCGACGAAGCAACACAGCCCCAAGATAGGATGGGTTTTCAGTAATAGGATAAAAATTTCCTTTATTCGAGAAATACATTTATATTCGTTTCGGAGACGATATAAGTGATTGTGATAGATTTTAATATTTTTCGGTAATTTTTTTTCTTTAAAGCTTTCTCCCTGCCGTTCATTTTGAATCAAACGACCGAACACGGTTGGAGGGGGAAAATGGTAAACACGACGAAGGATATATGAGTGCTGCGGAGTTATTCCGAACGTATATTTCTCATTTCCTCTTCGCTTCTCTTTCCACTCGGGCAAAGGCTTATATAAAAAGAGAAAACGTGTCGGTTCTTGGAAAAGTTTTTCTTTTTTTATTATTAAATAATCGATTCGCCGAAAAAAGGGAACTCGAATTAAAAAAAAGAAAAGTAGAAATAGAAGTAGAAAAAAGAAAGTAATCAAAAACAGATGTAACGAAGTGAATTTCATATCGTTAGCTCGACTTTTCTTTTCTTTCGGCTGGAACATTTATCGAAATTGATACTACGACTATACAGTGTAGCCGATTAATATTCCGCTCGAGAGGAGAAGGAAAAAAAAAGAAACCCGGAGAGAACGAAATGAACGTTATTTTATTTGAGAAAAAAATCAATTGACTTGCATTTTCATAAATGAACGTTTTAGGAGAAAAATGAGTATAGAATAATTATTGGGTGTTTTTCGTTCCTGTTTTAATACGTTTTTTACTTGTAAAATGGAAAAAGTATGTTCCAGTAACACTTGGTGTATGGGATGGTAACATCAAACAAAATAATATTTCGGTTTAAATGATTGATTTCATTAGGTGTTGGCAAAAGTATGGAATGACGATTTACGACAAAGCATTCGATCAATTTTGAAATCATGTGCATTTCTTTCACTCCCCCCCCCCCTTTGAATGGGATCGGATTACAAGGAAACCATTATTTTTTTTAATTTTCGAATTTTTTTTTGAGAAGTACCAAAATCGAAAAAATTTGAAATTTTTTAATAATTTGTAATCAATAAAGGATGAGCTCAAATTTTTTGAAGGGATTTCATTATTTGTTGGGCGTTTTTATTTTTTACGGAGCAATTTTTGAGTTCTGGAATTTTCAAATCACCCCAATATCTACGAATACCAGTCAACAATCTGGACCCAAAAATAATAATGTTCAATTAGAAGTAGTATACTAATATTGGGTAAGTTCCAGAATAAGAGGAACTTTAAGTGAAAAACTTTCATATAATTCCTGTTGAAAAAAGCTCACATCTTTTTCACATTGAAATTTAAACAAGATTTCAACTGCAAAATATTCTCACATACTTTTCACTTCAATATATTTTCACATAAGAAATATTTTCACATCAAACCATTTTTCTTGTATTTAGTTATCCTCACATCTTTTTCACATCTCTTGAAACCTTCATTTAAAATGCAAAATGAATTGCATAATTTCAAAAAAAAAATAGGTAAAACCGCCTGTTCTATATCACTTTACAATACACATGTATAGTAGTTGATGGTCCTACGGAGCTGCTGCCCTCGTAATAGTTTGATACTGGGAAACCAGCACTATAGGCGAGAATGTAACCGTACGGCGTGCGCGCGTTGACTACTATACCAGTGTAAGTATATGAATTGGGAACTTCCCATTCAGATAGCTTAATAGGTAGGTGATTGAGAGATTCCCAAGAAGTGTAATAGAACAGGCGGTTTTACCAATTTCTTTTTGAAATTATGCAATTCCTTTTGCATTTCAAATTAAGGTTTCAAGAGATGTGAAAAAGGTGTGAGGATAAATAGATACAAAAAAGATGGGTTGATTTGATGTGAAGAAGATGTGAAAATACATTGAAGTGAAAAGAATGTTTAATTATTTCACTCCAGAATAAGAGGAACTTTAAGTGAAAAAGTCTCACATGAAGACCTCACGGGAAGAACGGGTTAACTGAAATTTTATAAATTTTGCAGGAGAACGTTTTAAAGATAATGTTGAAGTGGAACTGAAAAAAATGGGGTTTCAAGTTTTTTTTTTTTTTATTTCTTTCAAAATGTCAATTAGAATCATTTTACATCAGCAAATATTGCTCAACAGTTTTTTAAAAGCTTCAAAGTCACTCAACACCCAACGTGTTTGAACAACATTCTGAGAAGTTAACCCGTTCTTTCCGTGTAAGGGCCTCAATTAACCCGTTCTTTCCGTGTTTTCTTAAAATTAACATATTTTTTCTCTGAAATTAATCAGTTTTTTCCACCTATGAGTTATCTTTTGTTGAATTATGATTTTTTTTACATGTTCACAACAATAAATCAACTACTTATTTAAAAAACAAAAATCAGCTTTTTGTACATTTTTTTCTTTGTTTAGAGTAGTTAACCCGTTCTTTCCGTGTTTTTAATTTCTTGAAAATTCTTTTTTGCTTTTATTGACAAAATTTGAAAACTTCGACATTTTTCATATAAACCACATAAAAGTACATGGTTTATTGTACACAATGGCACAAAAAAGTCATTTTTGAAAAAACCCTCAATTAACCCGTTCTTTCCGTGAGGTCTTCACATAATTCCTGATGAAAAAAACTCACATCTTTTTCACATTGAAATTTAAACAAGATTTCAACTGCAAAATATTCTCACATCATTTACTCTTTGAATTCATCTCACCTTGAAAAAATCTCACTTCTTTTTCACTTCATATTTCAAACAAGATCTCAACTGCAAAAATTCTCTCTACATTTATACTTTGATTTCTTAAACAAGCTATCAAGTGAAATAATTTTACATAAGAAATATTTTCACATCGTTTTCACATCAAACCATTTTTCTTGTATTTAGTTATCCTCACATCTTTTTCACATCTCTTGAAACCTTCATTTAAAATGCAAAATGAATTGCATAATTTCAAAAAAAATTTGGTAAAACCGCCTGTTCTATATCACTTTACAATACACATGTGTAGTAGTTGATAGTCCTACGGAGCTGCTGCCCTCGTAATAGTATGAAACTGGGAAACCAGCGCTATAGGCGAGAATGTAACCGTACGGCGTGCGCGCGTTGACTACTATACCAGTGTAAGATGAATTGGGAACTTCCCATTCAGATAGCTTCATAGGTAGATGAATGGGGGGTTCCCAAGAAGTGTAATAGAACAGGTGGTTTTACTTTTTTTTTTTTTTTTGAAATTATGCAATTCATTTTGCATTTTAAATGCAGGTTTCAAGAGATGTGAAAACGATGTGAAAATATTTCTTGTGTGAAAAAAGATGTAAAAATATAGGTATTGAAGTGAAATAGTCCAGTCAAATTAGCTCATATGAGAACCTAACTTGGAACAAATTGGTGGAAATTTTTTTTTTGCGTCAAAGTGCTCAGGAAGGGACCCTAATCAACATACAAAAACCCCACCAAAATCTGCGTGGAGCATTTCCCCCTAGGTCCACATTTTTGCCCCCAAATTCAGTTTTTTACGTTTTTCTTGTTTCCTTTCGTTTTTTTTGAAAATGTTGTTCTATACAATTTTAAAGAGCGTAAAATTTTACATAAAATTGATTCTATGAAAATTTTTGTACGACTCTCCCAACGCGAGATACGCCCCTCCCCATTATACCATTGATTCTTCATTATCTAAAAATTGCTGTTTTAGCGATGTTTTTTGAAAAAACTTTATAAAATAATCTCATTTCTTCAGTGTGGTTGTGTGGTATATGATGTTAGAAGCATTATTGTTTTTACAAGGGGCATGAGTTCATTTATTAACCCCTCACCCCTATATGAACAGTAATGCCTACCACAGATATGTAGTATAGTCGCAAACTGTAAATTTTTCAGGGAAGTGACTTTTGATAAAAAATTTTAGAAAACGGGAGCCACTCGAAATTTACCGTAGGGGAAGGTGATGGGTGGTATTTTGAGGCTCCATCCCCCCCCCCATGTGGTAATGTTGAGCGAAATCGGCATTCTTAATAGAGTCGATTTCATATATTTCTACCTTCCACAAACCGAATATACCATTACTTTTGAAATCCGATAACTAGAAGTGCCTCAAACTTAAAACTACCCCCTCCCCCCTATTCACCAATATTTATGAAAAATATCCAAAAATCATAGTTTTTAGCCCCTACATGACAAGTCGACACATTGGCTAATAAATTTAGGTATTTGTGAGTACGCCCAGGATCTTGGTCGAGGAGATGTGGGTATCTAGAATTTCAAAATGTTTATGTCAGCGATTTCGAACCACCTATCTCCTCAACCACGATTCTGGGTGCACTCACACATACCTACTTATTAGCTAAGGCGTAGACTTGTCACTTCTGCAATTCTAAATAATTCAAAATTCTTTATGCAATGTTCAGAGATCAAAATATAAAAAAAAGAATTGTAGAAAACTAGAAATTATTAACAATATTATGACACCTCCCACTCCGCCCCATTAAGACGTGTGAAGCTCGAATGTGAGTCTGTAGAATGTGTTTGACTTCGACTATTATATCCGAATATAGTATTGAAAATTCGTTCCTGGCCGTTGCGCGAGGTGTTTGAGGTAGGGACAAAAACCGTGTTTTTCGGATATTTTTTATAAATATTGGTAAGAAGGGGGGAGGGGTAGTTTTAAGTTTGAGGCACTTCTAGTTATCGGATTTCAAAAGTAATGGCAATGGCATATTCGGTTTGTAGAAGGTAGAACTATATGAAATCGACTCTAAGAATGCCGATTTCGCTCAACCTTACCACATGGGGGGATGGAGCCTCAAAATACCACCCACTCACATTCCCCTACGGTAAATTTCGAGTGGCTCCCGTTTTCTAAAATTTTGTTCTGGTCTTGTTGTTCATCATACCAACTTTCACGGTTCTTTTATCAAAAGTCACTTCCTTGAAAAATTTACAGTTTGCGACTATACTACATATCTGTGTTAGGCATTACTGTTCATATAGGGGTGAGGGGTTAATAAATGAACTCATGCCCCTTGTAAAAACAGTAATGCTTCTAGCATCATATACCACACAACCACACTGAAGAAATGAGATTATTTTATAAAGTTTTTTCAAAAAACATCGCTAAAACAGCAATTTTTAGATAATGAAGAATCAATGGTACAATGGGGAGGGGCGTATCTCGCGTTGGGAGAGTCGTACAAAAATTTTCATAGAATCAATTTTATGTAAAATTTTACGCTCTTTAAAATTGTATAGAACAACATTTTCAAAAAAAACGAAAGGAAACGAGAAAAACGTAAAAAACTGAATTTGGGGGCAAAAATGTGGACCTAGGGGGAAATGCTCCACGCAGATTTTGGTGGGGTTTTTGTATGTTGATTAGGGTCCCTTCCTGAGCACTTTGACGCAAAAAAAAAAATTCCACCAATTTGTTCCAAGTGAAATCCTTATTTGACTGGACTAAAAAGTATGTGAGATTATTTCACTCTTGATAGCTTGTTTAAGAAATCAAAGTATAAATGTGGAGAGAATTTTTGAAGTTGAGATCTTGGTTGAAATATGAAGTGAAAAAGATGTGAGATTTTTTCAAGGTTAGATGAATTCAAAGTGTAAATGATGTGAGAATATTTTGCAGTTGAAATCTTGTTTTAGTTTCAATGTGAACAAGATGTGAGCTTTTTTCATCAGGAATTATGTGAAAGTTTTTCACTTAAAGTTCCTCTTATTCTGGAACTTACATTAGTATCAGGCATGTTTCTTTGGTCACTTTTTTCATCAAAAGTCACTAAAGTTACTTTTTTCATCAAAAAGGTCACTTTTAGTGACTTTTGTTCAGTTTTTGTAACTTTCCCCGCCAAAAATTGAAAAAATTGAAAAAAATGAAAACCCGATTTTTTTTCCTTGTAAAAAGTTGAATATTCAGGGTGTCTACCGGTTGCGAAAGTCGCGAAAAAGTCGCGAAATTGACCCAAAACTCATCAAAAGTCGCGAATTCTTCAGAAATTACTTGAATTTTTTTCGCCTTGTACAAAACAAAAAAAGTAAAGAAATTTCACCTTTTTGAACATTTTTTCCAAAAATTTTCGCCCTCGCTTCGCTCGGGCTCATAATTTTTTTAAACCTATTCTTAAATTATAAACCTTCTTCCCCTTTATTTCTAACAATATTAAATTTTTTCTGTAATGATTTTGACCTCGTTGATTGGGAGAGGGGGTGTCAAATTGAGAGGTAGATACTAGATATGTATGTACCTTAGAAATAAGTCGCGAAATTTGATTTTGAAAAATCGGTAGACACCCTGAAGGTTCATCAGTCCAGCGCAAAAATCCGTATAAGTCAAAATCGAATTGTTTCATAACTTTTTTTCCATCTCGTAATGGAAAGAAGTTGTACAAAAGGTTTGAGTAGGTACATATAATGTTTTGTTTTTAAGACATTTTTTTTTTTTAAACCCTTCCCTGGGTTTAGACATCAAGGTCTATCAGCCCATTTACAGTTGAACAATTATTTACATTAGAATCGAATTGTAGCTCCGGAGTATGATGTAACCTGCTGAAAGAAATTGCCCAGAGCTGAGAATATTATTTTATTAGGTGAACTTAGTAGTGAGAGAGCAGAGAGAGGGGCCATTGCTCCTTCCTCAATTGGGATATGGTAAAGCTTTTGTCTAAACTGGATAATGGAAGGTCTTTCATTGTTTGAAACAGCCATTTATTTTTGTTTATTTTAAAGCTAATAAAAACAATCATATAAAACTGTAGCTTTACGTAAAGCTCTTCTAACTTGATTCAGGTATACTGGACTGTGTGAACCAGGTCGAATGATCACAGTATTGATTATGATTAGGTACTGGTCTTATAAAAAAATTGTTTTGTAAATTCGATAAATTTCTTCGTATATTGACATCTCATGATCGTCGATACAATAAAAGTATAAAAAATATTTGCGGCAAACAGAGTATGCAATTTCATGTCCATCAATTATATTTGTTAATGTAATGCTTTCGTCGAGTTGGCATGATTTACCCAACCTCAAGGACTGAATCACCGAGTGGGTCGTTTCTGGTGGCGGGAATTTCATAAACTATTCCTTGGATGACTAATCAAAAGTCATCTCCAGTTATAGCACTTTTCCAAAATTCCATACCACTAAAATTTTATCAGTTGGTTTTGAATTTAGAGAACTTCAGTGAAAGTTTAACATTGAAAGGTTTTCAAGGAGAAAATCGATCCGTCCTTAGGTTTTTCGAGTAAAAAAAAACATTATTTGAAATTATTTTCGCCAGGAATTTCTTCAGTAATGATTATGAGCCATAATTTCATATACCTAGATAATTGTTCTATCTTATAAATGCCAGAGACTCAACTTTTCGTAGAAAAATTCTTCGTTTGCAATTTTTCAAATTTTCAACGTGGAATTTTCGTTGAGAAGTCCAGATTAAAGAATGATGACCATAATTTCAAAAATCTGGATTAAGAGCAATTTTTATCAAAATCCTCAAGAGCCAAATCATGAATTTCCTAATGATTTGAGATTGCATTATTGTTCCAGAGAAAGAGGGAGAATGTTGGTCTCTTGTCATACCAATAAATATTTCAAAAAAAAAATCTGCCAAAATTATATCGAAGGGAGTTGCTCTTATGACAATTTTTTTTGCATTGCTTTATGATCCTTAGAATAGACTACTTTTCTATCCTGTTTATTTATTTTTCAATTTATTTGTCTTCGAGTTTATTTGCCGGAATTCGTAACTTTTACGATTACATAAATAGAACTCTCACACATTTATTCCTCTTTACTTTATCACAAAAACCCCAGCCAATTATCCTCATAATCATACGTACATAGCTGGGATTTAGAAACACAAAATGAGACCACGTCGGGGCGGTCAGACGGGCAAGAGGGGACGAATGTAGACAACATGTCGAGTAGTAAAACTTTTCGAATAGCGTATCTCTCGTTCGTCGTCGTGTTCGTATTACGAGTATAAAAAAGTTCACCTTGGCTGAAAATAACGAATGAAAAACGCGGCAAGATATTATTTTCCGGGTACTTGGCATTTAAAGCGGTAAAAGCTTATACACAACACGCTTAACAATAATTGCTAACGGCTGAAATGGTCTAAACGAGCTCGTCCAATTTCACCAAACAACTCTAATTAGCACCCTCATCGTTTTCAACTCCGTTTCTCGCCGCCGCCACCCACGCCCGTGCCGATTTCCTCGTACCCTACGCAGACAGTGATACGAATGTAGACGTACGACCTATCTTCCTACTTACCTATCTACCTGTGTACCGTAGCATATGACACATATAACGAAACGGCGCGGAGGTCTTTCTGTCTATTCCTCCCTATTTTCATTTTCCCAAAACGTCACAAAGAACCCGCGGATTCGTCAGTTTAACATGTTTGGCCTTTTATACGTTCGTTTTCACTTACCCTTAGTTTTTCTTTCCTTTTTTCTCTTCTCCTTTTTAGCGGAATATTAGTATCAATTTGGATGAATATGAAATTGGTAAATCTCTGCGTATATTTTTGTGATTTGGTTTTCAAATTTAACCCTTTGACGCCAATAAAGAAAATTACTCGATGAAATATAAATGTTTTCGTCGTTGAAAGGATGGCAGTGTTACACGTGAACCCCCTCCCATCCCCCCTTCCAAAAAACCTCGACACTGCAAAAAAAAGTTTATTTTGGAAATTGATCATTTTTAAAGTTGACCCTTCACAATTTCTGAAATAGAAAAATTTTCTACGGAGAGGGAAAAAATTTCAACATGTGGAAAATAATATTCGTTCATTTTCCTGAAAGACATTTCCTTGAATGAAAAAATTTCGAAAATTTTCTGCCCGAATGATTTTTTCTCGAAATACATACTAATTCCCTAAAATTTATAAAATCAATTTCATCACAAAGTGCAGGCATTAAACAGTCATCTTTTTTAGTGACTTGTCCCCTATTTTCGAGGTTGTGCACTAAAAGTCTCATTTTTTGCCAAAAGGTCACTATTGGTCATTTTTTCATTCTGAAGTCATTTTTTTCGTTCAAACGGCCTACCGCTCTTGCATAAAATTAAAAAAATACTGATATCTCTAAAAAAACGTATTTTCAAATCTTTTTTATCTATTTATTAGTTCACCAGCCTTGTTGATTGATTTCTTAAACTTGTAGTTTCAATTAGAGATTATTAATAAAAAAAAAATTCAGAAAAAAAAGTTTTTTTCAGTACTATCCCAGAGAGGGAGCGGGGGTGGAGGTGTAAAAATGCTACTATCTTTTTTGAAAAATAGGTCACTTTTTGCTTCATAAAAAGTCACTAACGTCCCTAATTCCCCCCCCCCCCCCCATTTATGTTTGATGAATGCAAAGTGATATTAGATTTCTTCGTGAAAATGTGGGTTGTATTGAGAGGTTATGATGCGAAGTCGTCGTTGCAGCTCTACCCATCGCATATGCAACGGGATGGACTGTAAATTTTTTTAGCTCAATAAATTTTAATTTATTGGCATCCGTTCTTTTTTTTTTTAAATAGAAATAATATGCTTTTTGGGAAAAAAATTCAATTTTCAAGTTTTTTAAAAGTAAAATGACTCCAAGAACTGACTCGAAAATTTTGAAATGTTGAATTTTTACCACCTGTTGAGTACTTCGGGTGGTCTTTGTATTTTTTTTCGATAGTTGAATGGGGAGATAGCCAAAAGTTGAGTCTAGACCTCAAAACGATTCGTTGAAAATTTCTTACTGTGACTTCACCTCTCTCTATTCAGTTTTAAAAGTTACCTAAATTCAAAATTTATTGGAAAAATGTGTTGAATTTTTTTTTGAAAGGGTTCAGTAATGATGTTTTTACCCCAAAACACCTTAGACCCTCAATTTTCTTTCATCTTTGCCTCATTTTTCATTGATTCTTATAAAAAACCATTCTTTTGTGTTTTTTATACACATTAGGTACTTTTTAATGAAAAATTGATTTTTTTTTTAAATTTCCAAAATTAATGTTGGTATAATATTTCAACCTACAAAAGTCATCGGTGGCGATTTTCGATCATCGTCTTCTCTCCCTCCTCCCACGACCAGTTTTTTTTTCAAAATGGAGATTTTTTCAAAAATGCGAAAAAGAGAAGAAAATTATTGCTGTTTTTTCAATGGTCAACCGATAAATTTTTTTTTTTAAATTGTGAATATATTTAGGGTTTAAAGTCAAGTGGAGAAGAGTTGTGGAGTCTGAAAATGATATTTTTATGATATTTTTTAAAGTCTATGGCCCGAATTTTAAATCCTACCTAAAAAATTAAGGCAACCTTAATGGTTTTGAGGAACCGTTTCGTGTTTTCTGATTGGTTGAAAATGTGATAAGGAACCTTTAAGGCTGCCTTAACTTTTAAGGAATGATTTAAAATTCGGACCTATGTGCACATAACTTTTTTGTCATCCCTGCTCCTAAATTCCCAAAAAATAAGGGCACGAATCATCTTATTGATTGGATGATTACCCATTATTTTTAGTTCGGAATCGACCCATTTTATAATAGCCAGTGATTCATTTCTAGTTTCAATTTTTTCTATCTCTATAATGTTTCTGAAGGTTTAAAGGTTAATAAAAAGTTGATGATTCTTACCTGGGATACGTAACGTTTGGTATAGGCTTTAAAAAACACCTCTGCCTTAGAATTCCTTCCCAAAGTTGTACGCCGATGATTCCAAAAATGAAAAATACGAAAAAACACAGCAGTAGCACGTTGCCCAACATTGGTAGCGTGTCGAGCAGCAACATCACTAAAATTCGCATACCTGCGTGGAAAAATAATTAAGATAATGCATTAATAATAAAACAAAGAACTAAAAGTTTTGTGACCTAGATTTACGTTTATATTATTTTCGAAATTATTTTTCTTAAATTTCAGAAATCTTCGATTTTATAGCTCTAAAATATCGAAAAAAGGAAGAAAATCACAGGGTGTCTTAGCAGACCTTGTAGTATTGAAAGTGCTGAAAAAGTTCCGAATTTGGGTTGAAAGTCTTCCACTTTTTATTGAAAATAAATTTTTCTCAAATTTGTTGCGAAGAAAATGTTTTTTTTTTTCACGTAGGTACCTATTGGATTTTATTTTTTTAAAATGATTTCATGTTTATTTTTAGTGTATTTTTTGATGATTTAAAAAAAAAGTATTTGAGCACTTGTGTAAAAATTTAAATCATTTTTTTTTTGGGGGGGGGGGACTTGAAAAACGGTTTGCAGAAATTTTGAATTTTTTAAAATTTCTATTTGAAAATTTTTTCAGACCTCCTAGTTTAATTTGATGCATTATTTGACGGAAAAGACGTGTGTTGGAGAGGGGGGAGGGGGTAAACCCAGATTCGAAAAAAATGAAAATCTTCCTTTCTTTTCGATTTGAAATTTTTTAAATTCGTTAACAGTGAAAAAAGTACACCTATCATGACTTCCTGTAAGAAGTGGTGTGTTTATGCGTTATTACGTTACTTATTATGAATCACGTCTTCGTAGACGTAACTATACAAAGCTAGAGACAAAACGTCTGCCTCTTTCTTAACTACATATAATATACACTAAATAATATTTCATATAAAAAGGCTCGTTTGCTCGTTCAAACACATAATGCTTTATATGTTTTCGTTGTATAGGTGTATATACAATTTTATATACGTTAAAATGTTGGAACAATGTTTCATCGTGGAATTTACGCTTTAAGATAAAAGCCTGTTGTTAATTTGACGCGCGCATAAGCAGCAACGCGTATATATGAAAATTTTCAACGTGTAATCTTTTCTGCTTACTTGGTATCCTGTTGATGGCGCGAAGTGGTCTCAACACTCGTATCGTTCGTATCGCAGTCAAGTTGATGTTCTCGACGTTTAAACAATATTCCAAGCCTCTGTGAAACAACGAGAAGAAGATGAAGAATGTATGAAATACGTGAAAAAATAATTATATACGCCGGATGCGCCAAGTTTCGCGTAGAATAATGCGAAGCGAGCGATTGACGGTGGGTGGAAGGAGGGGAGTGCGCTGGAATGATTATTCTTTGTACTGTATCAAGTTCGTCGATTCAGCGTTATTTTTAATTCGAGGTGAATTAATTCGAATGAGATGATTTGTTGGGTAAAATTTGATATTTCTGATGCTGTGACGTAAGGGTTTGTAGACTCAGCGAAATTGTTGCTCGTGGATAAATTTAACAAGATGTTTACTTTTTGGTAAACCTAGAAAACCTGAAAAAGTCAGGAAATCTTGGTGATCTGGAGAAAAACGAAAAATGTCAGAGAATTTTGGAATTTTCCCTTTAAAATCCAAAAGAAGAATAAATTATCTAGAAAAGTGTTTCTGTACATTTGAAACACATAGATTTTTTTGAGGGGGGGAGATGATTTTGAAATTTTCCCTGGAATTTTTTTAAATCCAAAAGAAGGATAAATGAAGTAGAAAAGTGTTTCTGTGCATTTGAAGCACATGAATTTTTTTTGGGAGGAGAGGAGGAGAAAATTTCCTGGAATTTTTTAAAATCCAAAAGAAGGATAAATGAAGTAGAAAAGTGTTTCTGTGCATTTGAAGCACGTGGATTTTTTTGGTGAGGAGAGGGAGAAAATGTTGGAATTTTCCCTGAAATTTTTTAAAATCCAAAAAAAGGATATATGATCTAGAATAGTGTTTCTGTGCATTTGAAGCACGTGGTTTTTATTTTTTGGGTGGGGGGGCAGAGATGCAATGAATCGTGAAGAAATTTTAAATTTTCCACCCGGAAAAATTCTAGTTTTTATTCGCATAATTTTTTAGACTCCTTGGCATAATTTGCTTTATTTTTCAAAACTTGATAATTTTGTTTTAAAACAGAGTTTTTTCTATTTATTTAAAATTGTTTCGGTGTAATAAATTCTGTTCTCAAGTTTTCATGCCGGAGGAGGGGAAGGGGGTGAAAATTTTCAGAATTGAATTTGCATCGTTTTTGTGGCCAGAAAAGTAGCATCAAAAAAATCTTGTGAAAAGTAGTGATTTTTGGGGAAAAAAATCGTTAGACATCATGCGAAAAAATTGTCAACTTTTCCAGGCTTCATGAGTCTCATGTGTTGAAGGTTTGAAAAACTTCAAAAAATCGGTCTGGAGGGAAAATCATTTTAAAATTATTGTGGACATCTAAATTTAGATTTCGATTTTTTGTTTGACTATTTGATCAGTGATTTTTCGATTTAAATTTATATTTTGCTGCTAAATTGAACCTTTCGAAACCCATATTTTTCTACAAACCGAAGTTTATACGGAGTTTTCGAAGTAATTTTAAAATATAGGCTGAAAATTTGATAAATGTTCCACTGGCATATTCGAAATTCAGTTCGATCCGATGCTATTCGAGATACGTAAATGACTTGAGATTTTACATACTTGCGAGATTGGTATATGCCCTTGAACCTTTTCGGAGGATAAAACGTGACTATCTCGAAGCGAGAGATGCCTGGCGTATATACGCGTCCGAAGGTGGAAAACCGAAATATCAAGATATTATTGCGAGTTAGGGGTATACCTAATTCAAGGTTGTACCATTATGAAATGAAATTCAAATTAAAATGAAGGTGTAAGAAGGGGATACCTGGTTGGGCTCGTTAAAAAGCGTATAAATGAATTAATGATCGTTCGTTAACGGAGCCGCGCCAGCAGAAGAGATAAAAATTGCGAAAATATGCGAAAGCGTTCTATTAAGTATTTATTATACTTACCCGGCTAAAACTATGAAGAAATCCAGCCTATTCCACGAATCCGCTAAATATGTACCTTTACCGTAAACTCCCATAGCGATCATTTTAACAGTCATTTCGAGGGCGAAAAATGCGAAAATGAAATCGTCGAACATCTGCGGGTTAATAAATTCATTAGTCGCGACGACCAGATAGAGGCAAAAAAGTAGCTACGTTATATTTTACGATGTTTTTTCTCTCCGGTGAGGCGAGTGCGTGATTTCGCTTCGGGATTGTGTTCGGTGTTTTTTGGGGTTCGGTTCGGTGTGTTTTATCGATGAATAGGGTATTGAGGGGGAATTCGTGGCGAAAAATATCGAGGTGGTGATCTGGATTTTGTTGTTGCTCATTTCAAGGTGTCTATTGGTCATGAAAAGTCATGATATGTCTTAAAATTTGAAAAAAGAAGTCGTAAAAGTCTTAAAAAGGTCATGAATTTTAATGAAAAATCCAAAAAAATTACAATATTATTCTCCTTTATTTGAACACGAAACATTATTCACTGATTCATTTTTTCCTACTCTTGAGGATTTTTCACCAATTTTTTTTGCGATTTTCGCCATGAAAGTTTTTTTTTTTAAATAAAGGGTCCGAAAAAAAACACGAAAAAAGTCATTAAAATTCTATAGGCTGATCCAATAGAGATTCAGAATATGCAACTCGTTTGATGAGAAATGTACCAGAATATTCATAATCACAGAAAAAATGAACGAAACTGTCTAAATTTCTGTCCATCAATTTCTAGAAATTTAATTTAAAAAAAAGGATCCTCAATAATTAGAAAAAAACGAAAATAATGAATATGATAGGCCAATTAGTAATATGATATGGAAAAATATATTTTGGAACTTCGGTTGCGAATTAATTTTGATAGTTGTCAAAAAAAAAAATCGAAATGATCACTCGTCATTTTTAATTTTTTCAAATCAACTTTCCTTCTGAATTTTTTCCTCCTTGGTAAATTTGGCGTAATGTTGGACAACACTGTGATATCATTTTTTCCTGATTGCTCTGATGATGCTGCAAAATTATATTTTGCGATATCTCTGAAGGCATTTACTATCACTTGGTCAACTTTTAGGAATGTAATTGTGAAGTTTCTGAGAAATATCGTAAAGATATCATTTTTTTTTGTGATATTTCACCCATGTTGGAGATTTCACAAAAAAATCTTCGAGATGTTTTGGTAACATTGCTTTTTGCAATTTTTATTACTTATATTAAGTTGATGAAATGTGTCGCAGATTATTACGCAAAGAAGACCATAAAGATGTCTACTTATAAAGTAGAGAATCAAAGGTACTTGAAATATTACTTATCACCATGTGATAGTTGCGTCAATGTTTCTACTCTTCAATACGAGTAGATCGTTTTATCCTGAGGTTTGTGCTTCAGACACAAAATAAAATGTGGATAAATCTTTTTCTAGAGAAAAGATCTGTGTGGATACTAATTCCATTTCCTTTCGAGTCAGTATATATTCTGATGGAGTGGAATTTTTGGGAGATATTAATTTCTATAATTAATATGATGGTAATATTTCTGTAGAATTGGCCAATAACGACGAATATGAGATCTTTTGCTGCAATGTTTGTAAAGATCACAAATTGTTCTGTAGTAAATATTACATTCCTAAGTTCCTATTAGTGATAATTAAGTATTTTTATGATATCACAGTGACATGACATTGCAATAATTACCATATCCCTTCAATTACGTTTTCTTGGAACGATTTATTTTCACCTCCCTGTTTTTCGACTCTTATTCCCATTCCAAAGTGGCTTTATTAAGTACAAAAATTTAAATTAAATTTTGACTAGAAGCCTTTCGATTTCTTCTCTATTTTAATTCGCATAAAGGAACGTAGTTCTCCTGCATTTTCTGAGCTTCGATCGAATCGATATCAGTTTTTTTTCGAATAGATGCAATTTCATTATGAGGTTTTTTTCAGTAGTTACAATTTACTAAAACTTTATAAAGAATTCGAAACCAGAATTCCAATGTAATGTGAGCACGAAACAAGGTCATAATGGTTGAAACGTAGAACTGAAAGGGCAGGCTCGTTCAGTGAATTTTTTTTTTGCTTCAAGAAATTCAGATCGATCAAAAAATTACAAATATGAGGCCTTTTATGCAGAAAACTTGAATACAAATTTGCATATTTGGTTGAAAAAAATTACGTTTTTGGTCTGAAAAATAGAAAAAATTTAAGAAAAGACAAAGGTGAAGATTATTCGTTATGGTCGATATCATATTCATTATCTTCGTTTCATTACACATGTTTTAATATGGAACGAAACATTAAAACTTGATTCAATTTTTTTTGAATAAATTTTGTTTTTGACATGTCCTACATAATTTTTGAATTTTACATCAGATTTGATGTGAAAAATGTCGGTAAAAGTTTCAAAAGACATGAAATAATGAACAGTTGAAAAAAGAATTGAAACATGTTGGATCGAATCCATCAGAGATTGATTTGAATGGCCTATGGACCATCTCATCAAACGAGTTGCGAATTAGTGGTGCTAAAGTATTTGAAAAAATGTTTATTAAAAAAATGTCAAGAAAAAAATCCAATTTAAAACGAAATGGTGTTTATTTAATTGGAATCAAGTAAAATTCAGAATTGTTTCCAAGTTCGTCAAAAAAAAAATGAAAAAACAGCAGTTGAAGAAAGAATTGAAACATGTTGGATCAAATCCCTCAGAGATTGATTTGAATGGCCTATGGACCATCTCATCAAACGAGTTACGAATTAGTGGTGCTAAAGTATTTGAAAAAATGTTTATTAAAAAAATGTCAAGAAAAGAAAACAATTTAAAACGAAATGGAATTTTTTTTATTGGAATCAAATAAAATTCAGAATTGTTTCCAAGTTCGTCAGAAAAAAAAATGAAAAAACAGATACTTGATAGGAATATATTTTTTTTAAATGTGAAATTGAAAATTTTTAAAATTCAGGCACCACGTAACATTAGTTGAAAGATGTTGGTAAATTCAATCCTCGTATCAGATTGCCTAATTTTGAAGTAACATTGTTACTTTGTTCACAGAAAGTTGCTTTTGGTTGCATTTTCCACCAAAAAATCACCATTAATAGCATTTTATTTCAGAAAGTCATAATTTAAAAAAAAAATCGAATCTTTTTGAGAATTTTCATGAAATTTGAAAAAAATGTACTGAAAAGTATGACAAAACTGCTTGATTTTGTCATTTTTGAAAAAATTCTGGCTTCGTTTTTCTCGAGGAATGTTTTTTCCTCCAATAGTTGTACTACAATTAGGAGAAAATAACTTTTTTTTGCGTTTTTTTTTCTCGAAAGCAAGAATACACCGTACTTTTACTGCTCGCTAAAAAAAGTCCAAATTTTGGCCAGTTCAAAATGTTTTCCTTAGTTTTCATGGCATAATTTATTTTTTCAAAAAAATTATGCGATTTCATTGATATTGTTTTTCTAAAAAATTTTAGCCCCTGCTTCGTTTGAGCACATTAAATTAACATACCTAGGTATATCTCAGTAAAATGAAAGATGTTTTTCAACATTTTATAAGTTTTTCTTCGTGACCAATTTTAAATTAATTTTGTGTGGGACAACTCAGAAAAATTTCAGTGTTGATTTTTTTTGGAGGGGGCATTAATTGTGAGAAAAGTCGAAAATTTTCAGTCTAGAAAAAGTAAGAAAAAAGTAGTGTTGGGCAAAATCGATTATTTGAAAATAATCGACAATCGATTAATCGATGGAAAAATAATCGATTAATCGATTATAATCGCATCAGTGGAAAATTCGCACGATTTTTCCTTTATTGTAGCGCCAACGCTGCCACAAAAATTGAAAAATCCCTTTAAATGGCTAAAATCCTCTTGGTCAAAAATTCTTGACCTTTTTTTTACAATTTTGAAAAAAAAATGAAATAAACCCGTAAAAATTGAACTATTTCTATTTTAAAATTACAGGTTTCTCAGAGATCCTTAAAAATTTTGAGCGTCATTTGGGATTGAAGAGGGGCATAAATTGAATTTTAGAAATTTTTAGAGAATTTTTCTGTTTTTTGGGTCAAAATTGGACAAAAATAAAATAATCGAATATGCGATTATTTTTGCTGAATAATCGATTATTTTGATAATCGATTAATAATCGCTCAACACTAAAAAAAAAAGTCTGAATTGTATTCTCATGGTTGAGTAGACATTTTTACCCAAAATTAACGATGAAAACGTCAATAAAATGCTTTGAAATAACGCATTTGGTATTTTGAGGGATTCTTTCTGTAAAAATTTGAAAGTTTTTGGTATTTCTTTTGTATCACTCAAATTCGAATGCTAAAATTTTTCAAAAAAAGGTTTACTGTTTTTTTTTGGTAGGGTTTCCAAAAATACTTTTTTGGGAGGAATGAATAATTTATGTTCGATCAAGTATACCAAATTTGCGAAAGCAATATTTTAAACTTTTTTTTGACTGAAAAATAGTGAGAATAATAGAAAAAATGTTGGTCGAAAGGAGGGATTTCACTAAAAATTCCAAAAAATAATACACACACCGACACACTTTTTCGAAAGATCTGAAATTCGCGGTCTTGCGCATTCTAGATTCTAGTTATGTACTGAAAAAAGTATACGTACCTGAAGAATTTTACATCTGTTTGTAACGCATTTATCGTCCACGCAAGGCTGATACATCCCCAACGTCACGCAATTCAATAATATCACCAGCATGCTAATTCTTTCGAACCACGTATATAAAATATGCAGTTAAGGAAAATAAGGTTAACGCATTTGTACCCTGCTCAGAGTACATTTCCACGTTACGTCGTCGGTAAAAATTTACTTACGTATTACATATGTAAAATAATTACTATACATATAAATGAATCATATCGCTGGAATGAAAAAAGCACACGATTACGCTCAGGAGTCTTCTTTTTATAAGTATGAAAACATTAATGACGCGATGAAAAAGAAATAACGGTAAAGCGTAAAAAAAGAAGAGAAAAAAAGGGTTAAACACGAATCGTTTTCGCATTTAAATGTTGGTTAACTCGCAGAGGAAGAAAATAGTACGTATGCATTCGAGAGGCTGCACATTTCGGTTGATTTGCTCTTCGGCTATAGTATTTTTCCAGGTTTATATCGTTTAGCGAACGAAAGGTTTTCGAAAGGATCTGTATTGGTGACATTTTGTAATGAGTTAGCGCACCGGGAACTATGCTTATACGAATGGGAAGAATTGGCCGGGGGAGAGGGGAGTAATTTTAAAAGTAACCATTTTCCAAGATGTTGCTGGAAATTGAGCGGATTTAATAGGAAACCTTTGGCATATTATGGAAGAGCACCGTTCGCGTTGCGAAACACCGCAACGAATTCCAAATAATGTTTAAAGACCAGCTGTTGCGCGCCGGCTCGCCATTTCTTTTGCTCGTACTATGGATTTCATTTCGTGGTTCGTACACCGCGAAAACCCAACTCGCGTAGGTGTGTAAGGTCGCCGTGTCGAGCTCGTACTCGTCCAGTTTACCTGTATTTACGTAGGCAATGTCGTTGGGGTAAAAATGCATCGGTTTGCAGTTATCAAAGGTTCGGCTTGAGACCGTTTGTACGAGAAAATGAAAAAAAAGTTGGATATCTGTTCTCCTTTCTCATTTTGGAGACTTATTCTCAAGATCTAAGTGATTTCGAAATTTGAACGGGTATTTTGAATTGAGCTGGGCGTAAAGATTCGATTGAATGTAGTTTTTTTTCTTCAAAAGATCAGTTGGATTATGTGGATTTTTTTTCAATTTAGTAGAGGCTGGGCTCCGAATCGAGATGGATTTTTCGTCTTTGGGATGAAAACATTATTTATGTATAGTCCTTTTTTCTTTTTTTTTTTAAATTACTCCGAGAACAACATAATACGCTTTCGAGAATTGAAAAAATGTTGAAATATGAGTAAAACCATTATTTTTTTTAAATTTTCGAATTTTTTGGTTTTGAGAACTTTTTTTTAAGAAGTACAAAAAACAAAAAAAAATCTGAAATTGTTTATTTAATAATTTGTAATCAATGAGGGATGAGCCCATGTTTCTTGAAGCGATTTCATTATTTGTTGGTCGTCATTATCTTTTACGGAGTAATTTTTGAGTTCTGGAATTTTCAAATCAACCCAAAATCTACGAATACCAGTCATCAGTAATCTGGACCCAAAAATAATAATGTTCAATTAGAAAGAGTTTTACAGGCATCATATCAGGTCACTTTTTTAGGGTGTTTGTCACTTTTTTCGACTTTGGTCACTAAAAGTCACTTTTTTCATCCAAAGGTCACTAAAAGTCACTTTTTTCCTCCCGAAGTCATTTTTTTCGCATTTTCAAGCAAAAATTCAAGTTTCTACGTAAAAATTGCTATTTTTCAAAATTCTTCAAGGAAAAAAAATTAAAAGTTGATAATGATTTTTCAAAAAAAATTTACCCTGGCTTCGCTCGGGCAATATTTCAATAATTATATTTATAAATTTGAAAAAATTCTATTTTTTTGATTTTTTTAATCAATTCCCCATTTTACAGAATAAATCAATAATTTTGACTAAAATAAATCAATCAAACAATTGAAATATCAAAGATTTTCAAATAAATTCATTTCACTGATTCAAAAAGGCACAGTTTTACGAAAATTCACTGATTTATATTTAGAAAGTAGATATACCTAGGTCAAATATTAATTGTTTGTTCCAAAAGTTTCGTCATTTTTCAATTTTTCTTTGCTCAAATCTGTATAATTAAATTAATTATGTATATCTGCCTCCTAAAGAGCCACTAAAAAAAAATTGGATTTTTAGATTACCTAATTTTTTCATTGAATTTTGACCCCCTCCCCTCATTTTTTCTTGAATTCTCAGCCCTCTTTTGACTGTAAAAAAATTCCCCCGAAAAAATCGAATTTTTAGTTACTTTTGGTTACTTTTTGGTCATTTTTTGGTCACTTTTTGCTCAAAAAAAGTTACTAGTCACTTTTTCTTCAAAATTTCGCTATGATGCCTGTAATTAAAAAAATTCCCCAAAAAACTGTAAAATTGCCCCCCCCCCCAAAAAAAAAAAATTGAATTTTTGAACACTTTTTGGTCACTTTTTTCTTCAGAATTTCACTATGATGCCTGAGTGTACTGATGTAAGTTCCAGAATAAGAGGAACTTTAAGTGAAAAACTTTCACATAATTCCTGTTGAAAAAAGCTCATATTTTTCTCACATTGAAATTTAAACAAGATTTCAACTGCAAAATATTCTCACATCATTTATACTTTGAGCTCATCTCACCTTGAGAAAATCTCACATCTTTTTCACATCTCTTGAAACCTTCATTTAAAATGCAAAATAATTGCATATTTTCAAATAAAATTGGTAAAACCGCCTGTTCTATTTCATGTCACAATACACCTGTGTAGTAGTTGATAGTCCTACGGAGCTGCTGCCCTCGTAATAGTGTGATACTGGGAAACCAGCACTATAGGCGAGAATGTAACCGTACGGCGTGCGCGCGTTAACTACTATACCAGTGTAAGATGAATTGGGAACTTCCCATTCAGATAGCTTCATAGGTAGATGAATGGGAGGTTCCCAAGAAGTGTAATAGGTAGAACAGCCGGTTTTACCATTTTTTTTTTAAATTATGCAATTCAATTTGCATTTCAAATGAAGGTTTCAAGAGATGTGAAAAAGATGTGAGGATAACTAAATACAAGAAAAATGGTGTGATGTGAAAACGATGTGAAGTGAAAATATTTCTTATGTGAAGAAGATGTGAAAATATATTGAAGTGAAAAGTATGTGAAATTATTTCACTCCAGAATAAGAGGAACTTTAAGTAAAAAACTTTCACATAATTCCTGATGAAATAAGCTCACATCTTTTTCACATTAAAATTTAAACAAGATTTCAACTGCAAAAATTCTCTCTATATTTATACTCTGATTTCTTAAACAAGCTATCAAGTGAAATAATCTCACATACTTTTCACTTCAATATATTTTCACATCTTTTTTCACATAAGAAATATTTTCACATCGTTCTCACACCAAACCATTTTTCTTGTATTTAGTTATCCTCACATCTTTTTCACATCTCTTGAAACCTTCATTTGAAATGCAAAATGAATTGCATATTTTCAAATAAAATTGGTAAAACCGCCTGTTCTATATCACGTCACAATACACATGTGTAGTAGTTGATAGTCCTACGGAGCTGCTGCCCTCGTAATAGTGTGATACTGGGAAACCAGCACTATAGGCGAGAATGTAACCGTACGGCGTGCGCCCGTTGACTACTACCACCAGTGTAAATATATGAATTGGGAACCTTCCATTCAGATAGCTTCATAGGTAGATGAATGGGAGGTTCCCAAGAAGTGTAATAGAACAGGCGGTTTTACCAAATTTTTTTTGAAATTAGGTATGTAATTCATTTTGCATTTCAAATGAAGGTTTTGAGAGACGTGAAAAAGTTGTGAATATAATTAAATACTAGAAAAATGGTTTGATGTGAAAACGATGTGAAGTGAAAATATTTCTTATGTGAAGAAGATGTGAAAATATATTGAAGTGAAATGCATATGAAATTATTTCACTCTAGAATGAGAGGATCTTTAAGTGAAAAACTTTCGCATAATTCCTGATGAAAAAAGCTCACATCTTTTTCACATCTCTTGAAACCTTCATTTGAAATGCAAAATGAATTGCATAACTTCAAAAAAAATTGGTAAAACCGCCTTTTCTATATCACTTTACAATACACATGTATTAGTAGTTGATAGTCCTACGGAGCTGCTGCCCTCGTAATAGTGTGGTACTGGGAAACCAGCACTATAGGCGAGAATGTAACCGTACGGCGAGCGCGCGTTGACTACTATACCGGTGTAAGTATATGAATTGGGAACCTCCCATTCAAATTAGTTGCATAGGTAGATGAATGGAAGGTTCACAAGAAGGCGGTTTTACCAAATTTTTTTAAAATTATACAATTCATTTTGCATTTCAAATGGTTTCAAGAGATGTGAAAAAGATGTGAGGATAACTAAATACAAGAAAAATTGTCTGATTTGATGTGAAAACGATGTGAAAATATTTCTTATGTGAAAAAAGATGTGAAAATATATTGAAGTGAAAAGTATGTGAAATTATTTCACATGATAGCTTGTTTAAGAAATTGAAGTACATTTAAATGTAGATAGAATTTTTGCAGTTGAGATCTTGTTTGAAATATGAAGTGAAAAAGATGTGAGATTTTTTCCTGGGTGAGATGAATTCAAAGTCTAAATGATGTGAGAATATTTTGCAGTTGAAATCTTGTTCAAGTTTCAATGTGAACAAGATGTGAGCTTTTTTCATCAGGAATTGTGTGAAAGTTTTTCACTTAAAGTTCCTCTTATTCTGGAACTTACATTAGTATCAGGCATATTTCTTTGGTCACTTTTTTCATCAAAAAGGTCACTTTTAGTGACTTTTGTTCACTTTTTGTAACTTTCCCCGCAAAAAATTGAAAAAATCATCTAAAAAATGAAAAACCGATTTTTTTTTCCTTGTAAAAAGTTGAATATTCAGGGCGTCTACCGGTTGCGAAAGTCGCGAAAAAGTCGTGAAATTGACCCAAAACTCATCAAAATTCGCGAATTCTTCAGAAATTACTTGAGTTTTTTTCGTCTTGTACAAAACAAATAAAGTAAAGAAATTTCACCTTTTTGAACATTTTTTCCAAAAAATTTCGCCCTCGTTTCGCTCGGGCTCATAATTTTTTTAAGCCTATTCTTAAATTATAAACCTTCTTCCCCTTTATTTCTAACAATATTAAATTTTTTCTGTAATGATTTTGACCTCGTTGATTGGGAGGGGGGGGGGGGGAGGGGGTGTCAAATTGAGAGGTAGATACTAGATATGTGCCATAAAAATAAGTCGCGAAAAAGTCGCGAAATTTGATTTTGAAAAATCGGTAGACACCTTTAAGGTTCATTAGTCCAGCGCAAAAATCCGTATAAGTCAAAATCGAATTGTTTCATAACTTTTTTTCTATCTCGTAATGGAAAGAAGTTGTACAAAAGGTTTGAGTAGGTATAGTTAATGTTTTGTTTTTTAAGCCATTTTTTTTAAAACCCTTCCCATAATTTCACATAAGAAATATTTTCACATCAAACCATTTTTCTTGTATTTAGTTATCCTCACATCTGTTTCACATCTCTTGAAACCTTCATTTAAAATGCAAAATGAATTGCATAATTACAAAATTTTTTTGGTAAAACCGCCTGTTCTATATCACTTCACAATACACATGTGTAGTAGTTGATAGTCCTACGGAGCTGCTGCCCTCGTAATAATATGAAACTGGGAAACCAGCACTATAGGCGAGAATGTAACCGTACGGCGTGCGCGCGTTAACTACTATACCAGTGTAAGATGAATTGGGAACTTCCCATTCAGATAGCTTCATAGGTAGATGAATGGGGGGTTCCCAAGAAGTGTAATAGAACAGGTGGTTTTACCTTCTTTTTTTTTTCTGAAATTATGCAATTCATTTTGCATTTTAAATGAAGGTTTCAAGAGATGTGAAAAAGATGCGAGGATAACTAAATACAAGAAAAATAGTTTGATTTCATGTGAAAACGATGTGAAAATATTGGTATTGAAGTGAAAAGTATGTGAGATTATTTCACTCTTGATAGCTTGTTTAAGAAATCAAAGTATAAATGTAGAGAAAATTTTTGCTGTTGAGATCTTGTTTGAAATATGAAGTGAAAAAGATGTGAGATTTTTTCAAGGTTAGATGAATTCAAAGTGTAAATGATGTGAGAATATTTTGCAGTTGAAATCTTGTTTTAGTTTCAATGCGAACAATATTTGAGCTTTTTTCATCAGGAATTATGTGAAAGTTTTTCACGTAAAGTTCCTCTTATTCTGGAACTTACATTAGTATGAGACATATTTCTTTGGTCACTTTTTTCAACAAAAAGGTCACTTTTGGTGACTTTTGGTCACTTTTTGTTACTTTCCCCGATCAAAAATTTAAAAAAATGAAAACCGATTTTTTTCCTGGGAAAAAGTTGAATATTCAGGGAGTCACCGGTCGAAAAAGTCGCCAATTTGGATTTAGGTTGCCGAAGTCGCGAAAGATTCGCGAAATTAACCCAAAATTCATCAAAAGTCGCGAATTCTTCAGAAATTACTTGCATTTTTTTCGCCGAGAGAAGTTTGTGGAGGCGCTGATTCTTGCACTGATGTACGTTGAACTTCGAAACCAAAATCAAACCTTCAAAGAGGAGTAGGGTCTAGAGTTTTGAAAAATACAATATGAGTATCAAAATACAGCTTTTTGGATTTTTTCAACCTGTATGTCGAATTTTCCAAAAATTTTGGTCCTGTTTTTCTATTTTGAGAGATTATTTTTGGTATTGATGGAAAACAATCGCCAAAACTAGAGTAAAAACCTATATTCTGACACCTATATTACTATGTTTAAAGTTTTTTTTCCCGTAGCCACATTTTGTGGGCTTAATTTTGTTTTTTGAGGTCGAGCGGATATCGAAACGAGAATCAGCGTATTCAAAAACTTTTATTTCGTTACCCATATCGCATTAGTCCCTCAGCACCTCGAAAACCTCTAATAAAACAATCACGAGCTTACAACTGGCTGTTGAATGGGCATTGGGGAAACTAAGTTCATTCCTTAAACTCATTGGCCATAAACACTTGAAAGCAAACAGTTCGGCCTTTTTCCAATATGGTACTCTAGCGATTGAAAATCGTACTGAAAAAAAAAACACTCAAAAACAGATTTGCCCTTCTTCCGCAACACCATCGTAATGTAAAATTCAAATTCAAATTCTCAAGTTAAATGAGAAAATAAAACACGAAATTTTTGGCTTTCAATTTTTAAAATGTCAGAAATAACTTTGCATGACCTTTGATCACGATTGTATTGTGTTTCAAGGTGACCAGCTACTAGGCGGGTTCTGCGCCAGGAGCTTGAATTAACTCTGAAAATACAAACAAAAATCACTTGAAATGTGGTGAAAATTTTCTACAATGTCAGAGAATTTCTTTCCTATTGACAAAACACATTTCAACGTCGAAAAATTTATCGCAAATTTTTTTTTATTTTTTGAAATTATAATTTTTTAAAAAAATTTAAAGCAAAAATATTAGAAGTTTTGGATCAATTCCAAGATTTTTGCTTTTTCCACGTTTTTCTGTTGACGTCACAATTTTTTTTGAATTTCGTGATTTGAACAATGGCGAATAATTGGAAAAATTTTACTGAAAAAAAAACGTATTCGCTCATGTGCAAAACTCTCAGTTGGTTTTTAACTCTTGTTAACGAATGAACAAATTTTCCTCATAAGGACTAATTTACAACTATATATACTCTATTTTCCGCTTCACATTCATATACTGGGTTTATTTGATGCTCCAGACGAGCTTATGGTATCATCATTGGCATACTTCAATACACGTTAAAAACTAATAAAAATCCAAATTAGCGAAAAAATGCAGTTCGCATTCCACGCGGTCGTCGGCCATCGCCGGGTTTAGCATCGTTTTCGCTTAAACCGGGCAAAAAATTAATTAATTTACCCCGCCGGTATCCTCTCATCGGCCGGTCGCGCGTCGCCACAAAGCCAACGATCATCGGGCTTTCATCGAGGAATATAACAAACTCGCACAGGAGAAAATTTCGTTAGACGTCAACTGGCGCGAGCAACGAGGCGGCAGATCGGCGCAATTTGACCGTATAAATTGGGATACACATTGGTGCGTGCACACGTAAAATATCCGCTCACACGAGCACACTTCTCCACTCGGCGATAATGCCTTAACTCCGCAGCAAAACGAGCGCTCCAACGTTTGAATAGTCTCTAACGAAAATGATGCATCGCTCTCGGGTTGTTAACGTATACCCCGTTATCATCTGTCATTTCGATGTTATTATTGAAAAGTCGGCATTTTAACTCGGCTCTATCCCTCTCCGCGCGCGCGCCTCCGAACACACACCAAACATTTCCACGCCATGAATTCCGAACATTGTTTGAGATTTCCATCGTGAATAATACTCCCTTTCTCTCTTGCAAGCTAGCTCGCTATATTATGTAGTTTTCCCAGCAATGCTTGGCGGCGAATATTTCCCGCCTACTAGATTTCGTCGTGAGTACGAGTATTTCACAAGTCGTCGTCGTCATTTTGCCTTCGTGAGATGCTGGGCTGTACTGCTCTTTTTGTCCTTTCATTATTTTAAGAAAAATACGTTTTTCTGTACCGATGAAATTTCTCAACTGCAAAGTAACAAAGTGACATCGATTCAATCGTTGTAAAAATCTCAACCAAGAAATACAAAATCCAAAATCTTGAATAGGTAGACCATTTTTTTTTTCATTGAATTGAAGGAATAGTTGAATATACATTAAGGTGGATCGAAAAAAATAATCCTAAATTTTGACGAAGATTGGTGAGATGAGCTGATCTATTTTCAGCAAAGATTTCCCAAAATTTTTTGAACCTCTAAATGGACGAAGCTTGAGGATCTCAAAAAAAGGTAATTTTTGAAAAAACAATAGTTTTTGGACACTTTTGGGATGATTTGAGTTTCAATACCTCCCTGAACTGTTGTCCTCAAGATTAAATATCACTGTTTGCTGTCTACGAAGGGTTTGAAGAAGAGATCGTGAATTTGAAGAGTCTCAACATTTTTTTCAAATTTAAATAGCTCATTCAAACATTTCAAAATTGAGTAAAACATTTTTCTAGTCATCTACAATCATTTTTGAAAATGTTTTTCAAAAAAAAATGCATGACAGTGCTTCAAACTGCATTTTGATTTGCGCAATTTCCTTAAAAGTCATGTTGGCAGAATTGCTATGGAAAATCTCAAAGTAAAATTTTCAGCTTTTGAGTAAAATCCAATGCAATTGAGGACCGTTTTTCCAAACCGTGATAACTTCATTTTTGGCGTTTTTGACTTTTTGACGGATTTGGGTACTTGTAGTGGTCCGCCACCAAATGGCGTTGTTAGAATTTAGCTAACTATCTTACCTTCCACGTTCTGTGACAAAACCCGTTTTGAGTGTTGTAAATCGTTTTTCCAAACCGTGATAACTTCAGTATTTATACATAAAAACGAAGAATAGTACAAAAAAACTTTGAAGCTTTTTAATTTTTTAGATACGTGAAAGCTCAAACATTAAAATCATTTTTAGGAAGAGGTTTCAACCTTTTTCCGAGATTTTTTCAACATTTGATAGGTGAAAGAATACTCTATAAAATGAGCCGAACAATTTTTCCGACAGACTATATGGTATCGCTCAGGGTGCCACTTGAATATTTTAAAAAAATAAAAAAATTACAACAAAATTTGTTTTTTGAGTATAATAAGGACGTGTTGAGTGATGAAATTTTTTTAATGGTTGTAATGTGTTTATGTAGTGTATGTGCAACAAAGGTGGAAAAAATTAATTTTTTTCCGATGTTTATATGGCTCTGAGAGAGCAATAAGTGAAAATCGTTTTTCCAAACCGTGATAACTTCAACTTTTTTCATTTTCGTTCCATTCCTGCAGCGCAGGAGATGAATATTTCGGTATGCCACCTGTTCGACATATTTTGTAATGATAGCCGCAATATATTTACTTTTGTGACAAATTTCAAAAAACAAAACTTTCTCCGTGATACAGTTTTTTTTGATTTACTCGAAATCACTTTTTTGAAGTTATCACGGTTTGGAAAAACGGTCCTCAATTCCATTCTAAGAAAAGAGTCATTCCTTCAGTAAGACTGGGCCATGAAGTTCTTCGTATTTTTTAACAAGTTTTGACTTCGTTCGAGTGATTCTGTTCTCGATTGTTTTGCTCAATGTCGGTACCTAGTCGTAGATGAATTTCTCTTAGTTGGAGACCAACAGAGATTGGATTGCTAAAAATCTTGAGTTCTTTCAGAATGGATAAAATGTCATTTGTACAACGAGATTGTTGAATAATTTAATAAGATTGCTCGAAGTTGACGCCGTATTTGGGATTAAATTCGTGGAATTTTTCCTCCAATAGGTTCCAATTGGCTTCACAATCATCAGAGCTCTGGGAACCTCTTTTGCCGGAAATCGAGGATAATGACATCGTCGAGTTGATAATTTTCTAGTTGGGTCAAATGAATTTGAATCACTCTTTGTCACATACGTTTGTGTGGTAGTTTTCGGCAACGAGATTTTAGTAACTTGCTTTTGGTTATGTGACGAAAATACAATTTTATCGAGGCGTTTTAAAATGTCATCTGAAAGGTTACACAGTTCTTGGAATTCACTTTACGGCGGTACGAAGTATCATTTTTAGAGGTGGTTGAGTATCGTTTCATTTGGAAGTGTTTTTGATGGCATCACTCATTGAACAGGCGAGGTCTTTTCTAATTTGTTGAATTTCGCATTGTTCTTTGTACTTTGAGCTCTCTCAATTACAAAATTTGTAAAAATTATCGAAAATCACTGAGAAATAGTCGGAACTGCAGCACAGGAGAAAATCAGTGATTTTTTTTTACTGAAAACAAATCAGTGAGAAAAATCACTGGAAAATCAGTGAATATTCTCTGAAAGGCTGGTAAAATTTATGAAATTTGCTGAAAAATCAGTGAAAGTTTTTGAAAGATCATGAAAATTCGCTAAAAATCAGTGAATTTCGCTGATTTTTCCTGCGCTGCAATTCTGACTATTTATCAGTGACGTTTCACTGATTCAGAATGAGAGAGAGCATTTCATGTACCAGACTGGATAATCCATTCTGCAATTAACACAACAGGGAGGTTTTGAACAATTTCTTTTATGATTTTTATTAAATAATTAAATTGATTTTAATGTTAATCAAAATGCAGTTGACAGCTCTGTCACGATTTTTTTTTTAAATTTTCAAAAAAATTTCCAGATGTTCAAAACATTTTTGAACCGGTTCTAGGTATTTGAGTGAGCAATTTTCATTTGAAAAGTATAAAAAAATCCTTGAATTCGCGATTTGCAACTTTTTAACCTCTTGTGAAGGGCTTGAAGTGGTATTCAATTTCCAGGCCAATGATTCAGGGAGATGTAGAAACATGGTATCTGGCAAGAAAAACCAGAAAATAGCAAAAATTTCTCCTTAGTAGCAAGTATTTTAACAATTTCACTGTAAAAAACAAGCATTTTCAGGATTTTCTTTTTTTATTGATTTTCTCAATAAAAGGATAAAAAGGGGTTCTTTTTTGAGTAAATTTGAAGCAAGAAAAATTGCATGAAAATGGCGAGAGAAGTTCACAAAAATGGTAAGAATTTCCATATTTTGGATCCAATAGACACAATGAGAAAATAAAATATCTCACCACCGATTTTTTTGGTTACAGTAGGTATTCATTATTAAAGTCATTTCGGATTTTTTTTTGATTTTTTATTGAAAATATAAAAAGTGTTGATATTTTTCCAATTTTTTACAAGTCTAACAAAACATTAAATAAATTGGTCGACATTTTTCTAAAATTTTTCATATTTTGTCACAAATCTCAAGAGTATTAAACACGAAATTTTTTTAAATAAATTTTTTTACTTTACTAGATGTCATTATATCAATTCCCCAAAAAAATCCAAGTTTTTTTCCAAGTTAAATAAAATATCATCATGTCAGTGGTCATCAATGTTTTTTCCAACTTTCTCCGAGTTTTTGAAAATCAGACAAAAATCCAACAAAACGTAATTATATCAATTTGCTTCAAAAGTTTTCCAATTTTTCAGTACTCAGACGAAAGTTTAACAAAATGTCATTAAGTAAATCAGTTTCCTTCAAAATTTCTCTGTTTTTAAAAGTCTTATAAAACGTCAGTATGTCTAAAACGTCTCGAAAAAGTCATAACACAAAAGACTTTTTTATCTCAACCTAAAACAAAAAACCTGATGGAAATCGCACGGGGGGGGGGGGGTGATATCGAGATTCTCAGCAAATGGCACTGCCCAGAATTGGCAAAAACCAATTTTTTTCAAAGAAAATTACATTATTTTGAGATATTCTAGCTCCTCCCCTCTTCTGGTTGGAGGACTTGAAATTTTTTTAGTAGTTCTTCAACTCAAAGTAAACTCTCTTACCAATTTTCATCAAAATGCAAGTGTAGGTACATATAGATGCAATACAGATGTTTATTAGATTACTGTACAGTGCTTGATCCTTCAGTAATAAGAGTATTGATCTACCAGCCACAAATCCAGCTTTCCAAACCAACCTTTCTTCATACTGGTTGCTTCAATTTTTTTAACCTCAAAATATATAAATAAGTTGGCATATACGATTCACCTATTACGAAAAATCCAACCGGGTCAACGATGTTACGAATCACTGAGCCAGTATAGTTTTTTTCTCTTCTCGGTTTTTCTTTTCTTTATCTTCGTATTTTCTCCTATATTGAATTTCATATCAGCTCGAGCAACATTCTCGACGAAATCGTGTTTTTAGGCAAATTTTATCTTTATGCCGGAACTCCTCGTTCGCCTGCTGAAGCGAAACCGAACTGAGAGAGAAAAGCTCGCCGAGCTTATTATTAAATTATCGTATAAAATTTAAATATTTTCTCATTTGCAGCGCGCGCTAGTCTTGATATTTTCGTATATATTCGACCAAGGAAAAACATTGTTTATACTTTTTCTATACTGTGCAGGGATATAGCATTAGTGAAACTTTTTACGCCAATTCGTCGTATACAAACGTATACTACATTTTTTTTTTTGCAAATCCACAGCGCTGCGAAGGTACCACGTCTTATTCTTATGAGAATGTTTTCCCTCCATTTTTCTTCTCCTGTTCTTCAATGTAAATAAATTATAATGTAACGTAAACCGACAACAACAATTTTCTATGTTTTCTCTCATAATTGAAAGCGTAATTTTGCCAAAATCCTCGTTATTTATTTTTCGTACTTCACTGTATGAATTTGAACTAGAAATGGAGTTAGTTTTTGCGTAGTTTATGTCGTATTTAAAATCTTTCAGAATGCAGGATGGAGTGAATGGACTCCAGAACATGCAGTACATGATGAGTAAATAAAATACTTATTATTAAATGGGCAAAGTGTGTTTCAGAATTTTGTTATAAAAAACGTAATTCTAAATATACTCGAAAATGAAGTCGAATTGCAATTTTTTTGAATTTGAAATTCAGCTAGTTGAAAATAGTAATTAGAAAGCTTTTCGACCGATTTGGATAAGTCGAGTACGAATCCAGTGTTCATTTTTAGCCCAAAATCCTTGTCAATATTTTGCTTCGCAATTAAATTTCTAATTGTGTAATTATGTCTTGGTTTTATGAAAGTGGAAATGCTGCAAAAAATCATTTTCGTTTTTTTATTCTCATAGGAAATTGGCTGAGAAATCTGGAAAAACCTAGTTTGAAAATCTAGTGTTACCCTCAAGTGCCCCTAAAAATTTTCTATCATCGATTCTGATTGAAAATTTCGCCAGGAGTTTAAAAGAGTTGGCCTGAGGGCTGTTTTAGGTTTCCAGTCACTCTCCAGAATTATGGACATATTAAATTTATTTTTCCAAAATTTTCAAATTCTTGAAAGTGAAACCTTTTTAAATTTTTTTTTCGATTTTGAATTCCTGATAAAATTTCTCATAAGAATACGATTAGTTGATATTTCTCGTGATATTTACAATGGAAAAGTTTTTCAGTTATGTTTTTCTAGAAATGTTGATTTTATTGTTTTTTTTTTTCAAAGAATGTATTTTGGCATAAAATGTACATTTTTTGTGTAATGAGAATGATTTTTTTTTTTGTCAATCATACGAATTTTTGAAGTTCTAATGAAGGTTTTTTTCCAAATTTCTTTTGTAGTGTACTTTTTCATTTCCAGGCATTTCGCGAATTCGGTGTTTCTTTCGTCATTGCCTCCCACTTCCCAGTAAGGAAAAATTTATAAAATATTTTGCAAAAATTCTCATGTGTCAAGTGAGTGGGTAGATTTTTTTCAAATGTACCCAACAATGTTCTATAATCAATAATTTCAATATGGTAATTCGAGGATCAAGGACATTTCTCCATTCTTACCCTGAAATACCTTTTCCTCGATAAAATGTCAACATTTCATGCCCATTATTACAAATTCTCTTATAAATTATTTACTATTCGAAATGCACACATAAGAGTCTGATCCGATATTTCAATTTCCATCATTCTTTTTTTTTGCTGACTCGAATACGCAATATAGACGAAAATATACGTCGTATATTGTAGAATACACTTTGAAAATGAACTCGTCAACTCGGATGGACGTAATTTATCACGGTCCAAGAATCCTTTCGTACCGAATGAATTTCAAATAATCAATTTTCTCGAGGTTATGGGTTCCCCTTTTCTGCTATTTTTCGTCATGTAAGCATACGCCAACTTTTTCTTTAAAAATCCCCCTTTCTTTTCACTTCTCCTCGACATAATCGCGTATTGTTCTGCAGAATTTGAAAAATCAAATCTACTTATGTGGACGCGTGGATCTTTCCGCTCAGTTCTTAACTACACAGAATTCTTTTGCTTTATGGCCATTTGTCAAATATACCGAATCGTACGTAGACAAATATTCCGCTGAAATGAAATCATCTCGTAGTATACGCAGGCAACCCCCTCCTCTTGTCTTTTTCAGCTTCCGCGTCCTTCTCTTCATCCAGTACCAAAGCTGCGGAGAGTATTTATATGGCGAAAAAGCTAAATCTCCGCTGGTAAGAAATATTTGCCAGCATACGTAGCGAGTTTTTCATTTCGTTAATGTAACTTATTCCCTGCTTCGATAATCGCAATTGAGCATATCGATGAGAAATTCACTTTAATGTGGGTACCTAAACCGATATATTTTTAAAAGCTTAACTATCTACGTAAATACGAGCGAGTATAAACGTACATGCATACGATGGCAGTATAAAATTGAAGTACTTTTCGTTCAAGTATACTCAAAGTATCCATATGTAATGGAAATTATTATTCATTTGGATTTTTAAATGAACCGTTGTCGTTGGCTTATGCATCGACAGTTTTATAGGGATTTTTTTCAACCATTTTTCAGTTCGATTCAGTAAGGTGGATCATTTTGCTCTTTTTTTTCGAAATTTGGATGGAGGGGAAAGCATAATAGTTGTCCAAAAGATTGTTTGAAAAAACAGAAAATTGAAACTCATTTGATCAAAAATACCATACCTATTATTGATATACGTTTCTGCCTTGAAATGAATATCTTTACACATTGGAGCCAATTTTTCAAAATTGCTATATTTTTTTAGGTATTTTGAAAAATCTTAATTTTCAAAAAAAAAAGCATGAGAGTTTTTTTTTCATCAATTTCAAAAAATGTCAAAGATGGAGAGGAAGTAGGTAGAAAATCGGTTTGATAACTTTTTTGAATGAAAATTTCTACGTTCAGATTATTCTAACAAATTTTTTTTTCAGAAAGAATTTTTCCTGAGAAAAAATTTGAATTGAAAATTTTCTTCAAACACCCTCGAAAAATTGGTTTTGATTGCACTTTTAGGTAAAAATATTTTTGCTTAGACCGTTTTAAGGTAGGGTGTCTAACGGTCCTGATAAGTTAAGATTTTTTCAAAAAAGTCATGCGGGTACTGAAAAGTCAAGCTTTTTGACTAATTTACTCAAATTAACTCGAAGGTCAAGCTTTTTTTCAAATATCAACAAAAACTTTCATTTACCTTTGATAAATAGTTTTTAAAAAAGTTTTAAAATGGAAAATTTTTAGTTAATATTCGTTTTGAGGCTCTATTTTTTTTTTTTTTTTAAATCATCAATTTTTCCCATATTAGCCCTCGCTTTGCTCGGGCATACAAGGTCTAAAATTTATCCGAGAGATAGAGGTTGAAGATTTCGCCTCCCTTTTAATACTACTAATAAAAGATTGATTAAAACAATTGAGAAAATTTAGCTTTTGAATGCATTTTTCTTCAAAAATGTTTGCCCTCGCTTCGCTCGGGTTCAGTGAATTTATACAATTTTTTTTTTCAAAATGATTGTATGAACTTTCCTCCTTTCTAGCCCAGACAATTGATGTTTTCGTGTGAAAACAAGTCTGCTTCTCATTTATAAAAAGACTCAGTTTCGATCTAGATTGGAATATTTCAAAAATGTTTCGATTTTTTGGAAGAAGATCTGGAGATGAGTCCATAGATATAGTTTTTTTTGGAAGTCAAAACATAACATGAAAAAAGCAGGGTGTCTACCGGTCGCGAAAGTCGCGAATTCAAATGTTGGTCGCTAAAGCAGCGGAAAAGTCGCAAAATTATCCAAAATTCATCAAAAGTCACGAATTTTTCATATATTACTTGAGTTTTTTTTCGCTTTCTGCAAAACAAAAAAATTGAAGAAATTCAAATTTCTGAACACTTTTTCTAAAAATTTTCATTCTTAAATTATAAACATTCTAGACAAAAAAATATAGAAAAATCGTACCTTCTTTAATATAAAAATAATCCACTTTTAGAAAATTTTGGTGAAAAATTGTCTTTTTTTAATGTTTCTTCATATGATCCTATTGTTTTTTTTCCGCTTTTTCATCTCGAAGTGTACATTACAAGAATAAATTGATTCTGCCACCTTCATGCATTCCTCATGTACCTAATGGAGTGATTTAAAAAAAAAAATAACGTTACTTTTTTACCAATTTTTGGTTACTTTAGGAATTTTGAAAAATTACAGAATGCGTTCATTTTTTTATGATTTTGATTTAAAATACATATTTCCTTCCATTTTGAATTTTTTTGTAATAAATTTGATCTCGTTGATTATGGGGGGGGGGGGGTAATTGAGAGGTACCATGGGAAAGGTCGAGAAAAAGTCGCGAATTTCGAATTTTAAAAATCGGTAGACACTCTGAAGAAAAAAACATGAATTTTAACAAAATAATTTCAGATTTTGGATGCTCTTTTTTCAAAAAATTTCGCCCCCGCTTCGCTCCGGCTCAGTGATTTTATACAATTCTTAAAAATTATAATATATATTCAAACTCTTCTCTTTCATTTCAGACAATTGAATATTTTGAAACAGAAAAAAATTTATCTTTCTAATTTCTTAGAAGACCTGAAAGCGATCTCAAAAGTATTGGGGAGGGAGGGGGGATAGCTCCAGGAACATAGGCGCATAGAATTTTTGTTTGGAGGGAGGGATGGAGGGAGGGGGTGATCCTAAAAAAAGTCATTCCAAAAGGTCAAGCTAACTAAGTCAAGCTTTTTACTCAACAAATTTTGTCAAGGGACATCCTGTAAGGAAATTTTTCAAGTTTTTTTGTTGGTGAATTTACACATTTTTAAGAAAATTTTAAGACCAATTGGAGGATAACTAGAATTGAGTAGAAGAGATGAAATGTTTACCGGGCTATTTCGAAATCTAGATGAAAAATTTCCAGCTCTCATTCAATTTTCAAAGAAATCGTGCAAAACCCCAGTTTATATCCAATTTACAGAACCAAAATCAATACTGGAATTTGGACATCAACGTTCAAAACCCACCAATCATTCGTACAGCTATAAAAAGTAATTTGAAATTCAAAATATCGCCGTCGTCTATAGGAAAACACGTACAGAAAAAAAGTAAGTCCGCCAGAAGAGGAGTTTATCGAAAACTGATACTTTCACGTCTTAATTTTCAAAGTGTAATCAAAGCGAAACGCTTACTTTCTTTGCGAGAAATAATCTCTTTCCGGATAATTGGAGAGACTCTCCGCCAATGAACGCGGCCTTGTGAATTCTTTTCATTAACTTTTATTGGCTTTGATATAAGCTACGAATTTCGTTAAAATTAGTTTTTCCTACTCTCGTACAACGGCTGCTACTGTTGAGCCGCCGCGTCGAAGCTGTGTATCGAAATGGAATTCTAGATGAGTTCTCGTGTTTTTTTTTCCTCTCTTGCCAGGACAGCGGGTTTATTCAAATAGTAAATTATTAATCTTCACTCTTTTGTTCGCGTACCTTTTTTACATACTTTAGTTGCATCAAATTCCAACTCGCGTCAAAAAAAGTCTACTTTTATAGTCCCTGGCGATACATCGTGTAAAATCCTCGACATCCCATAGCGAGGTCCGAATCGCAAAAAAATAAGAAAAGGCCATGGCACGGTCTCGCAATTAAAAATCCCAGCCAAAGGGTTAAGACACGAAATACCGAACAAAAATTATTATTGGCTCTTGGAAGCAGATGTTGACATTTTCTTTCATTCTTTTTATTAAGTTCGTTGCGTAATTAAAACGCGAAAGCACCAAGAGGGAAGAAAAACGAGAAATAGCTTCGATAAAGCAATTAGATTTTATGCAAAAGTTTCAACGTTAAGTTTACTCTTTCTTTTTCCCCTTCATTTTTTTTTTTATATTATAAGTATATCTCGGAGACTAACTTTTTACGAACGTCGAGTTGTTATACCACCTCCTTCGTTTTCGTTATTTTTTTCCATTTTTCAACAACATAAAAAACTATTTGCAAATGATAAGCCCTAATTTACAGTATTATTCTATGGTATACCTGTTGTATATTTCTTCGACTCGTTTTTGTCGCTCGGTTTTGAGAAATTGAAATAATCCTCGTTTTGTCCCATTTTTTTTCGCACTCGAACCGCGTCAACGCGAAAGATAAAAATGTGGGCTTAGTTCGCATGTGGTCTCTGTTTTTTTTTTTTTAGCTTTTAAAGCTCTTTCAACACCGCCACCGATTCTATTATTTATATGCATGATAAAAACGAAAAATGCAAAGTTAATAGCGAACGGTCAATGAAGTTTCTACTTTCTTTCTTTTGCAAACTTTGTTATAAGAAATTGCTTTTTATTGATGAAAACTTTCCAAAAGTAATATACGATTTTTATGCACATAAAAATTTTTCATTTTGCCATAAAGGCATAAAATCGATGGATATCGTCGTCGTCGTCGCAGTGGCAGTCGTTGCTAACCTCGCAACTTATATACATATAGACCAAATATAATTTTCATTTTCTTACCCATCTTTGCTCCTCGTTCCTAATCTTTTTCTACATCTTTCCATTTTTATTCTTTCAACTTCGTTGTGTTTTTCAATCCTGGATAAGTTCGGTTTTTTCATTCCACCAGCAAAAAAAATCGAATATTCGAGTTGTCTCACGTTTCGAATGTGTTTTTTCCCCTTGAAATGTGCAGTTCAAAGATGTTGAAAAATAATTCATCAAAGGGTACATATAGCAGGATAAGTACCGTGTTCTGGCCTCCGAAAGGGATTTTTATATAACCTACTCCAAAAGTTGAGTCATGATGAGAAAAAATTCTGATGAAAATTTTGGACCCTCAGAGCAAGTATTTTTGGGGGGAGGGGCCAAAATGTGTTTTTTAAACTATATTTTTTCGTTTTTCACCAAATGTAGATAAAAATTTCGTGTTTTAAAAAAAATCAAATTTAGAGGGGTACAGAGAGGTATTATTTCCACAATCTCAGGTGAGACGGTCGTTTTAAAAGATTCAATCAAATCTCTAAATCCGATTTTGTTCGATTCGAACTCGGTTTTAACTTTTATTCTGGCGTGGTATATGTCATATGATATAAATTATGGAACCCAATTTTTTTTCTTGAATTTTATTTCAAATATGTTGACGATCATAAAAAATGTTCATTGAAAAATTTAAGAAAAAATGCAACGCATAAATGAACACATTTCACAAACAAGGTTTAATTATTGTGAGCCAAATCCTAAATCATTTTGACGCGCAAATGGGAAATTTGAAATGGTATTTCGAGTTCGACGATCAAAGTTAAAATTTATGCAAAGTTCAAATTTTTTCAAACTCTTGAATTTTTCAATTTCTTTAATTCTACTTTTTCTCAAAGCTGTAAAATTTTTTCCTCACTAAAATTTGTCACTTGAAATTTACCTAAAATTTACCAAACTTCGAGTTTTCCAAAAAAAATTTCGATTTCATATTGATTTTTTATTACTTTTCAAGTTTTTCTATTTTCTTTTATTGAGTTGGAAGAAAATTTGAAAAACATGGAACATAGAGTTGAAATTTCTTTAAGAATTCAAAGTTGGAAAAATTTCAAATAAATTTTCAATTCAAAAAATTTATTATTTTATGCGGTTGAAAAAATTTAACAAATTGAATTGAAGTTGAAAAAAGTTTTTTTTAAATTGGATTTTTGAATACTTACTTGATAATTTTTTTTTTAATTTTAATGTCCTTAAACATGTTTCTGTCTTCGACTTTTTAAATTATGTTCAGATCCGTATTTTTTAAAATTTCTTACTGCCTTCTCAAAAACATCTTCCAATAATTTAATGCAACATTTTTTCCAAGTCGATAATGGAAATTATTTTCAAAATATGAAATTGACATTAGTAAATAAATTGAGAAGAAATTTAAAAAAATAAAAATCATCGAAAAGAAAAATTTTAATATTGGATATACTTGGATGAAAAAAAAAAATAGAATCAGTGGAATTGAAAAAAATTCAAACACTGAGAAAAATGGAGAATGAAAAATGAATAGAAAGTGTTGCAAAAAATTATAAATTTTATTCAAAAAAAATGAATTTTATCCAAAAAAAAATAAATTTTATCCAAAAATAATAAATTTTATCCAAAAAAAATAATAACGGGGCACCATTCGCAAAATTAGCAATTTTTATCAAAAAAAATAATAAAATTTATCACGAAATTTGGTAAAGTTTATTGCATAGAAAATAAAGTTTGTCAATTTTGCGATAAATATTATTATTTTTTGAATAAATTTTACTAGTTTTGTGAATGGTGCCTTTTTATTACACTGAGAAAAATGTGTGGTAAAATTGACTACAAATTGTGGAAAAACTTATCCAGTCCGAGTTTATGATGCTTTTTACCACAGTTGTGGTACTTTTTTTGCCACAGCTGTGGTGAAAAGTACCACAGTTGTGATTAAAACTTGAAAAAGTACCACAGTTGTGGCAAAACAGTACCACAGTTGTGGTGAAAAGCATCATAAACTCGGACTGGATAAGTTTTTCCACAATTTGTGGTCAATATCGCCACACTTTTTTTTCTCAGTGTATTACGTTTAATAAAATTTATTTTTTATTTTTTTGAGTGAAGTTGAAAAATTCAAAGTTGAAAAATTTGAACAGAATAAATTTGAACTTGGATCCTCGAAATCCCATTTACTTATAATGGTCAAGGAGTTGGTTGATTTTTAACGTTATAACGAAAGAAAAACTAGAGCGAAAAACATAATTAACCTTATTACAATTCCCGGCTTCATAATACATAATTATCATTGGTTTCTGATATTTTATAATTCATCTTGAAATTGCATGATGCACTTGCACTTGAGAAATGAAGACTTACAAAGTATCTGCGAAAATTTGAGTTGAAAAATCCGATATTTGAGGAACTTCTCTCCCTCTGATTTCAAAAGTTACGAGTATCTCATGTTTGAACTCAGCAGAATTCAATCGTATGAAAATTGAAAAGTCACAGAAAAAAAACCGATAGCTCAATTTTGAAAAATGAAAGTCCTGAATCGCCTCTGGATCTTCCCCCTCTCCCTGTAATGAGGTTTGGCGATGACTTCCCAGGTTCAAACATGACGTGCGCGAGCACTGACTTTCCACCAGAGCGCCGTGGGAAATTGACATGAACGTGCGGGCTCCGCACGACGGGTGATCAGTTTTTTATTTTTTTTGGCTATGTTACACCAACTCAAACTCATTGAAACTTGTGTGGTATGATCAACACTAAATAACATACTTTCTGAAAAAAAAAATGGCGACTACCTCTGATACTCCTTTCCAGAATGGCCGCTCAAAGTTATTAAAACGCCATAACTCGACGAAAAATGAGTCAAAATTTTGAAAAAAATTGTTTAGGGTTCCTCTAGCCTTCTAGATTTGATTAAAAAAACACGAAATTTTTATCTATATTTGGTGGAAAACGAAAAAATAAAGTTGAGAAAACACATTTTGTCCCCCCCCCCTCCCCGAAAATACTTGCTGTGGAGGTCCAGAATTTTTTCTCATCATAACTCAACTTTTGGGGTAAATAAAGTTGAGAAAACACATTTTGCCCCCCCCCCCCCGACTTTTGAAGCCAATTTTTACAAATGAATTGTTTTTTTATGAAATGAGAAGAATATGATTTCGTTTGAGTGGTATTTTAAGATTCTGATTTAAATTAATTAAGAACTCGGCATATATTCTATTCATGTACCTAAATCAACTTTACATTGTGAAAATTTTCGTAAAATATCATGCTATTTTTCTATTTTTTTCACTCGAATCTCATTTTTTTGACATGCCCAGTGCAGTAACCCGCATGCCCCCCTCCACGAGAAAATTCCGGGTACGCCTGTGTCAAATTTAAATATAATTAAATTTTCTTTCCATCGATTAATCCAAGTTCACGATTGTAATCGATTAGTAGAAAAGCACTGAAAAATAACGGAAAACAGACGAGCCGCAGCGATGCAAAAAAAACTATTTCACAAAATGAGACCGGCCGTGTGCATAAATTTATGAAAAAAAAATTCCACAACGCGAACGTGAGTAAGCGGAGATACGCTGCGAAAAAAAGCTCACGAGCCGGAGACGAGACGACGCGTTGAAATTTTACGCATTTTAAATTCATTGTCAACCGAGCAACCAAAAACATTCTTAATTGGCATATTTTTTTGTACGAGTAACCAACCGCGAGTTGTTTTTTTCCTTGCCGAAACCGGGTAAAAGAGCGGTACGAGGTTGGAAAAAAAACGGAACGCATTTCATTCCCAGCTTTTGTATGCGTTTCGGACCGGAAAAAAACTGGAATAATTACCGGGCGAAAGAAGAGCTAAAAAGGACGACGAAAAGGGTAGGAAAAAATAGTTGCATGAAAATGAGGACGACGAAACTGGAAGTCCGCGCGGCCGAATGGACGGGGGCCGGGCGCGCCCGCGCAACGCACGCGGTCGCTTGGTTTTTTAAAATAATGAAAAACGGGTTTGTTTCTTACCCGCGTTTTTGTGCTAATAACGCCTTCTTAATTACAATTTTTAACGTTATCGGTCTACCACCATTAATTAAAAAGATAAAAATATTCTCATCCGAGTTTCTATTCTATTTGGCTACCTTGCCGTTAATTAATTTGAAAAATGAAGTCCTTTTGTCTACTGCGTTATTTTTCAGTTTCGAAAATTTCGAATCTCGTTAAAAAAAAGAAGTACGAAAAAAAAAGAATAACATAAATGAAATTCATTTATCGGTTGAAGGGCGCCGGAGAAAAAAAAAGGAACAATAAGGAAACGAAAATGAAGAGAGTGAAGAGGACGCGGCGAATATTTGAAAAATATCTATACATTTAATTTACTGCAGTATGCTTTTTAGTGGTACTCGCGTAAATACCGTACCGTTGGGAAATACGAATTGTACCAACGTGGTTTGCATTATTTGCAATTTTCCACTGATTTTCATCACGTGTAATTGTTTCGTCGAATGATTTATTATTTATGAGGTTTCTGTGCTAGATTTTTTCACCAAATGGAGCATCGGCCGATGAATCGAAATTGATAATATTCTCTCGAAATAAGTGCAATTATGATGACGAAAACTGAGCGAAACGAAGAGCAGAGGGTTGAGAATCTCTCTGTTCGACGTAAAAGGGCACTTTAAGTTTCACGCGCCGATGTTCGTTTAATATAGAGAAAGGGGAACGCGTGTAAAGTACGATATTTCTAAACAAAGTCAACGTACCAACTTGATTTTTCGTTGTAGAAAAAAAAGCTAAACACAACTTTTGCTAAAACAAATTCCACTATTAAAGTTTCAACTTTGAAAAATTCTTCGATTTTTGATATCGCTACAGAAAATTATCGAGAACGAATTTTAATGAAAATAGTTTTCAGATTGTACTGCGAGCGTAAATTTTTCCACCAATTTTCCAGTTTTCTCACGACTGAAAATTTGTTATCGAATTTTCCGATTGAAAAAATTCTTCGATTAAACGAATTTTTCGCTGTTTTAAAACTTCACGGCCACGTAATTGAAAGGATAATTTATGTCTTGACTGCGTTCGAATAGTGGAATTTTCCTCAAAGACAAGTAATTAGGATAAATGAAGTTCGATGAGAAAGAAATGAAGTAAAGTTTTCTTAGCTTGAATTCGTTGGCGGAAATTTTCGATGCTATTTAAGTTATCAGCGCCTCAAAAACGTGCATTTTATCAAGTAAACCAGTATTAGAGTCCTTGAAGTCCATTCGCAGAAATTTTCAAGCTTCCCAAAGAAAATTAGATTTCTAGATCAGGAAGATCCGGAGCTAAGAAACCTCGAAAGGGAAAAAAACAGTTGTCATTTTTAGGTAGATACAAAGGTGATTCCTTTGCAATTTTTTTCGAAAGTTGAGAACAGGCTGTAAAGTTGTGCCTAGATCTAAAAAACAGGTAAAAATTTTACCTGTTTGATTCCTTAGTCCACATTTTCCCCTCCACACCGAACCTTAAACCCCAATTGTATTCGAATTTTTTTTTAAATGAAAATGAGAAAAATTGAATTTTTTTCAGAAATGGTTTTATTGTGGATGTCTGTGTCCAAAAATATCGATTTTCCGCGTTTTTTCGGTGTTCATGTACCAAATAGAGAAAAATTAAAAAAAAATGATACAAGAATAGTCCGTTCTGACTGACTATTTTTTCAAGAGGAGGAAACATGCATTGTACTTATTTACACGTTTTTTTAATCCGAAAAAACGTGGAAAATTAACGCTTATAATTTTAATGAGTGATAATATTCATACTCACATTTAAAGGCCGCTGAAAAATGGTTACCGAAATGTATTCTTGGGTAAAAACACCCATTCTAAAACAATTTTTAAAAAGAAAATTGAAAAAAATATTTTATAATTTTTTGAACATAATACATTAATACGTAAGTAGTTGGATTTTTGGATCCGGCGGGGAGAGGTGAATAAGGAGTGGGGGGGGTGGTATTTCTACCACATATTTTTAAGGTCTAGACAAGAAATAAGTTGAAGATTCCTTAATTTCAATTTCAAAAAAAAATGAGTGATTTAAAATAATTTTTGTAATTAATTTTTCTGAACTTTCAGACCAGTGAATAAACAAAGAGAGTTGACCATTATTTTTTTTAAATTTTCGAATTTTTTGGTTTTGAAAATGTTTTTTAAGAAGTACAAAAACAAAAAAAAATCTGAAATTTTTTAATAATTTGTTATCAATGAGGGATGAGATCATATTTTTTGAAGGGATTTCATTATTTGTTGGGCGTTATTATTTTTTACGGAGCAATTTTTGAGTTCTGAAATTTTCAAATCACCCCAATATCTACGAATACCAGCCAGCAATCTGGACCCAAAAATAATCATGTTCAATTAGAAGTGGTATACTAATGTAAGTTCCAGAATAAGAGGAACTTTAAGTGAAAAACTTTCACATAATTCCTGTTGAAAAAAGCTCTCATCTTTTTCACATTGAAATTTAAACAAGATCTCAACTGCAAAAATTCTCTCTACATTTATATTTTGATTTCTTAAACAAGCTATCAAGTGAAATAATCTCACATACTTTTCACTTCAATATATTTTCATATCTTTTTTCACATAAGAAATATTTTCACATCTTTTTCACATCAAACTATTTTTCTTGTATTTAGTTATCCTCACATCTTTTTCACATCTCTTGAAACCTTCATTTGAAACGCAAAATGAATTGCATATTTTCAAACAAAATTGGTAAAACGGCCTGTTCTATATCACGTCACAATACACATGTGTAGTAGTTGATAGTCCTACGGAGCTGCTGCCCTCGTAATAGTGCAATACTGGGAAACCAGCACTATAGGCGAGAATGTAACCGTACGGCGTGCGCGTGTTGACCACTACACCAGTGTAAGTGTATATGAATTGAGAACCTCCCGTTCAAATAGCTTCATATGTAGATGAATGGGAGGTTCCCAAGAACAAGAAGTGTGATAGAACAGGCGGTTTTACTAATTTTTTTTTTGAAATTATGCAACTCATTTTGCATTTCAAATGAAGGTTTCAAGAGATGTGAAAAAGATGTGAGGATAACTAAATACAAGAAAAATGGTTTGATTTGATGTGAAAATATTTCTTATGTGAAGAAGATGTGAAAATATATTGAAGTGAAAATTATTTGAAATTATTTCACTCTAGAATAAGAGGAACGTAAAGTGAAAAACTTTCACATAATTCCTGATGAGAAATGCTCACATCTTTTTCACATTGAAATTTAAACAAGATTTCAACTGCAAAACATTCTCACATCATTTACACTTTGAATTCATCTCACCTTGAAAAAATCTCACATCTTTTTCACTTCATATTTCAAACAAGATCTCAACTGCAAAAATTTTCTCTTCATTTATACTTTGATTTCTTAAACAAGCTATCAAGTGAAATATTTTCACATCGTTTTCATATCAAACCATTTTTCTTGTGTTTAGTTATCCTCACATCTTTTTCACATCTCTTGAAACCTTCATTTGAAATGCAAAATAAATTGCATAATTTTAAGAAAAATTGGTAAAACCGCCTGTTCTATATCATTTCACAATACACATGTGTAGTAGTTGATAGTCCTACGGAGCTGCTGCCCTCGTAATAGTGTGATACTGGGAAACCAGCACTATAGGCGAGAATGTAACCGTACGGCGAGCGCGCGTTGACTACTCTACAAGTGTAAGTACATATTTGAATTGGGAACCTCCCATTCAGATAGCTTCATAGGTAGATGAATGGGGGGTTCCCAAGAAGTGTAATAGAACAGGCGGTTTTACTATTTTTTTTTTTTAAATTCTACAATTCCTTTTGCATTTCAAATGAAGGTTTCAAGAGATGTGATAAAGATGTGAGGATAACTAGATACAAGAAAGATGGGTTGATTTGGTGTGAAAACTATGTGAAAATATTTCTTATGTGAAAAAAGATGTGAAAATATATTGGAAGTGAAAAGTATGTGAAATTATATCAATTGATAGCTTGTTTAAGAAATTAAAGTATAAATGTAGAGAGAATTTTCGCAGTTGAGATCTTGTTTGAAATATGAACGGAAAAAGATGTGAGATTTTTTCAAAGGGAGATGAATTCAAAGTGTAAATGATGTGAGAGTATTTTGCAGTTGAAATCTTGTTTAAGTTTCAATGTGAACAGGGTGTGAGCTTTTTTCATCAGGAATTATGTGAAAGTTTTTCACTTAAAGTTTCTCTTATTCTGGAATTTACTTTGGTATCAGGCATATTTCTTTGGCCTGTCACTTGTTAGTGACTTGGTCACTTTTTTCATTAAAAGTCACTAAAGTGACTTTTTCATTAAAAAGGTCACATTTAGTCTTTTTTGGTCAATTTTTGTGACTTTCCCCGACCAAAAATTGAAAAAATTGAAAAAATCATTTAAAAAATGAAAAACCAATTTTTTCCCTTGAAAAAAGTTGAATATTCAGGTTGTCTACCGGTCGCGAAAGTCGCGAAAAAGTCGCGAATTTGGATTTAGATCGCTGAATTTGATTGAAAGGTCAGCAAGTTGTGCAAAGTTGAAAAAATACGATTTTTAGGTAGTTTTTGGGGAAAATGTGAAAACACGAGTTGAGAAAGCTTAAATTTGAGGGATTTCTCTCCCTCCGATTTTGAAAGTAATGACATTTTTGAACTCAGTGGGATTCAATCATAATATGATCGGCCTTTTTATGGAAATGATACAGAAAAAAGGTCGATAGCCCAATTTCAAAGAGTGGGGGAAAACCCCCTTCAAACCTCCCCCTCCCCTCATATGGGGTTTGGCGATTGCCTCCCGGGCTCAAAAAATTTCTTATGATGTCCTTGTTCACCATGCTAAATTTCACGCCTCTATCATCATTTGCCGTTTACTTGCAATCTGCCACTGGACTATGATGAGAAAAAAATGCCATGATGCCCTTGACCATGATGTTGAAAAAAAGGAGAGGGAATGAAACATGAATTCGAAATTATTGGCCATGTTTTGGAAAACATGAATGAGGGAAAAGTGGTAAATTTTTATCTTTTGAAGATCTTTTTTGTAAAAATTTTCGCTCTCGCTTCGCTCGGGCTCAACACGTTTATGTGTTTTCATAAAATGACATATTTTACCTCATTAATTTTTTTATTTATTGGTACAAACTAAAAAATGGCCGGGGATGGCGTGAATTTAGAAATTGAAGGCATGTATTTTTTATTGAGGAGGAGGAGGAGGAGGAGGAAGAGGAGGAGGAGGGAAGGGGGTAAAGAAGTTTTTGAATTTTCAGCCTGGGAAAATCCGAATTCATTCGCTTAGTTTGGTAGACACCCTGGCATAATTTGTTTCAATTTTCAAAACTTAATTTTGCATTGGAATATTTAGTTTTTCCTTATTATTTGAAATTTTTCCTGCAGATAATGAATTCAAATTTTCAAATTTTTGTGGTAAGGGAGAGTTGAGTGGGTTCAAAAATTTTCAGAATTGAATTTGAATCTTTTTGTTTGGCCCGAAGAGGAGTATCTAAAGATCTCGTAAATAGTAACTAGTAATTTTTGAAAAACAATATCGTTAGACTCCATTCATTTTTATATCATTATTTTGCAAAATTTCGGGATGCAAGTACATCACGTAAAAAATTATCCCCCTCCCGTTCCTTGGTTTACGAATATCATATTTAGAAGGTCTAGAAAAATTCGAAAAATCAGTCTGGAAAACCTGGAAAAGTCAGGGGAAATCATTTCTGAAATATAGTGAACACCCTGCAAAAAGTAGCAAAAACTATTTTTTTTTTCAAAAGTGGTATCACCTTTTGGATTATTAGCTCCCTCTTCTTCTTATCTAGGAGATGAGGTTTTTTTTTGGAAGTGCCTTCCTTCAAAAATTGATTATTTTCTCAATTTTTGTCAGGATTCAAGTTGATCCACCTTACTGAATGAATCTCCAACATTTACAAACACTGAGGAAAAAATCAGTCAAAAAATGACTATTTTCTATCCAGTCTGACCAATTTCGGGCAAATATAAGAGAAATCAACTCGTCTAAAATCGGTTTATTCTCTTTATTGCAAATCGTGACGTTTTGAAAAATTAATTTTTTTCTGCAAGGTCAGGGAAAAAAATTATTGACAGATTTCTTGAGAATTCAGCGATGATCAATCTGGCTATTCATAATTTCTACATCGAAGTGGTCAAGAGTTGTATAGCCATAGAGCTACTACTAACACACTCGTTTATCAATTATTCTAAACGAGCGTAACGTGAATATTTGAATTTTACCTTTGGTAACTCGATTTACTACAACTGATTTCGCGGATTTCTGTTTCAAAGGGATCCGTATGTAATCTGAAATCAAATTAAGAACAACAATGTAGCGAATCGTTTCGGTAAATTATTTCCACATATGTACCTACATTTTGTACGGTTAAGATTAAAAAATCATAACTTTATGACTTGCAACTTGATTATCAAATTAATCATCCCTATCCACCCTTTCGGTAGAAAATTAGCCTCGAACAAACAATCGCAAGGCCACATACAATCGAGACGTAATTACCATTTAAACGAACTACACCGACGACGATTTGACATCCGACTATAATACGAAACTCAAATACGACGCAAGGTAGAGTCGAGTCGAACAATCGAGCCAATAATTTACCGGGTAGACATTGACGAATACCGTATGGAAACAATCACAAATGAAATATAACCGCGTATTCGCCGATAATTCAATTTATCAGGCCAAGGACGTCGCGAGATATACCGCGGGTATGAATAAGCAGCGGCAAAACGCTAGAAAACTTTACCGGAGAATAACTTGGCAAACACGCCGAAGTCTCGACTCTGTTCTCGAGTACTGTATTATTATCGTCGTCGAAATCAAGCTTGGGAAAACTCGACGCGAAACACAAGACTGAGAAATGAGACAGGGAGACCGATTCTCGTGTACTTCTCACAAAAGAAACACAAACATACATCGCGAATATTACGCTCGAACAAATCTACGTATGTTGAAAATTTTGACGCCGTATCGCAGCCACGAATCGGCGCTATTTATCAAATGAGCCAGATTACCATCTCGCGGCCTTGTATGACGAGACACAGCCTCCTTGCAAGTAATTTTCCCTCGTCTTAGAATATCTCACCTCGCGAGGATGTCATCTGTAAGCCATATTTTTCGTCGAGTCAGCCAAACGACAGAGGGGAACTGAGGAGCAACGTGGAAGAAATCAGATAAGATGAGTCGCTTTTTCAAAACTTGTTAAGGATGTAATACGTCATGTGACAGTTAACACGACCTGAAAAGGATATGGCGAAATGGTTTAATAAAATTTTACAACAATTGCGAAAATTTCCCATTTCTTGCGGTGCCAGTATTTCACACATGGCGGTAACGTTAACGTTACAAGTGGTTGACACTGTGACCTGTACGCGACATTTTCGTGCTTTTTTTCTCTCTACCTCGGCTCGCTTCCTCGGCTGGCCCAGCGAGCTACGCGTACCTCCCGCTAAGCCCTTCACCGGCTGTGAAGCTCATCGTTTGTGTTGTGTATAATGTCAAAATAAATATTACATTTTCCATAACACGGGCTACCGCCTGTCTCCTCCCATCCGTGTGCAAAGCCTTGTCACGCGATACGTGAATAGAGTTGCATAAGCTGTTCGCCGTAAATACGATGTCGATTTCTGTGCACGCAGCGGAACCGATGCGTTGGGTCGAGTGTCTCGTGTATTTCGTCGGGTCACGATCGTTCTGGAGAATTTAGAGATTTGGGAATTATTTTTCTCCGCGATTGAATATGGATTCTGGGATTTTATTTTAAAACGATCGATAATTGTCATTTTTCTAAATACACTGCGAATTAATTCGACACTTTTTTCCAAAATTGAGGTATCACTTTCGTGTTTTTTTTTTCACTACAGAATTATCTTTCGAGGATTTCAAAAACTAATTATTCTGAATGAAAGTAATTTTTTTTAGATATTTTACCCAGCTTGAAACAAAAAAATAACTTTTGCCAAAGCTCAATAAAGTCCTTTCATGTAAACTTAAATGGACCTCTCGTTTTTTAGTTTTTCGCATGTGCCGGACGTACAGTGCGTATTAGCGAAAATTTGACGACTCTCTATTGGTAGGAAATTGAATTCCCTACAACTTTTGTTCTATAAATTTTTTTTCGAAAAACGATTTCTTTTCAGTCTGTAGTGCCTTAAAGTTTCGAGCAGTTTTTCTGTTCAAGGTTGACGATAAAACTTTTCGAAAAATGGGTTACCATTACCCCATTCCACTTGATTTTTGAAAATTTCATGTATTCCTAAAAAAAAAAAATGAATAGAGGCCAATTAATTTGCACGTTGTCATTTCCTCTTTTAAAAAATAGCTTTTCGAATCTTTGCGGTGGTACAAGTCGAAAAGGAAGCGTTTTTCGAAAAAATTTGATAGAATAGAAATTATAAAGGTATTAATTTCTTATCAGCAGGGTGTCGTTAAATTTTTGCTAGGACGTTTGGTACGCCCGGTACTTGTGAAAACTAGGAAAAAAATCGAGATTTTGTTTATTTTTACAGAAAAAGCCTCACTGAACTTTGGCAAAAGTTTTTTTGGGGGTTCAAATCGGCTGAAGTGTGTAGAAGGATGGTCTTTTCACCCAAAATAGTTGGTTTTCGATCATCACCAACGATATTTCTGTGGTGAAGCAGCGAAAAACGTGTAATCTCGTTATTTTTTTGGCTGAAAGGGTCAAATAATTTGCACGGTGCTGTATTTTTCTCGCTATAAACGAGTCGATGTGAAAATGGTATGTGATCAAGTATTTGAAAGAATCAGTTCTCTCGTGTCATTACTAATGATTTTTCAACGTTATCGATGAATTCATATTTCAGGGTGTCCATTCTCTGGAAAACCGGAAAAAGTCAGGACAAGGATTCTTTTTCTTTGAAATTTTTTCTGTAGGTAATGAATTCAAATTTTCAAATTTTTGTGGTGAGGGGGAGTTGGGTGGATTCAAAAATCTTCAGAATTGAATTGAATCCTTTTGTTGGGTATCTAGTGATTTTGAAAAAAAAATCGTTAGATCCCATGCATTTTATATCTTTTTTTTTTTGCAAAATTTCGGAATGTAAGTACATCAGGTAAAAAATTACCACCCCCCCCCTGCACTGGTTTGCGAATATCATACTTGAAAGCTCTAGAATAATTCAAAAAAATAGTCTGGAAAACCTAGAAAACTCAGGGAAAATCATTTCTGAAATATAGTGGACATCGTGTATTTAGTATTCCAGTGTGGAAATCAATTTATCATAATTTCTAATAAACCTGGCCGTATAAAAACTCTAGAAACGAATGAAAAATTGAATTTGCGAATCGAATTATGAAGAAATGAGAGAAATCTGAAAAGTACAACTGCAGTTTGATATCGATAATTATCTAGACATCAAAACGACATGAAAATAATTTTACTCCTCATTTCGTCCTTGCCCCTCTCCATGCCTTATAATCACACTATGTTCAAAATATTTTTTTTAATTGAAAAAAAAAATGGAAGAAGTCTTACTTTCAGAATGAAGAAAAGTGCAATCACATGTTTTTTTTCAAAAATTTAGAAAATTGTTGAAAATTTCTAGTTTGAATTTTTTTATTTTTACGCAATCGATAAGTATATGGAAAAATGAAAAAAATTCAAGAACATCGAAAAATGGGGTGAAGATGGAAAATAGATTACCGCGGGACTTTTGGGTGAAAACATCAATCGTTCTTACTTCTTTGGTACATTTCTAGAAAGATGATGAAATTCTCTTCAAAATGAGCCTAAAAACGACTGAGTTGAATAATTTTGTAATTTTTGTATTTTGAATTCAAAGTGCAACTTTGAACAACTCTGTACCAATTTTTCCTTGTACCAGCAGTAGGATATTTTCTATTGCATATTTCGAAAATTTTAGCCCCCACATTGATTGGGGACCATGAACTGATTGAGACACCCCATTTTTCTTATGAGATTTAGCATAAAATAACAAGCTAAAAACAGAAAAAAATTAGAGAAAACAAATTTTCCTAACAAATTTAAAATATGAGTCAATTTTAATTTTTGGAGATGAGATTTGGACCCTAGGAATCATTCTAGGAGGATTCAGAGATCTTTCAAATTGGGTAAAAATATCCAAAATATACTATTTGACACCCCCTCTCCTTGATTTGTTCCTCGGATTCAGAGTTCATCCCTAAAAGTAAAAATTCAAAATTGGATCATATTCTCATAAGTATTTTAAGGAATGTTTGACAATCTTGCTTTTTTTTCTTCTAAAAAGATTTTTTCTGATTTTTAACATGCTATTCTATGTTGAATCCTTATAAGAAAAAGGAGGTCCCCTACCCATGGTCTTTAATTGATGTAGGTAAAAGGCTAAAAATATCTCATTTTTAGAGAAAAAGTCATCACCCTAAGGAGTGAGACCTCCAAAATTCGAAAATTCGATTCAAGTCTAACTTACAGCCTAGTTGTGTTCAGAAGATCCGAATTGTAAATCTGCCAGTACCCGGTTAAATTGTTGGGTCTGCGGAATCGCTGAAAATATGTATTGTTTCCATTTCATCCCTAGATTAAAAAGTTTTTTCATTTTTCAAAGTTTTCTGAACATTGCCAGATTTTAAAACCAATTGAGAAAGGATAAAAGTGAATTTCGAGAAGTGAAATTTTTACCAGATCGTTTTTATGCCTTGATACAGTTTTTGTCCCCCTTTTGTATCCCCTTTTTTTTATAGGGCGAAACAATCATAATGCATAATTTTATGTACTTCGCCACGTGTGAATGTCTTTTCTAAGCGAAAACGGCTCATTCAATGCAAAGCTTTCCTTCGTGTGAGAAATGATGAACGATCATTTCGTTAATATGAAATTTTCCACAAAACTCAACGAGACCGGCGTCTCGTTCGAATTCATTTTACGTTAGTATTGTTCATCTAAATACAGAAAATTAAATTAAAATGGCGAATAATTTCGTTGACATGTTTACCAACGTTCCATACATAATGGAAATACAATTCCCATTTCATTCATCAAATAAAAGCTTTCTTTGATACTTAAACTTATTATGCTTAAAGACTCCTATTACACAAACAATTCAATTTTATAACCTGTTCTACTCCCATATCCCTTCAATAAACCTATATCATTGGAAAAATTCCAAGATTCCAGGTGAATGGTTAATTGAGCGTAAAATTCAAAACGCTCTCGTATACCTAAAAACTAAAATGGTCGTAGATTTTTTATTATCAAACTATACTCAAACCGTCGTGTATTTTTTCTGAATACATTAAAAATATTATACGTGTAAAAAAAAAGCACATCCTGATACTGATTAATGGAATTCGGATCTATAACAGCCTATGCGAAGGTGGTTTGTGGAAAAAAATCACGTAAAATATTAAAAAGCTTTTTTCGGATTACCTAAACTAAAACTATTTATAATGAAGTTCTATTTTATGTTACCGAAGTAATTTTTTTTGACATCCTCTGAATATCATTTTTTTTCACCTTCCTCTCTATTGGTAGCTCGCTTTTACCTGTCGATTCTTGCGCTGCCTCTCGTTTTATATTCTGTGCGTTGTGTTGACTTGGCCGAACAGTCGTTTAAGTTATATTGGTGGAATGCTTTGGCCAAAGTTAAGATAGTCGTTGAGAAATTTTTTTCTCTGGTGGCCGATAACCATCTTGGGACTTCATCAATAGTCAAGTGTTTCTATTAAAATTGAAATTGGTAAAATGGAAGATCATTCCCTTTCCACATCACCGAGATTATTTGAAAATTTGCAGAATTTCCGAACACTTGAAGCAAAAAGGTGATCTCTGCACTTTTCCCAGCTTTAGCTTTGATTTAAAAATCTTGATAGCACATACCAACCGATTACCTAATCCAATTACTTGAATCTGAGCAGTACTTCGTTTGATGCTAGAAAATTAATTTTCGTCGGGGATTTCGATTGTAAAAAGAGCTTCGCACGAGGTCATAATATTCATCGGCCTACAAAAGGAATTTTTTCCACATTCTGACATCAAAGTATCAAGACGTGTACACCTATGTATACGTTCAAGGCGTACGAGAATAAATTCCTCGATGCTGCAGTTTTGAAAATGAAAAAAAAAAAAAAAATGGAAAACAAAACCCTACAAAGCTAAGCTTTTACATATACGAGTCAAAGCACCTAACCTTACACACTCATACTAAGAAACTAGAATTCTCGATATAAACGAAATGGCTGCGAGTAAAGATCATATTGGTACGACCTGTATGTATGTAGTTGTACACGAGCATGAAATTCAACAGTTTAACCATCCACGTCTGGTACGCGTTTTCCATACGAAATTTAATCATTTTCAAAAGCCAGTTATACACGTGGAATTTAAATCGAGATAAATTTTACGTAGCTTCGTTATTCTGCAGATCGCCGGAAATAAATGACGAGATGCATATTTATTCTTCGCGATGCGGTGGTGTCCCGAAAAAAATACGATACGTGAAATACGTACAAGCGTTCGAGATACAATCAAGTCACCTTTGCTGGAGCCGTCGTCCATTTTCTCTCTTTCTATATTGACGGGTACCCTGTATCTCGATGCTTGTGATTTTTTATTGGGTAAAAATAGCGAATTGATTTTAACAAAGTTGGTTTTTTATGACGAGAAAGGAAGTGATTTAATATGAAAAAAATGTTTATGTTCGAGGATAGATACAAGGGGAAGGAGGAATAGAATGAAGGAATCAGTTTTCATTTTTCAGTTCCATACAATTTTTTTTTTGAATAGTTCAAGGAAGGATGGATTTGAAATGAAAAAAAAATCACATGTGCAAAAATTTTAGACACTATTCATCGAAGTCGAAAAAATTGCAAAATATAATTTTTCTTGTGAGATTCAAATTAAAAATGGGTATTTTAATTTGATCCACGAACCGTGCAAATTTGGACGATTTTTATGAAATTTGTATTTTTGAAATTAGTTTTGTGAATACCTATTCTACTCACTAATGACTGCTTGAAAAATATATAGAATTTCTCTCTTCTCAAAAAACTAGCTAATCTCCACTGTTACGTTGAAAAAAATCGGGAGATGAATTCGATGTTTTATGAAAATGACATTCAGACATCATAGCAGGTCACTTTTTTAGGGTGTTTGTCACTTTTTTCGATTTTGGTCACTAAAAGTCACTTGTTTCCTCCCAGTCACTTTTTTTCGCATTTTCAAGCAAAAATTCAAATTTTTACGTACAAATTGCTATTTTTTAAAATTCTTCAAGAAAAAAATTTAAAAGTTGATAATGATTTTTCAAAAAAATGTTGCCCTTGCTTCTCTCGGGCAGTATTTTAATAATTCTATTTCTAAGTTTGAAAAAGTTCTGTTTTTTTAAAATCAGTAAAGTAATTGACTTTTAATCAATTCCCCATTTGACAGGATAAATCAATAATTTTGACTAAAATAAAATTGAAATATCACAGATTTTCAAATAAATTCATTTCACTGATTCAAAAAGGCACAGTTTTACGAAAATTGATTGATTTAGATTTAGAGAGTAGATATAGGTCATATATTAATTGTTTGTTCCAAAAATCTCGTCACTTTTCAATTTTTCTTTGCTCAAATCTGTATAGTTAAATTAATTATGTAGGTACCTATATCTGCCTCCTAAAGTGCCACTAAAAAAATTTGATTTTTAGATTACCTAATTTTTTCATTGAATTTTGACCCCCTCTCCTCGTTTTTTCTTAAATTCTCAGCCCTTTTTCAACTGTAAAAAAATCCCCTCGGAAAAATCGAATTTTTGGTTACTTTTGGCCATTTTTTGGTCACTTTTTGCTCAAAAAAAGTCACTAAAAGTCTCATTTTTTCTTCGAAATTTCGCTATGATGCCTGTTATTAAAAAAATCTCCCAAAAAACTGTACCCCCCCCCCCATATTGAATTTTTGGTCACTTTTTTTCTTCGGAATTTCGCTATGATGCCTGCATGATTTTTACCTATAGTATAAAATATTTTTTCATAATTTTAGTGTAAATGCATGTTTTTTTAAATATATTTTTTGCTTTTTGAGCAGAAGTTTTTAAAGAAAATTGGCCCTCGTTTCTGATTTTTCAACGTGACTTTGTTATAAACTTTTTTTGATCATCAGCAAAAGAAATACCCAGATATCTGATTGCTCTTTCAACTTCTCTGATAGGTGAGTAATTTTTTCGGGTTTCTTTAAATTTTTATTGTTTTCATTTGAAGTAGAATTTTTCATTCTATTTCAGAATTTTCCTGTAATAAGTCTGAGTACCTGTGTTTTTTTTTTTTTGAGAAGAGGGAAGTCGTTTCTTTTTTCTATCTGAATAATTTCCAGGATTGAATTTGAGAATCTTTGTGGTAGTGGTAGAATAAGGGTCTTCTGAAAATTTTTGTGAAGTGATGATTATTGATTTTTGCAATAAAAAATAATCATCGGGACACCATTCATGCAAGTGTACGCTGAGGGAAGGGACACGTTTTATGGCACAAAGTCCAGCATCCTTTCTAGCAGGTTGAATTCGTATCATGAAAAAACGACATGGGAAAACAGAAAAATATTTTGATTTTTCATTTTTAAAGTCAGTGGATAGTTAGACCATTTTTTGTCAATTTTTTCTCTGGAGTGTGCTCGAAAAATGATGAAGAATTTTCCAAGGTTACAAAAAAATTTTTAAACCAAAATTGTAAAACATTAAACATTTTATGTTTTTTGCACTTTTTCTTATTCCTTGTGAAAAAATTGTAGGTAAGTACATATTTTGTCTGTACGAAGTGAAAACTTTATTTTTTCATTCGTGTTGAATAGTTTCTCTTCAAAAGTAATAAGGTAGAAAAATGTTTGGGAAAATTATTTTTTAAGGCTTTAATATTACTTATTTTAAACATTTTTCTGAATATTTAATTTTGTCCAATTGAGTGAAACTGGTTCAGAACTGGTTGAGAGGCATCAAACCGGTTCAAAAGTTGAAAATTGAAAAATTTCCCGTTTTTACTAATCTCCTACTTCTGCTTAAAACTTTTTTTATATATTCAATTTCCAAGGAATTTTTGGTAACCGATAAGAAAACCCATGAAACCGGTTTCACTGATTAACGCCTCTCATCAAGGTGTCTATAATTATGAAAAACAAAAACAAAAAAACAGCAAGCTTTTGTTCAATTTTGAAAAAAATAAAACAAACAATTTCTATAATTGCAATGTGAAAACAAGAATTTTAAACTTTTTTTTTAAATTTAAGAATAAAAAGATGATTTCACATTAATTTTTCTGTCTAAAAATTTGCTTGTAAGTTTTGAACTTGTGCAATACAATCCTGATCACTGACATTTTTGGAATAGGGTTTACAAATTTCTATAAATGATAATATGCGAGGTGGAGGGGGGAGGTGGTGCATGGATTTTTATTTAGTATAAAGTTGAATCATGAAAAGTTTAATAAAAAAGTAAAAAAATATCGAGATTTTTCATTTTCAAAAGCAATAGGGACCTTTAATATCAGAACTCCTCGATTTGTACTGTTGATAGGCCAAATCAAAATAGCCATTTTATTTGTATTTTTTTTAAAAACTATTTTTATATCTTCTTGATCACTCTTTAGACAGAAACAAATTATTTTGCACCTCAAAAGCATCTCTCATGAGAAATCTAATTCCCCTGGAATCATTTCGCCATTTTCATCCAGCAATAAATTACGAGGTTTGATCAAGCTCAGTACTTCATGAACACACTGTATACGAGTAAAACATTATACCTGTATAGTTTTCAAATAGATGGGACAATGATGAGGAGGTACTGTAAAAGAAAATCGCAGCATCGTGCAAAGTCGACGCGACTGCTTTTAAGAACGAAAATCCACCATTCGACGTTCGGAGGGAAAATAAAACATGATAAATACAGGGACAGGGACACAGGTGCCAGTTGTCGGATTTCTATCGTCTTTTTCGTTCGTCCTTGCCCTCGTTCTCGTCCTGATCGTCCTCGATGCCCTATAAAACCACTCACGTGTACATACACGTGTGACTATACTTAAATACGTGGAAACTTAGAAGACTCCAGTGCTATAAAACCAAAATTCCCTCATTTTCGTATTTCCATCTTAGTTTGTTGTCGCCTCTCTTTTCATTTTCACCATTGAAATCTTAGTCTCAGTCGCAGCAATTCAGCCCAGCTATATTTCAATGTAAACATCGAATCCAGCTTCTCTGACTAGCTCCAATGGAGACAACGAGTAACATCTGATACCAGTTTTTCAATTTTTTTTTCGCCAAGTCAGCATTCTATATCTATGTTTCTCAACAACGAGCTCATCTCACATGTATCCATATACATCTGCTATATTTCAAACATTATCATCCCACGTTGTCCGTCTTATATTCCTTCTCTATATTTTGCCTCGAAGCTTCGCCAACGTCCCGGTGATTGTTTCGCTTTACCCTTCTCACATTCGTCCCTTGTTTCACATATCTCGATCTCTCGTTTTATTTTCTACTCAAAATACGTAAATATTGTATTAACACGTCGAGTCAGTCTCGAGCTCTTCCCGCATATAGCTTTGCATTAACATTTAAAGCGGTTCATTTTGTACCGAAATTGGGCCGCAGAGAGAATTTTTTATACGACTGTTAATACTTTACTCGCGCAACAAGTTATCGATGCGATTCGTTTCGGTTCACGGTACGCCTATTTTACTTTTTCTTTTTATTCTTTTTTTTCCTTCTTCGCATTCTTTTTCATTTCGTCGTTATTTTTTTTCCCCCGTAAATCGAAACGGAAATAATTGTTAGTTTGTAGATTCGTTGCGCGTTAAATTCCAAAATACCCTTGCCCCCGTTGTGTAAATATTGAATACGCCGCCGTATCGAACGAGTGAGCTTTTTTTCCTCTTGTTTTCTGTATGATTTTAGAAGCGAGATGCTTCGTGTAGTCGTTTTACATTTTGTTACGTTGAATAGGTATCTAATTCAATTTATCGCGACAATGGCGGTAATTTGAAAAATTAGCCTAGCGAAGAGATTCGATAATTTCCAACTGTTCGAATCATGGTTCATTATTCTGATGAACAAATAAGTCGAATGGGACAGAAAAAAATTTGTGTTGCTTATACGATTATCCTCCATTATTTACATTGCAGAAGGGTCATTCTATGTCAATTCGGACAAAAGTTTACCTTTGAGGTCTTCGATTTTTCTGTAATTTTACATATATGTGTAGTGGACACCAAACGATGCCGAATGACGCAAAGAATGGCTTTCGGCGTTTTTTTGACGGAGTTATGGCACTTTGAAGTTTTCCAAAATGGCAAAAAATTAAAAATTTCTACCACGAGTAAATCCTGTCCAAAGTGGTCTTGTAACAATTTTTTTTTGAAAATTTACACCTGAAGGGGCATTTGCCTGAAATGTTAAAATCAGTGTTGCCACTTTTAAAATCTCGAAAAAATCCACTTAAAAATTGTAATCTGTAAAAAATAATAATTGTGCGGAGAATCATCTCCAGAGGTGATAAATTATTTTACTCCGTGATTTAATTTTTCATTTCCCTATATATCACAGTGAGATGGGGTCCGAACAAGAATTATTTGAATATTAAAAATATTGGCAATATGAGCTAATTCTTGGGTGTTTTTAACAATTTCCTTCGTTGAGTTTGTGTTGAGTAAGGAATCTATTAAATTTCTTCTGGATGAAACGAAGTCGTATGTTGCCTCGATATCTCAATATCTCGCCCTTGAAACTTTGAATTTGTGATGGCCTTTGAGATCAAATTCATTTTTACAAATCATCCCCCTTTTTTCGAACTTTCGAGGGTGAGATTACCACTGAGCTGAAAATTATTTCTACAAATCATCCCATGATTTTCCGGTGTATGATGGCCATAGAGATGAAAATCAGCATCTTAACAAATTATCCCACGCTTTTTCCGAGCTTCCGAGGGTGAGATGACCTTTAAGATGAAAAGCAGTTTCACAAATCATTCCATGCTTTTCCAAAATTTTCAGGGGTAAGATGATCTTTTTGAGATGAAAATCATTTTCATGAATCATTCCAAAATTTTTCTGAGCATGAGATGACTTTTGAGGTGTAAATCCTTTTTTATAAATTATTTCACGCTTATTTCGGGCTTTCGAGAGTAAGATGACCTTTCAGGGTGCCCATTTTCTGCGAAATTGGGAAAAGTCAGGGAATTTTGATGGTCTGGAAAAGTCGGGAAATTTTGGAATTTTCTCTGGGATTTTTTGAAAATCTAAAAAAAATGATAAATCATTCAGAAAAGTGTCTCTTTGCTTATTTTAGTATAAAATTTTCAAAAAATTTCGCTGCTTGATTTGGTAGGCACCCTGGCATAATTTTTTTTGATTTTTCAACGTTTTATAATTTTGGGTTAAAATACTTAGTTTTTCCTTTTTATTTGAAATTTTTTCTGAAATGAATTCAAGTTTTCAAATTTTTGTGGCGAGAGAGAGTTGGATGGGTTCAAAATTTTTTAGAATTGAATTTGAATGTTTTTTTTGGCCCTTAAGAGGAGCATATGAAAATCTTGTAAAAAGTACTTACCTAGTGATTTTGAAAAAAAAAATCGTTAGACCCATGCATTTCATGCCATTCTTATGCAATTTTCATGCTTTCGTAGCGAATAAATTGAAACATTTAACAAAGTGTCAAAGACAACTGTTATGTGTACCTTTTTTTTTCATTTGATATTTCAAATACATTTATACTGGAGGAACGAAAATCGATAAATTTCCAAAAAAAAAGTCATTATCTTCAAAATTTTCAAATTGAACCTAATTTCTCCAACTGAAAATGGAATCCCTCTCTCTGCACACCGGTTCGAGAATCTACCTAAACCCATACCAAGGATTAGTAAAATTAACACACCAAGTATTCATCTATGAATATTGGAAAGAATTTCCATAATTTTTTACGAATAAAAAGGTAGGAAGGTTCTACATGGAAATTTCGTTCGTTCAAAATACCATAAGCTGCCGCATGTTCTTCGCAGCATTGTTTTTTTATATCTCGCGACTTTTACTCTTTTTTCTCTCTAGCTGTGTCTGCGTATACGTGTAAAGTATACACGCAAGTATCAGCGTGAGATGAAGTACGCATGAATGCTTCATTTTCTTATTTCGCTAAAAGTATGGCATTTATTTGGAAAGTTTGCGTATGCAGGATACGCCATCGCAGTATTTAAACTTTTTACTGAATTATTTATTTGGTATTTTGCTGACGCCTTCGTCGCCGCTGCCGCCAGTTCTACATCTACACACAATGCTATTTCTATTCGACAAATTACTTATTCGTAGACTATGCCGGAGAAATTCCAGCGTGTTGCCGACTTAGTGTCTCCATTACATGTAGCCGATGATGAGGTCGTCGGTTTGTAAAATTTATCTGAATTTTGATGAGAATAAGGGTGGGGTGGTGAGGTGAAGATGTGAAAGATTACGGAGCTAGGATTCAGGTAATTTTGCGATGAATTTCTCGAAGAAAATATCCTATTTCAGGGAGTTTATTGGGCATGAAAAAGTGAAAATTGCATGAATCTCAGTTTAGTGGCATGAAGTCATGAAAATAGCATGAATTTTAAAAATTTTACTGCTATGAGTGTGAATTTTTGACATTTTTCCCATGAATTTTTCAAAATTGATGGATTACCTTTAAGTAAAAATGATTTTTCAACTTGAATTTTTTATAAAAAATTTCCGCCCTCGCTTTGCTCGAACAGAGCTTCTACATCTTTGCTGTGGCTTATCTCGGACCAAATTATTTTTCCTTCTGACGTTTGGAATTCTGATGAATTTATATCAATAAAAATGGTACGAAATTCATCCCAAATATCAATACATATGTATTTATTAAAAGTTTCTTCTCTTAATTATTGGTGAATGATTTTTCCCTTAAAATTTAATACTGGTAAAAAATCCATAAAATTTGTAACAATAGTTATTTTTTGGTGGCTTTTGAAATTTTTATTTTCTAAAATTTTAAATAGAAAATGATTGCTGTTGCTGAAAATAAATAGAAATTACTGAAATTAAAATGAGTAAATTGAAAAGAGAGGAATAATTATTTATGAAATGAAAAGGTGAAGTACTTGAAATTGAATTATTTTAGGGTTGATCCGGTTGATCAACATTTCCACAAACACCATTACGACTATGACCATTATTATCAATAGGTTCAATACCACCATCATTGTCAGAACAATCTGATTCAGATGCTATAGAAGATATATATAAATAGGAAGAAAATTGGACAGTTGAAAATTTCACTGAAATGTTGAATGAAATGAATGAAAATAAAATGTTAAAGGTGAATTAATTAAATAATGAATGCTAGAGGCCAAACCAACATAACTGATAACATCAACATCAGAGATCAGACATATACATGGCAGTGGCACGATGGCAGCAGAAAATTAGAAAAATGAACAATGCAAATCAATTCAAATTGAAATGAAACATAACATTGATATTAAACACAAACACATGATTATTTTCCATTTTGGATTTTTAGACTTCATTTAATTTGACTTACAGTGAGTAGTAACCCTGTTGAAATAAGATGATAAAGATGCCTGTTTAGTTTTTTTCTGAATGTTACAACTACATTCAACGCGAAGTTGACAGTCTTGTTCGTTTTCATTATCATCACAGCTGGAGCTCCAATCAATTGATTCGATGTCGATGTTTTCCACTATGAAATCTACATCACCTAAATCGCCATCTACATCTTCTGATCCTTCTTCAGAATCCGACAATGCTTTTCTACTTCTTTTGGTAAGCTTACTTTTTAGAGTTTTTGCCACAGTTGCAGGAGCGTGAGCATTTTGTTTCAAAATTCAAAATTCAAAATTCAAATTGATTGATAATAGTTAATTGATATTATATTTGATCTTTGGTGTTGACTGTTGAGTGTTGGTTTGGTATTGTGGTATTGACTCATACTCAACTACTCAACTTGAACTTACCAACTTTACATCGTTTACGTTTACGTTTTGAATCTTTTGAATTTGAATCCAATCCCAGCTGAACTGTACTATGACTAGGAGTACTCATTTTGAAGAACTTTAATATTGAGAAAAGAAATCAGAAAAATTAAGTACAACACGTGAACACAAATGAATACACTCGCTCGCTTTTGCAATTTAACATACAGTTCCAAATTCACAACTTCGGCCTGCGCCTGGTGTGAATTTAAAAAAAATAAATGATCCGTGATCCGTGAGGTGAAATTCACGGATCACATTTTGTGATGGATTATGGATCGCGGATCATGATTATCATCGGGAAATGTTTCGGATCTCGACTCACGGATCACGGCATCATGGTCCGGATTGTGATCCGGATCACTAAATCATCTGGATCCTGGCAACCCTGCATATTTGTAGTAATTATAGCAGATGATTGGTTCAATCAATGGTCTTGTTGAAACTTCAAGATATGCCGCAGAGATCTTTTCAGGGATAGAACTTTTGTTAAAAGTCAACTCATATGCATATATAGGTTAGTTTTCTCTGATTGTTGATTTTGTTGAACCTTCGATTGATTACAGTAATGTTATTTTCAGTTTTAAAATCTTCAATTTCATCAGGGTTTACATGTTCGAGTTCTGGGCTGTAAATTATACCATAAGACGTGTTAGGTTTTTGGTGTTTCTTAATAGATACTGGAACTTCATTAATGGAAGAAGTTTTTAGGAAATTTAATTTGTATTTTTCATCGACTCAAATGATGAAGTTTTCTATGTTTTTCTTAATTTTATTTCCAGGATATTGTGATAAGGTTTTGAACAATGCAATAGGGCTAATCTGTTCTCGTAGATACAAGTTTAAGATGATCTTCAAACTTGGTCTGGGACATCCGGACCATGAGGTCTTCAACATTTCAATATTTAGATTTGCTTAATTTTTATAGGTTGCCAAGCTTTTCTAAAATAACAATTTAGGTGCACTGGGAGTTACTGTTTAAATGTTGTCAGTTTGAAGTTTGGCACACAAATGGTTTATCAATTTTGTGAATGGGGTCCATTATTTCTTTGGATAATTTTTTTTTTTATGAAATTTATCATTTTTAATTTGTCTTTCATTTCTCATTGTTTTCAGTGTAGACTCCCGGAATGTTTTTATCTTGCTCATCAATTTATTTTGTTTTTTACTTAATTAATAACACATTTCACTAGTGGGTCTTTTGACTCGAGTCTCAAGTGAGCCATTGAGACTTTTTCTAGGATTGGAACCATTTATAGTCTGTCCATGAATTTGCTCTTTGTTTATTATACTTACTCAATTTTGTACTTGATGTGAAATCCTGTTAATATTAACGATGTGTTGAGATAATTCTCTGCATTATCTCCAGGGGGGGGGGAAGCATGTTTAGAATTCTATAGCTATGTGTAGGCAGGTAAAATATTTCTTTTATACCCCTGCTGTCTATTGTATCCGAGTTTATACCACCTGCTACTTAGTCATTTCAGACCAGCACAATCCGGATCCTGTGAATCATTTCAGTCGTTCAGCATTCAACTCTTTTTTACGTCTTATCACCATTTAAAAGAGGGAAACTGGAGAGTGATGAAATGAACAATTTCGAATTTCATTGTCGGTTGTATTCTGTATGGTCTAATTTACACAAAATTATGAAAAATATTCAATAATTTGACCAAATTTGACCATTCAGAATACACCCGGCAATGAAATTCAAAATTGTTTATTTCATCACTTTCCAATTTCCCTCTTTCAAGTGGCGATATGATGTAAAAAAAGAGTTGAAAGCTAAATGACTGAAATGATTCGCGCAGTCAGGATAACTGGTTTTATTGCCCTATTTGAGGCCCTTTGTCCTGTTATCTCACACCTGCTGGTTGGTTTAGGCTCTATCTAACAATAGCTCCCTCCAGTATGGTGAAGTGGGAGAAACAGGTTATGGGTGTGTCCCTCCTCTCCTTTATGTTAACTTCGGCGCATCCGGAGCTACTCAGCTCAGTCTAGTTTTGGCTCTCCTACTAGAAAGGTTACTTAGAACACCAGTAGACACAAAATATGAATTATATGAAATTCAAAAATGTGAAATGAAATTGTCTAAAAAATCTTAAACCTTCTAACAATATGATAAAAATCATCTCAACTGATATGAACGATTTTTGAGATGCCACAAAAAATTTGATGAACAGTAAAAGTTCCTCCAATCGCGAAATTTCTAGGAGAAAACCCTATCAAATGATGTCAAAGATGTTCCTTGTAGAGGGATGGAATATTGTGCAATGACTAACAAAATTAGAAAATCTAAAAAAATGTTTCAACATTTTTTGAAAATTTTAAGATGGAGCACGAAGAATTGAAAATAATAGTATGACCACAAATCACAACACTGTACATAGATCGAAGATTTTCTTTTGAAATCTTTTTCGATTCAAGTATTTCAGCCATAAGTAGTAGCTCCTGACTGAGCTAAGATATTTGAAAACTTTTAATGATCTACTTTAAATTCGTGAGTATGTTTATTCATTGTAAAATCAGCTCTCGACAGTAAACTCAACGTGTTTTCAATTTTCATCGTCAACTTGTACATTACGAAACAGTGTAGAAAGGAAGAGACGAACACAAACGACACCATGATGGAAAACAAGTTTTTTTACATTATTAAATTTTATCAATTTTATATCAATTGTCGGGCGAAAATATCATTAAGAATTTCCGAGCCCGAATGCCCGCAGAAAAATGTTATTTTCGCGGAAAGCTTTTCATTATTCCGGATTTTTATATTCCTTTGAGCCGTTAACATAATTTCATCTCCGAGAGAATATTTTCTCCTGGAATTCTAAATTGGCCGCGTTTTTTTCCGTGTCTGTCGCGCCCCACCATGCTGATCCTACACAGAACAATTTCAATCTACGGCTTGGCTCTCGCAGAAGTCGCGAAAATTCCGATCAATTTTTCAAATTCATCGATAATTTACAAGCAGCGAAAAAAAGTAAAATTTTACAACGCCGTTTCGAGTTTCTCGGCGGAAAAGTTATCACGCCGCTGCTCGTACATAAAAAACAACGCGAAAGAGAACGTAGGCGTAAACGTGTTGGAAATGTCGTAATCTATACATTTTTTTTGATTTTACTTAAAAATAAATACGATTTTACTTTATTATTTATACGCCGACGAACGTGAAGAAGCTTTCAAAAAGTTGGATTTCACTCTTGAACGCGGTTGTCGTCGTCGTATGGTACACTTCCTCCCGACGAGATACCTACTCCTTTTTTTTATTCATTTTTTTCTCCCGAAACAAGCGAAAAACTTTTTTTCCTCGTTTCCATCCGATGCGCCGGGGCGTACGAAAGCGAAATATTTTTGAAATACGTATAAAAAGTTTCAGCCCGCTTGACTGGCACGTTTCGTGGCAAATTACGTTAAAGTACGTCAAAATACGATTCACACCGTCACATCGTTTCGCCATTATTATACTCGTACGAAAATCAAAATGAAATGCCCGTGTATTTGATGATATTCATTCCAGATAAAAGCCACCGCCATTGTGCGCCAGTATTACCGTTATAAAAGCAAACGTTCAAATTTCGCCAAATAACTACGTGAAAAGTGATGGCAGCAATTTTGTAGCCGAGTTGTCGCCGCGCTGCGTTGGAAAAAACTAAAAAAAAAAACTAGCGAGGAACGAGTTAAATTAAATAAAGGATTTGATAAGAATGACATAATTCTATAATAACGCGCGCAGAGAGAATATTTCGATGCCATGCCAAATACTAGAATAAATCGTACGCAGGTGAAAACGAAATGAAAAAATGAAGAGATTTCGTTGAAATAAAAAAGATAGTTCGATTTCAGTGATATTTAAAATTGAATTTCGTTTGAAAATTTTCAAAAGGTGAAATTTTGGACAAAAAAAATGAAAGAAAGTGTGAAAAGATTTTTTATTCGAATTGAAAAAAAAAAAACGATCCGAAGGTTATAATCGAATTATTAAATTCATCTCGACTACAGTTTTCTGATTCTATTACCAGGAGTCGTGTACCATCCGCCGAATAAACATAATTTATTTCACGAAATTAAAATAATAAATTGATTTTAATACGTCGAATCGAAACCTTGATTTTTTAAGCGCAAAGCTTCTCTCTTTGGGCGGTTTAAACTGATACCTTTCGAGATCATGTAAATTTATACCAATTGGATTTCGATTTCGAATCTAGAGTCGAGGAATTTACGCCAGCAGCGTTAAGTTATTGAGCTCACATTACCTTACGAAATTTCATTAAAAATGCGGATAAATATAGGCAGGAAAAGAGAGATGCCGAAGTTTTCATACAAATCCGTGTTATATTTTTTCATGTTTTGATTTACAGCCTCATATTTCCAGTAATATAAGTTTTATCCTCAATTACGTTGTGCCACATTGAATTAGGTCCTAAAAAGTTATCCCTTCGACCTAATTTCATCAAAAAGTCCCAAAAATCTTCACGTTTGCATGTGGTTTTTCAATTGACAATATCCAGGATCGAAGAATTTAATACATATAAGAATAAGCAGGAATGTAATTCATTTTCGAGAATGTGTCTGCGCAAACCTTGAAAGACGGAGCTTCGGAATTTCATGGAATTTGTGACCATTCTTCAAAAATTACCATCTTTCTGCAGCATTGACGTCGAAAATGGATACCGTATTTTACCCTCAACAAGAGAGTGAAAAGTTACAGATCACAAATTTGAAGATTTTTTTTGATTTTTACCAAAAAAATTTAATGACTTGACTTGAATTTTTTTTACTCATTTTCATAGAAGATTGAAAGAAAAAGACAAAATGAATAGTTGAAACAAGATTAAATGTATAAATCAAACCAGATACCAAGATGGTCCAAACAGCAATGTGTTCCTGGCGTTGAGAACATTGAAGATTGATAATTAAACCCGTCGTGCAAAGGGTGTCAAAATTTTGCCAAAACGTTGCCACAGATATGTCATTTCGGTGTCTCTGTTTTTCTACCTATCAGAGTAGAGAAGATTCCGCCTACTTTTCAGTTCCGAGAGCAACACAGAATTGCAATTGTCATTATTGTGTCAAAATGTTGCCAAATTTCTGCCAGCACTTTTTTAACCGAATTTTGAGATAATTGTGGTACATTGTTGGCATACTTCCTGTGACAGCAGTATGACATGATTTTGACATGGTAATGGCATACCTTGATAACACAATTTTGGCAACAATATGGCACTTGAATGGCAAAATTTATTCGACCTCCGTAATTTATTTATTTTTTAAAATTATTTATCAATAGAAATATTTTTTGGGAGGGAGTATTCAAAAAATTAATTGAATCCACCTAGGGAATTTTTTAAAACAATTAATTTGACCTGTGTAATTTGTAAATTTAAAAAAAAAATATATCAAGTAATGGAACGATTTTTTAATTAATGGAAGTGGTAAGTATTCAAATAAAATTGATTTGACCTGGGTTACCTATTTTAAAAAAAAATATTCGACAGGAGGTATTATTTTAAAAAAATTAAAATTTAAAAAATAAATAATTGATTGATTGATAACACAGGTCGACATTTTTGAACTTTTGAAATGCTGTTTAAAGTTTAGTGGGTGATTTTTGTAATATTTTTCACGCCGATCGCGAAAAAAGCAAGGAAAAAATTTCTTCACCTAAAAATTTTTCTCAATTTGAATTTTTTGTTGAACAGTTTTTCTACTTTTTTTGATGACTTTTGACACTTGAAGTCGATTTTATGAGAAAAGGAAATATTTTACGAAAAAAATTAATAGAACGCAAATTGTAGAGCTCAAAATTTCCTATCTGTGAAGTTCGTTTAGTTTTTTCTTAGGAGACTTAGCTTTCGAGATATTTTAGTTCAAAGTTCAACTTTTTTTTGAATTGGAAATACCTATCTCAAAAACTGCGCCTCCTAAGAAAAAACTAATTGTACTCTACACTTCTACAGATAAGAAATTTTACGCTCGCTCTACAATTTACGTTCTATTCGTATTTTTTTTGGAGACTCGATTTTTTGTAATGAACCGCATTTTCAATATTTCTCATATCGAACAATGGAAATATCAAAGGGCGGCAAATCGACAATTTTCTTTCTACGTACTTAATTGATTCTGATTGGTGTTTCTGACCTACTTTTTAGTGCAGAGTTCGAATATTTTTCAGTTTTACCCCATCACATCAGGATTTTTTATACTTAACTGAAATTTTTTGTTGAAAATTCATTTTACATTTTTTTATATAAATTTTGACCATTAAATTCGATATTCAGAAATAGTTTTCAAAAATTTGATAAATTTTGCAAACGCACTCTTGTATTGTGTATTGCAAAAGTGTAAATCATTAAAATGAAGTAGATACTATCCATACTGACTTTTTCATTGTCATAGTCTGATAGCCGCGTGGCATAGGTTAGGTAGTTAGGTAGTTAGGATTTTAGGGTCGTAGGTTCGAATCTCCTCCCCTCAAATGTCAGGAATTTTAGTGGAAAATTATAGCCTATCTGTGTTGTGATTCTGGTAAAAATGATGAAAATCATAAAAAATTGGCGGTCCAGGGCTCCTAACCTATTTTTTTAATTCATTGAATGCGGATAAATTCAGGTTTTATTAACAAGGCAATGCCTCTACTGCCACTACACATGTGTAACGTTTTCTTAAATGTTAACATTGTACCAAAACGTGTTTTTAACATGCCATAAATATGCCAAAAGAGTGTCTTTTACCTGCCATAACTACGCCAAAAGAATGCCATAACACTGCCACGAGTCAAAACGCTGTCATACACTCTAACGCTAAACCGGTTTTATGGCGAGATTTTGACACTAAATTGACAATGTTGCTCCGCGCTGATTGGTTGAAATTTGCCATTTTCGTGCCATTTTGCGTGTCATTTTTCTCAGTCAAAACCTTGCCACATGACACGAAAATGACACTCGTTTTGCACGACGGGAACTTTCAGTATAATTCATAGGGCGTCCACAAATTGAGAAACCGGTTTGGGTCAAAAAATAGGGGGTTTTAGTGTTTTTATTGAAATAAAGTCACTTACACTATCAAAATGTGATGTTTTGTTTTGAAACTGGTTCGGCAGTTTTGACCCAGTTGTCAATAATATTCAAAAGAATGGAGATATGATAAAAAGTTTGAAACAAAAATTGCAGAGAATTGAAAAACAAACATATTTTGTTCCTGAACTTTGTTTAAAAGGAATAAAGACAAAAACTCTCTCCTTATTAAAATGTTTTATTTGCGAAGCGCTTTTTAAGAAGAAAACTTCTCATCATTAGACAATGAACACTTACTGACTAGAATCTGAAGTTAAAGCTTAATATAAAGGAAATTGAATGGGTGTAGTTGAACTAGGTGGGTATGGTCAATCCAAGTGAGTGTGTTTCTGTTTATGCGATTTGTTGGTTGTATTCATTTCAGCAAGTCTATTGGGGGGGGGGGGGTGTTGAGTCATAATTGAGGTATTTTTCTTTTTTGGTTTTGTATATGGTTATGGCTTCTCTTATTGGTAGTCAAGATATTCCTGTGACAGTTTTTTCCAGAGTTAGATTTTCTTCTATTATTATGGTGTATCCAGTTTCTATAATTATGGTCTCCAATGGTAGATTTCCCTAAGATGTTGTAGTTTGTTTTGTGGATGTGTTCTTTATACAGTACACGCTGCTGCTTATTGTACTTAATCATATTGGGACGGAGTCGTTTCTATGCTGTTGAGGAAATTATAACAATGTACGAAGAATTTAAAAAAATGTGATTTCATTAAAAGTGCAAATAATGGTTTTAAAAAAGTGCATATTTGGTTAGAATAACTTCCTCTCAATTGAACCGTGTTACACTAAAAGCAACCAAACGACAAATTTAGAATTTCTGAAATTTCAACAAATTTCTCACTGGTAACATAGAATATGCTTCTAAATACATGAATTACTGATGGATTAATGTTACCAGAGTACATAATTTTCATACTTATTATCTCTTGTTCAACTTTTTTAGGATTTATCATACTTTCCAGTTTGTTTTTTGATGAAATTTTTGATGTCGCTTGGTTGCTTTTGGCATAACATGGTTCAATTACACCTCTTGAATGATTGAAAACATTTTTTTGAATTTTGATGAAAATTGTATAAGAATGTCAAAAACTATTGAAAACTATAAAAATAATGACAAAATATTTTGAAAAATGTAAAAATTGCATCAAAATTTACTTCAAAATGTGACCAAAATTAAATGAAATATTGAAAAAATCACATATTTTGATGTCATTTGTAAAATATTTCATAACATTAATCAAATTCATTCATGCTCATTTATCGTTATCACATTTAGCAGCGTACTTTACATGTAAAAAGATGTACCCGTTCCGTCCCAGGGACTTTCTATGCCATTAAGCGCAATTATAATAAGTGGTGGGTACTATACAGGGTCTATAAATGAACCGGGTAACGTCTGCGTAAAAATTCCCATTCTTTTCTTTCCTTTTTTCCCGTTTCGTTGTGTTACATCACTGATATTATTGTTGTAGTACATAACAAAACAAAAGCAAGATTAAAAAAAGTGACAAAGTTTAATGTAAGAGATGAGTCATCTTATAAAATATGCAGGTACAAGTGTGAAATACGCTTCACAGAGTTGAAATGCCCACACAATAACATTACATGAATCTTTTTTTTCAACATCAGAATGCCGTGATCTCGAACATAAAATTATAAATTCTTTGAAATTAAATTTTTTTATTAATTACAATTATTGATGAATAAGTGATGAATTCATCATTAAAAATTTAATTCATCAAAATTACGATTTTTGACACTTAATTAACTTTAATTTTATACGATCGGAAAATGAGGCCTTTCCTACAATGTTTTTGTTTGGGAAAATAAGATTCTAACTCTTGGACGTGAACGGGTGGAAAACAAATGTAAACAACTGGAAAACAGTTATTTTCCACCCCCTGCAATGACAAATACGTGGTCGTTAAATGTTTTGTTTTTAAATGTTGTTATCAGTTGTTACAAAAATGGTTATGAATCGCAATTTTTTAAATTTATTTTCCTCTTGTATAAAATTAAAATAGCATACGTAACAGGATTGGTAAGTAACACGATCAACTCGTACGATTCAAGTCACTCGGCTTTGCCTCGCTCCTTAAACTTTCGCACTCGTTAATCGGTTACTTTCCGCTCCTGTTACGTAATATACTATTCTTTCAGGGGTAATTGAAATGAAAAAACAAAAATCTGAAATTTCATTTTTTCAGGCAGGGATTTTCGCGCAGACGTTAACCGGTTCATTTATAGACCCTGTATTAAGTCAAGATGTTTCTTTTGGTTTGTCCTATATAGCATTTTTCATATTCTGAGCATGTTATTTTATGAATTCCGGATTGGTCAGTTCTTAGTTTAGGTTCACCTTACTGTATAAAAGGGTTGAGTATAATTTATTGTTTTTAAAGCCATAACTCTTCTCCATTGATAGATGAACAAAAAATTATGGAACGCGAAATGTTCAGTTTTTAATAAATTTTATTTTAAACTTTTTTTGATATCTCCACTTTTTTAGTAAATTGTCAAGTGGTTATCAAATTTTAAAAAAAACACCCAAGAAACTTTTGAAAAAATTGGGTCATTTTGCATTAGTTTCAAAAAAATGGAGGTATCACTCTGAAATAAAAGTTTTAGAGAATCGAAAACTCAACATTTCACGTTCTGTAATTTTTTGTGAAGAAAAAATTTTACTCCAACTTTTTGTACAACTTCTTTCCATTGCAAGATGGAAAAGAGAGTGAGAGAGTGTATTTGTTTGTTTGTTTCCAGCGCGATGTGCGCTATGAACAAAGGCTTAAAATAATTTACAAACTTAAGAAATAGAAATTATAGTATGTTTAGGTCTTGAGCTAAACGTGGTCTTAATCGGCGGTTTGTAATGGGATAAGAAATTTCTGCAATGGAGTTATTTCTTATTTTTATAAGAGAATTTTTGGTTAAATCGAGGATATGGTTAGGTAATGTTTTAATGTCGAGTTCTCTACGGATTTGAGAATTCCTTACATACCATGGGCTGTTCGTAATAATTCTGAGACATTTGTTTTGAAAAATTTCGAGTTTGTGAAGGTTCTTTTTAGATGTTGAGATCCAAACTGGGCAACTATAAGTTAGAATGGGACGTAGAAAATTATGGCATAAAAAATGAATATTTTAAAATTCTCTACAACTTTTATTTCAAACTTTTTTTCATATCTCCACTTTTTTGGATATTATTGACAACTGGTTTGAAACTGCTGAACTGGTTTCAAAAAAACATATCACATTTTAATCACGCCAGTGTGTAGACCTTATTTCAATAAAAAAAAACAGACTCCCATTCTTTGACCCAAAGCGGTTTCTCAATTTGTGAACACCCTATAAGAAGGACTAGAAGTTTGATTATCGATCTTCAATGTCCTCGCCGCCAAGAATACATGACCGTTCGAACAGTCTCGGTACCGCTTTTCAGTTCTGAGATAGTGAGAAGTGTTTCAGTGGACAAGACTTCTTTGCCATACTGTATAATTCGAGTCATCTAAAAATAACGATTTGCAAAATTTGGGTAGCCCTGTTCCTCTACCCGGTCTTCTTTTTTACTCTATACTTATCTCCGCATCATATAAACCCCGATTTTCACCACACCACCTCCCTTATCTCACTTTCCAGCACAGATTAACCTTTTTTCGAGAGAAAAAAATCTCGAGAATTAAAAAGCCTCGCTTATAGAACGCAAGATGAGGTATCCAAACGTGAAAAATGTTTGGAAAAAAGGTAAAGTCGAACATTAAGATAAAAATACTTCCCTATTTACGTTGATTCGCTTCTTTAAAAACATATTTCGTAACAAAAAGAACCCCATATCGATATCCCGAATGTCGAAAAAAAGGCACGGGAGAAGCAAACACATACCGCCGCTTACGTCGAGATAAACTTTGAATATCAATTTTTCGACACCGAGGAGAAAAAAAAACTGCTGCCTGTTGAAAAAAAGAAAGAAAAAGAGCAATAACAAATCGCAATTTAGCTCTTTGGTGACTTTTCTCGTGGCATACGCGAATGCGATATTCAGCACTGCTGGGAGTGCGAGTTTCACTTTCGGCTGTTTGCTTTCGCGGTATCACTTTTCGCCGTGTTGATTTTCCGATACCGACGGCGGGGAAAAGAAAACCAGAGAAGAAAAATACCATCAGTGAAGAGAGCATACCCTTCGCCTCGTCTCGCCTCGCAGCATATCTACAAAATGGCGAATGAAATGAAAAGGCGACGGGCGTTATTAATTAAACGAATGCACTTAATTAATAATTCTCATTAAAACGATAAAGTTGTAAACTTTTTTAATTTTTTAACCTTAACAAAAGGTTCGGACATTTTTTTAAAAAACAATTTCCATCTAATTACAAACGTTTATTTACGCGCTCGTTTTCACTTCGTTGCTGTTGGTGTCGGTGTTTTTACCGTATTCCGCCCCTCTCCTTTCTGCCTTTATTTCTTATTCGGCGGCCCGGCCCCGCAAAACACACCGGGCAATAAATTATTGCCAGCCTTTTTCACGCCGATGTTTTTTTCCTCAGGTTCTTTTTTTCGCGCCTCGCGAATACAATACGACAATGACTCGTAAACCGGAGAATAGCCGGGCTGGGCAGAAAAAAAATAACCTCTTAAATTAAGGTTTTTATCTCGACAGAAGGTATTTTCTTACCCTGTCCTGGGATCGTGCGCCTACGATGATATAGATTTCCATAAACTTGAGCTAAGCGACGATTGTACCTTTGCCGGATGAGTTCGATGTGTAGGTATGCGATTCTCAGAAATACGATGCACAATGTTGTAAATTTCTCCTTAGATATTTTCCAATATCGTGTAAAGCTTTATATAATCCGATTTCAAAGTATTTATCTGAGAACTAGGCTGTTTGTACGTGTTGCATTGTTGCCATAGCATTTGGTGACGTCTTTTTTTCTACATCCGCATTTATTGCGTTTATTTAGAGATTTGCAACTGGAAAGAGAAACTTTCAACTATATTTTGTATCTCGAGGTTGTAAAATTATTATAACTTGCGGAAGTTTCGAAATTCAGATTGGAACATTACGTTCGATTGATTCTTGAAATTTGATTTAGATTTTTATTTGGGTTTGTTTTTCATCGAAAAAATCCAATGTACGAACTATGTAAATCGAGAATTCGTTTACGTAGGTAAATTAGAGAAAGTTTCGCAGAATATATTGCCGCCAGAGAAGGAAGAAGTCGACGTTAAACTGTTTGCTGTGATAAAGCGTAACGATTATATGTGAGGCGGTTGAATTATCTAAGAAAAGCATTCTTATTCTTCATTTCTTCTGCGTGGAAATAATCTAATTTAAATTTCTAGCGTCTATACAAAAGAAGAAATCCGGCTCGTCATGAAAACTTTCTCATTTCGCGTCGACGACACAGCCTCCAAAAAATGGCGTACGATGCTCGGCTTGATGGAAAGTTGGAGGGGGAGGGGGAGAGGGAGACGAAGGATAGTTGAGATTATGAAATGAAAACACAACGTCGGATCATTTGAGAAATAAAAATTGGAAGCTCGTTTTGCTCCGTGTGATATATCTTCTTTTTCAAGAATGGAGATGGTAGATTGGGGTCCTTTTGGAGATTTTGTAATAATTCTCGATTGATGGCAGGAAAGAAAGGAGTTGGATGAAATTTCGAAGGGAAAAATAATTTTTAAATGGAGAATATTTTTCAAAAAATGGAAAAATGCTGCTTCGTTGATAAAAGAATAAATATTAATAGGTATATCATGAATAGAGAAGAACAATAATTTGTTCTTCTCTGTTCATTCCGACTTTGCGACTCTTGATAATTATTATCAAGAGTCACGTTTGAGTCATACAATTATAGATTAGATAATTTAATATTCTCGGTGATCAATTTCTCCTAAGTACATTTAATCATAACATAAGAATAAAATAAAAATGCCATCAAAAAGACAAAAACATTGCAGCAAGTAGGTACATATTTGAAAAAAATAGCCCAGCGAAGTCTCGCCATTCGCTTTTATCATTTAACGCCATAATATTTATTATTTTTCATATCGAAATAGCTGTTTTGGCTCTTAATGCTTATAAATAAACATAACTCGGACATAGGTAGATGAAAAATATTTGAAAATAACTCTTAATAATTTATGTCTTTGAAATGTGGGCCTGGCGAAAAATGATATTTTGAACCATGTTTGAAAATGAATTTCTTTGCTACCCGAGGTCGGACACACGGAATGAAAATTTTTTTCACAGGCTTGTAGAGCATCGCCAAAAACTTCCACAGCCAAAATTTCAGCCCCTAAAGTTGATGTAGGGAGGGGGGGAGCTATGGGGGGGTTGAATTTCGAAAAATCGCCTAATCCACCGAAAAATTACAGAAATTTAAATAACTCGCGTTCTTATGGCGTTTAGGAGATGGATTTTATACCACGAACTGCCCTCGGTATACGTCAGCTTGAAGATGGGATAGTCGCCTAGGTTCGCGTGTAACGGGGGGGGGGGGTCACTCATACATTGGTCGTTATTACAATTTTTCTACATCGCGCTTAAAAGGTATGAGAGAAAATCCCCCTCCCTCGCCCCCGATGTTACACGTGAACCTAGGCGACTATGACCTTCCTGGTATAAAATCCATCTCCTTAACACCATAAGAACGCGAGTTACATATTTAGATTTTTGTAATTTTTCGGTGTTTTAGGCGATTTTTCAAAATTCAAACCCAATAGCTCCTCCCCTCTTCTCATATCAACTTTAGGGGCTGAAATTTTGGCTGTGGAAGTTTTTGGCGATGCTTTACAAGCCCGTTGAAAAAAATTTTCATTCCGCGTGTCCGACCTCGGGTATAGATCCCTTGTTAGCTCCAGGATTATCGGTCAAACACATCTCGTCGTAATTGATTGTATTTTCTGGTGGAATACCTTGTAGATCAGGGCTTATATTTTCAAAAAATTCTTCAGTTGACTTCATATGCTTATAGGTATGTAAAATTACATTACCATTTTTTCGATGATAAGTTCTCATAGAATTTGTTCAATGTCAATTTAACCAATTTTTAAAAGTTTAATAATTAATACATTTTATCAATTTTTTACTATTAAAGGATGTGAAGTTTTAGAAATAATATCGGTAACCACTTATTTTTACTGCGAAAAAATGAACATTTTACACCATTGGCATTTTAGGCATTTAAGTACGGACGATTTAGCTTAAATAAAGCCAAAAGCTAAAAAAAATTCCCAGAAACGGGAAAGTTCGTATATAAGCTTTGTAGAAGGTGTATTTCAACATACCCGACTTTCCCTAAAATCGGGGAATATTTTGTCTCCTTTTGGGGTTGAGGGAGTTCAAATTTTAGTTTTTCGGCTATAACTTTTGAAATTACGCCCTTACTAAAAAAAAGTTGAAACAAAAATTGTAGAGAATTCAAGAACAAACAATTTTTTATTTGCCATTTTTTTCTAGGACGTCACGGGAGGGAGCTTGGGGCTTCAGAAAAACATCAATTTTGAAAATTTTCCATTATCAGAAAAAATCACCAAAATTCGGGTTAATCGACTTTTAGGAGCGACTGTTTTGCATAGTACATCCTATTACTATGTAGAATAAGAAAAATGAACAACCGACCTCTCATCTCAAAGAAGGGGGACCCCCTGTAGAAAAAGTTGCATTTTCCCCTTTATAATATCTCAGCTACAGTGAAAAATTCGAAAAATTGGTTCAAACAAACGTAGAACGTTAAAAGACGAACATTTTCCTTTTTTTAAATTTTTTTACGTGGTCTTGGGGTCGAACTATCGCAAAAAGAAAAAAGATCGACGCGGAGTTTGAAAATTTTTCATCAACTCAATAAATTACACGTGTGTAGGCGGCCTGGTATAAAATATAACGAACCAATAGCCCAACAAGTGGGTTTCTGGGTTTTCGTGGTCGCTACACTCGATTTTTATGATCATCTAACCCCTGGACCCAAACTGGACCCCAAAAGAGGGGGTTTAAAATTTTGTGAGAAATTTTCGAACACTGCGTCGATCTTCTTTCTTTTTGCAGTAGCTCGACCCCGAGACCACGTAGAAAAAATGTAAAAAAAGGAAAATGTTCGTCTTTTAACGTGCTACATTTACAACGTTTGTTTGAACCAATTTTTCGAATTTTTCACTGTAGCTGAGATATTCCCGGGGAGGGGGGGGTGCAACTTTTTCTACATGAGGTCCACCCCCTACTTTGAGATGAGGGGTCGGTTGTTCATTTTTTTTTATTCTACATAGTAATCCGAATTTTGGTGATTTTTTCTGATAATGGAAAATTTTCATTGATGTTTTTCTGAAGCCCCAAGCTCCCTTCCGTGATGCCCTAGGAAAAAATGACAAATAAAAAATTGTTTGTTTTTGAATTTTCTACAATTTTTGTTTCAACTTTTTTTTCGTAGGGGCGTAATTTCAAAAGTTATAGCCGAAAAACCAAAATTTGAACCCCCTTACCCCCAAAAGGGGGACAAAATATTCCCCGATTTTAGGGAAAGTCGGGTACGTTGAAATACACTCTCTACAAAGCTTATATACGAACTTTCTCGTTTCCGGGAATTTTTTTGGGGTCAAAATCTAAAATGACCGTACTATTTGGTGAGAACGCACCTTTGGTTAAAGTAAACAAAAAATCCTGAATTTCATATCTTTGGAAGCGCCCAAACAAACCTAATATTTCTATTCCAAACTTCATCAGACTCATCAAATAGAATGAAAAATTTTCTGTTTCCTATGCTATGCTACAGGTTTACGTTTGAATCATTTATACCTAGCAATGTATTGTGTACAACGGCCTGTTTTCTTAACAGAGAAAGGCCAATTTTGAATAACAAAATACCACCATCTCTAGAATCAACATAAACAATTTAACTTATTTTTCCTTCCCTCATTCAATCTAATATTTCTTTAAACATATCCATGCTTCAAGTTTTTACCTAAAAGGAAAAACTACTTACGTTTTTTTATGCAAAATTTCAAAATATTTCTTGAAAATCTAAAATTATGATTCAATTTTGGTTTTTGAAGATGAACTTTAGGCCCGAGGAATCATCCCAGGACTTCAAATAGTATATTATGGTAGTCATATTTACTCAATTTGAGAGATTCTTGATCCTACTTCCCATCCAATGGATAATTCTAAAAATTAAAGCTGAATCATATTTTCGGATTTTTAAAGAATGTTTGAAAATCTGGCATTGTTTTTCTCAAAAAAAAATTGTTTCATTTTTAGCATTCTGTTCTATGTTGAATCTCGTGAGAAAAATGAGAGCTCAGTGTATGACCTCTGTTCGTCCGACATTTCTATATTTCTTTGTGAATTTTTTACGACATTTTCATCCCCCAAATTTTTACCGACGTTAGCATCGTCGGAATCGGAATTTTCAGAAATTACCATAAGACTAGGAATTTCTTTTTCTGGATTTAGGAATTATAATATCATTAGAAAATCGTGCTGCTTCGACTCTGGAAGCAATAATTGTTCAGTGCGTCAATCCTGGATCGATAATTTGCACTGATAAATGGAGCGGGTACAACGGTTTGGAAAAAATCCAAGGACTGTTTTATCGGCACCAAACTGTAAATCATTCTGAAAATTTTGTCGACCCCAACACCGGAGGGCTATTCCATGCTAAAACAGACCAAAAGTGAAGTCGGGTCTTCCGATTTCGTTCAGATTTTTTTTATGAGTTCCCCTTGGTGGTCTATTCACGAAACCACGATTTTTTTTTCTAACCCTCAAGGGGGCTGGGGGGTGGGCCTTGTAATTTTCATGCGATTGTGATTTTTCGTCAAACTACCCAACTTTGAAGGCTTACATCTTGAAATAGGTTGTACTTTGGGGAAAACCGTTTGCGAGGCCTGAAAGAGAATTGAAAGTAGATTCAAAAGTGATAATCACATTTTGGAAAGCTCAATGTTGAACTTTGGTGGCAAAAGCTCAACTTTCATGATATGCACAAAATATGAAAGCTACCATTTAAAAATCTGAAAAAATTACAGTGAGTAGCCCTTTTTACCCTTTTTTCAACCGACAAATTTTCAAAATGGGATCTCCAGACCCCTGGGGGGGTACAGGGGTCCACAATTTTGACCGAAATTCAAAAAAATCGATAAATTCGAGTAACATATCGATGACTACTAATTCGAAAGCGGTGAGTTCGAATATGTACTCAGTTTTTCCATCCGACCCCTCTGAACCCCCCTATTAGCCCCCTAGATAGCGCCAAAATTTGAAAAAATGAAAAATAACGTGCGACCAGTCGTTTGTTAGGTTTTTGAGGGGGCTGAGTTCGAATATTTGATTATTTTTTGGATTTGACTCCTGAGTTCCCTCCTAGCCTCCCAATTTTGGGGAAAAGTGGGTTAAAATATTAAAATGGCGTGTGGCATATCGATTTTCACTAATTTGAGTGCGTCGAATTCGAATAGTCTTCCCAGGTTAAAAATTGGCCCAAATCTTCGAAGGACGTTTCTTCGTATTCCCTACCAGAAGAACCAACTGTGTAGAATACATCGTTGCAAGAGAAAAAATTCGTGGGTTCATCTTACCATACGTCCGGGAAGACACCTAATATGAGCCGTTTTGCCCTTTTTTGAGCAGCCTCCTTCGCCCGCAGTAGCTGCAGATTCGCGGCTTAAATCTCCCGCTGTACTCGACCACGATCGGCATTTTCGGGTCGAGTTGTGGGCTCGGCGGGGCGACGCCGTGGCCGTGGTGCCCTTCTGCGGGGTTCGCGAAACGGCCAAAACGACAAGGTCGCGAAGTCGGGCACGTACGTCGCATTTGATTCGGGGTAAAACCGTTCCGATGGAGTCTCCGTCAGGGGGCGGTTGGAAAGAACGTACGGATACGGCACCCTTGATTGGGGCTGTATCTCCTCCGTCGGTTCCGTCAGCCATTTCTCTCCCGTGAGACAGTAGTCCCAGAAGAGCTCCTGCATTGGCTGGATATCCTTTATTGCCGTGATTTGAATTGATGGGAACGGCTGCGAATGGACCGTTCGCAGGGCGCAGTTAGGATCTGTAGAATGGTTAATAAGACGCCCAAGGGTCCCCAAATCCTCATGGGCGATTCATATAAAAATATATATAGATATACTAATAGTATTTAAATATATAAATATATATATATTTGCACGCGACCGTAGGTTGTCAGCCACATTCTATATATATTCAAAAAATTTTGAAAATTTTGAAAATTTTAAAATCTTTCCTATATCCTTACTAATTGTCTTATCAAAATTCTAATTGCAGATTCGTGCTTAGCTACACAAAATCCACCCTAGCAAAAAAAACAAGCCTCCTACAACAAAATTTTTGGAAAAAATTGCAAAATTTTCTAAGCCATTGCAAATTTTGGAAAAGTTTTTCTATTACAAAAAAGCCTGAGTTAAATTAGAATTTTTGGTGTCAAAATTTTTTGTTCAAGTTGATAAAATGACAAAAAAATGATGGGGTAAATTTAACATTGTGCATAACCAAATTTGGTACAGGTAAAAAAATTTCGACCTGTTTTCCTTATTCTACTCATCACCACTTAAAAAATGAGCCTACGTTCATCCTCGCGACTCAATTTTTAAGTGGTGCGCACTCTGGTGGAAGTTTTGAAAACAGGTGGCTCACTTTGTATGTAGAATTAACCCATTCAATCTCAGCCATGGCTGAGAAGTACGGTGGCTCACTTTGTATGTAGAAATAACCCACAAAGTGGCTGACATGTACGGATATTACTACCTATATATATATAATATCGACTTACTCTTTCATTTGACCCCATTCCTCGCGCTTTAACCTAATGAAAAAAAAAACGAATTTGAGGGGAAGTATTCGGTTAGATCACGAGGAATGGGGTCAAATCAAAAAGTAAGTCGATATTCGAATTTTACGCACTCAAATTAGTGAGAACCGATATGCCACACGCCATTTTAATATTTCAACCCACTTTTCCCCAAAATTGGGAGGCTAGGAGGGAACTCAGGAGTCAAATCCAAAAAATAATCAAATATTCGAACTCAGCCCCCTCAAAAACCTAACAAACGACTGGTCGCACGTTATTTTTCATTTTTTCAAATTTTGGCGCTATCTAGGGGGCTAATAGGGGGGTTTAGAGGGGTCGGATGGAAAAACTGAGTACATATTCGAACTCACCGCTTTCGAATTAGTAGTCATCGATATGTTACTCGAATTTATCGATTTTTTTGAATTTCGGTCAAAATTGTGGACCCTTGTACCCCCCCAGGGGTCTGGAGATCCCATCTTGAAAATTTGACGGTTGAAAAAAGGGTAAAAAGGGCTACTCACTGTAATTTTTTCAAATTTTTAAATGGTAGCTTTCATATTTTGTGCATATCATGAAAGTTGAGCTTTCGCCACCAACGTTCCACATTGAGCTTTCCAAAATGTGATTATCACTTTTGAATCTACTTTCAATTCTCTTTCAGGCTCCGCAAACGGTTTTCCCCAAAGTACAACCTATTTCAAGATGTAAGCCTTCAAAGTTGGGTAGTTTGACGAAAAATCACAATCGCATGAAAATTACAAGGCCCACCCCCCAGCTCCCTTGAGGGTTAGAAAAAAAAATAATCGTGGTTTCGTGAATGGACCACCAAAGGGAACTTATAAAAAAAATCTGAGCGAAATCGGAAGACCCAACTTCACTTTTGGTCTGTTTTAGCATGGAATAGCCCCGGAGTATGTACCAATATCATTGAAGGGTACTGGGCGGTTTGCAAAGGTTGGTTGAGACGGAAAGGTGTTATGCCTTGGAAATTGTATTTTTGGAGAAAAGTGAACCACCCCAGAGGATCAGACATTCAAGATTCGAAAAAATTTCAGTGTTATGAGAAATATCTTGATTGGCACATTGAAATTTTATTCGCATATTTTCCTCAATTTAGCTCGAATTTTCAATTCAACTATTCTTTTTAACCATAAATTCACCTTGTTTGTAATAAATACGAGGATAAAAATTGTAAACCTACATGTAAAACATCATCATGCTGACAACAAAACAAACATCATTATACTTTTCGAACCTTGTAATTTATCGAATACAAAACGATACGTACTAAGGAGACAAGGACAAGCTACGTTTGCTGAACAAAAAGATTATCAAGTGTCTCTTTGTTTTTTCAACATAACGTGCCTGTCGGTGGTGAAATTTTCCCAGGTAAAGAAGGTCTATTTTTTCCTAGGTAAAGAAGGTCTATTTTTTCCTACGGATGTGCTTTGATAATTCTCAAATCACTTGCTGGTTTACTGGAGTACGTAGTTATAAAATATTCGAAGTTGAATTATCTTTTTTTTTTCAACTTCACCTTGTCACTATGACAAAAAATAGGGTAGTATGCCTACCTTAAGAAGTTGAGAGGAAGAGAAAATATAGGGAAGTAACTCTTGAAAGACCGTATTTCTCGTATTCGCATATACACGATTAAAGAAACGCGTCAACTTCTTAACCTTTCCACTTACCGATTCCATATCTGTAGGAATAGCTGTGAAGTGTACCTCCCTGCTTTCTTGGTATCGAAAAAAATATATCCAGGAAAAAGTCACGCTGAGATTAACGAACTGTGTTGGCCCTATCGGTGGAGGGGTTCTTTTTTTTTCCTCTGGTGTCATTTCCATTTACCAGTTTGGTTGGCGGTTCTTCTTTTAATGAAAAATTTGTTCAGGTTGTTCGATGAAGCTTTATCGTGCGACTTAATCGCGATTAAATTGATCGAAAGGACAAATTGATTGAATTCGTTGCTCGGTAGACGCAGGCTTCGTTCGAGGATTAGTCTAAATTCAATTTATCCGCAAGATGTTATAGGCTGCGAAGAGGAGGGCGATTTTAATCGACAATTCGAATATTGGTAACAGGAAGAAGAGACGATGCGTGTTAACAGAGGTACGGTCAGACACGTGTTTGTCGAGTTCTTAATTCGCCTTTTCTCTTGTTCGTAATTCAAATATCTCTTTTTAGGTCGTATTTGCTCGTTTTTTTTGAAGTTTTGCATTTTGAATTGGAAAAATCGAAGAAATCTCAACTGTGAGGTTATAAATTTTCATTTTCACTCTCGATTATGTCACTTTAGATTTTTTCAGGACTATTCCCCAAAAAAATAATAATAACTTAAATTCGTGATTTGAAGCGTCATAAACAGTTTTATTTATTAGCTCGAGTCATTTTTCGTATATTCGTGAGCTTATTTATGGAAAAATAATGAAAATATCCGAATCGTGAAATTGAAAATAATCCTCGATTCGAGATTTCGAATTTGAATAATTTTTCATGAATGTTTCAACATTCCTTTAAAATACTTCCTTGGATTTTGAGTCCAAATAATTCAGGAAAAATTGCATTTTAGAGTGAAAAAATAACTATTTGAGTCTAGATTCAAGAATTTCAAGCTCTTTTTATGGGGAAAAAAAGAGTAAATAAAGAGTGGCTATATTGGTGAGAAAATTCATAAAAATAAAAACGTTGAGCAGTTTACACAAAATAGCACTAAGTGGACTTTATTCACAAAAAATTATTTACATTTATACATTTTGAAAGAGAATAAAATACAATCATACATTTTTTTAATAGACAAATCATAATCAAATAAGAATAAATGAGACTAGTTCGACGACTATACTTAAACTTAACAGAGGAGCAACTCCAAACATGATGGTTACTGATTACTTATTATTTACACGAACACTCCATCTCTTTCGTTGCTTTATTATTTTTTTTTACTATAAGCTGTCAAATCCAAGCAGCTGGAAAGTATGTAAAATTTGTTTGTTGTAGGGTGGATTTTTTTTTTTTTAGTAAGTTGAATGGAAGCGAGCGAGGGGCTTAGTAGCTCCTGAGAAAATCTTGTTTGCCAAAATAGTATGAATTGACTCTAGTTTTTTGTGTACAAAATTCATTTTAATGTTTTGGGTCGTAAAAACAATGAAAACTCCTGTTAACTCCACCTCATGGGAATAAGACAAGACAAGAGAAGTGGAACATCAAACTGAAATTTTTAGCCCCAACAAAAATAAATCTAAAGTACATCATGAAATACCCAAATCCAAAATTTCAGGTACCGAAGTTCATTTTTAAAATTTTGGCGAATTTATGAAATTTCAAAATTACCTCATCGCTCTGCAAAATATGAAAATCGATTTGATCTAATCATCAAAAAAAGCTGAAATTTGATATATACTCTGTTTTCAACCTGCCGATCGATTGGTAGAGGTTTTAAAGTGTTTCGAAGCCTCCAGAAAATTTTGAAATTTTTCAGCGTTGGAAAAAAGCACATAGAAGTGCTCCATATGAACTTCAGCGCCTCAAATCGCGGATAATCAATATTGTTGACCTATTTGATCGATTAAAACAAAATTTTCCGAAATTAGCAATTTTGAGTTCAAATTCATATATTTTTTGGCAGGCAATTTCCCTGCAAAAAATTAATTTTTAGGCGAAAAATATTAATTTGAACTCAAAGTTGTAAATTTTGGAAAATTTTACTTTAATCGATCAAATAAGTCACCAATATTGGTAATCCGCGATTATAATTGCTGATGTTCATATTGACCATTTTTATAGGGTTTTCTCCGGCGCGGCGCTGGGAAATTACAAAATTTTCTGGAGGCTTCGAAAAATCTTGAAATCGCTTCCAATCGATTCGGCAGGTTGAAAATAGGGTATTATACCCAATTCCAGCTTTTTTTTATTGATTGGATCAAATTTTCATATTTTGCAGAACGGTGGGGTAATTTTGAAATTTCAAAAATTCGTCAAAACCCGAGAAATGGACTTCAGCACTTGAAATTTTCTACATGGAGTGCTTGTATGATGTACTTTCGATTTTTTTTGTTTAGATTCAAAATTTTACTTTGAGTTGGTATACCTCCCTTGTAAATATATTTAACAAAGATTACCAAAAATTGTCATGACTCATGTTTTAACTCAAAAATACTTTAGGAGCCTACTTTTCATCGCTATCTTATTTTTCTAACGAACTACCTTTTTTTTTTTTTTTTGAGAAAATATTTAATAAAATGTTCTTGAATATTTTTACTTGGAAAATGATGAACGACATTTCTATAAATATCTCTATTTTTTAAAAAAATTATCAGAATTGGGGTAATGACTAATGAGGGAACGGGTAACAGTGAAAATCATCTTGAATGATGTTTTTGAGTAAAAATAACCTTATTGAGATCATTTTATGGGATTTTTCCTTGAAAGATTTATTTTCAATTACTTACAAAAATTTCCAAAGTGATGAATTTTTTTTTTCTTAAATATCATTTTAATTTTAAAAGTGAAAGAATATCATTTCAAATATTCTTGAAAAAAAAAGGAATGATGAAAAATTGATTCCATTGGGATTTTTGGGTGAAAAGCATCCTTACTAAGACCATTTTTGGTCAAATTTGTTTGAATTTTCTAAATAAGGTTTTTTAAAAATTGTTTTTCAAATTTTTCAAATTTATTTGATGTTTAGACGCAGCATTTCAGATTCATGTTTCCTGATTCACCTTCAAAACTCGTTGAAAACTGTTCACTCTACTTACCACCAGGTTTTACAAAATTTCACATACTCCGAAGAAAACGTTTCTCAAGTCTTATCAACTCTTTCGAGCATCCTACAAACATTTTTTGTTCCATTATAAATCTCTGGCTTATCCCCAAAATTCACAAAACTGGATTACTTCGGCGAAATTCCGTAATCAGTTGATTTAATGGGGTTGAAATTTTTGAAAAAGTCGAATAAAAAAAAGACTCGGATTTAAAATCTTATCTCGTTTTGCTAAAAGCGATACGACGATCTGGCCCCATGATTTATGCATTAGGTCGTGTCGTGGATATGATAAAGAGCGAGAACCGAGAAGAGATGGGTAAAAAAGAATTTCACACCGGCTGAGTGTAACTTTAAGTGCATATTTCTTATACGCGTAGGTAATAAAAAATTCATCGAGAAAAACGCGTTCTCAGATGAAAAACGAGCGGTATACCGAATGCAAATTTTCGATCAAGTTTCCCTCATATCAGTTCCACATCCACTTTCGTTCTGGAGTTAATCCGAAACCTCGAGGGAGAAGAAATTTTCAGTATCGAGTTGGATTTTACCTATCCGTGCAAATCTATATTTTCATACTTATGTGTGCTATGCAGGTATGTAGTATGCGAATTGCATGCACGTATATGACCGACGTTAAGACTACAATTGCGTTAAGTATAGTTGCTGCCAAATTGGTCGTAATATTCAGGCTATAAAAAAAAGCTGCCCTTATAAAAAGCTCTAAACCAGAGTGTCTTCCATCTTAAGCTTGGTGACCATTTAGAGCATGTAATCGTTTGGAATTTATGGACGAGTCGTGTCCGTTTATATACAGTTTATTTACGAGAAAGCCGAGCGCGGTAATAAAAGTATTATTACCAGGGGCTTTGGAGTAATCGTCGATAATACTCCCGTCTCTAATTTCGATAGCTATTTGCCATTTAATAATTTCCAACTTAAGAATAATTTTAAATACTCGCAATCAGCATCCCGAAGTTAAATTCCTAGCAATCTGTTTCGATTCGATTATCACGCTGGTATTTGGAAAAATTCGTATATCGACCCATCTTACAAACTGAATAGGAATCACTCGTGCTTTGAAAAACCTCTCGTGGAATCTCAGAGTGCCATTCATGTATCCAAACGCAGGAACGGTGCAATTAGCACCTTTGGTGACCTCAATGATCGCCGCCCTTGTACCTTGGTAGAATCGAAAATCCGGTCTGAACTTATCAGTTGGGGCAGTCCCTTTGAAGATAGTTTTACCTTCGAGTTCGTAGTTACCAAGGATTCTGGCATTGAACGCCATCATGAACATGATTCTGTGTATTAAATAAGGATTCTGTAGAATTACCGATTCAAAATCCGCGTCTGGGTCTTCTTCGGTATTAACCAGTAATTGAAATAGGTGACTTAGGATTCCAGCCAATGAATTCGTATCAGCTTCTTCTTCGACGCTGCCGATCAGCTTGGATAATTCCGAGTATGCTTCTTTTAATGTTTTTTTCGCCGTCTCGTTCCAGCCATCGGTGTACGAATCCATGACCACGTTTGTCATTTGATCGAACACTTCTAAATTTGGAATTTTTACATTAACCGAGGCCATTGGTTTGAGACTTTTGACTCCTTCGTAATCCACATCCATGGTCAGGTAGCCCAAAGAGAGCATATAATTGAGTACATATCTAGCCACGTCTTTCGTATTCTCGGGTTCTTCGCCGGATAAAATGGTGCTCAGATTTAACAAATGATTCGCATCGTACATTAAATTTTCCTTCATCAAGGGTATCTTTTTATTATACAGGAATAATTCAAACATTGTGCTGATATTGTGGTTCTTGAGCATCGATTTGAAGAACGAGGTATCGGTGGCGTTCCCCATATAATTTTTGATTTGTTTGGTGTTGCTGAACTGAGCAATGGACCAAGGATTGTAAACAGTCGGTTCGAGCCTTTCGTACGTGTGATAGCCGCCGTACCATTTGCGAGCATTTTGACCCAGATCGTAAGTTATATTCAGGGTATAAAATAATCTACTTATTTCGTTCTTGGTGAATCCGAAATACTGATGGAATGGCCCGTTGACCCGTTTGAAATCCTCGGCGATCTTCAAATGTAGCATTCCGGTCACGAAAGCTTTTTCGACGAACGGATTCGATAAAAAGGTTTCTTTGAAAAACAGCTTGAAAAAAGTCTCTATTTTACGAGCCTCTTCTTGGCTGCAATTATTCTCGAGGAAATATTTCCTAAATACCAAATCGTAATCGTCGATTAAAATGTGGACATATTTCAAGTAATGATTACGTAAAGTAATCGATAAAAATTGTAAACTGCATTGCAATTCAACCGGGGTATCTTCTTCGGCGTTGACGAATCTCTGCAAAGTGCCAATATTACGTCTAAATACTTTCTGCTGATTCGGCGTTAAACTCCTGCCTGCCAACGTTCTCTCTAATTTTGTAATCGCGTATTCGTGTTTTTTGAACGTTTCGCTTAGCACGATTTTGAAATCTTGGATCATCGATGAGTAATCATTCCCCGTCCAATTGGCGTTCGAGAAATTTACGTGGATGACTGGGAATTTGCCGCAGTATCTGTTGAGGATATCGTTGGACGATGCGATCGTCGGAGGTTGCTCGAACTTGTGTAATTTTCTCCAAAATTTATCGTAGATTGAGCCCCGTTTGAAGTATTCGAAAGCTACGCCTCGCATGCGGTCTTTGAATTGATGATGCACTGTGACCGTTTTATCGCGAGGTTTATTCCGGCTCAGGTTTTCCGACTCGAGGAAGAATCGCAGCATGTCTACGATAATTGATTTGCCCCATTTTGGAGGCGCCGTCACGAGAAGCAGTTTTGTATCGATGATGTATCTTTTTAGTACTCCGGATTTATCCATTATGGCTGTACTTTTCTTCAGCAGGTCTTCGAACGAAGGTGGCGAACCGGTGTGGATTACTGAGTCTCCTCCGCCGGCCTGTTTTATCAGTATCTTGGCCCGAGTTTCGTATTCGACCTGTGGGACGGCTGTTGATCTCATGATTATGCAGGCGAATGCGAATATTAATGCGGCCATTTTAGTCAAGAGCTGAGTTCGATTCGGTAGAAGTATCTGAAACGTGGAGTCGAATTGAAAAATACGTAGAATTGTGTATTGAGATCGAATTGAATTGGAAATTTCGAGGTAAAAATGATTCTCACACGGAATGAACAACAAAATGTAAATCGTTCGCTGGAATCGCAACTTTGCAACCTGCCTCGTAAGATAGCAGGAATGAAGAGCTTGCTAAAAAGTCGATCAAATTTTTAGCTTTTGATTTAAAAATTTGAAACCGAAATCAACTATTTTTCAATCCCAATTTTTTTCGATTCTTAAAATAGTTTCAATTCTTAATTTCCTTTTCTCCAGATATGTTTCAACTCTAAAATTTTTTCATCTGGAATAAAATTTTTACCTACTTACACTGAAATTTTTTCCTCCAATTTTTTTCAGGTAGGTATAAAACTTTTTCAACTCCGGTATTTTTTCCAAAAATACATAGTTTTCATTTTTCAACACTAGACTTTTTTCCTCAAAGTTCAATTTTTATAGCTTTTGAAATTTTTTCTCAAAATTCTATTTTTCTAGCTCAATTGTTTTTCTCAAAACGTTTTCCTGCTCTAAAATTCTTGGAATAGAAATTTTTTTTAAAATTTGGGTTGAAAAACATTTTAAGAAATTTAATGTGAGAAAAAATCGAGAGAATGTCAAATTTTTAGAAAATTTTAGTAAAAATGAAAATCAAAGAAATTTAAAAAAATCTTGGAGCTAGAAAAAATTTTGAGCAAGAAAGTCTAGTGGGGGAAAAAATCTATTGGAGTTGAAAAAATTGAGAAAATATTTCGAAAACTGGAAAAAATTAAAATTTTGAGAAAAAGGCACAGTTAATTGCTGAAATGATCAATGTAGCGGTGAAGATGGCGAAAAAAAATGAACGAGATTGCGCACAGTTCGGTCATTTTGTTGTTCATTCCGTCTGAGAATAGACAGACCCGATAAAAATGAGAAATTTGCTGATTCAAAGTTCAAAAAGTGAATTTGATGGCTGTAATTGAGTAGAAATTGAAAAGTTGTCCTGTGAAAATTATCTTTGGACACTCAAGGAAAAGTCTTTAATTATTAAAAATCATAGAATTTCCTCTGACGTTTTATCTGATTCAAAATGAATATTTTCAAAGAATTTTCGCTCGTTGGGATTTATATCAAAGAGACCAAAATTTCAGAAAATATTGTCCAATCGTTAAAAAAACAGGCTGATCCTTAAATAAACATAATCATCAAAAACGTTTCAAAACTTTTATAATTCTGACCCAATTTTTTGGAAATTTTTTGTGGGAATTTGCTGACTTGACGAATTTTGGACAGAAGTACCATCCTCTCCTCCTCCCCTTCCTAAAGTTTCGCGATAAATTACATAATATCTACGCATGCGCGAAAAATATCTTCAACTGTCACATTTGCAACATTAATCACGTATTGAGATTATGCGATGAGAATCACTTAATTAAAAACAACGTAAACAATTACTCACCAAGGACATATCGTACTTCATATTTTAGCCATTTATATTAAAAAAACCATCGAAATTGTGAACTTTTTATCATTAGGCTTGTCATGTTACCCGGAAAAGTTCAACTTAACTGAAAGCTAGAGTTCGGATTTGATTAGTCGTAATCAAATTTTCGCATTCCTGCCGATATGATTTCCGATTAAGATTAACAGATGTAGAAACCGTTGCCACGAATTGAATAAATTGTATTCATGTAAGTTGTGGTAGCTGTGTTTTCATTTTTGTCTTCTGTGATCATAATTTTCTACTTGATTGATCGCATTTTAATTTTAATTATCGCTTAATAATTTTTATTCCATTTAATTTCGGTAGAATTCTGATTAATGTATTTATCGAGATTTGTTAATCGAACAGTTGAACGAAAATTTCACAAATTCGGAGTGATAAGTACGGGATAAGTTGGATTTAGTTTGGATGATTTTCAGCGCTGTAGGTGACGAATAGGTAAACTAATCCGTGTGTTTGAAATCCAGGTGTTTCTTTTCGTTTTTCTACTTTTTGCTTTATTATTTTTTTTTATTTTCAAAATTTACCTCACTTTAATTTAGTCATCAGCGAGCACAATAGTGGAGTAGAATTTCAGTCTGGCCCCCAACAAATTGCTATAAAAGCGGTTTTTGGTTTATTCTGTAGAAAAGGGTCTAATCTATCGCATACTGAAAAACCTCCTCCCCCCGTCACTTTTTTCGATGCCACAGCCTCCTCAAAATCAGTTTTTTGCCTTCAACTTTCGAAATTACGCACTTATGAAAAGAAAGTTGAAACAAAAGTTGTAGAGCATAAAAAAACAAATAATTTTGTTATTTACAATTTTTCCCTTATAGTTTTCCTTGCCAATGATGATCTATCAAGCCATCTTTTTTTTCAAATTAAAAAATTTTACTTTTGGAATTTGTTGTGTTAAAATTTGAAAAAACTTATTTTGACCCTCATTTTTAAGCATATAAAATTTTTAAATTTTCTTTCAAATAGTAAAACGTATTTTAAATTGTGATACATTATAAAATAAAATACGTATTTTTTCATTCTTTTAATTGCTTCAATGATTCTACAGAAATTTTATAATCATTCCACAACATTTGGGAAAAGTGGGACAAGATCAAAATTTTAGAAAAGGTTTATAAGTAGAAAGGAATAGTTTATATTGCATTAAGTAGAATTAATTCAAAATTGGTTTAGCTATCATCCCTATTTATTTAGAAATGAATTTTCAATGCTCCAAAAACATTCATATGTGTTAAAAAATCATTAAATGTTTGCAAGCATCTAACAATTCCTTTACAAATGTAAATAATTTCTAAATTTTGCTCTTATCCCACTTTTCCCGAACGTTGGGAAAGGATTACCAATTTTTTTTTAGGAACCTTTGCAATTCATTTCTTTCAGTGTAGGACGTCGTGGAAGGGAGCTACGGCCTTCGAAAAAAATCACAGTTTGATAATTTCCATTTAACAGAAATAATTACGAAAAATCGGGTTGGTAGACTTTTAGGAGCGGTTCTTTTGCATATAGTACATCCTATTACTACATAGATTAAGAAAAATGTATAACTGACCCCACATCTCGAAGTGGGGGGGATAGGCCCTCCCCCCAGAAAAAGTCGCATTTTCCACCAAGCGTAGCTCAGCTGCAATGAAAAATTCGTTCAAACAAACGTTGTAGAGCGTTAAAAGACGAACATTTTCCTTTTTTATTTTTTTCTGCGTGGTCTTGGTGGCGAGTTATTGCAAAAAAAAGGTGGCGTTCGAAAATTCGATTTTTGAACCCTCCACTTTTGGGACCCAATTTGGGTTCAGCCAGGGGTCAATTTATTATAAAAATCGAGTTCAGCGGGCCCGAAAATCCCAGAACGTCACTAGTTCGACTATTGGTTCGCTAGATTTCAAATGTACCTACCATGCATGGCGTACTAGGGTGGCCCTTTAAAAAAAAGTCGGGATTTTTTTCGGGATCCCCCCCCCTAGTTTGGTGCCACTACATGAGAAAATGACGTACAAAAAATTTCAGCCCAATCGATTTTGAAAAATTGGTGGAGCGCGCCCGAGCTGATAATATTCCACTACGGCCACGCGGCTACGAAATGCTAAAAATACCCCTAGCGACCCGGCGACTTAAAATTCACGGCAAAGGCATGGAAATGAAGATAGAATGTTCTGGTTTGCGGCATTCGATTCCTTATAAAATTTGGAATCGGAAAAGCTAATTTTCAATTTTTTTGCGCCCCCCCGGGGGGGAAGCGCTAGGGTTTTACAAAGTGCAACTGAAAAGAAAAATTCAAATTATTTGATAAAAATTTTTCAAACACATTTTTCGAGAGGAAAGAGTGTAAAGTCAAGTCTAGGGGTTATTCAGAGCACTCGAACCAAGTTTTGGGGTCATTTTGACTTCGAACTACCACCAGTACCCAAAGTGGGTGGAAGGGGGGGCATCGATCTTACACTAAATGGATACACAGCGGATAGCGGGTTTTATGGGTGTTTTATCGTCAGAAGTCAGCTGGGGGAAAATAAGAAATGAAACGGCGTTTAAAAATCTGCGCCGGTTACTGCGCATTGATAACGAGTGAAATAAACAATGAATATTTTGTGATGTTTTTTGATCGTGTCGAATTATCATTGAGAAAATAACACGTATTTAGAAGAGAAAAATAAAGGTAAATTATATATTTAATTGAAATGATAAGTACGTTTAACAATATTTTTGATAAATTTATTTGTTTTTAGGTACTACAAAGTACTAATCAGTAGGTATATCGATTATCGGTACGTATTATTGATTACTAAAATGAACGAGTTTTGTGAATTTCTGCCGGATAAACTTTGTTGTTAAGTCTTCATTTATCTCGTTTAGCTCAAAGAAACTGTTAAAAACTCCTTTTTACTTTGAACTTCTTGCTCGGAAATACATACCCGAATGAAGGGTTGGCATGATCACCGCACATTTGTGACATTGCACGAATCTGATTCGTGCAAATCTAGTACTCATAAATATAAATTTGTTTTACCTAATTTCTTTATTAAAAATAATTATAGGAATACATAGATCAGTACATTTTCAAATACGTTTATTTTTAAGAACTATCACACAAACATTACACCTAATTACAATCACAACAACATTACGTTATCACCGGCGCAGAACGGATGCGCGCCGTTAAACTCATTCAATATTTGACGAACTGTTTATACACCAGCTGTGTATCCATTTAGTGTAAGATCGATGGGGGGGTGGGGGTGAGAAAATACTTCGAAAAATTGAGTGTGGTATCAAAATCCACATTTTTTACTCGCGAAATCCGCTTCTGATTCTATTTTATCAAAACCCCAAAAATGGGTCCGGGGGAGGGGTGTTAGGCAAAGGCCAAAATAAAAACTTTTCATAAGAATCAAGCGTGGTATCAAAATGCACTTTTTTTACTCAGAAAGTCCGTTTCCGATTTTGCTTTCATCAAAACTCCCAAAATAGGACCATTGAGGTGTTGAGGAGGACCCAAATTGAAAATTTTACATAAATATGAAGTGGGGGTTTGAAATAAAACGTGAATGTTGATACCACACTCCATTCTTATGAAAAGTTTTCGATTTGGCCTTTTCCTGACACCTCCCCAATGGGCCCATTTTGGGGCATTTGATAAAGTAATATCAGAAAATGACTCTCTGGGTAAAAAAACGTGAATTTTAATACCACCCTTGATTCATATGAAAAGTTTTCGATTTGGCCTTTCCCTGACACCTCCCCAATGGGCCCAATGCCCATTTTGGGGGTTTTGATAAAGAAATGTCGGAAACGGGCTCTCTGGGTAAAAAAAAACGTAAATTTTGATACCACGCTGGATTCTTATGAAAAATTTTTATTTTGGTCTTTCCCTGACGCCCCCCCCTCACATGGACTCATTTTGGGGGTTTTGATAAAGTAAAATCGGAAGCTGATTTCGCGAGTAAAAAATGTGGATTTTGATACCACACTCAATTTTTCGAAGTATTTTCTCATCCCCTCCCCTCCTTCCACCCACTTTGGGTACTGGTAGTAGTTCGAAGTCAAAATGACCACAAAACTTGGTTCGAGTGCTCTGAATAACCCCTAGACTTAACTTAACACTCTTTCCCCTCGAAAAATGTGTTTGAAAAATTTTTATCAAATAATTTGAATTTTTCTTTTCAGTTGCACTTTGTAAAACCCTAGCGCTTTTCCCCCGGGGGCGCAAAAAAATTGAAAATTAGCTTTTCCAATTCCAAATTTTATAAAGAATCGAATGTCGCAATCCAGAACATTCTATCTTTATTTCCATGAATTTTAAGTCGCCGGGTCACTAGGGGTATTTTTAGCGTTTCGTTACCACGTGGCCGTAGTGGAATATTATCAGCTCGGACGCGCTCCATCAATTTTTCAAAATGGGCTTTGAGGGACGGGTTAACATGCATCGATTGGACTGAAATTTTTTGTACGTCATTTTCTCATACAGTTGCACCAAACGGGGGGGGGGGGGGGTCCCGAAAACAATTCCAACATTTTTTTTCCACCAAGTATAAATAAGGGCCACCCTAATGGCATACACGTGTGTAATTTATTGGGGTAATGAAAAATTTTCAAACACCGCGCTCCGCTTTTTTTTTTTTCAATAGCTCGCCTCCAAGACCACTCTCTAAATTTGAATCAGTCAAAATATCACTGTTTCAATTCGTAAAAGTAAATTATTTCTCAGACACCGGAGTAATCAGTGATTTTTTACAACATGCGTAATACCTACTGTGGAATCAGTAAAATTTCAATTTTAACTGAGTGATTCAGTAAAATATCACCGATTCATTTCGTACATTGCAAAATTTACTACTGAAGCAGTAAAATTTATTGAAGTTTGGGTAATTTTTTAACTGATTCGAAAGTAATTTTTTTTTTACTGGTTGAATCAGTAAAATTATATTCTTTACAGTAAATTTAGTAATAACATGATTCCGACGATTTCATTCAGTAATTTTTACTCAATTTTGACTTCGAACCAGTGAAAATCAACTGATTCAAATCAAGAGAGCACGTAGAAAAAAAAATTAAAAAAGGAAAATGTTCGTCTTTTAACGCTCTTCAACGTTGGTTTGAATCAAATTTTCGATTTTTCCACTGCAGCTGAGTTACGCTTGGGGGAAAATGCGACTCTTCCTGAGGGGAGGGTCCACCCCCCCCCTCACTTCAAGATGTGGGGCCAGCTATACATTTTTCTTATTCTATGTAGTGATAGGATGTACTATGCAAAAGAACCGCTCCTAAAAGTCTATTGACCCGATTTTTCGTAATTATTTCTGTTAATTGGGAATTATCAAACTTTGATTTTTTTCGAAGGCTCTAGCTCCCTTCCACGATGTCCTAGGGAAAAATTGTAAATAACAAAATTGTTCATTTTTTGATGCTCTACAACTTTTGTTTCAACTTTTTTTTCATAAGTGCGTAATTTCGAAAGTTGAAGGCGAAAAACTGATTTTGAGGGGGCTGTGGCATCGATAAAAGTGACTTGGGGGGGGGGTTCAGGAAGGTTCTTTAGTTTATGATAGATTAGATCCTTTTCTACAGAATAAACCAATAACCGCATTTATAGCAATTTGTTGGGGTATTGCCATTTTTTCCCCATTTCTACTGTACTACAAGAATAATAATCTCAAAGAATTAAAATAATGCGTTTTGAGAAGAGAGCGCATAATATGGAATCAAAAATAAGTAAAGGGCATAGGTACACGCGATCATTATAAATTTTGAAATTTTGACGTATTTCAATATCATAATTTACGTACAAAAAAAATATCATAAATTCTTTCAAGAAAGAAAGGTATAGGTAATCTAAATCTTCTTCTTTTCCTTCAGATTGCGAATTTGCCAATCTTCTGGTCGATTTTTCATTTGTTCTAGCAATGGAAGTCGAAATAACAGAAATCAAAGGAACTGAAGTTGAAGGAACGGAAGTCGAGGGGGCTGATTTCGGAGGACTTTTCTTTTTCGTAGTAGATTTTTTATTTGTTCTCGCTGAAGTCGAAGCAACGGAATTCGAAGTAACAGAAATCAAAGGAACTGAAGTCAAGGGGGCTGAATTCGGAGAAGTAGTCGGTGTCAAAAGAGTCTTGGTTGTTGGTGAAGAGGTACTATTCGGAGTCAAAGGAAACCTTGATATGGTTATTTTCTTTCGTTAGGCTTGCGATAAAAAAATGTTTCACCAATTTATTTTTTAGTTCACCTAAAGCACAATCATCGCTAAGATTTATTAAACTTATGACATATTCTTTAATTGATTCACCAGGACGCTGCTTACCAGTGATTAAACAATGACATGCGATAGTAGTACTTTTCTTTGGAGTGAAATAATCCTCGAACTTGGTAATTAAATTATTCGTACTTACTTTACCGTTTCAAAGTCGACATCGAACGTGTTGAATATTTCCAATATTCTAATTGGGTTACCAAGTTGCTGCAGAATGAGTGCTACTTTACGTTAATTATCTTCCTTCTCCAGCTTATTTGCACGTAGGTATATTTTGAAGCTTTGTAACCATAATTTCCAGTTATTAGCGAGGTCCCCTTCAAGTTTCATTACAAGTTCCAGATCGAAAGTATATTTTTATTTTCAAAATAAAACAAAAGTTATATCTTGAAAAATAGGCATAAACTCAAAAAGGCCAACGATGTTTACTGGCCAATTATTATAAGTAGATACCTCACGCGAAAAATCAAGCCCCCTCCCCCTTCGGTTCATGAATATTACTTATATTCAAAAAGTCTGGAAAACTTGGAAAAATTGGTCTGGAAAACCAGGAAAAGTCAGAGAAAATCATCTCTGAAATATTACAGACACTTCGGAAAAAGATCCAAAGAAAAGAAGGAGGGCTCAATGAGTCGGAGCAAAGACGTGATTTTTTTCAAGTTTTCTTTCGCGATTTGGAAAATTACGTGGGTGTGGTAGCAAATATTTGAGGCGCCTTGAATTATGTGCATGTGTTTTATTAAATGGAACGGTTGATTTTGGCGGAATATTTTCAAATAAGTGAGATTTCGTGATTTTTGAGAAAACAGATTTTTTGGATTTTCTTCACTTTTTAGAGGATGATGGAATCGGTTTTGGATTCGAAAAAAATTGAATTGGTTGTAAAAACTTTCCATTAATGAATAATTCTAAATGTAAAAAATATGCACAATATCAAAACATTTTCAAAATTTTGAATAAATTTCAACTCTTCTAATATCTCTTTTGGAGATTTTAGTGAAATTGCGTCAAAAGTAGTCTCGGACGGTCAAAAAACGTATTTCACTCTTTTACTCGATTTCCAAAGTATGAGAATTTCTTCATTTCTTCAAGCGTCATTTTCCAAAAATAGGTTTTTTAAAGATATGATCTGACATTCCTCCGGATGTTCGATTTGATGGGCAATTGGAGTTTAATTTAGGGTTTTACACGCCACTTTATCACTTCTGCATCATGTTTCGATAATTGTTGACAAATCGAGCTCGAATGAGCCTGCTTTTAGGCGATATCGCTACCCAACGTAGGTCTACAAAGGTACCTGTGCCGGACAAATTGCACGTCCATTTACTCGAATACCTACTACATATTTCTATCTGTCAAACGAATTTATTTCGATACTTGGCGAGCGTGTGGCTCCAAACCGATAAACTCTGCGGGTTCGTTAAATAAATGAACGAAATGGCCCTGGTGTGCGTTTGAACAACGTATAAAGTAGAGGAAAAAAAACCCTACGTTGGAAACAGAAAAACACACAAAAGGAGTGAACGATACGATACAGGTGGGAACTTGTTGCTGTGTATTATTTTCATCGAAGAGAAAATGCTATATGCCATTTCTCTCATTCGAATATAAAAAGCACGCGGGGCTAGATGGCAAATGAGGCGAAGAGAAGGGTATAATATTTATGTCGTCTTGCGAGTATTATTCGAGTGTACTGCATGTCTCCTATGGATAGAAATAATTAAAAAGTTATTTCATTTTGGCCTCGCGTTCGTAAATTCCTTTCTGAACGAATCGATATGATACGGTTATAATTTCGACAAACTGTCCCGGATTCCTGCTGGGGTGACCAAGTGGTATTCTCCGGTTTCATTTAATAGGACTGAGAATTTTTTTTTCTCTCGTTTGTAGAGATATTCGTTTCGGATGCCAAAAGAACGAGGTCATGTTGAGATAGAAATTAGAGGAAATTATTTTCCTTTAGGGGTGTGGTAAGTTTAGGTTTGAGGCGAGGAAATTGATATAACAGGGTGTCTACCGGTCGCGAAAGTCGCGAATTTTGATTTAGGTGCTGAAGTTGCGGAAAAGTCAAATTGATTTAAAATTCATCAAAATCGGGAATTTTTCCGAAATTACTTCAATTTTTTCGCCTTTTACAAAACAGAAAAAGGAAAGAAATTTCACATTTTTGAACATTTTTTCTGAAAATTTTCGCCCTTGCTTCGCTCGGGCTCATAGATTTTAAAACCCATTCTTAAATTATAAACCTTCTTCCCTTCTATTTCAGACAATTGAATATTTTGGAGCGGAAAAATATGTTCTTGCGGGAGACTAAGTAGCGATCACGATTGGGAATTTCTAAGGGAACATTATGTCCATTCTCAGGAAAATATAAAAAAATTAGAGAATTTTGGATTTTCTAAGGAATGTTGTAAAAATTCAGAAAGAGAAATCTTTTGGAAATACATTTTTTGCTGTTTTTAAATAAATTCTTAGAAAAAATTTCGCCCTCGCTTCGCTCGGGCTAAAAAATCGCATCATTATACCTATTGGTAATAATGAAATAATAATGAACGAGAAAAACTAAAGTATATTGTATGACGTTTATAAACCGAATGATTAAAAAGAAATGATGAGTCGATGCAATCGAGAGTTAAATCGATAACAAAAACGATAGCCGAATATTTATAAAAAAACTTAATTAACACCCCCCTTTAATTTTTCTAACGAATAAAATTATGAACTATTTTTCTAACGAATAACATTACGAACTTAGAAAATATTACAATTAATTTTTTTTTTTTTTTAAACTTATTTTACTGAATTCGAGAAAGACGACAAGAAAATTACTACATTCCTCGTAGTTAGTTTTTTACCGAAATATACCAGGTTCTCTTTCGTAAAATTTTGAAGTTCCAGACTCATACTTCGAAATATAAAATTCAGACCTGATCTGTCGAGTATATAGCACTTTTGATCGTTTAGTTCTTCTACATCATCAACTAGCACCCACTCCAGATGGAGGAAAATCAGCGCCCGTTCGATTTTTTTCATCCATTTATCAAAGTTGCTAATATTGTAAAGGCATGGCACGTTGAGAACATTCAACTCCGAAACAAATTCCATATTATTTTATTTTATTTTAGTACGAATTAAACAACGCAAAAACGCAAGAACACGGATGGACGATGGAATAATAATGACCTAATTTCCGTTGGTTCAAGAACCTAATTTTCAAAAAAAACAACAAAAAAACTTGAAAGTTTCAATTTTTGAGTTTTAAATAGCCAATAAGTTTCTCCCCCCCCCCCATTCAAAAATTTTAAACTGTCAAAAAAAAATTTATTTTTATTGAATTTTAAACGATATTCAAAGCATCCCTAAACTTTTCAAAACTTACTCTAGGTAGACTTTTAGTAAAAGAGTCAGCGATCTGCTCGCCAGTTTGAATATATTTAATTTCAATAATTTTATTTTCAACAAGATTTTTAACAAAGTGAAACCTGATATCAAAATGTTTGGACCTTTTTCCTCCTCCGTTTTTCAAAATTTTTATACAACTTAAGTTGTCTTCGAGAATTAATGTTTCAGAATCTTTTACACCTAAAAATTTTATAATTTTTTTAATCCAAAGAATTTCCTTACACCCTTCAGTTAAGGAAATTACCTCAGCTTCGGTTGAGGATAAAGCTACTAATTTTTGTTTTCTACTTCCCCAAGACACCAAGTTTTTTCCAAAAAATATACAATAACCTGAAATTGATTTCCGAGTGTCTATACAATTTGCCCAATCGGCATCAACGTACATTTTTAAATTTTTATTTCCGGATTGAAATTTTAATTTTTTATTTTTCGTATTTAAAATATATTTTAGAACCCTAAAAAGATAATCAAAGATTTCATCGGAAGGATTTGTCTGAAATTGACTGAAAAAACTTATAGCAAAAGCTATATCAGGCCTACTACCTAGCATGACATACATTAAACAACCCAGAAGTTCTTTAAACGGCTTTTTTGAAATTTGTTTTACTCCAAATGATAAGTAGAATACGTGGTTTTAATATTTCACACCTTAACTGAGCCACCCTGTATTTCAGACTTCCCACGAATTTATTTCTCAATTTTAGAGTTGAAATCCGCGAAGTCTATATCAGTCCATGTCATGCCAGCTTTCCATTGTGTTAAAAATACATAGGTACCTTATTAAGTCAATTATCATTTAACAATTTTATCCGTTCTGACATAATTTTTCGTGAAAATTTTTACCCTCGATTCGCTCGGGTAGTAACTATTTCTCTTCTTTACCATAAAACAACTCATTTTTAGAAAATTTTTGTGAAAAATTGTCTTTTTTAAAAATTAAAGACGTATTTTCTTCCGTGTATGAAATTGCTTCTGTAATAAATTTGATCTAGTTGATTTTTTTTTTGGGGGGGGGGGGGGTCAAATTGAGAGGTAGATACTAGATACCTTAGAAAAAGTCGCGAAATTTGATTTTGAAAAATCGGTAGACACCCTGTAACCATTATTTAAAAAAAAAATCGAATTTTTTGGTCTTGAGAATTTCTGTTAAGAAGTACAAAAAAACTGAAATTTTTTAATAATTTGTAATCAATAAGGGATGAGCTCATATTTTTTGAAAGGATTTCATTATTTGTTGGGCGTTATTATTTTTTACGGAGCAATTTTTGAGTTCTGGAATTTTCAAATCACTCCAATATCTACGAATACCAGTCAGCATTGTCAGCAATCAGGGCCCAAAAATAATAATATTCAATTAGAAGCATACTAATGTAAGTTCCAGAATAAGAGGAACTTTAAGTGAAAAACTTTCACATAATTCCTGTTGAAAAAAGCTCACATCTTTTTCACATTGAAATTTAAGCAAGATTTCAACTGCAAAATATTCTCACATCATTTACACTTTGAATTCATCTCACCTTGAAAAAATTCTCATATCTTTTTCACTTCATATTTCAAACAAGATCTCAACTCAAAAATTCTCTCTACATTTATACTTTGATTTCTTAAACAAGTTATCAAGTGAAGTAATCTCATTTTCACATCGTTTTCACATCAAACCATTTTTCTTGTATTTAGTTATCCTCGCATCTTTTTCACATCTCTTGAAACCTTCATTTGAAATGCAAAATGAATTGCATAATTTCAAACAAAATTGGTAAAACCGCCTGTTCTATATCATGTCACAAATAATACACATGTGTAGTAGTTGATAGTCCTACGGAGCTGCTGCCCTCGTAATAGTGTGATACTGGGAAACCAGCACTATAGGCGAGAATGTAACCGTACGGCGTGCGCGTGTTGACTACTACACCAGTGTAAGTGTATATGAATTGGGAACCTCCCATTCTGATGGCTTCATAAGTAGATGAATGGGAGGTTCTCAAGAACAAGAAGTGTGATAGAATAGGCGGTTTTACCAATTTTTTTTTTGGAAATTATGCAATTCATTTTGCATTTTAAATGAAAGTTTCAAGAGATGTGAAAAAGATGTGAGGATAACTAAACACAAGAAAAATGGGTTGATTTGATGTGAAAACGATGTGAAAATATATTGAAGTGAAAAGTCATCTTTTTCACATCTCTTGAAACCTTCATTTGAAATGCAAAGAGAATTATATTTTCAAAAAAAAAAATTGGCAAATCTGCCTGTTCTATTCACGTTACAATACACATGTGTAGTAGTTGATAGTCCTACGGAGCTGCTGCCCTCGTAATAGTGTGATACTGGGAAACCAGCACTATAGGCGAGAATGTAACCGTACGGCGTGCGTGCGTTGACTACTATACCAGTGTAAGTAAATGAATTGGGAACCTCCCTTCTGTGGTGAAAAAAGATGTGAAAATATATTGAAGTGAAAAGTATGTGAATTTATTTCACTTGATAGCTTGTTCAAGAAATCAAAGTATAAATGTAGAGAGAATTTTTGCAGTTGAGATCTTGTTTGAAATATGAAGTGAAAAAGATGTGAGATTTTTCAAGGTGAGATGAATTCAAAGTGTAAATGATGTGAGAATATTTTGCAGTTGAAATCTTATTTAAGTTTCACTGTGAACAGGATGTGAGCTTTTTTCATCAGGAATGATGTGAAAGTTTTTCACTTGAAGTTCCTCTTATTCTGGAACTTACATTAATATCAGGCATATTTTTTTGGTCACTTTTTTCATCAAAAGTCACTAAAGTTACTTTTTTTTCAAAAAGGTCACTTTTAGTGAATTTTTCATCAAAAAGACCACTTTTAGTGACTTTTGTCACTTTTTGTAACTTTCCCCCACCAAAAATTGAAAAAATCATTTAAAAAAATGAAAACCCGATTTTTTTCCTTGAAAAAATTTGAATATTCAGGGTGTCTACCGGTCGCGAAAGTAGCGAAAAAGTCGCGAATTTGGATTTAGGTCGCTGAAGTCGCGAAAAAGTCGCGAATTGTTCAGAAATTACTTGAATTTTTTTCGCCTTGTACAAAACAGAAGAAGTAGAGAAATTTCACCTTTTTGAACATTTTTTCCAAAAATTTTCGCCCTTGCTTCACTTGGGTTCATAAATTTTTTAAACCTATTCTTAAATTATAAACCTTCTTCCCTTTTATTTCTAACAATTGAATATTTTGAAGAGGAAAAAATAAGGTTTTATGGGTGACTTGGTAGCAATCACGATTGGGAATTTCAAAGGAAGTATCGTGTCCATTCTCGGGAGAATCTAAAAAAATCGGAGAATTTTGGAATTTTCAGTGGGATGTTTTAAAAATTCAGAAAGAGAAATCATTTGCAAATATGTTTTTTTTTGCTGTTTTTTAAATAAATTCTTCAAACAAATTTCGCCCTCGCTTCGCTCCGATCCAATAATTGCGCCATTATTAGCAATCTCCTAATGTTTCAGACTTCCCATGAATTTATTTCTCTATTTTAAGGTCAAAATCCGCGAAATCTATATCTAGCCCGTGTTATACCAGCTTTCCATTTTATGTTAAAAATACTTTATCGGGTAAATGCTCACTAAACATCTAATAATTTTATCCGTTCCAACATGATTTTTCATAAAAAATGTCTCCCTCGCTTCGCTCGGGCAATAACTGTTCCTCTTCTTTAACATAAAATAACTCATTTTTAGAAATTTTTGTGGAAAATTGTCTTTTTTTAAAATTGAAGACGTATTTCCTTCCGTGTATGAATTTTTTTCTGTAATAAATTTGATCTCGTTGATGGGGGGGGGGGGCGCAAATTGAGAGGTAGATACTAGATATGTACCTGAGAAATGAGTCACGAAAAGGAAAAATTTGAGGAGTAATATTAGTAAAAAAGAAACCTACCTCAATTCCTGAAAAATAAACGGCCTCAATTAAATAGAGTATAAGTGAGTAAGGATGAATGAAATTCAATAAATAGTCCACTATTTCCCTCAAATCAATTGAGAAACCATGGAAAAAATACGTTCCTAGTTAGACCTCGAAATTGACACTTTCGTTGGTTAATGAGAAGCACGTGTGTATCGAAAGTTCTCGTCGAATGGGTAAATGAACTGTAAAATTGGCTATACCTACGACACATTTGAAAAATTCAACAGAAATGTCGAGGACGCAATCACTTCGCCGGTATCGAAGAAACTGATGAATTTTTCAAAAGGTCGTCGTATCGAGCATCAAATCTGGTCAATGTTCGACGACGAGACAAAATTTCTCCTCACGAATGTGAGATAGAGCGAGCGAGAGATGTCGAAGCCAAATGTTACTTACGTTTACACGCCATAATGACAATATTCGCCCGAATAATACGCGTGCGATTACCATCTGATAGTTGGCAAGAGGGGACGAAAGTAGGTAAATTTAACGATTAACTTCCCAGACCCGGTATAACACGCGGTATCGTTGTAGTACGCGGTTAATTACGAGTCCAGGTTGATTTCGCAGCTTGCATGAATTAATTATCTCAATGAAGATAACTGCTGGTACTAGAAGCGAGGTGCTTTTAAAATAATTAAATTCGCTATAAGACGCCAAATTTTTCAAACGATTCTCTCTCGAGTACGTACAAAGGTATGGGGCGAGAAGAGTTACAACGACCTGGAAAAGAGCTCGTGTTGATTTTGTGGTGAGGGACAGGGTTCCTATTCGTAGGGGCGTCGGCTTTGTTTTTTCCACGTGTCTCATCTTGAAATATCAACTGATTTACCAAAAAAAAATGGGTGCAAAATGCACGTTGAGAATTCTAGAGCACAGATGGAAGTATATTTAAAGAACGTCTTCCTCCCCACGATAAAAACGAGTGAAATTTTAACTTTATCGAATTATTTGTTTTTTGAAGAATTTTTGTTTATTTATAAATTGATTTTTACCAACGAAGGAACATCAGGACTTCGTCAGCTCAGACTGCGACGAAAATTGGATTTTTGGAAGGACATACCACCCACTTTTCAGAACCAAAATTTCAGCTGCTGAAGTTGCATTTTTCGATTTAGGAAGAATTTTTGAAAATGGCTAAAATTACCCATTACAAAATTTTAATTTTTGGAATACAAAGTTGAAGATTTGGTCACAACCTAAATTGACCTTTAGAGTCGATTGTGACCATTTTCGAACCGATTTAGAGCCTCTAGAAAAATATTTAGATTTTTTCAGCCCCTGAAATTTCTCGAGAGGGCATTCAAATTCACTTCGTTGGCTAAAAATTTTGCCATACCCTGTATTCGGCTGGGCGAATCTATTGATATGGTTGTCCTGCGAATCTGGGATGACGAGATCAAAAGTACATTTTTTATGCATTTTTCTGCCAGATAAATAATGAAAATGTATTCCAGAATCGTATAAGGTATTAGTAAATACGAAGCCACAAACTCAAAAGGTTTATTTCAAACGATTCGTGATGCCAAACCAATAGTATAAGTAGGAAATTGAATTTTCTGAGCCGAAAGTTTGGTTGGTCTGGAGAAATCTCAAATTTTTCTGGAGGCTAGATCAGTTCGAAAATGGTCATAGCTGACTCGAAATGATCAATGTTGAATAAATACATGTTTAATTTTTTACCTAAAAATACTCATTTTATAAAAAAAATCAGCACAATATAATGAGCAATTTTAGCCATTTTTAAAAATTTGCCAAAAATCGAAAAATTCACTTCAGTTGTTGAACTTTTAGTTCTGAAATGTCTGAGACATGCTCTTTCCATCAGTCAATTTTCATAACAGCTGGAGCTGACGAAATGCCAAGGTTGTCTTGTAAATGAAAAGTGTTTTTCAAAAATTTTCAAAATTAGAATAAAGCACTGTTTATGAATAATAACCAACGTGGATGTTCGGTATTTATTCATTAAACTGCAGCTATTGATGAATTCATGGGAAAGAACTCAAATCTTTCAATTTTTCTGTTCTATTGTGATAAGTATGAAAAAAACCGACTTGAGATATCCTCCCTCCTGTTCATTCTCCTCCTCCATGAAGTTTTCACTGAAGAGGCTAAAAATTTCAACCAAAAAAATCTACACAGCAATGAAAGTACTGAAATAGCTGTGTCATTTCTCATGTTTTCGAAGGTGCTAAGTCTGAAATTTTTCTCAATTTCTCTATTTTAACTCTCAACTCCATACACCCTCATCCCTCGAATTTGGATAGAAGTGTGTATGGTTGATAGGTAGGTCTCGGTAGATAGGGTAAAATGATTTGCTTGAGTACGTCTTGAAAGTAACATGTACTTAAGTATGTTTAATTTTTTGCAGTTTTTCTTTACTTTTATTTTTACAATTTTTAATGTCATTAGGAAAATTGAGTTTTTTAAAAGATTTTCCATCCTGTACCAAAATATCAGAAATTTTATGAATGAAAAATATTATTTACCTTGATAGAATAAAATGATCTATTTGCAATTGGAATAATATGATTTTTCTGTTTTTTTTCCACCGTGAATATTGGTTTTTAATTTTTTAATGTCGGTTAAGGGTTAACATCGACATCAAGTTTTATTAAAGATTCATCATTCTGTACCATAATATCAGAAAGCTTATGAGTAAAAATCATCAATTCATCATCTACAGTTATTTTTAACCAGATTTTTTTCCTAAAGAAAAGACGAAATTTTTCAGAAGATTCAAAGATTTCAGCATTTAAGTAATGGCTTTTTGATTTAAAATTGGTTTTTGATTCAAACTTTCTCAAAAATGTTTTCTAATTCAAATTTTTTCAATTTTTCTCCTCTTGAAAATGTTTTAATTTTACATTTTCGTAATTTTCTCGAAATTTTTTTCAAACATAGAATTTTTTTCCACTTTACAAAAAGTTGATCAAGGTCGATAAATACTTGATGTATTTATTCAAGTAGCATTTTTCTTTGATATTTTTCAAATTGAAATGAAAGTATAGATTAAAATGATGTGAGTTCATCTTTTTTTTTTTTTTTTTTTTTTTTTTTTAAAAAAAAAAAAAATTTATTTATTTCTTTAACCTATTACATACCTCCTTCTCAACTGCCATACCAATGGTTTATTGATAGCTGAGGGGAGGGGAGGCGAACAGGAATATTAATTACTTCTTAGTACATAAGATGCGAAGTACAAACAAAAATAAATACAATTAACAAGTAAACATGAGTAGAGTAAGTTTGTGAATGTGAATTCTGGATATGAAGGATGATGAATGGTGGACTTTGAAATAGATAATTGAGTTACATGTAATTGTTATACTGATATTGCATGATTTCTGTGCTGAGTTTTTCAAATTCGGATGAGTAATAAAATTCTTCAGGGTAAGGGGAAGTGGAATCAAACTTTGTTGTATATTTATTTCTTATGGTAGTTATTAAGGGGAGGTTACATTCAAAAAGGAGGTTGTATGGTGTTTCATTTTCTTCTTTGCAGCGACATAACGGAGATTTTACTAGTTGGAAAAAATTTCAAAGTTTGTAAACATTTTTCTGACGGTATAAATCAAGTCAAGAAAATTATGCAAATTTGTATCTGAATAATTTTTGAAGTGAAATTTTTTTTAAAGAACTCTGAATTTGGAAAGAATTTTGATAAAAATCATTATTCTGATAAGTTGCATTATTGTTCTTCGTTGATAAAATACACGTAATTTTGGAAGAGCATAGAGTTGCACATTTCCAAGTCATGTTGAAAAAACATATCTTGATGAAGAATAAAATACATTTCCGAGTTGAATAATTCTCATACATGTTAAGAATCGGATCTGTTAATGAAAATTGTGTCTATGTTGAAGAAAATCTTATTTTGCCAAGAAATTTGGTTTCGGTTTGAAAGAAACATTTAATGTTTGAATTACAATGCCCATCTAAAACTTCATTATAGTCCCGGGGTGATTGGCATCCTAGGCTCAATTTTTCATCTTTTGTTACCAGTAAGTAGTGCAGCCAAGAGGAGAGCGGAGTTTGGGGCTCTGAAATCCCTCCCCCATGAGATGAAAAAAATGTTTAGAAAAATATTGTTAGGTATGTGAAAAAATGTCTTTTTTGGGCATTAAAAATCCAATTTTTTCAACTCTTTGCTCGAGCATGAACAAAATCACAGCTATGTGAAAAAAACGCCTCCCCTTTACTCCCTCCTCATTCCGTTATTCCAAGTTTCCATACCTCCCAAAAAAAATTTCTGACCCACTGCTTGAATTTATTATTACTTTATGGTTTTTAAAATCAGAATAATTATTGGCATGAAAGTTGTTTGTTCCAAAGCTGAATTTTCATCAAGACTTTTTCCTAATTATTCTATGCAAATCGCATAAAAACTTGATAACATTTAAGCATCCCCTAAATATTGATCAAAATGACTCAAATTTTGAATTTCGTGTTTTTTTTTTTTTAGTTGAAGAAAGTTTTGTGAGGAAAGTTTTAACATCTCTTCCCTCTCCCTCATTCCTCCCATGAGAAATTCCTGGCTACTCCACAATGTGGTACTGACAAAATATCTTCACTTTTTGCAATTTTCATAATAAGTAATTTGTTTCGACTTACTGTGTGTGAATTAAATTAATAAAAGTGATTGGTTCTTGTCATGATTTCAGCGTAGATCTCGATTATGTTTTGAATACGACAATGCATCATCTCTAAGAGGACACCTACTGGTGAGTATTCAATATCCATCGACTAAATAATAAGCTCTGTTTTCTTTATTTGAAAATTGCCCTCATCATTTTCAATATTTCAGTAGGTATAAAATGTTCTGGCAGTCGCCTCAGCATTGCAATCTGAATCGGTGTAATCTATCACAAATTTCATACCAGTTCATGTTTTCTAATTTAATGGTAAAAAAGAACTAAGAAGTAATTCTTCATTTGGATTTTCATTCATTCTTCTCAGAGATAATTTGCGCGATATTTTCAAAGCTCCAGCAGTAAATCATATCGCTCAAGAGTGAAGTAGACAGGTATATAGATATTTGGTCGGTATCATCGAAGGTAACCAATACATTCGCGATTTACTCAACGTCGAAGTTTTCTCTCCTTCCTCTCTCAAACCGAATTAACTCGAGCGCGAGGTATTGCGCTTAATTGAAAACTCACTTCAAGTACGTGATAATTTTTCAAAATTACTGCTCAACTGCGGCAGTACGTGGTACCTTATGAAGGATTTGCCAAGAAGAGTATTCGCGGTGTCGGATTTTTTTCACTCCGTTTCGTCGCGCATTTTTTCCTATTCCCATCGTCTCGACGAAGTACACATATGACGACGGTTTTCATACGAACGTATTTTTCACCCTTTTTTTTTCGATCGCCTCGGATGAATTTTTAAAAGGTATTCGACGTATCGAGTATACTTGACACGTACTCGGACAAGTGTACCTGGTTATGGTGCGTGTATCGATTTTAAGCCAATAGTCTTTTGAAAGTGGGATCTCGAGTCTCGACTCAATTAATGCTTCGTAGCGAGCTGTATAAAAAACGTGTTCTTGACCCATGGAAAGTACGCTATTAAAGAAAAACTGACAAAAAATCCCATCTCGAAGAGCGAAATCTTTTGTTCCGGTATTGTATAGGTATACCAGCCAAGTCGAGGCAATAAATTGACCGAAAGGGAAACGCAAAGCCGTCTCGATCCAATCGGAACACGAATTACGGATTTTTCTCACGTAAAAAATAATGATACGAACATATGAAGACGTGGTTCGTTTGCGTGATGGAATATTTTTTTAAAAGTTTTTTCATAAACGTGCTGGAAACGTTACGTTCGATCTGCGAAAGTATTCGGAATTTGGCCGTGTTGACTAAGATTTTGTTTCGAAGTTGCTGTGGTGTTTGTAGCTGGATGGGGAGAGGGGGAGGGGGAGGTGATAACAGTTGAGACGGTTTCTTGGACGACGAATCGGCGTGCTAGGAAATTGCAACGATTTTCTAATTTGGTGCTCTTTTCGAAGTTTAGATGCCATTATTTCAGCCGATCGTCTAAAAGAACGAACAGAAATATTATTTTATGAAATTTTTTCTCTTCTAAGTTTTGGCATCGAGTTCGTCTATTAATCTATCTCGACTGAATGTCCAATGATCGAAGAAGTGGAGAATTTTTTCGCGTAAAATTTTGAAAAATCTGTTTTTAATTTTCGAGAATTCAATTTTTCAAAAACTTGACTCGAGCACGTTCGAATTCTGAAATTTATTCAATAAGAAAGTTACGATTCACGTATTCCCATTTCGGTTCGAGTAACCTGAAAGTGGTCAATTTTTAAATATTTTAACGAAAACTTGTAAAATTTAATTTCGAGAATTTTACAAACCTTGGTTAGCAAATGAATGTACGAATGAATTTTTTTTTCGTTTTTTCCCCCAAATAAATTGAGCTACTTGGAATTTTTTCTCATCTCGTGCTATCATAATTGATGATTTTACTACAAAATTGTAATCGTTTGAGACGATCAAATTCTTTTTGATCAGTGTACCTATATTGAGATGAAAACAGAAGTAATTTTTGTTTAGAAAAATACCGTACCACGTTCGAGTATCATCAACACGACATTCTACATTTTTTTCTCTTCAATTCCCAATTTAAACGTAGGCATAGTGACGACTAAAAAAGAACAGTTCTACAAAGAAAAAACGAACGAAATTTCAATTTACAAAATTTACCCTCGTCACGTACCTAACTCGCGTTGCAAAAGTAAATGAAAATTTCACTCCCAAATTACCAGTTCCAATTTCGTTATAAAATTACCTCCGCGTTTTTTTTTCTCTCGCTAAATACGCAAATGGAAACTTTCAGCCAATGACGCGAAGTCAAATCGTCGTCACCTTTGATGGGAGAATTTTTTCACTGAATCAAAACGACCGAGAATTTTTCTTAATAAAGTCCTCGTCTCGATGGGATTCCGTTGTAGGCGATGAAAAAGAAATTGCCTACAAAGAAAGTTATTTTGGTAGGAGGGAGAAAAAGCGTAAATCAAAAAGAGCTTGGAATATTAGGGCGAAGTCGTTTCGAAGCAGCATTCATATTTTAAAATTAAAGGGATCATGAGGCTGCGAATTTTAGTATAAAGATGGCGATAATTGGAAACAAGGATTTGTTGAAGCAGATGTTGGAATGTTGGTCCGCGACCACATCGGGCCCATTAAGATATTATAAAAACTAAAAAGACATTACGAGGAGGTTCACGTTGAATAGCAGAGATGAGATGGAAGAATTTGAAAGGTAATTTTTATGAGGAGAATTTTGAGCGGAGGTTTCGCAAAATGTTTGGAAAATTAGTAAAAAAAATGGTCAAGGAGCCATTTAGTGAGGTGTATCAGGAGAAAAAAATCAAAAAAAGTCAAAATATTCATGTAGTTCAAAAAGTAGGAGGTCAAAAATCGAAAATTTTGGCCAGAAGTTTGCAAAAAAATTAAGAAATTAAAGAAATGAAAAATGAATTGAATATAGGAAATTCTCGCGTAAACCTGAGGAATTGATTAAAAGTGTAAAATTTTTCATTGAATTTGAAAAGTAATTCCTCATTTTTTACTGTTCAAGTTGCTCTTTTCGTTTTTGTAGTATTTTCAATAGGTAGCTATTTTTCAATTCATCATTCTTCTCTCTTAGAATAAAAATTTCTGCCTTTAGTGCCAATTTCTCAAGGTCTTCTACAACAGGGCTGCTTTCTGTGATATTATTTGTAGTGACCACGCGGTTCTCTGTTGATATATCTACCCTATGATTTTCAATTTTGTCGTTTAGGGTGTGATCGATAAGTATATTTGGAGGTGGCAGTACCGCTGGTGATATCATCAGTAATATTTCCGTTTATGGTGCAATCGATAGGTATATCGTTGGTGGTGACAGCAGCGCTAGCGATATCGTTAGGGATATTTTTATTTAGGGTGTTATATTCAGGTGTATTGTTAGCAAAATGAATAGCGCTGGCGGTACTGTTTTCTGTGATTTCTTTTTCCATTCCGATGATGCTGGTCTCTGTGGACATTTCTCATTTTTCAGTGATGGATCTAAACATTATTGGGGGGGGGGGGAGTATTATTAATTAGTAATGCTAGCAAAAAAATTGTTTAATTGTTGGTACAATGAATTTTACCTTAAATGAGGTAGTCGTTTTCTGTAATTGAGTCTTTGTTTCTTTTTTTCCGGCGCAACAAACAACAAACTCACTCTTGCACCATTGTTTAAATTTCCAGTATGATTTTCTGTTCTAGTTTTGCTCATAGTTCCATTTTCACACGTATCTTTGGCGATGATAGAAACCCTGGCCGAATTATTTTCGTCAATTTCTTTTTCTGAGCTGATCTCCGTTGATTTTTCGTTGCAATTTTCGATGATAGAACTAAATATAAATCACAGAATTAAAATTTCTATCAAAAAATTTCTCAATTATTGATTGTTGGTGAGGTAATTTTACCTCAACTGTGATACTCGTTTTCTGTAATTAAGTCTTTGTTTCGTTTTTTCCGGCGAAACAAACAACAAACTCACTCTTGCACCTCTGTTTAAATTTCCAGTTTGATTTTCTGTCCCAGTTTTGGTCATTGTTTCATGTTCATACATATCTTTGGCGGTAACAGAGAGCCTGGCTGAATCATTTTCATCAATTTCTTTTTCCGAGCTGACCTCTATTGACTTTTCATTGCAATTTTCGGTGATACAACTAAACATAAATCATAAATTATATTAAAATTCCTATCAAATAAAAATGTCTCAATTGTTCATGAAGTAATTTTACCTTCGATAACTTAATTGTTTTTCCCTTTTTTCAGGTGAAACATACTTTAAACTCTGACTTCTTATACTATATCCGCGAAAAATCATTGGTCCTTTAAGCCGACGTACTGTTGGATTTTTATTCTCGAAATGGCAGGAACAAATCCTGCTGTTGTCATCCGGAAGTTTATCTTTCCGTCTGAAACAAATTGCTACATTAATGCTAAACCTGCGAGAAAGAAAGTAGTTTTAGAGATTTGAATTGTTACCTTATATTGACCAACCATTTCTTCAGAATTTTTGCATCTGCCAATGGAAAACGATAAAACAAACATTTCGTTTTATCGCTATGGCATTTGGATTCAGGAAGAAAACAATACACCATATTATATTATTTTTCACTTAGAAATTATTATTGTTCATATTATCCGCCTTTTTTTTACAAGAGATGAATGGAGGAAACTGATACGGTTCAAAATTTAATGCATTTCCAGTTTCCACCTTAATTATACTTAAAAAATGTTCACCTAAAGTTATTTTGAGACCAAACCAATCACAAGCATGATGGCGCGCGCGTGTGAACGGAAGGTGCGCAAAACTGTCGTTTGTACCTTCCTCATTTGAATCGTCGGTCGATTCTGGTCAATTAATTTTCTAGCGCTGGACCAAAGTTTGATACGGCATTATAACTTCTAGGGGGTGTACATAAATGTCCAACCTTTCATTTCCCTTGATGGGTGAATTGCCTACTTTCTTATTTGAAGGGGCAAATTTTTTAGAAAAAGAAATGTTTTTCGTGTTTATTGATAAATTTTTTTCACTGAATGAAAAGTGGAGGGGATGAAATCGTCACCCGACATGACAGATACTTGTGTATCTATACCCTACTAGTTCGTGCACAACACTTTGCCTATCCTTTGAATTTAAGGGACAAAAAAATTAAATTCGTACCGGTCGAGGTTTTTTTCAGAAACGTTTGCCCCTTCAAATGAAAAAGTAGGCAATTGGCTGAATCGCGGAAACAAACAGCGGGCCAAGCGCGGATGGGTTCTAGGAGGCGTTACTACCCGATCACTCGTTCCTGCCAACTAGTGTTCAACAAATATCCGGATATTCGGCAAATATCCGGATAATCGAAATGAAGAGTTTCAACGGGAAAAAAATTGAATTTTCGATTTCGATAATCGATTCTTCAATTTCGATTTTTCGATTTCGATAATCGATTCTTCAATTTTGATTTTTCGATTTCGATAATCGATTCTCCAATTTTGATTTTTCGATTTCCAAATACTGTTTGGATAAATATCCAAATATCCGGATATCACACGGAAATTGCCGAACAGCTTCGAAAACATCCCGAATACGGTTGAACTTTTCCGAGAGTTCCCGAATTCTTTTACGAACCCTCACAAAATTTAAAGGTCGATTATCGAAATCGAAAAATCAAAATTGGAGAATCGATTATCGAAATATCAAAATTGAAGAATCGATTATCGAAATTGAAGAATCGATTATCGAAATCGAAAATGCAATTTTTTTCCGTTGAAACTCTTCATTTCGATTATCCGGATATTTGCCAAATATCCGAGTATTTGGATAGCTATCCAAATATCCGGATATGTATTTGTTGAACACTACAGTGCCAACGTAAGGCAGGAAAAAAACCGGTCCGTGACATTTGTCACATGTGTGGAGTCAGCGGGTTAAGTAGGGTAACAATGTGAACCACGATGTCTATTATTATAATAATCGTGAAAGTGTCCTTTTTTTTAATTTTCAGCTCTCGCTGTGTTTAATAATATGAGGCTGATAATTCATGAAAATTGAGTGGGTCTGGGTACTTTGATACTCATTCGAAAAGTCTTAGAAAATTTTTCAAATTTTTCGTTCATTGCTTTTTTTTACTGGGTACTCATTTCTCTATTTTAAAATTTCAAATGTTTGGAAAAAAAATTATCTCAACAAATGTTGTATGACCTACTTTCTTCCAGAAAGCTTGAATGTTTTGAAGTTGAAACATTTTCAAATCCTCTTCCTCCTCCTCCTATACAATATTTAAGTATATCTGGCATCAAATCTCAGTTGAATTGAAAAGGCTCATCTGCTTTGATTACCAGCTAGGAATTTGAATACTTATAAAATATCTCGAAAATATAAAAAACTTGAGGAAAATTCTTTCTAAAAAAACAAACGCTTCATTTTTCTAATTTTGAATTTTTTGTGATGGATGGAGGGTCACAAAGATTCAGAAATTTGAATCTTTGAAAAATCGAGAAGTGGAATTTCTGAATTTTGGCTGATATATTTTCTTTGATAAGAATCGGCCTTAAGGTAGTTCCACTTGAAAAAGGCAAAGTTTTTAAATTTTTCATGTATTTTAAAAGTGATAACAGTTTCAATTTTTCCAAAAATTCGTTCGAAGTCGAAAAATGAATTCAACTGTTGGACATTTGTGAATAAAATTGAGGTAAAGAAGTAAATTATTTCGATGTTTTGAATTTTTTTTTAGAAAGCTCCATTTATTCCAAAGCTTTATGGCAAATATTCAAATGGACGAAATTATCGTAAATAAAGAACCAACGGGAGCAGGAAGTAAGCTCCTTTCATCTCTAGCTTCGCATCAACGCCGCATTCGAGTGTGATTATTGATCACGCGGTATAAGCAACGAGGAAAAGTCATCGTGACAAACTTCTTGCATGTTTCAACATCAACAGGTATTCTGTTATAGGCGAGTTCACCTCGTTTCGCTTCGCACGCTGCACCCTGCTATTAGATTTTTGTTGTTCATTTACCCTTCACTTGTTCGAGGGTGTGCGCTTGCGTGTGCCTACCAAGACATTCTTGCTCAGTGTGCGTGCTGTTTTATTGACGATGACTTACCCATAGTTAAGTATAGTTCATCGTGTCTACCTGGGGTGATTATTTCGTATTTTCATAAAAATTCCGGTGAAGAAAATGACACAAAAGGTCATAGACTTGGAAAAATTTCATCCCTCTGACTCGAATTTTTCCTTTCTTCAAATGTCTTTATACCTAGTGTAACTATGTTCAAAAAAATGTGAATATCTTGCGAAAAAATTGTTGAATTTTCATTAGAAATGGTGTCAAGGTATAAAGTTTTAAGAGTATTGAAAAAAATTGTTTTCGTGTTTTTTTTAAATTTTTAGTAAAAAATTGGGAAATTTTTTTGAAAACAATTTTAATATGTATAATTCATTTTTTATGAAGCTATTTTGTAAAATTTAAAAATTTTTCATAACTATAATTAGAAGTTTTGCAAGATGAGAAAAAGGCTCATAAAAATTTTATTCGACCAATTCAAAGACACTTCGCCAATAACAAACGACAACATTGAAAATCAAGAAGACCTTTTCCGTAGGAAAAAACAAGCAAACCCACAACTCTACTCCGAATGCTAATTACACCAGCAGTATTCCGATGAAAAAAAAGAAAAGAAGAAGAAAATAAACAAAACCGCAACACAAAACGACGATCTTGTTTCGTAACAAAAATCATCCCACAGCATGAAAGCTCCTCGTATACGTCGGAGCTTTGGCCGACGAGATTAAATATAATTAAGCTTTCGTTTTCTAAATCACTTTTTTGCTTTGGTTGGCGGTCTTCCGCATCGACTCGAGACGAGCTTTGATTAAATTCTTTCGTTGCGTTGATGAAACGCGAAAACGTTTTTTCGGGCCTAGTTCGTCGTAACCAAGTAGTATGTTTTCCGTTGGTCGTCTTTTTTCTCTTGTTTGTATCCAAAATCGTAGGTACCTTGAAAAATGCTGTCTGCCCTTTTTATACGTAATAACGATTGCGGGTTTCCCTTCAAAGGCTACCGTATCTCGCTTTTCTTCCAATTATAACGTAGTCGCCGGTTCGCGGTCTTCTTTTGTACAATATGCGGATTAATTTCGAGTAAAATTAAATACTAAAGGAGATTTCTTTCTTTGCTTTTTTTCCTTCGGTCGTTTTCCCTAGCAGGTTATTTTTTGCGGCGGCAATTTCGTTAAATCGCCCGGCTTTAAGTTTATTTCACGTTGCACTTTTGAAAATTGGACGAGGTATAATGGAAATTTACAGACTTTTCGCTCGGTTTTGCGGGATTACAAGGAAAGGTTTAAATTCCGGAAGAGGCATCGGTTCCGTTGTGCTTTTGTGTTTCCCTTATTTTGGGCTGATAAAGCCGTAGGTATATCCTGAATGCCCTGAGTGATGAGCTCGGTGGTCTAATGTAATAATTGATGATACGAATCTTCACCGAGCATAGTCCGGATGTATCGAATGTCTCGAGAACGAACCGTGAAGAATTCGAAGAGCTCGAATGGAGTTTCAAGAATGAAAAAAAATTGTTCCAAAACATTTTTTAGTATAATTGATCAATTTCAGAGACCTTCTAATGATGAGAGAACAGACTTTTACTGTATGAAATTTTGAAATTAATAAAAAAATCTAAACAAACCGATCGAATTTAATTTTTTTTTGCTCGGGTCCTGTTCTTTTGATTCGATTTTGAGAAAATTTTAATTTAATTTTAAAATCTAGAATTTCATGACTGCCCAAAAAAATATATAATTTTTGAGGAGCATAAAAAGTTGGGCATTCGAATGTACCACAAAAGTGAATTTTTTTTCACCTTTTCCGTACCTTTATCCTATATCACATTGTATAAACGCATTCGCTTATGGTTTGGTTGTATAGATATACATAACGCCTGTACATGAAAACGCCTCCTTTAAGGAGTTATCTTTATCGTTCTATTATTAATAGCGCCACTAATGCAAAGGGTGTGTACTAAAAACCTATTTTATGTAAGGTCGACGCATATTTTTCACCTATCCACTGCCTCCTTTGTCGTCGTCGCCGCGTCGTATCGTTTTAGGTATTTTGATGACTCAAATCTATAAAATAGTCAAGATACGAGGTCGTGAAAATTTCTTCCTTCGTAGAAGTTTGCATCTTAATTGGTCCATTTTCCGAGACATCATTTCGAGATAATTATCACGCCATTTTCGACGTTTCCGAGACGAAATTTCGCAATGATGAAGTAAATTATTGATATTTTTTTTTAGTTGAAATTTTCAATTTTCGTGACCTTTTTTTGAGAGTGTGACGAAAAAGGAGAAAATTGTATTTTGAGTTGGCAAAGTCAGAAAAAATTTCAAGTGTCTAAGAGACCTTGCAAGTGTAGGTGAGTGATGGCAAAACCTTGCAATTGATGAATTGGTGCTAAAAATGAAAAAAGTGTTGGAAAAGTTGTACACTCTTTTAAAAAATTTTTAGAATCATTCATTCAGTTTAAATTTTATATCTTGTCAATTTTTTGTTCAGTTTTCATTGCATTGGTGAAATTTTTTATAGATTTTGAACAGGTTAGTGAATAACTAAGGTGTCTAAAAGGATCTGAAATGGATAAAGTGATGCTGAAAATGAAATTGAGTGCTGAAAAGGTCATGCTTTTGGCTCCAAAGTCCTGATTTAAGCGATTAAATTTTCATTTCGTTTATTTTTCCTACGTTTTTTTATTGTAGATTTTTGTAATTCTTGAAAAGAATGTGAGCAAGTTTGCAAAATTACAAAATTATTTCAATTTTTTACGAAGATGAACTCTGGGAAGAATGGAAATTTTCAAACAAAGTTGTTACTTTTTGAAAAACCTAAAAAAGTCTAAAAAAATTTAATAAATCTGGAACAGTTGAGGAATTTCAAAATTTTTACTCCAAAGTTATAAAACATTTTTTCAAAACAACGAACCATTAAAAAATAGAATATGTGTGTCTGGATATACAAATCTACCTTTAGGTATCAAAAATTCGTTTTTGAGTCGACACTGATTTTAGGCCTTTCAGAAGGAGTAGAATCAAGGGGGAAACTCAGCTCAAAAATCAATTTTTGACACCCCAGGGTGGTTCTTATATCCAGACTCGCATATTTTGTTTCTAAAAATCACAAATTTGTCAAATCTGAATAAAATGTTGAAAAAATGACGGAATTCCAGCTTTCAAACATCTTTTTTCTTTACAAAAACATTTTTTCACTCGTTCCACCTGGACTCAATGAATTTCTGTTGAAGTATTTTAAACAAGAAATTAGATTCTCAAACTGTTGTATAAACCTTTCACATCTTCCTTCTCAGCAGGTTTGAATATTCTGAAATTGGAAAAAATGCCCAGTTGATCTCTGCATAAGTAGTTGAGTACTTTACGTGAAGAAATCCAGAAAATTTAATGGAGTTGGTATGAAAACCCTAGAAAAGTCCGGGAAAATCATTTTGCAAAATAATTGAAATAATTTTCAATTTTTTGCGAGTGTGGACTCAGGCCTGTAGGGGGGGGAGGAGTTCCCTCGGGCTGTTTTTTTAGGTGGCCCCTCAAACCTTCGTGAAAGACCAATAAGGTCAAAAAAATTCGACCTAATCACTTCGTATCGAGATTCGACAGGTCTTTTTTTTGCTCAATATACGTTTTTCTCTCTGGGCCCGAGTTCTCTGCACCGTTCTGGATGGATTTGTTTAGGGAGAGTAAATCTCGTGGAAGGTCTTATCAATTCGAACATTTTATTAAAACATCTTGAAATCGATCCTACTCCGAAATTTTTGATTCCTTGACCCCTCCCCCTCCCCCTTCCATGCCTTTTATTCGTCTTTGTGAAGGGAGCTTCAAAACTAGAAATTCACGGATGTAGATGGTATTACCCAACTTTTTTGAACCCTGTTTCTGATTTTTACAATCAATTTGTTGTCAGACTCGCTTCTAATATGGAGATTCAAAATTCAAAAATTTCAACAGAAATTGAATTTTGACATTTTTTTCTTGGTTTTTGATGGGCATAAATCCAAATGTTTACAATAATTTTGGTTCAGAGCCCGAAATGGACGTCTACGGGAAGATTCAAAACTTGGATCTTTAAGATATTATGTATTTAAACCATTAAAATCTGGGATTTTGGAAATTTTAAGTTTTGATCCATGTCGCATCATTGTGGTCAATTATTATTTATCCTGCTATCGAATGAATGTGAAAATCTGAATCAGTCCCATCTAAAATTTGTGAAGTTATATCAGTCATAAAATTTTGTAAAATTGTGAGTTTTTGGGCCTTTTTTCAAGTCGATATTTGATCAGAACATTTAAAGTATTATTGAAATTAGAATCAGTGCTCTCGGAAACTTGTTGTTCCTGTTTTCTTCATTCAAATTTTGTAAAATTTTCAACTTCAGTTATCGAATGAAGAATGTAGGAAGGGAATCCGCTGAAAATCCCTTCAAAAATACCTCATCAACGGCCTTCACCTCGTTTTTCGTCAAATCACAACCCATTACAGACCGCTATTACACCACCCTGCTTCGCGAATCCAACTTTCCAAAGAACGTTTTTGGAAAAACACATTTCTTCCATTCACAATTTCCAATTCCACGTGGCCCATTACAAAAAATATTAACAAACCTCGTTCTGCTTTCGTTTACCGGATTCAGCTCGCTTCGCGGGGGGTCTACCGTCGGCGTCGCGTCGTAACAAAAGACCACAAAAACCTTCATCGCCTCGAGGCAATTTTACCAAATGACGCAAACGAACGCCGACGAGTGAATTTTCCATCTCACGCTGGGCGATCTTAGAAAATACTCGGCTGTTGCGTCGTCGTCTCGGTTCCCTGTATAGGCCACCGAGCCGAAGAAAAATCGAATACATCAAATCTACTGTACACTTAACGCGCGACATTAATTCGGGGAAAAAACTTTTCAAGTGTAGCATCTGCCATCACCCGAGAGCTAGGCGAAAATAGAAAGAGACGAAAAAACGCTAAATGAAAAGTCGCCTTCGTGTCTTTTTACGTGGCAGAAAAAAATCATTTCCAACATGTTTACTACAAATTGAATTTGACTGCATTGTGTTGTTCGATAGTCATGGAGTTTATTTAGCGATGAGCACTTTATAACAAGAAAATCTAAAATGAAACAGCTGCTATCTTCGGTGGATAACATTGTGTCGACTTTGGATTATTCTTCGACGAACGCAACACACATATAGACAGAAAGGCTTGGGCATGAAATCGTATTATTATTGTAGGTACATTTTCATTCGCATAAGAGTATAAATACAAAAGAATTTATGTACCCGGGACCATTCGGAATGGATCTATAGAAAATGTTTCGTCCGGATTGAATTGTCAACGGTAGGCTCTCGGACTAGGTGAGAAAAACTAAATAGAGTTTTGTAAAATAGAAATATTTCTGACTAACCAAACTTTTCATAACGCTTGATTTCACTTTTTAAACAAAAGATTGTGGTATGAGGGTGGACTAGTATCAGAGATGTGAATTTTTGATATTATTTTCAACTATTCGTGGAAAAATTTGTATTCTATTCTGCTAAGAGATGTTCGAATATATTGGATCGAGAAAAAAACATGTATACTTACTTGATTTAGTTGGACGAAATTTGGTGAGGAATTTTACTTTGAATGAGAGAGAGATCCCCTCAAGAAATTTTGAGTCCTCAGCTCAAAATAAAACGGAGCTGGGAAACCGTGAAGTAAGGTAATTCCAAAAAAAAGGTTTTGCTACTCTCTGAAAACCTCGATCACTCCTTACCCCTCCCCCAAAAATCTGTGATTTGGATTTCTACACTTCTTGAACCATTGACCTTGAATTTAGATACTCCATGCTGAACAGTTTATGACGGAGTATAAGCACTAAAATTGCCAGGCTATATAATGATACAAGTGCCAATGCAGCTGGCATCGCAAACACCCCTCCCCCTCCCCATTTGAACTGACTATCGGTGGCTAATGAAAAACAGATGTCAATTCCCCATCATAAACATCTGCCATGTGAGTATCCACAAGGATCAACCATTAGTGGCATCAAACGTCTCCATGCTGCAGCCACTCAACGAAAATGGTACCTGAAATAGATATCTTCTTCTACAGGTTTATGGGTCAAAAAACCAGTGATGGAAGAGCCGGTAGGGAGCGGGAGCCTAAAAGAGTGGTACTTTTTGAAAGAGTGAGAGTGAGAGCAAAGAGCAAAAAAATTGAAATCTCAAAACTACTGAGAGCGGTCCCCCCAAAAACTCCCATCAACTTATTTGAAGAGCATTCACTATAAAGAGTCATTAACCTGAGAAGAGCGGGAGTGGAGCTAGAGCCAGCAAATTTTTGCCGTCTTTCGCTCTTCTTTATTTTTCTGTGTTGGTGGGTTTGTGAAGACTAAAAATGCAAAAATGGTGAAAAATGAGGAAAAAAAGAATATTTGTTGAGACAGCTTTGAATAAAAATTAAATTTCATATGTGATTTTCATTTTTCAGGCCTATTTTAGTCATTTTTGTCATATCTCATGATCCCATCACGAATAGCATTTGTCATTCTGTGTTTGAATATCAAAATTTTTAATTTTGATGAGCCAGGAGTGGGAGCAAGAGCAGAAAAAATTTGAAGAGTAAGCCAGGAGCAAAGAGCAAGAATCATTTTGAAAAATAGAATAGATGAACCACATATTGCAGAAACCGCATAAAGGCCCATTTATACTGGCAGTGATTTTGCCAGTGAAAAGTTAAAATATTTCAACTTTTCATGGTAAGGATAGGGAATCTTTCAGTGCCTCATTATAAACTGTTCCGTAAGAAAACACAGATTCAACTTTTTCAGTGACAAATTCAGTGCCAGTATAAATGGGCCTTTAGTCGCCAAAAAACCGAAACTCATGTTTTCGCGGATTTTGGTTCTCTGGAGGTACACACACTTTCTGAGAAAAATTGGCGTTGTAGTACCGCACCCCGCACTGCCTGTAGCAGTCTAAAGTTTACATGTAGTGCAGAAAGAACGTAACTTCACGACTTACGGCGTTTCTGCACTACATAATGTTCTTTATCTCTTTCATGATTATAAACTTTTATCGCATTGCATTTCAAATTTTCTTTGGACAAGGTGTATTATATTGAAGAAATGGAGTTTTCCTGTTGATGATTTTTAGGTGAATGGGTCAAAATATCGAAGAATACGCGAGTGCGGGGCCATAAAATTATAAATTCAAGTATTCTGAGTCCGCCTGGAGTGTGCTCGAGGTCTTATTTACGTGATAGCTCGTTTAATTCAAAAATTCTGGACTCGTAATGTAATGTAGTGCAGAAACAGCGTAAGTTAACAATTTTTGAATGCGTCTGTACAGCACTAGGAGGACCTTTGAAAGCGTCTGTACAGCACTAGGAGGACCTTTGAAAAGATGGCACAATTAATTTTTCCCCAAAAAAATTCATATCCAGTATAATCAGTTTTTTGTTGTTTTCTCAAAATTTGAAAAAAGTGACTTACTCGGTTTCTGCAATATGTGGTTCAGATCTAGCAAGAAGATTTAGGATTGAAATTTTCAAAAGAGTGAGTAAAGAGTGAGAGCCTAAAATAACAGAGAGCAAATGAGCGAGCAAGAGTGGGAGCACTCTGAGCAAGGCTTTTCCATCACTGCAAAAAACTAATTCTGAGTTTCAAGGTCCCCCCCCTTTCCTCCCTAGACTTCTATCTGGCACAAGCCCTTTCTGATAAAGGTGCATTCCTCCACAGTCTATATAAGAAATGCCGATGGCCCTCCCTCCTTTGTGAATGTGGAGAACCAGAAACAGCACGACATGTCCTCACCAAATGCCAAGAATACGCTACAAGGTTCCCAGGAGAACCACTACCTGGTGTGCAGGGACCACTGGTGATATCATTACAGGTGCGTATACACCCTCTGCATTTTTTCTCACAAAATGCTGGTGATATCACTAGCGAAATCACATTCTTTGCACACCAGGTACTTGCTGCTATACTAGAGTATAAAACGATACGAGTATATACTCGTGATGTGAGTATATCCTATCGTGAATTGGAGAATACGAGTATATTGTTTTGTACTAGTTTTGTTTTATAAATATCATTGTACTTGTATAGTATTATATTGTTTGCAAAAAAACACGATTACTTTTGTTTAGAATCGTCACCTATGTTATTTTCTCACCCAGTTAATGATTTTTGCCTACTCATGTTACCCTAATATCCTTACAATCACCACAATATGATAATACTCGCGAGTATACTTGTTACTCATACTTTCAAAACAGGTATCGTTTAAACAAAACAAGTATTCATAAATACGATACACGAGTAAGTATACTCGTGTACTCGTTTCAATACGATACGATTACAAGTACATTTTATCGTATCATTTTATACTCTATGCTATACCATCGCATAGGCAGTACATGGGAGGTATTATCCACAACCTTTGGCATAAAGAACAAGAGCGTAAAACTGTAAAAGACACCTACCCTGCCATCTATAACAATTAACAAGATCATTTCCAAAACAACTACCGATCACTAAGTTACAAAATTATAGTCCCACACTCCAACCACGGTTTATATTGTTACCCTTACTACTACTTGCTCTTTGAAAAAATCTTGAAAAGTTTCTGATCGCGAATTTGAAGATTTTTGTATTCTTACCAAATTCAAATTGTCCTCTCAAACGTCTTAAAATCGACCAAAAAAATGTTTTGATCACCTAGAATAATTTTTCATATCTTTAAGAAAATTATAATGGCAAAACAGCTGACTGTACTTATATGTTTGATTTACTCAATTTTCATAAAATTCAATGTGTTCATTAAGTGGATTGAAAAGTGACGCTTGAATGTTGAATCATATACCTTGAAAGTTGGGGTAACTTTTGAAGTTCATTATTGCAATTTCAACCAATCAAAAACCACAAAAGGTTTCTTAAAACCACAAAGGTTACATTAATTTTTAAAAGCCTAAATGCAAAATTTTTCTGGTCATTGAAATAATTTTTTTCAATTTTTTGTAGAAGTGCTTCCATTGAAATTTTATCAAAATTTCCTAATATGAAGATGCACTTGGCAGCCCTGCCATGAAATTTTTCTCAAAAATATCAAAAATTATTCTAGATGATTAGAAAAAATTTGGCTCGATTTTGAGGTATTTGCATGAGTTCGGAATTTTAATTTGGCGAAGATTAAAAAATCTAATTCGTGATCTGCAACTTTTCATTCTGCTTTTAGAGGGAAGGGAAAAGGTATTCAAGTTCATTTGAGTAAATCAAAATACAGTTGACTGTTTTGTCATTATAATTTTTTTAAAGATAGGAAAAATTATTCTGGGCCATCAAAAAAAATTTTTGGTCGATTTTAAGAAGTTTGAAAGAACAATTTGAATTTGGTAAGAATACAAAATTCTTCAAATTCGCGATCAGAAACTTTTTAATGTCTTTTAGAGCGAAAAAGTAGTATCTAAATTCGAGGTCAATGGTTCAAGATGTATTACAGAAATTCAAATCGCATAATTTCATTCCTTTATATCATGGAGTAAGAATTACCCTATGTTGATATGCTTTAAAAGTTCAATTAGTGCTGAATTTTATTCTCATCTCTCATTTTTAATAATTCTTAGAAATTTACATTTCAGACTCCAAATAACGCTTTGATTTTCTCTCGTCCAAGATGGCGACACCGTCAGTCACTATACATAAAATGTTATAATCACTTCGGCGAACGAGGTTATTTACGACCCAGCTCTAATAAATGACTAGCGGTTAGTCGACTATAAAGGAATTTCTAAATACCTTGAAATATGCCTGAAAATAACTCCGAAAACCATTCCAACAAGGAGGCCATTTTGTTAAGCAACGCGACAAGCGGTGCGGCGAAATTTCTATCGCGGGAAGAATACCACCAACCGAGGTAGCAAGCTTCTCGCGGGATGTTTCGAGTCGGTGGCATTTTAACTCTTGTACGATTCGCCGATCCGCCAACTCGGTTGTCGGTCAAATCTTAAAGGTTTTTCCGTGTTGTGAAATTACGCGATGAGATCCTATTGTTTGGACGAGGCTTTTTACTAGACCATTATCTCACGTCCAGTTAATTTGAATCAAACCGTGATAGAATGTTCTATTTTTAATCATTTTTCTCGCGTACAAAAATAATTAAAATTTTCGATATAGAAATTCAGCTCAATTTAAGTCATTTTATGATTTAATCCCGAAAAAATTCAACTCTGATTTTTTTTCGTGTTTTGTGTTCATAGTGGTCCATTTAACAACATATTAAATTGTCCACCCAAAGAGCGTTCGTTACCCCAGGGGCGCTGCTTTCGAGTAATTAAACGATGACACGCGATAGTAGTATTTTTCTTTGAGGTGAAATAATTCTCAAACTTTGTAATTAAATCTTCTTACTTTACCGTATCAAAATCGACATCAAACGTGTTGAATATTTCCAATATTCTAATTGGGTTACCAAGTTGCTGTAGAATAAGTACCACCTTGCATTGATTGTCTTCTTTCTCCAGCTTATTTGCACGTAGGAATATTTTGAAGCTTTGTAACCATAATTTCCAGTTATTGGCGAGGTTACCTTAAAGTTTCATTGCAGTAATACAATAATTGCTCTGAGCACCACCATTACTGACGCTACTGTTTCGCCGTCCATGTTGTATAGATGAAAATTGATTTTTGAAAAAAAAATATGTATATTAGTCCAGGCATTTTAGGAGTTGACCCCCAAAAATTAAAGCCTGATTTTTTTTTCGCGTTTTACGTTCGTAATGGTCCACTACACAACTTACTAAAATGGACACCCCCACAACCCTCCGCTACCCTCAGGGGAGGGGTAAACGTCCGCTGAAAACCGGTTTTTCGTGAATATCTCCTGAAATAAGCCTCAAAATTGAAAAGTAGATATGAACAATCTTGTTCTACGCGTAATTTCCTATCGGAAGGGTTTTTTTCTTTTTCAAAAACACTCACTTCCTTGACCAAAAATTAAGGGTAAAAAACACCTATTTTTCAACAATTTACAGCATTTTTGGAAAAAATCGAAACTTTTGGGAATATCTCCTCAAAAAAGCCTCAAAATGGAAAAATGGTTATGAACAATCATGTTCTATGCGTAATTTCCTATCAGACAGGTTCGTTTTTTTTCGAAAACACCCACTTCTTTGCCCAAAAATTAAGGGTGGAAAACGCCTATTTTTTCATTATTCACAGTATTTTTGGAAATTATGGAAATACGAAGCTGAAAATATCGTTTTTGAATCCTTACGACACAAAGAGATGTTCGTATCACCAATAATCAGCAATACCATCGCGTTCATAGTACTTTTTCTTTCCACAACTTCGATTTTTTAAATGCAGTATTCAATTTCAATAACCTCTCTTATAATTAACGGTATAGGGGTTGAAATTTTTGCGGTGACTTTTTTTTTGAAATACCCTACCAGCATGTATAAAAAAAATACTCATTTTGGGTACTATTAGCTTCGTATTTCCGTAATTTCCAAAAATACTGAGAATATTGGAAAAATAGGTGTTTTTCACCCTTAATTTTTGGGCAAAGAAGCGGGTGTTTTCGAAAAAAAACGAACCTGTCTGATAGGAAATTACGCATAGAACATGATTGTTCATAACCATTTTTCCATTTTGAGGCTTTTTTGAGGAGATATTCCCAAAAGTTTCGATTTTTTCCAAAAATGCTGTAAATTGTTGAAAAATAGGTGTTTTTTATCCTTAATTTTTGGTCAAAGAAGTGAGTGATTTTGAAAAAGAAAAAAACCCTTCCGATAGGAAATTACGCGTAGAACAAGATTGTTCATAACTAATTTTCAATTTTGAGGCCTATTTCAGGAGATATTCACGGAAAACCGGTTTTCAGCGGGCGTTTACCCCTCCCCTGAGGGTAGCGGAGGGTTGTGGGGGTGTCCATTTCAGTATGTTGTGTAGTGGACGATTACGAACGTAAAACGCGAAAAAAAAATCAGGCTTTAATTTTTGGGGGGTTTGGTGCATTTTTTCTCTTATTTGCCTGGACTATATATTTTCGACTATTTGAGATATTTTATGTATTTTGTTTAAAAAAAATCAGGGTTGAATATCTTCCGGATTTGGTACTTTTTTTCTCTAATTTGACTGGACAAACTTGGAAAAATTGGTTGGAAAATTTAGGGGTGTTCAGATCTTGTGGAATGAATTTTCGTTGTGTGTTGCTCAAAATTTATTTGAATTTGATACATGCTATAACAGGTGAAATAGGAAATCAGTAGGGGTGGCAAAAATCGAAATATATCAACTTCAAAAATTGAGAAAATCAATTTCTGAAATCATTTTTCAATTCAAGATAGTCAAAATTTTTCTCGATGGTGGGGGGGGGGGGAGGATTTATGCTGTATAAATTACAAAAAATTCAGAAACAAAATTTAAGTTAAGAAAAATCAAAAATAGAACACTATTTTTGAGGGAATTATTTAATCTAATTTACGTATGTATGAAAATTAATTCTACTCGAACGAGAATTTATGAAAACTCAATTTTTTGAAAGAAAAAATTTGTCATTTTATGAGGATCTACTGACGAAAAAAAAATTAGAACGGAGTAGTGAAGATGCAGAATAAAGTTCAGCAACACACAAATATTGCTAAAAAAAAAACTATGAACAGCAAACGTATGTAGCTCAATTTTTCTTGTGTGTTACTCAAGCTCTCTCGCTACCTACTTTCTGCCACCGATGATGGTATTGTGCTTTTTTATTGAATTTGAGTTTTCGTTGACCCGAAAACTGAATGATAACCTGGGTTGCAAGCTACTGCGAATGCAAAATCACCTTTTTAAACGAGTATTCGGCTTGAAATTCGTTTTAAATGAAAATACACAGGTAGTCTACAGCTAATCTGTTTTCAATTTCCGTTCATATTTTTTTTTTCATTTCTGCTGCGGAAAACTTTATATCAATTTTCTTCTATCGTACGGTTAGCTCTTTTTCTCGCCCTAAACTTATGACGGTGCATGGGGAGGGGTGTTTCGATGAGGAATAGAAAACGGTTGAATTGAATTGAAAATTTTGTCGAATACCTTTATCATAACATGATAAAATTGTTCTCTAGGAATGATTCATTGGATTTTCAACGAATTTTTGCTTAAAATCAGCATTAGAAATATGTAAAAATAATTTATAGCTTCCCTGATTGAAAATTATCAGTCTGGGTCTGGGTGTTTATTTCAACTTTTTAAATTTTTTTCGAATAAATACGTACATTTTACGAACAAATTAGCTTCCTACTTCAACACGAGATTATAATTCGTCCTAATGTGTATTTCCGTCGTAATTAATTGAACATACACATAAGCCAAATATTCGCCGCGAACAAGCTTGTAAATCATTCGAAGAAACATATGCAGCTCTTACTCACATACGTACGCATAAATGTATACCGTGTGTACTCTCAAATCAACGACCCCTGCTGTGTAATCTAACGCAACACATTATACATAACGAACGCAACTGGGAGTAAATCATTGCATAATTTTAATGCCTATATTCATCGAACGCGTATTTTTATAATTAAGACATAGCAGCAGGTTGTCACAGAACAACCAAATTATTAACCATTAAATTGGGATGACACAATGCGAGTAATTGTGTAGCACCGGAGAGGATTATGACACGCAGCCTTGTTGAAATTATGCCCGTACTTTGTACATGAAACATTACTTAAATTTTAATGCATTGTAGTGTAATTGGAAGAGTAGCCTTTTCGCATGGAGCAAAGGGAAAGAAGAATGTAGAATTTGAGAAATATCCAATACCTACTGAAACCTAACAAATATAAAAATTATTATACGTTGAAAATTTTATATCCAAATTTTGAAGATCCACCTCCTAAGATTACTCATTTTCTTTTAAAAATGATATTTTTTTTCTTTTGTTTTGTGGGTTCAAAAATTTGGCATGTGCGAAAGGTGGTGAAATTAATTCATCTATCTAGTTGAGATGCTGGATGCAAACTGAAAAAATCCTAGCAGGTGAGATTTAAAAAAAAATCTACTCACTTCACATTTCTTTTTGTACCAAGTTTAATAATTATCTTGTTGATATTCTTTTACTGAAAGGCGGTGATGCTTCCTAGAAATCCTGCTATTCAACCATTTGACACTCATTATAAAAAGGTTATACAGTGAGAAGATGAAATTGAAAGCGGTGAAAGCATCTTGCATTTTCATGTCTGACAGAATAATGTTATCCTCAATGGGTTCAATGCCATGGAATTCGCCATTTTCTTCTTGATCCGACACATTAGGTTCCTTGACATAGGGTTGACTATCATGACTACCAGTTTTTGTGTTATTAACTTAACGCCCGATGAATGATGTCAGGATCAATCCCTAGTCCCCTAGTTGAAATCAGTTTCTATTTCTAGACATTTTTTAAATGAAGGTGCATACACAATATTTTTCTAAAATAGTATTTTTTGGCCTCCATTCCAGGTGGTGGGGGAATTTTTTTTTATATAACCTGCTACATAACCTTGGTTTATTGGTGCTCTGCCAAAAGATGTATGGAACATCAATAGACCAAGGGGAGACTTTATAGTTAACAATTACACAAAATAAGAATAGTTATAAAATTTATACACAAATAATAAACTAACAGTATGTAGTATCGGAAATTAAAAGGCTACATGACATTTGAGCATACGGACTTGAATAGGGATGAAAAGACATGATAAGGGTTAGAACTTCATTGGGCGATGACAAGATAGGGAGCTAGACTTGAGAGTTTATTGTTGTATGCTAATATAAATTGTTTCTTATTAGTTAAGATGCTTGTAAATTTTTAGGGGAATTTATAATTTTGGTATAGATAAAACATAATTTCCGTACATGAATGGCCAAATTGTTCAGTATAGAAAAATAATTCTGGATTTGGAGAGGTGGCATCAAATTCTGTGGTGTAAAATTTTTTAATGGAAGTAGGTAATGAGGAGAAGTGTACATTCAAAAAGAAGGTGGTAGGGAATTTCATTTTCAGTTTAGCATCTGTACGGGTAATTTGAATTTATTGATTGTGAATAAAAAAATTTGAAAATCAAGTAGGTATGTATACCATGTCCAGTAAACATTTGGGAGTATGATAAGTCACTTGAAATGGAGAGGAATAGTATGGTTCTAATTTAGGAACTAAATTATGAGTAAGTTCTGCTTTTTTTGAAAGATTCCATCTCAGTTGCCACCTTTCAAGAGTTAATTCAAAAAAACATAACTTCGCACAACAGACATGTCATTTTTAACATTGGGTTGCACTTAGGTCAAGTTCAAAATATAACGGCATTTTTGGCATTATGTTGGCGACATTTTATTGCCAATTGAAGGATAATTGGCGAGCCATTGCGGCTCCATTTCAAACACTCCCTTCCCCCTGTTCAAGTGAGGGAGGAGGTGACAGTGATCTTCATTGATTGTGCTAAGTTTGTGCTCTCATCTGCTGGGATTACTTTTGTTTGTGCTCACCTCCTCCCCAAAAATTAATATGGGTTAGGGTGGGTTGTCTAATATGATGCCCCGACAATTTCAAGATTGAAGGATGAGAGTGGGGTCAATCGATTGTGCTAGGTTGGTGCTCTTCTGAGCTGACATTCCTGAAAAATAAATCTTGATAAAAATGATAACAGCATCAATCGTTTGTACTATTCACAAAGAAGTTTGTGCAACTTTTCTAGGTATTTTTAAAAACTCACATTTTGACCCCTTCTTTGATTGTTCGTTGATTTTCTATAACTGGGCGGGGCATTAGAAATTATGCCCCGCCCTTTCAAGGGAGGGTGTGAGATTCCTCTCAATTGATTATGTTCCCTCTGTTCTATGGGTGGGGCATCACAAATGGACCCTGTCCGTTAAAGATTGGGTGGTGGGAGTGAGGTCAATCTATTGTGCTAAGTTTGTGCTCTTTTGTGCTGACATTTTTATTTGTGCTCTCAATGAAATTTTTTTAGATATCTGAATACTTCTGATCAGGTACAATCATATCTGATTATATCTGATCATATCTAGTTAAGTTTACTTACCAACAAATTTTTGTACATGATCAGATCCTAGCACAATCGATTGACCTCACTCCCACCTCTCAATCTTTTGTGGGTGGGCACCATTTCTGATGCCCCGCCCATATAAGGGAGGGAGCACAAGCAAGAATAATGTCAGTACAAAAGAGCACAAACCAAGCACAGTCGATTGACTCTACTCCCACCCCTCAATCATTTTCAGGAGAAGAGGTGAGCACAAATGAAAATAATGCCAGCACATGAGAGCACAAACCGAGCACAATTGATGAAGACCACTCTCATCCCCTCCCTTAAATGGGCGGGGCATCTGAAATGGAGCTAAGAATTGCCTACTAGGGGTGATCGTTTTGGAACGTTTGTCAAAGTTTAAATGGGGGATAGCACCTAAGTTGTTTCTAGACTTCGAAACGAGCAGCAGACATTTCACCCCCCTTCCTCACATTTACCCCTTCATCCAACAGACTCTGAAATCTGACTTATGTTCAAAAAAATTTGAAAAATTTAAATTTTTTTTTTTTTCAAAAATACCATTGGCAAAGATTTTTTATCATCGCCATCAGGGTTGGTAAGCCAGCCGAAAGCCTAAGCCGAAAGCCGAAAAAAAAACGTAAAATCTTTGTTTTGAAAAGCCAGCCGAAAGCTTAAGCTTTAATATTTAAAAAGCTAAAGCCAGCCGAAAGCTCTATTTTTTTCGGCTTAATTTTTTTTTCAATTCTGTGTTTCTGTTTTTGTAAAAGTGAAATTCATATCAAATTTGACAAAATTTGACAAAATTCAGGTTGGGAAAATTTACTGCATTGATGAAAATTTAAAAAAAAAGAATCAATTTTTAGCAAAATAATTAAAGTTTTGAAAAAAAATCAATTTTTAGCAAAATATTTGAAAATTGAAGCGAAAAGCCAAACACTGTAAGCAGAAAGCCGAAAGCTGAAAGCCGAAGCTTAAGCTGTATTTTTTTTTTTTTGAAAGCCGAAAGCCGAACCCTGATCGCCATGTTATCTTGCGGTCCTTGAAAGATGTCTCTTTTTTAATGCCCCTTCAATATGCCAACGATTTTCCCTGAATTGAAGTTAGTAGACATGAGAATTATGGCGTATATTGAATTCATCAGCGGAAATTTTCCACCATCACCCCCTCTCATTCAGGCCATTTTTTCAAAAATTTGAAGAAGGAAACCCGACACATGATTTTAGAAAGCCAGTTCTGAATCGAAAAAAATGTCTCAATTGCAATTTCGCAAATTTTAGATTTCTTAAGAAACCCTAACTTGAAATTCGCTGTCAAAATTAAGCCAAAGATTGCCACTTGGACTATTTTCAATGAAAATCTTCGAGGGCTGTTCGTAGGAGTCTGTAGATGAAATAGTATTTCCTGCTTCATTTCGAGACTTAATTACATACATTTCAGTTTTCCCCATCGGAACACATGGGATCTCGAACAGGTCGATTAAAATAACTTGAACGACGCTTATTACCGAAGAAGCTGTTGCTCGATAATTTACCCATACTTTGCCAGACTGCAGACCGAAATTATCGGGCAATTAGTAGTAAAACACTTTGCATCATCGCATCGCATATCGCGCCAGGGTAAAGTGTAAACGACGAAATAAATAACACCGGAGGCAGGCGGCGCCGCCCGACGAAATATGGCATAAATTTATCATAATTACATTTCGCACTCGCACACACTCGCGCCAGCCGCGAGAAAACTTTACATTGTGTTGCGTTTTTATCGTTAAAGGCGCGTCGCGACGAGCTCGCGATAGTTTAGTTTTATGAAGATAAATAAACCTGTTTAAAAATACCCCCGTTCGGCCATAATTCGGCAATCTATTATAAGCGAGATTGAATTACCCTTCGACTGTTGCGCCGCGGCGCTGCACTGTACAGCAATCCCTGCTCGGTACTCGGTGCTCGGTTACGAAATAGCAGCGTTTGGAAAAAAAAATACCCTTCGTTGGGTAATAAACTCGCGTACTGTACGATACGACAAAACCGCCAAAACAAACCAACGATATAATTTAAAGGCGCGCCACCGCGTATGTAAAACACAAACGGCATAGTCAGCTATAAACCATAACCGCCATGGTTTCTTTGTTGGTTTTACAAGCTCGACGCTGCTGTCGGCGAAACAAATAATAATCGAATCCTCCCTCCGATGTACTCGTTTAACCAGACCAATCTACGTTTTAATTGGTTAAAGAGATGCCGCATGTAGTCGTCGTGTTGGCGTCTCATGTGCAATAAAATCAAAAACATCATTCTAATGCTCTTCGATTTTCTTTTCTTTGAAATACGCCTTTTTCTGGCATATCCTCAAATATTATTGGATCAAAGTACACAATATGGTGGATCGAGATGAAAAACATTCGGAATTTTGACCAAATTGACAGCAGTGGTCCATTTTGAGTTGAAAGCTCGATATAAAAAATTGTAATCCCTAGCTCAAAGTAGAATCCATGCTGAAAAGGCAAAGTAGAGTAATTTTTGAAAAAATCAATTTTTTTCATGAGCAAACCTCAATTAAAATTGAGTAGAAAAAAGGAAAGGGTGCTAAAAAGAAGCGAATTGAGTTTGCACCGCTCCCACTACCACTTGATTTTTTATTTATCGAGATACTTATTGCAAATAAAACATTGAAAACAAGAAAATGGACGAGTAAAATTTTTCCTCCAGAAGTTGACACCGATTTTTATTCAAAGAAATTTGGTAGGTTCAGGATTTTTCGCTGATTCATGGTGGGAGGAAGGTCCGCTTAAACATTTTTTTGGGGGAGAGAGGATAGAAATGTAATTTCTTTAGGAATTTATTGCTTTCAACACTTTTAGTTTTCAAAAAATAATTTTAACGAGAAAGGAAATTTAGATATTTGGGTGTTTCCAGACATATTTATGATTTGAAGTCACAAAATTTTTGAATTGAAGTTGTCCAGAATCGTAAAATGAGCCAAAACCTTGCAAAATGAAAGATTTTTCTTCATTCTTCTTCATTGTTTGGAAATTTTGATCATTTTAGGCCATTTTTTGAGAGCATATATCTCAAAAAAGTGAAAAATGGACAGGTTTTTCGGTGCATTTGTGGATCATAGAACAACAGTTATTGCTCGAGTGAAGTGAGGTAGAAAACATTTTCAGAAATCTAAAAATTCAAAAGATGAAAAAATTGAATAAAACCCGAATCAAACGGGTGCCCATGCCATTGTATCAAATCAGTAGCACGAGTGAGCGTACTCATTCATAGATGATGCAAACGATTTCAATATTGTGCACTCTGGGTGAGCCGGATCAATAACTCCCCCCCCCCCCATACATCACTGATTCGATACCAATTTTAAGTTAGCCACTGCTCATTAAAAAGTTGGAGGTGGTTCAAAAATCTTGAAGCTAATAAAATATTTAAAAAAAAGAGAGAGATCGATCGTTATGATTAAACCGAATGAAATATTATTCTCCATCGGCATTTTCGTCATTTTGGTGGTTCTCTGGATCCCGCTGATTAGCTAGCCCTATCACTTTTTTTTGAAAATATAAAAAAGTAGTAATATAATATTTAAAAAAAATAAAAAACAGAACAAAAAAATTTGGAAGTTTTAAGAATCGGAATAAAAATACCAAAGAGGATGAGAGTTGAAGACGAAGCACTGCTCATTAAAAAGTTGGAGGTGGTTCAAAAATCTTAAAGCTAATAAAATATTTTAAAAAAAGAGAGAGATCGATCGTTATGATTAAACCGAATGAAATATTATTCTCCATCGGCATTTTCATCATTTTGGTGGTTCTCTGGATCCCGCTGATTAGCTAGCCCTATCACTTTTTTTTGAAAATATAAAAAAGTAGTAATATAATATTTAAAAAAAATAAAAAACAGAACAAAAAAAATTTGGAAGTTTTAAAAACTGGAATAAAAATACCAAAGAGGATGAGAGGTGAAGACGAAGGGACAGTAGCTTGACAGAGGACCATGGCCACATCACATGCTAAACAAACACCTAAACAATAGGGTGGAGTGAAACGGGTCCTTTTTCAACTTTTTTCTTTAAATGAAAAGCCCGGGTGTGGAAAAGTGGCCTTGATAGAAGTATAATCGACCCCCAAAATTTTAGCCCCCGGAATCAACGTTTAGGGGTTCCAGCAGAGTCAAGAAAAATGAAAATTGTGAAAAAATTATATTCTTCAAAATTCTGTTTTATTAAAATTTTATCTATCATAAAACAAACATATAAAAACATAATTAAAGGTTATATTCGTTTTTAGTATTAAATTTTGGCATTAGCTTACATGATTTCAACTTGTTTCTCACATAAGCTTCTTGAGCAACTTCTGCAACACAGATACCTGCAGCTTCTCTTAAAACTGGTGGATATTTTTTCCCATATCACTTTCAATTCTGGTATTAAAATTTTAAAAACATCACTTATGGTTACAGTACAACTTTTCTTCTCAGCAGATAAACTTTGGCGTATTTTCAAAAAATTCCAAATAAGGGTAAAGTGCCCTAACTTCGACCGCTTCCTAATTTTGACCACCAGCCAATTTTGGCCGCTATGGACGCAATCTACACAGAATTTTTTTTTTCGTGTTCCTTTTTCATAGATGAACAATTTGAGACCAAAATCACAAGCCTACAGGCAAAATTAGTGGAGAAAATTGAAAAAAAAAACGAAATTGCATAGGTGAAAAATTTTTTTACACATTCTTTACAAAAATTTTCACCAAAGTTCAAATTCTTTGGGGTACCCTAATCTCGACCAGCTATACTATCTCATGTAATCTGTTTTTTGAATGCGTTTTTTTTTTTTTTAATTTTCTCCGCGAGTTTTGGCTGTAGGGTTGTCGTTTTGGTCTCATTTTGTTTATCTGTGAAAGAAGAATATGAAAAAATTCTTTTCGGGTAGATTCCGCTCTATGCGGGCGAAATCAGCTGGTGGTTGAAATTAGGAACCCAAAATTTCAAAATCAATTTTTGAGTTCCCTCAGAAAAAAAATCGCAAAAAATACAAAAAATGGTTGTATTGGCTCAAAATTTTAGGGAGTGGTAGAGGAAAGATCCAGGTATTTTTTGAGTCATTTTCGACGTTTCTATCTCAAAAAGTCTTCAATTAGTGGAAGTTTGAAAAAAAGTGGTCGAAATATGGCAACCTTACCCTTAATATCAGTGCAGGTAGGCAGAACGTTACTTTTAAAAGAAGCAGGTGCTCCAAATATTGGACAATTTGATTCATTTCTGGTTTTAAACATTTTGTAATTTCAAAAACATAAGCGAATTAAAACACTTAAAACTGGATTGGAAACAACGCCCATCATTGTCTATTAATTTGGTTCATAATATACATTATTGGGCCATACTGAGGAACTGACGATCCTGCAACGTTTAAGAGGGGAAGGAGGGTCATCATCAAATATGGATGAGACGGAGCCAGAGTGATAAGAAACACATAGGATAGAATAAATTTAGCATTAGTACGGACTACGGAGCTAGAAACATTGGTCAAATCCATATGAAAAGGCATAAAAACTTTGATGCTCTGCTGGAACCTCTAAACTTTTTTCAATTGATCTGAAATTTTGCACACGGGTTTCCCTCTACTAGTAGCCACTTTTCCGTACCCGGGCATTTCAAATTTTGAAAGTTGGGTTTTTCACTCCACCCTACTAAACAATCAAGCAATCACTAATCCAAACAAGTAACCACATACCCATGTACCAACAATCTGAACCCATTCACACTAGCATTCTTCAGTTCCTGTGGCAAGTCATTATAATTATAACAGAATACCAAAAGAAAATATCAAGAACGAAGTAGTAAGACCCTAAATAATACACTGAAGAGGATGAGAGGTGAAGAAAGAGGGACATACAGTAGCTCGACAAAGGACTACATCATATGCTAAACAAACATCTAAACAATCAAGCAATCACTAATCCAAACAAGCAACCACATACACACGTACCAATAAAAGAATAATAGCAATAAAGAAATATAAAAACAAGATGAGCGTTCAGTAGTCCAAAAGCAATTGTTTATTTTGATGTTGATAAAGTATAGACTTAAACATTTAATCGGAGTGGCCGCATATTATTATTAAGTTATCAACAACGTAACCACGTATATCTAATACTACCCGTATTTTTTTTTTATTTTTTTTTTGACACATGCGCTCTCAAATCCTAAAATATCCCACTGCATATGTGCGCTGTAATTACCCTTGTTCTGTGAGGGGCAGGAATATTTGTATGTTTTGTAATTGTTATGTATTTTGCTAACATAGCTCCTATGAAAGCTTTAAGGCTCTCAGGGTCCAGTTCACGGTATGTTTGTGTGTTCCTTATGTACCATGGGACGTTAGATATAATTCTTGTTATCTTGTTTTCAATGACTTCTAATTTCTTAAAATTTGTTTGAGATATGTTATTCCATACAGGAGCCGCTTAAGTAAAGGAGCTTCGTAGTAATCCCTTGTACAGGAGCAAATTCTTTGTGTACAGATTTCCACAAGTTTTGAGATTTCTTTGATTAAGAGAGGAGGTTCCCTCAAAGTCACAAACTCAGCTCAGTATGATTTTTGGCCAGCTAGAAATGCATTCTGCATGGCTACTGTGCGTTCTCTTGAAAATTTGCCCATTAGCTCAATTAAAAACATTTTTACCGAAATCGAAGGTTGGCGTTGGCACCATAAAATTTCCAGATTTGCCTTCTCCAAAAACGGTATCGATTCGAGCTGGAAATGATTCTGGAAGGTGTCGAAACTCAATTCTTACCTTTTTAGTTCCCTTTCCTTTTTCCTAGACCATTTTAAATTGGGGTTCACCCATGAAAAACTGAAATTTTTTTCAAAAATTACTACTTCAAGAATCCTTAGCTGCACCCCACTTTGAGCTTCGGTGCTGAAATTTTTTATTACGAGCTTCCAACTCAAAATGAACCACTCCTGCGATTTTGGTCAAAATCCATGGTACGTTTTTCATTTCAATCCACCATAATGCGCAATTCGCTAGAAAATCCCCTTCTGATTCTCCTCTTCGTCACACCAACGCCTACGAAGAGAACCCTTTAGCTCTATCGAAAAAATAAAGAAACGCTTTATCGAGCCTTTTTTCGTATACCTTCTTAAATTATTAACGAGTTTAAAATCACGAATAATCTCAACTGGACGAGAGAAGGTGTACCTTAAATAATTGATATTCCTTACCTTTTTTACAGTCTTGTAAAAAGTAAACTGAAATACGGAAAAATACGCGAAAACAGTCTCAAATACGTCACCTCATCGTATCGTCGTTTCACCTTTCACATTAATATAGACAGGCTAATACGCATACAATCGCGAAATCTATTTAAATCAAACTCCGCTTATACATCAAATTAACCGAGACAGCTGAAAATTACGACGTTGACGAGTAAATCAATAAATCATCAGCTTGCATCGTATACCTTTATAGTTGTGCTGTATTGTGTATTTACCCCGTTTAGCCCTGGCTCTGTGCTCGAATTCGCACCGTAACACCGTGTAGTCGGCTTGTATTTGTACCAATATTTTGAAACGTGGGTTTTTCCATGCTTGTGCCTATAAAATGAAAGCCAATAGGCTCTAGGCGTGATTTTTTGCTCAAAATGTGATGCCACGTCAAACGACCCAGCGTGATATCAACAGTTCGGTGTAATATTCTTGTCAAATGACAACATGGAATGTGATCTATTATAGGCTTTTTCAAAAATATTCCCAATTTTATATCTTCTGACATCTGCTTTTTTGAGTGATGGCAGGGAAGGAGATGAGAATTGAAAATTTATATCGGTTTTTAAAATATGAGTTCGATATGCGTACTTTGTACCTATACGATTATGAGAAAATTCACCAGTTACGAGTGCTTCAGATTTGATAGATTGCCTGCGTAATTTTGATAGTAGGTAATAGGTACCTATACCTACTGATTGAATTTGATGCACTTAATGGAAATGAAAAACTGATCTTAAAATTGGATTCTATGATATGTATGACTCGGGTAATTATGCAAATTCATCATAATGAAGTTTAGAAAATCAAGTAATTTCTGATTTTCCATGAAAGAAAGAAGTGGAAAATAATACGTCAACGGAGTATGAATGAAAACTGAAACTTTGTGTAAGAATTTTGTAGTTATAAAAATTTTAGTTGGCGTTTGCTTTTCTCAGAAAAATGAAATTTGACAAATTTTTCTTCTCAAATGCTAATTTTTATAATTTTACAAAATTCTAGGTCGAAAAAACGTATTTTATGTGAATTTACTATACAAATTGAGAAAAAATTACAATTTGTTTTTGATCAAATATCGCCCATGAAAAATATTGAAATACCTCTGTTAGTCTGTTATGAAAGCGAATATTTTTAGTTCTGATCCCTAATTACTGATTAACAAGAAATTTGGTATCAGCAATGAAGAAAGTGGGTAGGTGATTTAAAGTTGAATTTTCTTTCCTTAAACCTTAATTTAACCCAGTTTCTGAGAAATTTTATTGGATTTTCGGTTTAGATAATTTGAATTTGGGTGTTTCAGGTTGAAAGCCTATGCAAGGAAATTTTTTAAACCCTAAATTCAAAACTGTTCGATTTGAAATCTGGGTTTGATCAAATTTAAAAAATCGTTTCTAATTATTGATTTCAACTCAGTTTCAATTACGAAACACCCATAGAAGCTAGTTTTTGGGTTTGGGTACTTCACTTCTCTATTTTAGTCATTTTTGGTTTTGAAATACCTACGAGTAGTTACCAAATCACCTCACGTGTCATCCCTACTTTTCATCATAACATTTACATATGTGCATCAGATTAGAGTGTTCTCTCATTTATAAATCAGTGAAAATTATCGAAAATCACTGAGAAACAGTCAGAATTGCAGAAATCAGTGAAAAAATTTTCAATGCGGAAAATTACTGGAAAATCAGTGAAAATTCACTGAAAAATCACTAAAATTTATGAAATTAGCAGAAAAATCAGTGAAAATCTTCGAAAAATCAGTGAAAATCGTTGAAAATCAGCGAATATTGCTGATTTTTTTCCTGTGCAGCAATTCTAACTGTTAATCAGTGACTTTTCACTGATTTAGAATAAGAGAGTGGAGTGCGAAAAAAAACATATCTCGGATTTTGACAAAATTCGGTGTGGTTGTTGGGTCACTATCGGAGATTACAAAAAAAAATTGAGTTCCCTAGTTGGAGACGGAGGGGAGCTAGGGGTTTCTAAAGGGAACCTGTTTTGAAAAAACACGTTTTTTGTTGTTTTTTTTTAAGCAAGTCAAAATGGCGTGTGATTCATGGAACAGCACTAAAAAGGTGCGATTTGAGTTTCTACATCTTTCTGAACTATCGCCATCCTTCTGAGATCAAAACTCATTCTGCTACCAGGGGGTCGAAAAGTTGCAGATCGAGAAATTAAAATATTGTGACATTTTGGCTGGTTCTGAATTAATTATTTTTGCGCTGGTTAATTTTAGCTTTTTTTTCTAATTTTTGAAGAAAATTTTGAGAATTTCCTCTATCAGTGTAGTCAACTGCAAATTGTGATTTTTGAGTGATGAAATAAACAATTTCCGATTTTTGTTTGTATTCTGAATGGTTGAATTTGTAACAATTATTGAATATTATTCAATGAAATGAGGAGTTGAATTACTTGATTGAACAAAATTTGAAATTAATTATTTCATCAGTCTCCAGTTTCCCTCTTTCAGATGGTGATAAGAGGTTGAAAAGAGTTGATTGCTGAACTACTGAAACGATTCGAGCGGTTCGGATTATTGAATAATTGTTTACTGAAATTTTTTACGCTGCTAATTTGGTAAATAAGGCTTACACCTAAATGTGTTTCTGTTCTTTCCAGTTCCAAAAATAGAAGAATTTTTGGCATGGACTTCGCTCTTGAGAGCAGCAATACCAAAATTCTTGCTATTTTCTGGACGTTTCTCGCCATTTTTCTTGCTTTAAATTTGTCCAAAAAAACATCTCTTTTTATTCTTTTCATTAAAAAAATTCAACGAAGCAGAATTTCAGCACAGGAAAAATCAGTGAAAAAATTCTCAATGAAAACAAATCAGTGAGAAAAATCATTGGAAAAGTAGTGAAAATTCATTGAAAAATCACTGAAATTTATGAAACTAGCAGAAAAATCAGTGAAAATCAGTGAAAATCTTCAACAGATTTTTCAGTAAATTTCTTGAATATCACTGAGTCTTTAGTGAATTTTCACTGATTTCCAGTAATTTTCTTTCACTGACTTACTTTCGGTGAAATTTTTTTTACTGATTTATTGCTGCGCTGCAATTCTGATTGTTATTCAGTGATTTTTGATAAATTTCACTGATTCAGAACTGAGAGAGTAGCCATATATAATTTGGTAATAGATCACGCACGTGATATCCGAATATTATAAAATTATTATCTCATTCGCGACAGACCGTTCCTCGTTCGATCCGATACTGCATTATTTATGTGCCTTTGGAATTTTCGCCTGTCAAGATATTCTCTATTTTTTCCCTCGATTTTTACAATATTTTCTTGCAATGCATTAATTTTTGCAATTTTTGCAAATTTTTAAGGCATTTTGAAACGTTACAGAAGTTTAATAGCAGTTTGCAAAGTTTCCATGATTTTTGCAAGTTTTTTTCTACTAGCTTTGAATTTTCACAGCTTAAAAAATGTGTAGAAGAAGGAAATTCGATTTTTCTCCCGGGATCAGATTTAACAGAAAACGGAGGGGGTAGCTTTCCTCCTTCTTCGTAACAGAAAAAGTCATTTTTAGTGAAAAAATAGGATTATTACGGTACCTTTTTTGAAAGGATTTGCGTGTCGAGTCGGACAAATCGTGAAAAATTGAATTTTGCATCGAAAAAATCAGGAAACATCTTAGAAATCTTCAATTTTTTGTCATTTTCAGTTAATCAACTCTGATTCGTCCTTGCCACCCTTCAGGATTTCTTCAACAAGGAACCTTATAAAAGAAGTTGAATTCAGAGCAGTCTTGATTAATCGATCAGTTTCCAAAAAACTAATACCTTTGAAATCAGTCTGGTGCTGACAACATCATTGTTCCGGATCCATCTCGCAATTTGGAAAAAAATCCACCTACAGCTCACAAAACCGTGGGAAATCCCATAACGCAATAGCATCCAGTCAGCATTGAAACAAAGCACCCGTCACATTACGCAATCGTGTACAAATGAAGGTAAAATCTCTATCCCGTATTTTTCGTCTGTACTCGATCGGTATAATGATATACTGAAGATAAAAAGAAAAAAATACGGTGTGTTTGGCCCGCCAGCGTCAGTTCGTTGTATAAAAAGATATCGAATTCGAATCGGAACCGTGTTCGGAGAAAAATCTCGAATGCATTTTTTAGCCAGCATCGAACAAATGTATCGGTACAGGAGACAGAGAAAAATCCCGAATCCGGATTAGAGTATAGGTGACACGTCAAGTTTAAGGTTGTGCGGCGCAAGGCGCATTCTACACTTAAGTAATAGCAAACACTTCAATTTCCTGTGCAAAAACGAAACCGCAGGGAAAACAAAACGACTTCGACATCGTCTCTTGACAGTTCGGTAATGAAGACTTTATACTATCAAAACGTCGACACCGTCCGTCGTCGTCGCCAAGCTCCGAGCTTTCTCGCCTTCGCTTCTCTTGACGTATTTTCTCCTTGTTTTAGTACCTACGTCGTGTGAACTGGGATTTTCAACGCACACACGTCGTCGCGAAGCTTTATATTTCGTTTTCTCACCCTTTTTTCACCTATCTGGCTGTTTTCTTTTTATATCCCCTTTTTTCATATTTTCTCTTTTTCGCTTTTAAAGTATACCGTATCCGACGCGAGCGATGAGGTGTCGACGATTTTTATAACGCGAAACCATTTTTAACGTTTACATTATTGGTTTACTTTACTATAAAATGCAATCACTGAGCGGCGCGCCGCGGAGTGTTTAAAAATGATGCGATTACATCGTTAACTATTTCTCGGATTTTCCTTCCTTTTGCCGCTCGTGCCCTATTTTCCTCCTCCGCGATGTACCTGCGTGGCGAATATATGCTCGCGCGACAAACACCTCGCCAGCGATGCGACGAGATCGTATAAAAAGTTATTTTCTTCATATTAACAACGTCAATTCGCAGATAAGACGTAATTCGCGTAGAAATTTCACCCTTATCGTGACGTTACCGGCGCGAAAACCCTATAATAGCTATGCCTCTGTGTCTTTTTATCTCGTCGACGTAATCTTCGCGTATATACGTATTACGTATGTACCTACGACCAAAGAAAACGATATTTTTCGTTTTATACTTTTATGGTGGTCGTTGTCGCGAGGCGAGCGAAGAAGTGTAAAAATCGATGTCTTCGGGTATTATGAATTATTTCGTATTTACCTATGTAGACGTTAAATTACTCACTTAATGTTTTCTTATTCTTATGTGGAGAAAATTTCATGCTTACCTGAAACATAAGAAACGAAATAAATTGTTGATAATTTCATAAGATTACAAATTTTATTGCGAAATGATTACAAAAATGATGTTGAATTTATCGAATATCATTTTAAATCATAATGTGTGAAAAAATATTATTTTCATGTTTTGATGAATAGGACGGACCATTTTTGATTGGAAATTGGACAACTATGGTATGTATAATAAGTCAATTTAGTTAAAAAATAGTCCTGATCCAAAAAAAAATTAGCATGAGGGGGAAGTTTTGTTTACAAGCCCAGTAAGATATGTATTTCAACATGCTCGAACTTTCTTAAAATCAGTGAATATTTGGCCCCTTTTTGAGAGGCGATTCCGAAATCACATAGTTAAAACAATAATTGTAGAACATGAAAAAAAAAGGTAACGATTTTGTTATACTTATACTATTTTTCTTGGGATGTCATTAGGATTTACTGCAAAAAAACCGCTTCTAGTCCAGGCAAATAAGAGAAAAAATGTACCAAATCCCCCAAAAATTAAAGCCTGATTTTTTTTCGCGTTTTACGTTCGTAATGATCCACTACACAACATACTAAAATGGACAACCTCACAACCCTCCGCTACCCCCAGGGGAGGGGTAAACGTCTGCTGAAAACCGGTTTTTCGTGAATATCTCCTCAAATAAGCCTCAAAATTGAAAAGTGGTTATGAACAATCTTGTTCTACGCGTAATTTCCTATCCGAAGGGTTTTTTTCTTTTTCAAAAACACTCACTTCCTTGACCAAAAATTAAGGGTAAAAAACACCTATTTTTCAACAATTTACAGCATTTTTGGAAAAAATCGAAACTTTTGGGAATATCTCCTCAAAAAAGCCTCAAAATGGAAAAATGGTTATGAGCAATCATGTTCTACGTGTAATTTCCTATCAGACAGGTTCGTTTTTTTTTCGAAAACACCCGCTTCTTTGCCCAAAAATTAAGGGTTAAAAACGTCTATTTTTCCAATATTTACAGTATTTTTGGAAATGATGGAAACACGAAGCTGAAAATATCGTTTTTGAATCCTTACGACGCAAAGAAATGTTTCGTATCACCAATAATCAGCAATAACACCCCGTTTATAGTACTTTTACTTTCCACAACCTCGATTTTTTGTATGCAGTATTCAATAACCTCCCTTATAATTAACGGTAGGGGTTGAAATTTTTGACTTTTTTTGAAATACCCTACCAGCATGTGCATATAAAAAATACTCATTTTGGGTACATTTAGCTTCATATTTCCATAATTTCCAAAAATACTGTAAATATTGGAAAAATAGGCGTTTTTAACCTTTAATTTTTGGGCAAGGAAGCGGGTGTTTTCGAAAAAAAAAACGAACCTGTCTGATAGGAAATCACACGTAGAACATGATTTTTCATAACCATTTTTCCATTTTGAGGCTTTTTTTGAGGAGATATTCCCAAAAGTTTCGATTTTTTCCAAAAATGCTGTAAATTGTTGAAAAATAGGTGTTTTTTACCCTTAATTTTTGGTCAAGGAAGTGAGTGTTTTTGAAAAAGAAAAAAACCCTTCCGGTAGGAAATTACGCGTAGAACAAGATTGTTCATAACCACTTTTCAATTTTGAGGCTTATTTGAGGAGATATTCACGAAAAACCGGTTTTCAGCGGACGTTTACCCCTCCCCTGGGGGTAGCGGAGGGTTGTAGGGTGTCCATTTTAGTATGCTGTGTAGTGGACAATTACGAACGTAAAACACGAAAAAAAATCAGACTTTAATTTTGAGGGGTTTGGTACATTTTTTCTCTTATTTGCCTGGACTATAGACGATCGAATGAAAAATTTTCAGGTCAATCACCCGTTTAAATTTTCCGAGAGAGAGAAAAAATAAATAACCACATAATTTTTCACAATTTTCCCCCTTTTAATCGTCAGATTAATTGAATTTAATTTTTTTTTAAAAATAATAAACAAGGAATAATCACGTAATAATTTAGACTATATTATGCAAATCACAAAACTTCTCGAATGTTACTCTAGGTAAACTTTTTATGAAAAAATGCGCGATTTGAGAAGACGTTTGAATGTAATTTATTTTGATTATGTTATTTTCCAGAAGATTTTCCACAAAATGAAACCTAATGTCGAAATGTTTCGACCTCTTGCCTCCTCCATTTTTTAAAATTTTAATACAGCTCAAATTATCTTCAAAAATTAAAATTTTTGATTCAAATGTTGCAATTTTGTTTAGCCAAATAACCTCTTTACATCCTTCAGTCAACGCTATTATCTCTGCTTCAGTAACATAATCGAAATAAATTACATTCAAACGTCTTCTCAAATCGCGGATTTTTTCACAAAAAGTTTACCTAGAGTAACATTCGAGAAGTTTCGTGATTTGCTTAATATAGTCTAAATTGTGGTCTAGAGATCCCGTCTTGAAAATTTGTTGGTAGAAAAAAGAGTAAAAAGGGCTCTTCACTGTAATTGTTTCAGATTTTAAATGGTAGCTTTCATCTTTTGTTTTTATCATGAAAGTTGAGCTTTCACCACCAAAGTTCAACTTTGAGCTTTTCAAAATGTGATTACCGGTTTTGAATCTCCTATCAATTCTCTTTCAGAACCCGCAAACAGTTTTTCCCCAAGTACAACCTATCTCGAGATATGAGCCTTCAAAGTTGGCTGATTTGAGTAAAAATCGCAATTGCATAAAAATTTCGAGCCCCCCCCCCCTTGAGGGTTAGGAAAAAAATAATCGTGGTTTTGTGATTGGACCACCGAAGGGAACTTGTAAAAAAAATTTGAGCGAAATGGGAAGACCCGACTTCACTTTTGGTCTGTTTTAGTATGGAATAGCCCAATAACAACATTGGTGACAAAAATATAATGGCCTTAAACAAAGAAAAGATGTTAGTTTCCATTTTTAAAAAAATTGGAATTGGAAAGAGCACTAAATTTTCTATTAAAAAAAATGGACACCAACATCCTTTCTTTGTCCGGGTATGAACAATTGATTTAGAGAAACTTACGTTTGGCTTTTACATTTCTCTCCTCTGGCCCTGATTGTCTCTACTCGGTGCTGCCCTACTATAGGTAGTCATAATAACTTTTAAATCATTATGTATCATTATTAAAATTCAACTTCAAATCATCTCCTCTGTGGCACGAGCGATATGGAGATGCCATAATAATAATTCATCTAAAAATTAATAATTCCATTTTGATGCCTTTTGGCCAACTCCCTGCTCTCTTCTACACACAATGTAAAATTCTAGCCCGTAAACTCAACTCCAATTTGGTTTTTTGTTTTGCGGTCAAGACGACAGACAACGTGGGTATTAAAACATCATCTCTACCTTTGACCATTCATAATTACCCACCTATTCAACTCTCGCAGCAAGTCGCAAGTCAATTACGTGTGCGTTGTTGTGTTGAACCTAGACCTACGCCCGCAATACTAGCAAAAGGTACCTACGTAATCGTATATACTTAACGTATACACGTTCTAGGCACTAGCCAGTTAGAGAACTTATCGAATTCGCAAGTTAATACATACAATTACCCATTGCCAGTGCGGTAGCCGTAGCTTTCGGCTTAAAGTTTTCGAATCCATTTGTAACCAAGTTGGGCAATTTACTCGACGTACGAGCTCGTTAAGTGGTGTCCATCTGCTCTCACCGAATTCAAACCGTATTACCTAATACCTCTCTTGCCAGTTCTATAAAATAGCCATACCTCGTTGGCCCAAACTTCACGTATCTAGCGTAATTACGTGTAAAAAGGCAGCAAGCATCTTCGTACATTTTTATACAACGATGCCATTTTCAGGTACCTATTTCTATAATCGGACAAATTCGAGAGCCAGGTTTTGAGAACGTCGCACAGTGGGCCCAAAATGGACAATTTAGGCGGAAAAAAGTCCCATGAAGCTAATTCAAATTTTTTTGGACGGAACATATGTAATTTTTAACACTGAATTCAAATTCAGGGTGTCTACCGGTCGCGAAAGTCGCGAAAAAGTCGCGAATTTAGATTTAGGTCGTTGAAGTCGCGAACAAGTCGCGAAATTGACCCCAAATTCATCAAAAGTCGCGAATTTTTTCGAAAAAACTTAAATTTTTTTTCGTCTTTTACAAAACAGAAAAAGTAAAGAGATTTCACCTTTTTGAACATTTTTTCTGAAAATTTTCGCCCTCGCTTCGCTCGGGCTCATAAATTTAAAAGTTCCATTCCTAAATAAAATTATATACCTTCTTCCCTTCTATTTCAGATAATTGAATATTTTGAAGCGGAAAAATATGTTCTTGTGGGAGACTAAGGGAATTTCAAAGGAAATATTGCGTCTATTCTCAGGAAAATCTAAAAAAATTGGAGAATTTTGGAATTTTCTAAGGGATGTTTTAAAGCAAAAATTCATTTGGAAATATGTCTTTTTTTGCTGTTTTTTAAATAAATTCTTCAAAAAAATTTCGCCTTCGCTTCGCTCGCTCGGGCCATATAACCTCATCGTTATATTGGTAATCTGCTAATATTTCAGACTTCCCAACAATTTATTTCTCAATAATCATTTAACAATTTTATCCGTTCTAACATGATTTTTCGTGAAAATTTTCACCCTCGCTTCGCTCGGGCAGTAACTAATTACTTCTCTTCTTTACCATAAAATAACTCACTTTTAGAAAATTTTTGTGAAAAATTGTCTTTTTTCAAAATTAAAGACGTATTTTCTTCCGTGTATGAAAATTTTCCTGTAATAAATTTGATCTCGTTGATTTTTTTTTTTGGGGGGGGGGGGTGTCAAATTGAGAGGTAGATACTAGATACCTTAAAAAAAAAGTCGCGAAATTTGATTTTGAAAACTCGGTAGACACCCTGAAATTTAATATGTTTTTTTGCATCAGGACCCTCGGGGAAGGGGGTGTGGGGGTGAAAAATGTAAAATTGGGATTGAAGTTGATATGGGTGTCCAAATCTACATTTTCAAGGGTGCTGAATCTAAATTTGATATAATTTTTGCACTAAGACCCTCGGGAAGGGGGTGAAGGGGGTTAAAAATATAAAATAAGGTTGACAATTAATATGGGTGTCCAAATCTACATTTTTAACGGTGCTGAAAACAAATATGATATTATTTTGGCATCAGGACCTTAAGGGAGGGGATGAAAGGGATGAAAAATGTAAAATGGGGTCTAAAGTTTATATGGGTATCAAAATCTACTTTTTCAAGGGTGCTGAATGCAATTCTAATATCATTTTTACACCTAGCTGAGGGAAGGGTAAAGGGGTCAAGTTATGTTGTCAACGAAATATTTTTTTAGTTTTTAATAAAAATCATAATTATAATTACGAAAAAAAATCACAGTTAGCACATATCTTCACGTTCATCGCCGCTTTCGCCACTTTCGACGCTATCGTCCATAATTAACAACTCTCGGACGTCCAAATCGAAGTTTCTGATCTTTTTTAATTTTTTTTTACGAATCGATGATTTAGGCTGATCCGATAGCATGAAGAGGCCATGGATGAGGTCTTCGTTGGTCGCCGTTCTACTACGTTTTCTCGTGTGGAATTTTCATTAAAAACATTTTGTTATAGTAACTTATTTTGACCCCTTTACACCTCTTTCCAGGCTCCAGGTGAAAAACTGATATTAAATCTGAATTCAGCACCTTTCAATACGTAGATTTCGATACCTATGTCAACTTTATACCCGATTTTATCTTTTTGACCCCCTTACCCCCTCCCCCGATGGTCCTGGTGCAAAAGTAATATCGAATTTGAATTCATCACCTTTGAAAATGTAGATTTGGACACCCATATCAACTTTATAACCCATTTCACATTTTTGACCCCTAACATCTCCTTCCCCTCTTCTATTCCCGAGGGTCTAGGTGCAAAAGTAACAATAAATTTGCATTCAGTGTTGAAAATTACGTATCATCAGTACTTGAAAGTTTCAATTCCGTCGATAAGGACTTTTTTCCAACCAAGTAATGCACTGACACCCCCCCCCCCGCCTGACCGTGTTTAGGGGGAGTGGCGGATCGATTGAGTTAAGGGCGATATATTTTCAAAGGGAGTGTAATTCTGAAACTTTTAAGACCAAACACATCGCACCCTAGCCCAATTCTCTGTTTAAAAATCGAAAACTGTGAAAAGAATGTGATCATAAAACAATCCATTGTGATGTAATTAGGGAACATTTTTTTTTACGTCTTTATGGGAGGAAAAAAATTTTTAAAAATTTTTTCGAATAAAGGAAGCAATTCTGCGTTTTCAGAGCCCAAAAACGTCTTCTCAAAGCAATTTTTAATTGGTGTAAAAATTGGATGAAGAAAATAACTTTTGTATATTTTTTTTGTATATCCTTTGACCTACAAAACAAAGTGCAGAAAATTAACCAAGGCCTAGTGGCAAATTAAAAAAAAATATTTCGAAAGCCTTTATCCCAAGCAACATTTTGCTGCAATTGGGGTTTTTCTAAGCCGCACCCTATTTTTTAAAAGTAAACTTGGCCAATTTTTTGAAAAATTTCAAAATCTGAATTTTAATAGCAACTTTGAAGGTCTCTAATCGCTAGTAAAAAAATTTGAAATTCAAAATAAATTGCAAAAATGGAATGTACTGACTTTTTGGATTCTTTTCCATGTTTTGGAATGATGGTATGCGATTTTTAATGCTAGTGCCCTTTATTAAGGGTATTTCGAGTTGAAAAAATCCTATTTCAGGTTTATTGGCGAAAGTGACTTTTTTCCGCCTAAATTGCCTACTGAGCCCACTCTACGTCGCGCAAACTCCGCTTTGTTCATACGTACGAGTATAATGTAGTATAAAACTAAACAATAAATAATACGCGTCAGGCAATTGAAAATATTTAATGTAATACCTCGCCTGACGCTATGGGGTATGAATTATTCAACAGCGACAAGAAATTACTCTATATCGAATTCCCTGCGTATATAAAATTCTACCTGTAGGCCTACATTATACGCCGAGGTACCCAGCCATTTATGCGTATCCAGTGTTAATATGTAACTTCGAGGTATACGCAAGTACTATGGTAACATATTTTCATAACTGAGATATTAGCGTTTGTTTTGGGAGTCCCACCAGCCACCACAGCCAACATCTTCGGTTAATATCTAACCAATACGAAATGCTGTATCTTTGGTTGAATGATACCTACCTGTTGCTGTACAGTTTTTTTTCTCATCATTCAATTTTTATTTATGGAAAGAAAAGAAAAACGATGGATATTCGATCGTTGTGGTTTTTTTTTCTCCATATAAACGATGACCCTGTACGTAAAAAAAGTTTACGATAGGTTTATATTTTGTGGGGTGTATTAAGGATTTGGGTCGATTGAGCGGTGTGGTATGTTATGGTGCGGTGTACTAACAAATTCAGCCGATACCTAATATAAGACGTCCAGAATGTGATTGCCGACGCTGGTGTGAAATTTAATAAACGTCTAGAAATGATATATTGAACGTATATACGGTAAATGGACAACTCTGGCTTGTGTTGTGGAACAGGAGGCGGCATTACCGAGGTGTAACATTTTCAGGCATCATTCTCAAGGCCGACCTGCTGTACGTGGAAAATGAGATTCCAAAAATGAGAATGTTTCGTTTATCTAGCGCTAGCCGAGCGTTTCTGTATGTATTTTTTTTTTCTTCGGGAGATGTAGACTGTAAGGTGATATTGCACCTTTTTTCAAAAGTTGAAGAGAAGAGTTGTTGGGAAGTTGTGGTTAGATTTTTAAATGACAGTGTAAAAGTTTCACCCCTCTGACTCCATATTTACCCACGTGTAGCAGATCTTAAAATATTCGTTCAAAAAAATTTGAAAAATTGAAAAATTTGATTTCTTCAGTAATTGATTCATTTTGGATGTATTTACCCAAAAATACCATTGTCATCCAGTTTTGATCTCCATTTCATTTTTCAGGGGTCCTTAAAATTGATATTTTCAAATGTTTTTTCAATACTCAATGAAAAATCGAGTTTTTCAAGAAAAATATTTCTAAAAACATGTCAGTGTGAAAATTTCAACTCATACAAATCAACATTTGTCCATCATATTTTTTTCAAGATTTCAGAAAAATAATGCATTGCTCTTGGGTACATGTTTTTTCAGTAGAGAAACAAGGGTAGTGATTTTTATGGGTTGAAATATTCGTACTAATATAATTTTAGGAAAAAGTTATTCAACAATTTTTTCAATTTTTTTCAATTTTTTTAATGAATTAATGCAAAAAAAAACTTGAAAGATGTGAAGATTTGATAGTGTCAATTTCTTTTCTACCATTCCGATCTATTAGGAAGATTTTTGAAAAATAAGGTAAATGTGAAAAATGAACGTCAATGATATTTTTCGGTAAAGACATTCATACTGGGACCACTTTTTTCTAATTGTTAGAAAATTTTTTAACACTGTCAGATTTTAAAGACCGGTGGAGAGGGGTAAATGTGGTGTCACGAGGTACAATTTTGATTTTAGGTTGGCTATTTCTCCTTACACTTTGAATCTGAATCTGAATCAGTCAAATTTAATAAAATTCTGCCTCTTACTGATTTTTTTGTCGAAAAATGCTGATTTTTTCTGACCAATTGAGAATTGACTGAGGAACCAGTGATTTTTGGATGAAAAATCGCTATTCTTCAGTTCGAGAAAATCAGAATTTCATTGATTCTAATTTAGAAAGTACAGACGTTCTGAATCCTGAAACTAATTTTCCAAGTTGAAGCAAATATGGAACATCTCTAGGGAAAAACTGATGATCAGGGTTTTAGAGGATGAAATTTTTTCTCCTATACGTGCTCTTGAATTTTCGATGTGCTAGCTGAGTGTTTTTTATTTTTAAAGCTCTATAAGTCATATTGGATGGAATGAAAAATTAAGTCTTTCGATTTGGCTCAATCAAAAATTTTACTCAAAAGCTTGTATGTAGCTCGTAATTTCATTCTCAAAAATCATAATCATCTATTTTTCCCATGTGAGACACCATAGTATTTTAACTTGGAAATTTTTTTCATTTTCAGTGCTAGGAGCGAAATCGGAGAAACTTTTTTTCCAGACCACGCAAGATTAAAAGCCTTTGTTATAAAGCAAAACTTCACTTATTACGAGACGTTGAATTGATAACCATTCAATTACGATCATGACTTGTCCTGGTTGAATCATTCATCAGAAAGATACTTTTTTAAATGTATTTCTGGTAACCAGCAATTTGCATAGAAGAGTTGGTAGGTACGAAGGTTTACAGTATGATTTTTATACCCTACCAATAACTTCTGTATTTTTTTTTTGGTCATTTACTAGTGTTGGGGAACCTAAAATAGTGAATAAAGGTGATGTAAAATGCTATAAAAAGTCATCAAAATATAATAGGCCAATTAAATAGACAGTAGGGTGGGCTGAAAAACCAAAATTTTAGATTTTTGAAAAGATACCCCGAACAAAAGTTGTTGGCTGGAGAGTCTGAAAAAATATTTAAAAATTTTAAATAGATTCATAACTTCCGACTGCGCCAGAGCCTTAAATTCTTCAAGAATTGCCATAAATTCAATATTTTCAAAAACTTCAGAAAATTGTTTAAAAAAATCAAAATTAATTAAAATTAATTTTAGAGTTTATTTAGTGACTATCTAAACCAAAAAGCATAGTTTTTTTGAAAAAATATGTTTTATAGCCTTTTTAAATTTCTTCTATTTCTTCACCTGTGAAGAAAAATTTTAAAAAGTTATAAAATACTGATTTTTTCAAGAAAAAAGTGCTTTTTGGTCTAGACGAGATAGTCACTAAATGAGACGCAGCCAGGGATACCCGACCATATGTCGGAAAAAATTTTTTTCGTTTTTTTGGCTCTTTAAGTAGTACAGACTTGTACCTTTCGAATAGCGCAAACCGCATTAAAAAAGGTTGAGAAATGAATTTTCTATGATTTTTCAAAGTTTGTCAAAAAATGATTTTCAAAAATCAAAGTTTTGAGAAAAACGCAAAACAAAATTTGGAACTGTTTTCAATGAATAAAAAAAAATTATGTTCTGTAAACGACTTTTCTCGTCGGAAATGGTTTATTTACGTCCTTTTACATCACTTTAGGTCATTGACCCCTTCCAGAAGTTGCCGGCATCGAAAATCGAAACCATACCATATGTCGGGAATCATCTTTTTTCAAGAAATAATGACATTTTTGGTACAAAATTTGTTTTTTTAATAATCGTACACCACTGTAGTTCATTAAAACGAACCTGAACGACCTGAAATTACGTGCATTGAGAAATGAAATCATAGTGCAAGTCAAACAACTTTACAAACCAAACGGTGAAAATCATGCTTTGCAAATTAGTGTTCAACAAATATCCGGATAATCGAAATGAAGAGTTTCAACGGGAAAAAATTGAATTTTCGATTTCGATAATCGATTTTTCAATTTCGATTTTTCGATTTCGATAATCGATTTTTCAATTTCGATTTTTCGATTTCGATAATCGATTCTTCAATTTCGATTTTTCGATTTCGATAATCGATTTTTCAATTTCGATTTTTCGATTTCGATAATCGACCTTTAAATTTTGTGAGGGTTCGTGAAAGAATTCGGGAACTCTCGGAAAAGTTCAACCGTTTTCGGAATGTTTTCGGAGCTGTTCGGCAATTTCCGTGTGATATCCGGATAATCCAAATAGTATTTGGTATTTGGATATCCGGATATTTGTTGAACACTACTACGTTTCAATAATAATGAAAGTTGTAAATTTTAACTCATTTTTATAAAATTCCGACATATGGTATGGTTTCGATTTCTTAGAGGCCTTCAGCAAAATTCGTTTTTTAACCAAGAAGATGACACTTTTGGGACCTGAACCTATTCTCATATGAAAGTAGAGGGTTCATAGTATACAAATTGATGAAAAAAAAAATTTCCATATTTTTGGTCATTTTTTCTTAATTTGCGTTTTTCTCGAAATTTACTTTTCCGACATATGGTCGGGTATCCCTGGCTGCGTCTCAAATAAAATGTAAAATTAATTTTAATAAATTTTAAATTTTTTCAAAATTTTGAATTTTTGGAAATTTTAGAAGAATGGAAGGCTCTTGTACGATCGGAAGATGCGAATCGATTTTTTTCTAGTCTCCCCACGCTGCAACTTTTGTACGAGGTATCTTTTCAAAAATCCAATCTTTTTGGTTTTTCGGCCCACTCTACAGTAAACAGTTTGTTGTATGTACAATCTGATTTTGTTTTCAAAAATTACACTCAAGTCCTTGCTTTCCTTGAACACAGGGCTGTTGCGATAACATAGTCAGATGGGGACAAGAAAGGCCATTTTTTACTTTTCCAGGTCGGTTATAAAAAAATTTTGTCTTCACTTTGCTCAGAAAATGAGTAATTTCTTCTCCTCTTTTACAAAAAAAAATAGGGAAAATTTTTTCAAAAATAATGATGAAAGTTTTAATCAGAAAATTTTGAAAAAAATTTACACCTCACCGAAAAATTCGATATGTTATTGTCACTGAAAAAATTAGGTACTCTGTGTTAAGTTGAAGACCCAAAAAATTGAAAAAATTGGAACAAAATTCTTAAAAAAAACTTACAGAAAATCATTTTTGAAAAAGGTTTCCATTCCTAGCCTGCGAACAAAGTCATTCAGAGATTACTAATATCAGAAAAATTCAAAAAAAAACACGAATTTGTGATTTTTAATTTCTGTATTAACCCTTTTTTTTAAAATTTGAAAATCAGGTCATTTTTTTATTACGTAAACCTGTATTTTTTTACGTTTGCATTGCTACCTATTTCACCCTTCTTTAAGAAAATTCCCAAAAAATTGACAAGGATAATTTCATACGCTCATAAAATCTTCATCTTTTGGATCTACGACTACAGCAGTAATTTCTTTTTGAAAAAACTCATACTAAATTGGAAATTTAGTCATGCAAAAGTCGTATTTTTCAGTTTTTCAATTTTTTTAGAGACTTCGCTCTCAGACGGGTGAAATTTTCACCTATCGACACATGGACACATTTTCGAGTCACAATATAAGCTCCTCATAGAGAATCAGAAACGAACACTCTTCGGGATAATTTCCAACCCATTGTCCTAATGAATCGAATGCACTTAAAATAAAAACAATAATATAAGAAACTGGTAGCTATACTCGCTGAACGTATATGTTCGTGTGAAGTGAGATGAAAAAAAAAAACAGCATCGTACACACCTATAAACAAAAGAGTCGAATAGGTCGTGGCACAGGCGGCGGCGTAGCACAAAAGTTGGCGAAAAGCTTCAAATATACAAGTGGACATTGTTAGCAGGCTGCGAAACTACAGCTTCAAGTTGATTACTAGAACACTTGGAGATTTTTTTTGCCTACACTCGAGTCGGTCTTGTATGTTTTTTCCTATTCGAAGTTCGCTTTAGTTTTCGCGTTGTTAAAAAAGTAAACTAGATTTGCGACGATTTTTTTTTCTTTCTTCGTTTTTTTTCACTATGATTTTTTTTCATACAATCGTTGCAGCGCAATCTCGTCGTTGAAATGTGCTCTACGTCTGTGCACGCTGCTACTGCTGTACTTTTTTATTTTTCAAATTTAATTTATATTCTAAGTTTTATATGGTATTTTTGCTCCCAACGACGAGTTTTTGTTTGTTATTAAATGCAACGTGGAGAGTAGTTTGAACGAGATATCGTTGTTTTTCACCTGTATTCTGTAACGATATTCGACGTCGACTCGACGCCATGCCGCTGATGCGTCTCTTCTCGCGTTGAAATTTATTCGGTATTCGTCAAGATTACCACTTAGCTGTGTTTACTCTTCAGATTTACAATATACGAGTGTTTATTTTAGGCTAGCCGAGTTTACACTTCGCGGTTTGCGTTATAGTTTGTGTATTTTTTCATTTGCACAGCGATTCTGCTTTTTTCTTCGAGGTTTTTTGTTGCCGGTAGCAATTTAAAGTAGCCTAGTTTGCGGTTTATTTCTTGTAACTTGGTCTTTGTATGTATTTTTTTGCTCTGGCCGGTTTTTAACAAACGATTGTTGGCACTTGGGGAATGTTATGCAACAACATTGAATAAGTTGCATAGTTTGCGGGAAGACGAGATTATAAATAAATTATTAAAATGTAGAGGGTAATTCAGCTTCAAAAGAGTTGGTGAACCTTGTTCAGGGGTTGGTTACGATCTGTAATTGAAATTAATCAGTTGTGATAATTCAAAGATTGGAAATTGATAATTTTCGTCCATTGAAAAAAAAACCTGATAAGTTACTTGAATCATTAGTACGATCATTTGAGCTATTTCGTTGATGAAATTTTTGAGAAACGAGGAAGCCTGCACATCATAAAGATTGTTCCAATTTTTTTGTGAGGGAAATTTTTTTTGAAAATAAGGAAAAGAAAAAGTACTTTCTGAAATTTTATTACTGTTGTCAAATTGATTGGTTATAGCTTACAAAATTACTTTTTTGAATAATAAGGAGAGATTCAGTCGAAAATTGCATTAATTGAAATATTTTCTCGAAATGTAGGTTTATCCAAAAAGTTCTCGGGGTTCGAGCTGATATTCTACTAGAAATTTTTTTTACACCTCCCAATATCTGAAACCATCTGAAATGAGAGGCTGTCGATTGGAGATCATTTGACTGCCTAAATTTTTTTTCAATTGCTACTTACTGCACGTCTTTTTTTTAGAATAACCACAATTTTAGATTATTGGGATGGTAAGTTGGAGGGGGCGGGGGTGGAAAAAACAATAAATGAGTTTTTGTTTTAAATGACTCTTAATGCTTCGGGTTCATTAGCTTAGGCCCCAGGGTATCGTGGAATTCAATAATTTTTCTTGGGAGAAATTTAACTCGAACTGAATCACATAAAATCCAAAAAATTGAAGAAATAGAACAACTTTTTTATTCAGCACTTTAGACAGTCTTAAACTGCTAATTTGGACTAATACTAGTGAAACAATGACCAGCTGGCTTTTTATTAGATTTATTTGAATTTTAAAATTATCCCTTTTGTCTGAATAGCGACCTTCACCAAAAATTACAACATTTTGGTAGAATTCTGACTTTTCGAATCAGTGAAGTGATTTGTAGTAAAAATTGGCGATTTATGAGTCATAAATTACTTATTTTATCTGAGAAATAGCAAATTTTCAGAAAAATGAATAAAATATCACTGATTTTCCGTTAAATTCATCTCATAGTTTCAAAAAAGCAGAATATCACAACTGATTCACGTTTAGAGAGTGATCTACTGTAATAATTGATTACAATAGCTACAGTGATGTTTCAAAATAAATATATTTTGAAACATCACTTTAGCTCTTGTAACCGATTATTACAGTAGATCACTCTCTAAACGTGAATCAGTTGTGATATTCTGCTTTTTTGAAACTATGAGATGAATTTAACGGAAAATCAGTGATATTTTATTCATTTTTCAGCAAATTCGCTATTTCTCAGATAAAATAAGTAATTTATGACTCATAAATCGCCAATTTTTACTACAAATCACTTCACTGATTCGAAAAGTCAGAATGGGTGGTTTACATTCGTCTGAAATATTCATCAGAATTTCGACACATTTGGATTGACCTAAATCAGGAGGGTCTATCGTATTGGCCAAAAAAAATGTTCCTAATGGTTCTCCAGTCATTCGTGCCTGATTATCAGGCGCGAATGGCCGGAGAACCCTTAAGAACATTCTTTTTGGCTAATACGATAGCCACCAATCGAGGAATTCGCGAACGCTGCATGTTCATCCATGAACCAAAAAATGCCTCCGATTTAGAGACTGGTTTTTTCTTGTTTTTAAAGAATTCCTTGAATAGTTTTTTCAGAATCACTGTTGTAGATAATAGGTAGGTATTTTTAAAGCATGTATTCTGTTATAATCCATTGATAATCTGGAAATTTATCGATGAAACTGTCCTTCGTGTAGATATATGTTTTCGAAGTACCAAATTGAATTTCTGTAGTTCTGACAAAACATAAGCAATAGGTGGTTTTTTCTCGTTTTTAAAGAATTCCTTGAATAGTTTTTCAGAACCACTGCTGTAGATAATAGGTAGGTATTTTTAAAGCATGTATTCTGTTATAATCCATTGATAATCTGGAAATTTATCGATGAAATCTTCCTTCATGTAGATATATGTTTTCGAAGTACCAAATTGAATTTCTGTAGTTTTGACAAAACATAAGAATAGGTTCAACTGTGTTTCAGTCTGGTCGAGCTTTTTTTTGAGTATGATTGAGGTGTGTTTCAGAATGATTGTGCTTCTTCATGAGCCAGATTTCAGGTTGTTTAAACAACTTACGTTCTTGGAAAGTCAACGGCATTTTTCTAAAACATCTTCATAATCTTCAATTTTGGCTCCGTCATCATAGGCAAATTCATGGCGGTTTTTTTTTCACCGCCAATATCAACAGTAAATGTAGAACATTAAAACAATAAAATCACAAACACGGTGGCAGGATACAGTTTCAGCCAAGTGATTGTAAACGAAATCGGTTAATAATACTGTGAAGGGATATGAATTAAATTGGCATTGAGAGCTACTTTTACAAGCCAAAGTTATCTGTAGTTAGCGATTAAACGCTGGTCATCAGAGATAAAAATTTAATGCAATTAACCATCATTAATTAATTTTATTTTTAATTGGAATTTTTCTCAAATGTTTGACTTGGATTTTTTTAAATCTCGGATGACCTACATTTAATCACCAACTATGGATAATTCGGCTTGTAAATGTTATTCATATTTTTTCGCTGTATTATTAACCAATTTTATTTGCAATTACATGCCTGAAAATGTATCGTGTCACCTTGTTGTTGAGTTTATTGTTTTGTTCCTCTACATTCACTGTTAATAGTACCTAATGATGGAAAAAAAAAGATTTTTCGATGGATTCACCTATGACGACGAAGCCCAGTTTGAAGATTATACAGTGGCGTCGTCAGAATCGAAAATGGGGGGGGGGGCACAAAAGGGGCCATGTGTTGGACAACTATTTTTGATTTTTCGAAGTGGAAAAGAGAGGCTGACTTTATTCACCTGCTGAAAATGGGGAGGGGGTAAAAAAGGAGCCTTTTTCCGCACTTTCGTTTCAGATAGATCATAAAATCGCAATCTTGTTTATGCCCGAGCGAAGCGAGGGCGAAGCTTTGAAAAAATTGACATTTTTTTCATATTTTAATGCTTTGAAAATCCCTATCTGATGTAAGTGTAATGTAAATTTATAAATACAACATAAGTTTTGAGGGGCCAAGGAGGAGCCAGAACTTTTTTCGGGGGCGAGGAGGAGGGGGCGCTGCCCCGCCCCCTCTCTCGAGACTTTAATTGGGATGTTCGTAAAAATTAATTCATCGCGTCTTTTCAGTCATTTGTTGAATACATGAAATTGTTTAAAATGATACAAAATATATTCGAGTGTGGAAATTGTAAATAAAACTAAGTACCTAGTACTGCCCCATATCCCATTCGTCCTTCATATTGATTCCAAGAGAGTCTTTGTTTGATTTTTTCGAAAATTATTCCGTAATAGAAAGATGGTACTAATTTACATATCTTCCTTCCTCATACCATCAATATTGTTCACACACAAAAAAGAACTTTTCTTACTTTTTTTTCAAGAAATATCTGCACAATTCTGCTACGATTTCGTATTTGACTGCTTGTTTTTTTGGACTTCATTATTATTATTTTTTTCAAACTCTGTTTTGACGACTACGTGCAAATACATCCTTGCCTTATTTTTTGGAAAATAATAATATAACTAAATCTGATAAGAAACGAAAAAATGTAAGGTGATATTTTTTTTAGTCATCCCTATAATTTGGGTGCGAAGAAAGAAAAAATCTCGGTAAAAATCTGTTAGTATCCAAGCATGCACATTTATATGAAAATAACACAGGTCGACATGGAAAATGGGTGATTTTCATAGTATTTTTAGCGCTGATCACGAGAAAAATAGTGAAAAAATTCCATCACCCAAGGATTTTTCTTAATTTGAATTTTTCGTTTAGGTAACGGATTTTCTACTTTTTTTTATAACTTTTGACACTTCAAGGCGATTTTTTGAGAAAAGGAAGGGTGCTACGAAAAAAATGAATGGAACATAAATTTTAGAGCGTCAAGTTTCCTATGTTAGGGTTCAATTAGTTTTTTCTTAGGAGGCTTAGCTTTCGAGATATTTTAGCTCTAAAGTTCAACTTTTTTTTAAAATTAAAAATATCTCAAAAACTGAGCCTCCTAAGAAAAAACTAATTGGACTCTTCAGATAGGAAATTTGACGCTCTACAATTTATGTTCCATTCATTTTTTTCGTAGCACCCTTCCTTTTCTCAAAAAATCTACTTGAAGTCTCAAAAGTTATAAAAAAAAGTGTAAAACAAATTTTCAACGAAAAATCTTTCAATTATGAAAAATCCTGACGTCCTGGAATTTTTTCACCATTTTTCTTGTGAATAGCGTGAAATATAATATAATAATTATCCATTAAATTTAAAACAGCATTTTCTTTTTCTTGTTTTAGTCGCTGTTTCTAGTCTAAAAGCGCAGATTTTAAAATTTCTCCATCACTCAACCTTCTTTTTTGCAAAAACAATTAAAATGAACTTATATTCCCTAATTTTATTTTGAAATAAAAGCTTCACAAAAAACTTCGAATTTTAATTTTACAACATTAAAAATGAAAAAGATTTGTAAGAAAATGCTGTTTTAAATTTAATGGATAATTATTATATTATTTTTCACGAGAGAAATTGTGAAAAAATTCCAGGACGTCAGGATTTTTCATAATTGGAAGATTTTTTGTTGAAAATTTGTTTTACACTTTTTGATGTAATTTTTGACCCTTAAAACTGATTTTCTGGGGAAAGAAAGGGCCCTACGAAAAAAATGAATAGAACATAAATTGTAGGGCGTCAAATTTCCTATCTGAAGAGTCCAATTAGTTTTTTCTAAGGAGGCTTAGTTTTTTAGATACAGCTAAGCCTTCTAAGAAGAAACTTATTTTACTCTACAGACAGGAAATTTGACGCTCTACAATTTATGTTCTATTCATTTTTTTCGTAAAACCCTTCCTTTTCTCAGAAAATAGACTTGGAATTGTCAAAAGTTATCAAAAAAAGTGGAAAAATCGTTGAACGAAAAATTCAAATGATGAAAAATCCTTGGGTGATGGAATTTTTCCACTGCTTTCTTCGCAATTGCCGCGAAAAATACTATAAAAATCACTCATCAAACCTCAAACGGCATTTCAAAAGTTTAAAAATGTTGACATGTGTAATGATTTCATTATCGAAAAGTGAAAAATGAAATATTAGCGTACTTTTTCCCTGAAGGTAAAAACCCTAGATCATTCAAATGGCTCAGGCGGATTTTGTCCACCCCCTTACACTTGGGCAAATTTTTTGTCAAATTCGGATTCTACGGCCCAAAATACATATACTTAGGTGAACTGGACTCCGATTTTTCGTTTTTGATCGATATTGATAGAAGAAAGTATGCTCCTTCCAATGACATAAACCGCAGACTCCAGATTTTATTATATAGCTTTCTAGAAAAAAAAAAACTAATTGCACTCTACAGAAAGGAAATTTTACGCGCTATAATTTATGTTCCATTCATTTTTTCCGTAGAACCCTTTCTTTGCTCAAAAAATTGACTTCGAGTGACAAAAATTTAAAAAATATGTAAAAAAAATTTCAACAAAAAATTAATAACTTTTGACACTTGAAGTCAATTTTCTGAGTAAAGGAATGGTTCCACGGAAAAAATGAATAGAACATAAATTGTAGAGCGTAAAATTTCCTTTCTGTAGAGTGCAATTAGTTTTTTCTAAAAAGCTATGCTTTCGAGATATTTCAGTCGAAAGTTCAAAGTTTAACTTTCAACCCGACTTATTTTTTGACCGCGTTTTTCTCGGTAAGTTGATTTTGGCCAGCGGTCTCTTTTCGTAGACCAGGTCACAAGAATGATTGGTTATTACAAATGTTGTAGATCGGTACTGAAATGTAGAATTATAGGCATTTTTGAAAGTCTCCTGGCCCACTATGTGCCGTCAAAAAAACCCTGCAAACTATCGCTGATGGCGAAAAAACTATCCATAATCATCGCATAGAGGAAAATACTACTATGGGTAGTTAAAAACGTATAGAAAAAGTGAAATGAGTGTGCAACGGGTAATGGCGAACCGAAGTTCGGAGAGTGGCCGGATTAATGGTATAACTGTTGCTCGGCATATCGTATAGGTAGTGAAATGCGTATGTGCGGTTTTCAAAGGTGTGTTTGTGTGGGCAGTAGTATTAGGTTGGATGTATTCGGGTGCTGCTATTCTGTTCTCAGTGTACTAGTATTGTACGTATGTACGATACACACATTCGGCGGCGGCCGCCGACTACATATACAGCATATGGTGGTATATAATATCATCCTGGTGATATATCTTTTGCTATTTCACCTGAACCAGGTACACACATAGTATATAGGTAGGTGGCGGCGGCGAAATGCGATCGATAGCATTTACTGGTATACGTAGATGTATGTATATGCTATAGAAAGCATTATAACCTCAGCCCGCTACCTCGCTAGGTCCCGGAGAAAAAGACCTCTTATCGTTTTTGCTTTCTCTATCACCTTCATGTGTGTATACCTAGTTACCTACATCAGTGTATGTATTTTGTATATAGGTTTAGGTATGTACAATGTGTCTACGTTGATGTCGTCGCCTCGACTGTCATTGTCCCAGTTGCGTACAGCTCCTCAAGCTTCCTATTCTCAGGGACGTATCGATGGGGTTTCTGTGGCAGTTCACTTCATTCGAATTCATTTATCAACATTTAAGACAAATATAAATCTCGAGAATAAAAAAGAAATAGGGAAAGAGGAGGAAGAACCTCAAAAATTGAAAATTTCAGCTAAAATTATTCGATTACTTTTTTAATATAAAAATTAATTTGTTGCAATTTGAGTTGCTGAAATAGCGGATTCACTAAGCAAGCGAACATTGAACCATCATAACTTCATAGGCATAATTTTTTTCAGAAAAAATCTATGATTTTTCGACGAAGATCGATCGTGGATTGACATAAGTTCGTGAAAACGACCAGTCGACAGTAAGATATTACCGTAGGGTTCAAACAGAAATATAAAACCGAAAATTTAGGCTCACAATCGTAATCGAAAAACGAAGCAAAAAACCAAAGTAAGGGTTGAAAATGAGAAAAATTATTCGAAATATTTAGAAACCATATCTTTCTTGAAAAATTCACGTAAAAGAGTGGGTATGGTGAATCTGCCATTGAAACCGATTTTGACCGCTCCTACCCCAAATATTCAACCATAAGAAAAAAACATTTTGACAAAAACTTCAGACCCTAGTGCAAGTATTTTTTTAGAGGAGGGGCCAAAATGTGTTTTTCCGACACTTTTTTTTTCGTTTTTTGAAAAATATATAGATAAAAATTTCGCAGTTTTTTTAGATTGATTCGGGGGGGGGGGAGTGCCAGAGGAACCCCAAGATATTTTTCAAAAAATTTTCAGCATTTTGTGGTCGAGTTATGGCGTTTTTAAAATTTCGAGCGGTCATTTTGTCATAAAAGGTGAACGGTAGAATGAACTTTTTTTTCTAAAAAAGTATTATTCATACATAAATATACAATGAAAATTTCAAAAACATCAGAGTGGTGGAACGTGTCAAAAAAATGAAAACTGACTAGTGACCCTCCCCCCCCTCTCCCAGTATATAGCCCGTACAGGTACGTCATATTTCTCACGGCCCCTTCGTGAGGAAATACGGCGTTTACGGACCCATGTTTATTATGAAAAATATGAATATAATTACTCAATAATCATTAAAATCGATTTTCCTCATCTATTACAGGTACACTGTAAAAAATGAGAAATGAAAAATAAATAAGAAGTGTTGAAAAATTGATAAATTTTATCCAAAACAAAAAAATGATAACATTTATCACGAAATTTGGTAAAATTAATTGCATCGAAATGAATTTTACCAAATTTCGCGATAAATATTGTTTTTTCAGAATTAATTTTGCCAATTTTGTGAATGGTGCCTCGTTATTATTTTTCTGGATAAAATTTATTTATTTGTTTTTTCAGTGTATAATATTTACATTTAAAAACAGTCTGCTGAGTATTTCGACGGGCTTTATGATATAGTACAGATATTTTAGCTAAAATAAGGCCCTAATCTAAGAATAACTTGGCAAAAAATGCTAAAAATTTTTGAAAAAAATATCTTAGGGTTTCTCTGACCCTCTAGAATTTATCTAAAAAATCGCAAAATTTCTATCTACATTTGGGGACCCCCCCCCCCCAAAAAAAAAAAATTGTGGGAAAAAACATTTTGGTCCCCTTCCAAAAAATACTTGTACTAGGAGTCTAAAATTTTTGTCAACATTTTTTCTCATTATAATTGACCTTTTGGGGTAGGAACGGTCAAAATCGGTTTCAAGGGCAGATTCACCATGCTTAACTTGCTATAGGCATTCAACATCAATTCCTCGAAAAATGAAAATAGGTACGAAAAAAAAATTGAAAAAAAGTTACAGGTAAGAGAATAAAAACTGAAAGTCCCAAAAGTTGATCATTTCGTGTTAACATTTTTTTTTACACTTAGCACTGGAAAGAATTAATGATACAAAAAAATCTGAAACAAAAGTTGTATAGCATTCAATATCTACTATCAATTTTGATTTTAACATTTGTACTCATATGTTATCACTTATGAAGTTGGGAAAATTCACCATTTTTTACTCCTTTTTTTCAACTTGTAAAAATTAAATATATACCAATACATATATTTTCCCAAATTATAAAATTTTTCATATTTTCCGAAGATGGGTAAAGTTACCATTGTACACATATTTTTTCAAACTAGAAAAGTTGAACATTTGTATTTTCATGTTTTATTTAAAAATGGGAAAGCAGAATAATTTAATACAAGATTTTCTGAACCTGGAGGATAATTCATCATTTGTGTCCATATTTTCCACAGCTGGAAAAATTTAGCAGTAGAATTTTTTTCTACTGAGGTTATTTTGATATAGAAAATGCTGTCATAGACATAATTATATTGCCTCCACACAATTCATCATATTCAATTTTGTCCAAAATTGTTCCCTAATTTGCCTATGCGCTGTTTCATCCGGATACTTTAATACATGATCGGAGAGGACTTCGTGTATTTTTTCGGCGTTTCGTGGACTACTTCTTTTATGAATTGTGGAAATTCCTATAATGAAAACTATGAGAGAGATCCACAAAGTTCTGTCCAGTTATCAAATATCTGAAAAGTAAATTTTGTCCAAGGGAGGCTGGTTTTTAAAAAACACAAACTCAGCACTTCTACACCTACTTTAGTGTAATAATAAGTCTTTTTTCAGGTGGAATTGCCCAACTGCTCGTTTTTTTTAACGAGGGCTTCAGTAACTTGTATAACTGTTTAAATTCATGCTAGGACATTTTTGTGTAAGATTTAAATTTTTTCCAGTTTCTATACTGTTTATATTTCCGATATGTGTATTCGCACTCCCCTGGTTCTCGATAAACGGGTCTAGCCAACCCATCTTCTATATTTAAAATACATAAATAAATAATTCAAGCCAAAAGAATTTGAGAGCAATCGTAATTTTATCAATTTTTACCTCGTCAACCACCTTATCCTATGAGGGTTCACATATCGCTGTAACAACCAGCATACAATTACTGAAGTAGCCATAAGAACAATGTTTTCTTCTGGGTTCATTGTAAATTCGTAATAATATTAAAAATATAATTCAAAAAATGTAAGTACCTACCTATAATTCAAAGGCAAGTGTGGAAACTCCAAATATTTATTGATTTGAGGTATTGATTAAAATTGGAGATTCGAAAACCATCAAACTTCCACCCCCCCCCCCCCCCCCAAAAAAAACGAATTTCATTGGTCACAGACAATATTCGCGCATGTGCGGGTTGCATACTTTATGCCAGATGGTTTGATGCGCTGTTATCACAATTTTTTGATTTTTTCAAAATAACTTGAAAGAGAAGCAATTTTTGATGTTTTTCATAATTACTTGATTAACAGAAGACGAAATAAGCTTTCGATTGATGCCATTACTTTTTGATGTCGTGCAATTTTGAAAATCGCTACATTTTTTCTGACAAAATTTACGAAATTTTCAAAGTTGCATGAATTCAAAATATAATTATACTTATCAATCGAAAGCTTATTTCATCCTCTTTCAATCAAGTTATTATAAAAAACATCCAAAATTGATGACGTTTCAAGTTATTAGAAAAAAATTAAAAAATAGTGATAACAGTGCACCAAATCATCCGACATAAAGTATGCAACCCGCTTATGCGCGAATGCCCTATAATGTAAAATATTATTTTTTTCATAATATAAACGAGTAAGTATTATTTCTGACACTTCACATATGTATTTCAGTGTAAAGCTGATGAAAGTTGAAAGGTGTCGTTTCGTGTGTCAATTGTTGAACGTTTAAGGTATGCTCTAGCTTGTTATCAGTGAAAAATTTAGGATCGTAATATTTCGATGATTGATGATTAAAATATTCTATAGTTGTAATACGCGCTTTAGAAAAAGGAACGTTTTCTTTAGAGGTATTTTGAGATATTTTCAAAATTTTTCTTTTAATATTAGAAAACGATAGCACATTTGACGATATTTGATTTATCGATGAAACAAAAATTTGATGAACTTCTTCACCTATTGAATCTGGTATAATGTCTGATATTGTAGGCACTGGAGCCCGTGACAAACAATCCACGTTTATATTTTCTAATCCTTTCTTATGGACAATATCAAAATTGAAACTAGACAGGTAAACTCCGTTTCGTTGCATCCTTCTAATCCTTCAGGGGGTTGGGGGTGCCCCTTGTAATATTCGTATAATTGGAGATTTTTTGCGAAATGGCTCAACTTCGAAGGCGCTATCTCGATATCAGTTAAGTCCAAGATGAATCTGTTCATTCGATTTTGTAGAGAATTAAAAGGAGATTCGAAATTGATAATCACATTTTGAAAAGTTCAAAGTTGAACTTTTGTGATGAAATTTCATGATAAGTAAGTACAAAACATGAGAGGCCCCATTGAAAAATCTGAAAAAATTACTACGAAGAGAACTTTTTATGTGTTTTTCAACTAATTACTTTTCACGATAGGATCTCAATACCCCTGGGGGGGGGGCACAGGGGTCCTCAATTTTAATCAAAATTCAAAAAAATTGAAAATGTGAAGTAATACATCGATTTCTACTAATTCGATGGCGTAGAGTTCGAATATGTGCTCAGTTTTTTGATGCGACCCCTCTGACCCCCCCCCCATCAGCCCCCCTAATGAGGTCAAAATTCAAAAAAATGAAAAATAACGTGTGACGCGACGTGTCGTTTGTTGGGGTTTTGAAGGTACTGAGTTCAAATATTTGCTTGTTTTTGGGATTCGACCCTTTAGTGCCCCCTGGCCCTCCAATTTTGAGAAAACACATGCAAAAAATGGAAATAGCATGTGTCATATCGATTTCTACTAATTGGAGGGTGCTGAGCTTGATTATAAACTTATTTTGTCGATCCGTCACCCCCGTGCCCCACACTGACTCCCAAATTACTAAAAAATTTAAAAAATCAATGTTTGTTTTTCAAAAATGGGAGGCTAGGGATGCACCCAAGGGTCGAATACCCAAAACAAACAAATATTCGAACTCAGCGCCCTCAAAAACCCAACAAACGACATGTCACGCGTTATTTTTCATTTTTTTGAATTTTTACCTCATCAGGGGGGCTGATAGGGAGGTTCAGAGGGATCGGATGAAAAAACTGAGCACATATTCAAGTGCAGCGCCTTTGAATTAGTAGAAATCGATGTATTATTTCACATTTTCCATTTTTATGAATTTTGACCAAAATTTAGGACCCCTGTGTCCCTTCAGGGGTATTGAGATCCCATCGTGAAAAGTAATTAGTTGAAAAATACATAAAAAGTTCTCTTCATAGTAATTTTTTCAGATTTTTAAATGGGGCCCCTCATGTTTTGTACTCATCATGAAAGTTGGGCTTCCATCACAAAAGTTCAGCTTTGAACTTATCAAAACGTGATTATCAATTTCGAATCTTCTTTCAATTCTCTACAAAATCGAGTGAACAGATTCATTTTGAACTTGACTGATCTCGAGATATGCGCCTTCGGTTGAGTCATTTCGCGAAAAATCTCCAATTACACAAAAATTACAAGAGTCACTCCCCCCCCCACCTCCTGAAGGATTGGGATCGGAATGACGGGGTGATTCCTTCAACAGCGACGTCCATATCAGACGGTACAGAAAGAGCCGGTGTACCCGCAATTGTATTAAAATGCGACTGTTTTACCGGCTCAATTATATTACCATTTTTATCAGCGATAGTCAAGTTCGGAGCAGCCGACATGATTGCCGGATCAGATATACTATTTATACTTAGAAATGCCGAGCTCGACGCTGAGCGAAATCGGAAGACCCAAGATCAAAACCTGGTCGAATTGACATGGAATGAGCCAGAAGCATTGTGGAAGGATAAAAAAGTCTTATTGATGTACTCTCTGATTTTTGAATCAGTGAAATTTATCAAAAAACGCTGAAAGCAGTCGGAATTGAAAGCACAGTAATAAATAAGTGAATTTCACTAATTTTTCCTGTGCTGCAATTCTAACTGTTCATCAGTGACTTTTCATTGATTCGAAGTGAGGGAGTACCTAGGTATCATAAAGTTGGGAAAATTAAAAACCCGAGTTTGAATTTCACAAATTCTCCTCTCCGGAAAAATGCCTTCGGAACGCCACTGCCAGTTCTACACATTGCGATACCCTTAAAATATTTTTTCGCACATTTCTATCCTCTCATGTAGCGGTACGTGGTGCGTAAATGGCATTCATTTATTTGGCTTCTCTAATAAATTTACGTAGCCTTAATCCTTTAAGGAGTCCGCGATCGTGTACAAGGTCACAAGGCTAAGTACATTTTTGGCAGTACCTCGCTACATACGAGTAGAACTCATCAACAAGTTACTCGCTGCTTCGAGCAATACGTTTCTTACTTTTGTAAAACAAGAGAGAAAAAAAGTAAAAAAGAAAGACCGCTGACGAAAATTTGGCAACGCGATGGCCATAAAAGTTAACGACGGAATTTTCGACGTTCTCGATACCACGTACACAGATACACATGTCGGCGATTAATTAAAAGTATTCGGGGGTACGGCGAGCGCGTGCACAATGTCAAAACTTTATGTATATTCGACTCACAATAGCAGCCGAAAACGAGCAGATGGCTGCAGCTCGGTGGCGAGGGAAGACGCTTTATTTTTTATTCTCTCGCTCACAAAAAGAGCTGCTCTACAAATGAAAAGCAAAAATAAATTAAAAAAATCTTTTTAAGAAATTAAAAGAACACAAAACCTGTACACGAGTGTAGCCGGAGGGGTATAAGGGAGGGGGGAGAAATAAGAGGTCGCCCGAATACAAAAAAAGAGAAACTTTTAGATATCCATTTAACTGAAAAATATGACTTTTAAAAAAGTTCCGCTTTCTAGTTTCTTTTGAAAATGGAATTTTTTTTAAGCCCGAAGAGAAAATAATTCAAGTCGTTTCACCAAACTTTATGACAGGTACGGTTTTTTTTTCTGCTTTTTTGTATTTCGCTAACGTGTATACGTATTATGCCAACAGTATGTTGTACTTAGGTACCTTTGCCGGTTGCTGGTGCTCCTGAGCTGTAGGGCAACCCTTCCTCCCTGTCTGTAAGTTGTCGCTTCTTCGTTCATTGAAATTAAGTAGAATTAAATAACCTCGTAGGGAACAAAACGAAAGGTATATTGTTTTTTTAAAGCTGTCGCTGTTGTAGCCATTCCTCCTCTTGTACCTCGACGCCGGCGAGCTTTTGCTTCGCCCAAGAAGTCAAGTTTACTGTTTTCTATAGTCTCGTTCTCTTCTGCGAATATGCAAACACACTTTGATAATTTTACTCCTTCTCTTTGGCAGTTTTTCTGCATTATCGTCGATGTCATCGTTGTTTCTTTTCGTAATATCCTACTTCCTTTTTCTTTTGATTTTTCACCGATTCGTCTTTTTTCCTTCTCCTTCTCCTCCTCCTCCTCCTCCCCCCCCCCCCCGAGGAAATTTATTACTTGTGAGTTGGGAAAATTGAACATTTCAACACATCAGTTGGGAAAATTGGACAGTTGGGATTAATTTTTTTGATGAAAAATAATAAATAAAATAGTTATTTCAAAAGTTGGAATTCAACAAAATTTTCACTTGTTCCAACTCAAAACTGGTAATTTTTCCAACTCGAAAATGGTAAATTTCCCAACTCAAAATTGGTAATTTTCACAACTCAAAATTGGTCGTTCTCCCAAGTGATGAGTAAAAATGTCAGTTGGGACGATTAGTATTTATTTTTTTAATGAAAAATGAATAAATAAAATGGTTACCTATTTTAACAGTAGGAAATGAACAAAATTTTCACTTTTTAGTTAAGAAAATTAGTCATTTTTCCAACCTTTTCCTACTGAAAATTGATAATTTTCCCAGCGAAGAATTATTAAACCGTTGTAATAAATGCTTTTTTAGAAAAAAAATTATTAATTACCTTGCAATTTAAAAATTTTCACTCGTCAACCAAAAAATTTTTATAGTTGTACTTGTAATTTAAAAGATATTTTTTCGCACTTTTCTTCAAAATTATTCCAATTAATTTCATTGTTCTTATTCTCCTTAAAACTTATTTTTGATATTTGAAAATCCAATTTTTCAAAAGCTTCGGCCTCGCTATGCTCGGCCATGATATATTTCTGCTTTAATCATTTCAAAGTAGAACCAGTCGATTTTTCATTAAAGTTTATTTTTCCAAAACATTATTTTATTGCACATTCAATTTGAGGTTTTCTAAAATTTTCGCCTTCGCTTCGCTCGGGCCAAATCCATCTCCCTATTCCTTACATTGAAATTACAAAATTTCATTGATGTAAAATTATAATTTTTCTTCGAAACTTCACCCTTTCTTCGCTCCAGGCAAATAAACTATTTCGTATGTTTTTTCAACTACAATGACATTGCTTGTAGGTTTTAAAAAAATAATAATTTGGAGCACCTAACCAATGAAAAAATTATTCAGATTTCTTATCTCAAAAAGGGTCTTTAATGGGTCGTAAAAACTTCAAAAGTTCGGAAAAATGATGAAAATGAGTAAAAAAAATCAAAAAACCTCGCGACTTGGGGAAAAATCAGTACCTACATGTAAATTTTAAGAAATCAGCCGGAAAAATTTGAAAAAATTGGATTGGTTCGCAAATTTGAATCTTACCCCCCCCCCGGAATTCTGATATCGGCTATATGTAGTTGGGAATTTTGAGAATTTGAGTTGGGATTTTCACCTCTTCTCCCCCCCCCCTGGAAAATGCCTTCGGTACGTCACTGCCCCCCCCCCCCCCCCCCCTTGTCACCTCTTTTTATACTTAAGGTACATACGTCAATATATGAAGATTATTTCTTTACATTGGAAATTAAAACTTAATACCTCGATAGCATTACGTTGGGAATAAAGATACCACGTTATTTATGTCATTTTTGTTTATCATGAGCTTTCTCTCGTTGTCGTATCAGAAATCTCGCTCTTCATCGTTTCTTGATAAATTTCCCCTCTGGGGGTTTCCATATCCATTTGTTTTCCCAGCTTTTCTGTTTTTTTTTTTTCTACCGGAGTTTATAATTTTGCTACATGACCAACTGCTCTATCTTTATATAGTAAGTACATCAACAATGAAATATACGTTCCATGTTGTACCGCAATGTACGTACTGTACAATGTAACGATTTCTGCATTGTCATAGAGCTGCGAACGTTCAGTGTACGTATAACAGTTTCGTTTTATTCGCAGTTTTTTTTTCTTTTTTTTTCTGTTGCTCAAGTATAAAAAATTCAGTTTACAATCGGGTCGTTATTATAGCTGGTTTTTATTTCATTATATTACGTTGTCTTTTTTTTTCTTCTTCTCGATTTTCTTCTTTTCGTTGGTCTCGCGTTTTGAAAATAGTTGGCGAGATTAAGCGTTTGATAAACTGAATTTTCCAATTATTGAAAACGTCTCGAGCGGGACTGGATGCTGACTAGCTCGTCACACCGCGCTGTATGGTTTGTTGGGCGAAAAAAGATTTTCTATTTTGAGAGTTTATATTTCCATTGGTCTTTGTTTCGAGGGAATTGGTGGCGGTGAGATTCTATTGTTGTGGAATTATCGAACATGTGGTTGTATTGTTACGAGTGAATTTTCTGCCACAATTTAAGATTTAATTTTTGTCTGATGAGTGAAACAATGTGAAGGGGGATGGAATTGGATGAGGTGTGTGTATATTTCATCAGATTTGGGGGTTCTTTTTTTCATGGATTTCGATACCTTACTCGATAAAATTGAAAAACTTTCAATTTTGGTCCATTTCTACACTCTCGAGGGCTGACTTTTGGGATTGAGATCAAAATAATCCCAAGAATAGATTCATGAACTTGGGAAATCCTCTTTTACTGTCATTTTGAAAATTTTCTAGGATTTTTTTGAGCTATTTAAAATGTTTTTTGTTGTGTTATGCAATTTGATTGCGCTCACCCTATAGAAGTGGAAAAAATTTGAAAAAAAAATACAATAGTTTCGCTACAGAGAGAAAGCTTTTAAATTATGGAATATGGATTTTTAGAGATTTACGTTCAATTTAAGGGAAACAATGTGTAAATATTTAAACATTTTTTTCTGATTTTCCAAAGTACTAAGCAATATGGTGGATCGAAAAAAAATCCTGAGTTTTGATGAAAATTGATAAGGTAGTTTCAGTTTACTCTGAGAGGGAGACCTCCGAAAACATTTTCAAGTTCGCAGCACAAAGAAGGGCGGTGCTGAGGGACCTTCAACTTGGGTGCTTGCTGAATCATTGATCTCAAAATTGCATACCACTTTTTGTCTTCAGGGGGGAGGGGGTCAAAGTTCCTGATCGCAAATTTGAAGGTTTTTCATTTTTACCAAATTCAAATTGCCCACTCAAACACTTGAACATTCAACCAAAAAAATTTATTCTGTGATCTGGAATAATTTCTTATAATTTATTCTCATGGCAGTGTTGCTAATTATTGTATTTCGATTCACGAAAGTTCATGAAATTTCAGTTTGCAGCACCCTACGAAACATTTTCTAAAAATTATTTTAAATTTATTTTAGTGAACGAACTGAGTGAACAGCGTAAATTTTAGTGTTTTCAAAAATTATTCCAATTGACTAAATAAATTTTTTCGGCTGGATTTTGAGGTATTTAAGATGACAATTTGAATTTGGTAAAAAAAAAATCCTCAAATTTACGATCTTGCAATTTTTACCACCCCCCTCCCCCGTGGATGGGCTAAGGAAAAAGTAAATCCTAATTTCGAAGTCAGTAGTTCAGTAAAATATAAAAACCCTTATAGCTCGTTTTTTTACGAGCGTCTAGTTTCATTGTGGAGTTGTCGGAAATGGTGCGGCGCGATTTTTTTCAAAGTCCAAGTTTTTTTCGTCTCAAGTTTTTTTTTCAGCCGTTATTTTCTCAAGTCAATTTTTTTCTTCCAGTTTTCTCAACTCAAATTTTTTTCTTATAATTTTTTCAGACTGTATTTTCTCAGCTCAATTTTTTTCAGACGTAATTTTCTCAAGATTTTTTTCTTCCAATTTTCTCAACTCAAATTTTTTCAGATGAAATTTTCTCAACTCAAATTTTGCTGCAGCACAATTTATTTTGAGAAAACTCGAAAAAAATTGAGTTGTAAAAATTGGAAGAAAAAAATTTGAATTGAGAAAAATTGAAGGGAAAAAATTTGAGTAGAGAAAATTACGGCTGAAAAAAAATTTGAGTTGTGGTTGAGAGAAATATGTAAAAAATTTAAACTTGGAAAAAAGGTTCAGAAAATTTTAAACTTTTTTTAAAAAATGAAAGGATTAAGGACTCGTTTCGTGATAAGAACTTGGGGAAAAAATCGTGCTGCACCATTTCCGACAACTAATGAAACTAGACGCTCGTCACCTACTTATGAGAAGGCATAAGTTCCCAGCCGGAAGTATTACCCCAAAAGTGACAAAAAATGGCATTTTTTCAAAAACGACTTCTCTTTGAAGTTCCCTGGCTCCGTTCCTCCTTTGGGCTGAGGGCTCGAAAAATTTTCATGAGGTTTTCCACTCAAAGTAAACTACTTCACCAATTTTCGTAAAAATAAAGAATAATTTTTTTATATCCCTAGTCAAGCCGGTATCGCTACCTGATATGTCCATCGAAACTCCCGAGATCAGTTTCTGTTTTTTTCTTGCTTTTTTTTCTCAATTAGTCAGAAAAATTTATAAAATTTACTTACGGATCAGTGATAGAAAATTCTTGAGTAAAAGGAATAATTTTACAGCAACTTACCTGTAAGCAAACAAAAACAAACATTTCACATTAAAATATGATTATTAAACATGCACTCCTTGTCTTGTGAAAGCTGATTTGAGAAAAAAATCTTAAAAAATAATAACCCTCAAACTGAAATAACCTGGTGGAAAGAATTGTCGAGGAAATTTTGTACCATTTCATAAAATTCATATTGAATGTGGCGAATGACTAAAAAATATGAAAATTATCGAAACCATGGCAAAAAATCGACTTAAATTTCATGAAAACGGAAAGCGAACCGAAGAGTTTGCCCGGGGGAGGGTGCCGGGGTGGAAACAAAAAATAGGAAATTTTCAGGTTCCATTCCGAATTATTCTATTTTTTAACCGTTTTTTTCTATTAATATAAGTTCTGTATAACTGCCTAAATCCATCAATTTTCATACGAAATTTTCTCTTCGTTTGAAGAAGGTAGTCTGGTCTTAAATGTAGAAAAAAAGACTTCCGTGCGAAATTCCTGTGAAAATTGATTTTATGATTGATTCTTGTTCTGGACACTAAAACAAAGAAATTAAGCCATTATGCTCTTTTTTCCCCTCTCCCTTTCCCCAGGGTCCACCCCTCCAACATTTCAAACGCGCGTACTGCTTTATCTATGGGTCTTAAGGAAACAATTTTCAAACAAAAGTTGTTCCTCAGCACCTAATGTATATTTTCATTTCTCATCAAATTCCATTTTGAAGCAACTCCTGTCCCCCAAATTTGAAAATGAAACAATTTTCACACAACCTCAAAATCACGTTTTCTTCATTTTAAGCAAAAAATTTCAGAGATACGGCAAAATTTGTAACTAAAAAAAGTATTCAGAATTGAATTTCCTTTCCAATAAAATAAGCTTTATCACAATCATTTTCACCAACTTTTCCCGACAGGGTGGATCTCTCCCCTTCCCCTTTATCTGAAGAGTTGGACCCACGAAAAAAAATTGAACGATTTTGGTTTTTTGATATCGAATGCATAATTTCATTTATTATCGGAATTCATTTTGGAGAAAATTTTGTTCGTGGGTCCAACTTTTGTGAAAATGAGGAAGAGGCAGAGGTCCACTCTGCCGGGAAAAGTTGGTGAAAATGGTCGTGATAGAGCTCATTGGAAAGGAAATTCAATTCTGAATACTTTTTGTGATTACAAATTTTGTCGTATCTCCGAAACTTTTTGTTTAAAATGAAGAAAACGTGATTTTGAGGTTTTCTCAAAAATATGTTTTCTTTCTAAATTTGGAGGACAGGAGTTGCTCCAAAATGGATTTTGATAAGAAATGAAAATGTACATTAGGTGCTGAGGAACAACTTTTGTTTGAAAATTTTTTCATTACAACCCATAGATAAGGCGATACACGCGTTTGAAATGTTGGGGTGGTCCTTCTAAAAATTTGAGGGGTGTGGAAAAATTGAAAAAACCTCATCGAACCTAATCCCGGACCACTCTACTTCCCCCTTACCTTGAAAAGTGAAAATTTTCGAAATTTCGCGTTCGTTGTTATTCGAACGAACGAAACACATTGCACAGGTAACAAGCACCGTTTGTGAAGTGCTCTTCATCCAATTCATATATACATCTAACCAGCGCATATTCATCATTTAAATTCTGCAGCTTTTCATTAGTTCGCTCTCGAGCTTGGCGAAATTATTCTCGGTAATGAAAAATTTTACAGTACGTGGTTCTGACTCGAGCCAGACGTAGAATAACTCGTCGCGTCATCGTCGCGGTCGAAATACCTTGAACGGAATTCATCATGTACAGTAATAAGCTTAATAAAGAGCTTGCCGGTTCGAACTTTATCATTGCCATAGTTGGCTATGACTGTTCATCGTGTATCGATAGATAGACAGCACGTATAAAATTAAAATAATTGAAATGGCATTTCGAAGGGCAAAAAGGTTCTTTTGAAATTCGTATACGTATTTAGGTATATAGCGAAATCATATGGCACGAAATTAATTTCCACAGCAGCGTCGTATCGTGAACGAGCGGAGCACACTTATATCCTAGAAAAAGAAATATCGCGAGCAATTTCGTTTCGTAATTACGACCCAATGAATTTCATTTGGTCGATGAGTCGAACGGGAAATTATAAGATCTGCTAGTTTAAGGGGCCAGAGAGTAAACGAAAACGATGCTGGAAGAGGAAAAAAATACTCTCGAGCCGGGTCCGCTCGACGCAGCGCAATAATTCGCCCAAACGTAATAATTTTAAAATAACCGTGTTCTACCCTTACTAATTTAATGTTTTCTGGAGTTTTTGCAACTTTTAATTACCCTCGGTCTGTTTTTTTCGTCCGCTTTGGTCGCCGTACGTTGGCTCGGCTTTAGCCAAAGGGCTTTGATTCGGCTTTGCAAAACGTCAACGCAAATTTTATGGCTGTTTTCATATTCCTACGCCATATATTCTATATAAAGGTCTCGGTGCTCTGTGTAGGTGAACATACAGTACTTGCGAGATTGTGATGGTAAATCGTCATAATACGTATGGTAAAAGCTCGAGGGCGGCGTGATGGTGGAGGCAGCGACGACGACAAAGTGTAATATGTCATTCGGTAGCACAGTTTCCGGTGCGCCGAGTATATCTCCGGAGAATTGACGTATATAAACGTTAAAACAGATATGTGAAATTCGAAATTTCAATTCTCAATGGTTGAAGTTTTATATATACAGCCGGCTGGTGTTTCGTTAACCTATTAAATCTGAAAAAAAAAACTTTTTTCCCTCAAGACGTAAAATAAGATCCATGTGCGTGAAACGGATTAACGTGTCTATTCATCCGGTATGTTTTTCTTCATCGGGGGCTTTCCCTTTCGTCTTCGAACCATCTCTGGTGCTTTTTTTCATCACGATGTTATCGACGATACAACGAAAACGCATTTTTACCCAAAAGTATCGAAATTCCGATCGATAAAAACATCAAAAAATTGTCTCGACGTTGTGTGAAAATCTATATACGCGGTGGGTTTTTTCTTTTAAAAGCTTTCGCGAGCTTGGAAAAGCTTTTATGATGTATTTAGCGAGACGACTGGCGATGTCGGTGTAATCAATGAGGGTAAAATCTGTTTCGAGTGGGTGCGCGACTTCTCATTAACCGTATTATAAGGTTATCAAACCGAGACCGAAATTGTACCGAAAGTCATCAAGATCCGTTATGTAATTACCATTATGGCGCTTCGATTTCGTGGTCGAAATAAAATTACACCCTGGTTTTTTATAGTGTCGCGTGATGTTAAAGGTACCTACGTGAATACTCGAACGAGTAATTACGAGAGAAAATTCAAATGCGGAGCGGAGTCCAGAAGCGTTTAGATTTCGTAATTGTACTTTTATTTGTAATTTTGCGATGTTTGATAAGTTGTGTGGTTTTTTTATTGTGAATTTCGAAATTGATTTTCAGAGTGAGAATTGGTAATTTTGATGCGGGGGTTGTTTCGCGGTTTAGGTATTTTTTTTTTAGTGGATTTTATTTCGATATTTAGGTGTCAAGAATAATTTTAAAGAAAAATTCGAAAAATTTTCGATAATTATTTTCTTTATTTGAGTATTGAACAGAATTCAGATCAACATTATTTCAAACTTTCAAAGTGCTGTTTGAAGTTGAATAAATGATTATTATAGTATTTTAATTTTATACGTTCGGAAAATCGCCTGTTTCCTACACTATTTTCGTTTTGGAAACCTCTGTTTTAATGTCCCGGGTGTTTCAGTATCTATTTTCCACCCGCATAGTTGTCTGAAAGTATTACTTACAATATCAGAATTTTTGGAAATTTTGTAACTGCGATATTCTCATTACCAGAATTGAGGAGCTTGGTATCAAAGTGAGGCAAACGCCACAAAAAAAAAGTCCATGTTTTTCATTACAAAGATTCCCAAGGAGGAAAAAAATTGAGATATTTTGCGAATTTTAGTGGTAATACTAGCTAACAAAACTATGAAAAATAAATATTTATCCTCCACTCTGACTTTTTTCATGAAGAGAGGGTGGAAAATGTAGTTATCTACTCAATTTGCCTAATGGCGTTTGTCTCACTTTGATACCAAGTGCCTCAATTTTTTGAACAGTCATCCATCCAAGTACCGCACAACCTGACGCTCAACTTCGGTGAAGAAACAAAAACCTGTGCATTCAATGAGATACAACCGCTGACAATTAAAATAGCCACTTATAAACATAAGTTTTTAACCAATTGTTTTCAACTCGAACTCTCAGTTATTAATTGTCTTCGAATCGTGTTTGTTTCAGCGTTGAGTTGACTCATTATGCATGTACTCTTTTCTAAATTCCTATTATGATTTTTTTAAGGTTTTGAAAATTTTGTGAAATTTTAAGATTTTATTTTCGTCTCACATGAAATTAAAATAGCATACATAACATGATTTGTAAGTAACACAATTACCTCGTACAATTGAACCATGTTAAATCATAAATCAAAAGTGACCAAGCGAGATGAAAAATTTCACAAAAAAACAGATTTGAAAGTACGATAACTTCTGAAAAAGTTGTAGAAGAGATAATAAGTATGAGAAATATATACTTTAGTAACATTGATCTATCAGTAATTTATGTGTTAAGGAGCTTATTTTGTGTCACCAGTGAAGAAAACGTTAAAATCTGAGTACATCCAATTTTGTCGCTTGGTTGCTTTTGACTTGAAATGGTTCAATTTAAGTCACTCGGCTTTGCCTCACTTTTTAAACTTTCAAACTCATTAATCAGTTACTTTCTGCTCTTGTTAAGTAATATACTATTTTACACGGATTATGAAAAAAGTAAGGAAAAAATTCCATCATCTAAGGTGTTTTCACAATTTGAATTTTTTGTTAACCATTTTTTTGGCGGTTGATTTACCCTTGCGACAAAAAAAGGTGAATCCACGACAAAAATAGGGTGTCACTACAAAAAATTGAATTGCTACAGGCGAAGGAAATGCGCAACAGAGAAGTTCTTTGAACAACTAAAATATTTATTTCATGTTCGAAGAATACATCAAACTTTGACTATAGAGTATATGGACCGAGCTACTTGTGTACAAATGGTACGAAAAGCGTCGTCAGACATCCTACGGAGAAAGAACGCTTCTGATTGGGTAATCATACCGTCCTCTTCCCCTCAACCTCCACGTGTATAAACAACAACAACGACGAGACGAACGTTAGACTCGCTCACTCGTTCGTTGTAGTAGTGTATGCCGCTGATGCAAATTGCTTGAAAATTACTCGTTTAAATGAAAAAGCACAAGAATTGAAAAGTTGTTTATTTTTGAAGTACTTCAATATGAGCTATGAACGAACTTTCTACGATAAAAACTCGCTGAGATCTGATTTTTCACATTTTACATGATAAGAAAACAACCAATCAGAAGCGTTCTTTCTCGGTAGGATGTCTGACGACGCTATTTACTCAGCTAGCTCGGTCCATATACCCTATAGTCAAAGACATCAAATAACAAATAAAAAATTGCACACCAACAAATTTTTCTCGCTCAACAATAGATTATGCTACAATCACGACAAAGAAATATTTTTAAACGACACTTCCTACAGTTGAAATAAAATTATCATTGTACTAATAATGCTCTTTTCGATTTAGTTGGCCTGCCACACTTCCGTTTTTGGCCAAGTGGGTTGGAGGTCGCTTTCCAACAGGAGAAAACTTTTTCTGTTTTTTTTTTTTTTTTTTTTTTTTTTTTTTTAAGTGAAAGAGAGGGGTTGCTAAGAAATTTTGTCTGAGTTTGTGAACAATCTAGTAGAAAGTTCTACTTTCTGATTTCATTCTAATCCCTCCCCATTCAGCCTTAAAATCTAACTATGTTTAACCAATAATTTTCAATTTTTTGAAAATGGTTTTAGTAGGTATGGATGTTTTTTAACTGTGCTGAAATATTATTGGCGTCAATTTTTCAAACATCATTTTTTTTGTGTTTTTCAGATACTGTATTTGGTAAAAAAAATTGAAATAATGTTACCATTTTTTCCCCCAAAAAAGTATTCGGACCAAAGGAGTTTATTTCAGGCATCGATTTGGTCTCAACTGACATCGTTTTGGAAAAAATCACCCTTTTTGGAGGCAGAATTTCGAAAGAGGCCAAAAATGACCAGAAAGCATGTTTTTCGACTGATTTGAAGTCAGTGATCACAAATTTTGATTTGTTTTGGGTTGTGTTTGTCGTTGCACTGTGATTTCACCAGAAATAATATTTTAGAGAGGAAAAAAACTTGAGAAAATCTTCAAATTCAAAAAAACTAAAAAACTAAGAACTATTTTATTAGTATTTTAATCCACACAAAAAGTACCAAAACACTATCAGATTTTTCAGAATTTTATCCCCCCTTCCTCATTTAAGAGACTAAATTGCTGCTTTTGAAAATCTATGTACATTTCCGTATCAATATTAGATTTTTCAAATTTTGGGTCTCGACTCTCCATTTTTGGTGACTTAATTTTTGTTTTGAAGTCGAAGGATGATTAGAATATCGACATTTTTCGAAAATTTATCTTTTTCATTTCCCTCCCTTAGGTTGTCGTTTTCGGAAATACTCAAAAAATAAAATTTCTGATGGAAGTGGCTAAAAATTACATTCTCCAAAGCGTAATTCAAAAATCCACCTTTTTTCCCCTATCAATATTTTTGTAGTAATCGCGCTATTTCCTTCTAATGTTGAATTTCGCCCATTGAGTGCACCCTCCCAGCCCACTTCTAATAAAAAAATGTGGTTTTTGGATTCTACTACCAAAAATCAAACCAGATAGCACATTTCAACAATTTTTTCGGGATCGATACAGAAATGTTGAATTTTAGCAATTATGAAGCGCCTCCTGGCGCAGAAGCCCCCTCTTAATTTCTTGCTCTACTCGTGTAATTTTTCGTAAAAATTTTCGCCGTTCATTCAAACCTTGTCTTTTTAGCTTTCTGACATAACCAGTGTAGTCACCTACATGTTTTGATCCCTTCTCAAGAAAATTATGGGAATGCCTGCTCCTTTGTACTCACGATAATGCACAATGTAATTTGAATTAGGTATCGAACATATTCACAAAATACTCCTTTATAAGTAAATCCAGAAGATCATCCACTCGTTGGAAAAAAACGAAAGTATCGATACATTCGACTCATTTAAATTCACCTCAACCTCCAACTATCAATTTTTCCCTCTTTTCTCTCATCTTTTTCAACCTCGCTTGTCAGCCGTGTTTCTACGAAAAAACAATTCTTACCTACAAAAAAAAAGAAAGAAAAACACGACACCTGAAGGAAAAACGAAATAATTTCGTCGCAGCAGCCTAAATACAAAGCATCAGCGAGCGTTGCACAAAACGCGGAAAAATCATTATCGGCACCGCATTGTCGGCTTTTTCCATTTTACAAAGAAATAAGAAAAAGGGACTAGGAAAAAAAGGCAATTTATTTCTCGAGCTGGTACGGCGCTATAGCAGGCCGAGGACGACGTCATCGCTGCCGCAGCAGCCGGCCAGTATAAACTTATCCCGCAGTCATCAACAAGTCTTATAATATAAAGTCTCTTTTAGTAAGTATTACGAGCAGTAATACAATGCAACGAGATGGCCAAACGACGAAGACGACGACAATTATTCAAAATCGATTAGCGAGCTGGCATTGAGGCATAGCCTGGTTTCGTTCTTTGAAATACGCGGCTTATTTTGCTAATTGAAGAGAATAATTGAATTATTCGACGTCTCGAGGAGTAATTTTTGACACGAAATTCAAGACGGTAATTTTATTCGACGTTTTTGTGAATTTTTACACGCGCGTTCGCTCGTTTGTCATTTTATAATTGGCGATTCGAATTTGCATAAAAATTCGTTAAGGAAATGAAGCGCGAAAATAAGGGGTTGTCTCATTTGATAAGTCTCTTTTCTCGAATACCCGTTTTGAGCGAACAGAGAGATCGGAAACAGGCCATGACAGTCGTTTTTGACCCGGTAAAAAATACGTGCTGATTTTGAATTTTACGGAAATTTACACGAGATGATTTCTAAGTCGAATTTTATGTGTGTTCGTGAATGTAATTTGAATTTATACCCGAAAGAAAATTGAAAAGTAATTTTACACGTATCACTAACTCAAATTCTTATCAAAGTTTCAATTTTTCAGTTAAAAAGGGATAGACATTGGACAATGACTGGGAAATTTTTACTTTTGAAGTGCTCATTTGAGATCATTTGCAGTTTTATGTTCGGGATTTCAATAGTTCATGAGGCTATCGGAAGAAAGTGATTTTTAAATATAGTATCGTAAAAATTGTACCTGAATTATTGAAATATTCGACAGAAAAATCAACTGAAAAATGAAGATCTTGGAAAACTTGTTGGAAACATCGTGAAGTGTTTGAAATTGTCAAAATTGATGAATTAAGAGACAAAAATGATGCAAAATAATATTGAACCGTTGAAAAGTGGAGTAAAATATGTGAAAAATCCAATTTTAGAAAAAAAAAACAACTTTTTCATATATTTAACACATTTTTCTGCGAACCTGATGTAAAATTAGATTGAATTTCATTGCTAATCATTTAACAACTTTTCATAATTTTGATAATTTTGTCGAATCAAAGCGAAAATTTTTGAAAATAGATATGTGGGCCTGGATATAGAAACCACCCGTATAGGTCAAAAATTGGCTTTTGAGTTAACACTGATTTTGTGCCTTTGAGAATGTGTAGAGTCAAGGGGAAACCTCAACTCAAAAGTCACTTTTTGATCCCTACAGGTGGTTTCTATGTCCTGGTTCGCATATTGTAAAAAAATAAAAATAAATATTACTATTCTGATCAATTTTTTTGGAAAAATTTTTAAATTTTTTAAACATATTGTCGTTTTTTCTGAAATTTGTCGATTTAGAAAATTGATCAACTATCTTAAATATTTTTCGTGTTTTTGTTGGGTTAATAGGTTTTTCGACGTTGATCAGGGCCCATTAATTTTTTTTTAGGTTTTTAAATTCAATATTCTGTGGACTTTCCGGATGATGGATGGTTCTTAGAAGAAATGCAGGCCCAGTGCAAGAAAGTATCTCTTACACCCCCTTTTCTTCCCTATAACTTGACTATATTCTTTTATAGATTTTTGATGTTCGAATTATTCGCCCTCGATACGAGCAGTAAATTTTTAATAATCTTATTTTAATTTAAAATATCTGTTTTCCTGTTTACAGGTGAGTTGCTGTAAAATTACATACTTCTTCCTCATCGATTCGTAAGTGAGTTTTATTAATTTTTAATGTTTTTCATGGTCGTCGATTCAAATGCTATAAACATAATTTTTATTAGATTCTTGATGATGATCTGAAAATATTAATAACCTAGTATTCCTTTCAAAAAGCTATAATCGAGCTTTAAAATTTAAATGACGTCTACAGCTTTAGATACCTGTTTGCATTTCCCATGTACATTCATTCGAGTTTATATTTTCATGGAGAAGTCAATTTTAGGTGTAAAAATTAATTTTTATTTGTGTGAAGGCTCTGGTGCAATAAAAGGGCCATTTAGCCTCAAGTGGAACTTTGTCAAAATTCTTACGCCATTTGATTTGCCTTGGTAGAAGATGATTTTAGAGCGCACGAGCGAATAAAAATCTCACCCCTGGGGGGCTGGGGGCCCAAAATACACAATTCTAAAGCTAAAAACTCCTTAAAATTCTATCTCCGCGAGTTTTCAGCCGATTTTTTTCAAACTTGGCACGTAGGTACAGATACGTGAGGGGAGTTTTCTGAAATTTTTTCAGGTTTTTTCGACTACTTCAATGACCTTGAATTTGACTTTGAAAATTTCAAATCGCCCTGAGAGGCACAGTTTTGATGCTGTCTCAACATTTTTTTAAATTTAAATTTCTCAATGTATTTCACACTCCTCAGAATTTTTTCAGATTTTTTCAAGTGGTGGAAAGTGGTCAAATATCCAAAAAACCGTTGTAATTCATCATTTTTGTTGTTTAAAATCATTGCGTCGGATTTCCCTGAGATGGGTGACCCCTCCCCCTCCCCTCGGTGGATTTTTTACTTATTATTTGGAGAAATATAATCTGGGATTTTTATTATTGATACATACATTCAGCTTTTCTAAATGGAACCCAAACATCAGGTTTTTTAGCGTTCAAAATCTCCCCCTCACAAAATAAGAAGAGGGGTGCATTTTGCCCCCACGGGACCCAAAATTTTGGAAGAGGGGTTAATGGAATTACATACGTTAATGTGCTGATCAAGGATCAATCATTACCTCATCCCGAAAACAATTTGTATGACTGTGAAAGCCATCTTTGCAAACCTCCTCCTCTTACCCTTCTTTAAACGTCATTATCTTCTGTATGAGATGGTAAAAAAAAACCATGATGTTTGGGTTCCATTTACAAAAGTTGAATGTGTGTACCAATACTAAAAAATCACAGATTATATTTCTTCAAATAATAAGTAAAAAATCCACTGAGGGGAGGGGGAGGGGTCACCCATCTCAGGGGAATCCGACGCAATGATTTTAAACAACAAAAATGATGAATTACAACGGTGTTTTGGATATTTAACCACTTTCCACCACTTAAAAAAATCTGAAAAAATTCTCAGGAGTGTGAAATACATTGAGAAATTTAAATTAAAAAAAATTTGAGACCACCAAAACTGTGACTCCCAGAGCGATTTGAAATTTTCAAAGTCAAATTCAAGGTCATTGAAGTGGTCGAAAAAATCTGAAAAAATTTCAGAACACTCCCCTCACGTATCTCTACCTACGTGCCAAGTTTGAAAAAAATCGGTTGAAAACTCGCAAAGATAGAATTTTAAGGAGTTTTTAGCTTTAAAATTGTGTATTTTGGGCTCCCAGCCCCCCATGGATGAGATTTTTATTCGCTCATGTGCTCTAAAATCATCTTCTACCAAGGCAAGTCGAATGGCGTAAGAATTTTGACAAAGTTCCACTTGAGGCCAAATGACCCCCTTATTGCACCAGAGTCTTCAAGTGGCTAACCTCAAAATGTGAGTTTAAATTTGTATTGATGTGATGGGGAATCAAAGCGGTGGAGAGATTGCATTAGACGATGTGAAAGTTAATATGTAGACTGAAAACTGTAGTGATTGAGCGGAATCTGACGTGAAAATCATTTTTGAAAATGAGTTTTCATCTTTGGTCAGTAAACAAAGTCATCGAAAGATAAATTTCAGAAAAATACTTCAAAAGTACGAATTTATGACTCCTACATATTTCCATATGAATCCAAATTTTGAAAAATTTTTCGAGTGCCTCTTTATTTTTTTATTACGAGAAACCTGTTTTTTTCTCTTTTTTTGATAGGTATCTAAATTTTTTTGCCCTCTTCATGAGAAATCAGAAAAAATTGACGTGGAAAATTTAGCACCCCTCCTTAATCTTTCTCAATATCCAACCTCTAAGGCAACTGAAATGGAAATTCATTTCATGCAAAAGTCATAATTTTCATTTTTTTTGATTTTGTTAGGCAGACTTGTAGACACTCTTGTAATTTGTTTTGGTTCGTTTGTTTTGTGATTTTTTTCTCCTAAATTTGAAGAATTTGATTCGACAATAAAAACATTGTATTTTTAGAATTTTGTTTGATTTGAAAAAGATACGCCTAAATTTTGCGAATGTGGGTGTTTTTTTTAGAATTTTCATGCCCTTAATTAAAAATATAATTTTTACATATTTTTAGTCATATTTCTCATTGGTTTTTGATATTTATAACAAGCAAACCAAATTTATACCTTACCTCAAATCTCAACTTTAGATTACACCTCATTTTCCCTAAACTTGGCAGATACTATCTTTAAAAATCTTCCATTTCGCGAGCACATCTTGTAACCCAGTCCACATAACCCATTTTCGTCGCCAATCGTACTCATGCATAAATTCCCCGTGCTCGTCTCTCGTTCCACCCCTACCTCATTTTACGTTTTCGAATGGCGAAATATTATTCTCTCGAAACCAAAGCTCGTCGACGCCGGTGCTAAAAAATTCATACCAGTAAGAAAATTACACTTTTCCATTACGCCAGCACCATATTCTCGTGGCGCGGAAATAATTCCACACGACAAAAAGCTCTTTCAATATACGCTAATTTCCAAACATCGAATTTTCTACACCGATGCTTCTTTTCTACCGCGCTCGTCTGCTTTCTTCGCATTGCACGATGTGTACTTTCTCCCTTAATTATTTCGTTTGCTCGTTCGTCGAGGATCTCTGCAAGCTATAATTTCGTACTGTCGAGGTACGAAAGGAGGAGAGCAAAAATTGAAAGAATCCTCGACACGTACCCTTCAATTACGTGTCGGGAGTCGAGCAGGCCGAACTCAAAGGCTTCGAAGCTTCGATAAATACATAAGAAATCTTGGGCCGAGTAAACACGCCAAGATCACACGGTACGAGTTCCGAATTAGATATTCGTGTTTTTCAGACGTTCGTACGTATTAATCTATGTATTTGCGCGAGTATTCGACGAGTAAAAGTACCTTGCGTATACGCCGTCTTGTCACGCGATTAACTCGTTACGGTGACTTCATTAGGCCGCGTCATTAAATTATTAATTAGAGCTTTTTTCATGTACATAGCTATACTGCGGCTGTGGGGATGTCCCCCCATCGTTTTTTAGTTGGTAAATTCGGCAAATTCCGCGAGAATTATTTCTGTAGTCGCCAAAATGATGGTAAAAAATGAAAAGGGAAAATTCAGTTTCCCGAATTAATTTTTCGATTCGGGTTTTGCCAACTGAAATAATTCAATTCAACAATTTTTCAGAATAAAGGTCTGAAAATTGATTTTGGGACATACTCGTATCCGTTTTCCCGGAATAAAAAAATCCCGGGTGACCATTTCATCGAATAACTGTTTTCTCGAATACTTTGCTTCTGAATACTAATTTCTCAAATTCTTAAAAATTAATAATTAAAAATTTTCGGAAATTAAAACATTCGCGAAAATGGGAATAGGAATAAACACACTCGGGGATTTAGCTATTCGGGGTACCTTTTACCCGGAAAAATATCCAAGAATCCTTCAAAACAATACTTGAAAAAAAAACTTACTTTTTGAATCAGTATAATTCATGGAAAGTAATTTATTATATTTCAAAAACTGACACAAGTATTTACTTGAAGTGTTGAAAAATTTTGAAAAAATAATTCAACTTGAAGAATTAATAAATTTTGAAAACTCGAAAATTTTAAAAAAAAAGTTAATGAATTGAAAAAAACTGAAAAATTGACGAACATAGAAAAATTTCATGATTTGAAGAATGGACGGAATTTCAAACGGTGTCTCAATTTGAAGAATTTATTGATTTTAAAAACTTGTAACTTTGAAAATGATTAAATTTGAAAAAATGCCTTTTGAAGAATTTGGAAACTTGAGAACCCATAAGAAATTGACAAATTTTATAACATTGGCTTTTTAAAAACTGACCCAATTTGAAGAATCATTGAATTTTGAAAATTTGTTGATAAACCCTAAAAAGTTGTCATGATTTGAAAAATTAATTGATATTTTGGTGGCTTGAAAACTCGTCAGAAATTGACAAATTTAAGAAAATTGAATCTTTTAAATTTCGACCAATTTTGCATAGGTAATTGATAACATTTAAAAAATTGACAATCTAATTAACAAATTTTTAAAAAGGTGCCGGCAGATAAAATGGACGAATCTGCCCCCGAGCTGAAATTCGAAATTAACCGACGGAATTTTGTACTTATGGTCTGAAAACCACGTGGCAAAAATTTTGGCCCCCTACCCCTCTCCTATTCTTAGTTATAGGGAAGAACGTCCTTTTTTTCAGACTTTTCTCTTTCATTCTGAATCAGTGAGAAATCACTGATGATGTAATGAATAGTCAGAATTGCAGCACAGGAAAAATCACCAAAATTCACTGGTTTTCAGCGAATTTTCGCTGATTTTTCTAAGATTTTCACCGATTTGTCAGCTAATTTCATAAACTTCACTGATTTGTTTTCAGTAAAAAAATGTTCACTGATTTTCTCCTGTGCTACAATTCTAACTGTTTCTCAGTGATTTTCGATCATTTTCACTGATTTATAATTGAGAGAGTTCATTTAGAATTTTTATTTTTGCGAATTTTCAACCAAATTTTTTATACTTGCGTGGGTGGCTCACTATATTGAAGGGTATTAGTGGGTGGTGTGAAAAAAGTTTTCGATCATTTCTTTTTGCTGAATCTCGTGGATGAAAACTTCAAATCGAGTTTTCTACATGATGGTTCAGAGGAGCGATTCTGAAAAAAAATTCATGTCCCTAGTCACTATGTACAACGTGATATTTTTTTCAGAATTTTCCAGGTGATAGAAGATCTTGAAAATTGCGAAAAACCATTTTTCCACAACGTTTTTAACTGACGAAGTGACAATTTTTGGTCGAATTTTTTCTTTTGTGTAATTATACCCCAAAATACGTATTTATACACCACTTGTCCAATTTTCACTTCATTTCATTTCTTTTTTGCGATTTTTGTAATTTCAAGTACAAATAAGTGCAGCAGAAGGCTCAAAATTGAACATCTTACTTTCTTTGTAATATAAATAGTCAGGTCTCAATCGTACAAAAAAAGGCTTCCGCGCAATATTCCAGTTAAAATTGATTTTAGGATTGATTCTTGTTCAGGACACTAAAACGAAGAAATTAAGCCCGTGTGTCCTTTTTCCCCTCATCTTTTCCCCAGGGTCCACCCCCCCAACATTTCAAACGTGTGTGTCGCCTTATCTGTGGGTCGTAATGAAAAAAATTTCAAACAAAAGTTGTTCCTCACCACCTAATGTACATTTTAATTTCTCATAAAAATCCATTTTGGAGCAACTCCTGTCCCCCAAATTTGGAAATAAAACATGTTTTGATAAATTTTCAAAATCACGTTTTCTTCATCTTCAACGAAAAGTTTCGGAGATACGGCAAAATTTGTTACCACCAAAAGTATTCAGAATTGAATTTAAAATTGAACAATTTTTGTTCTTCGATATCTAATGCTTCATTTCATTTATTATCGGAATTCATTTTGGAGAAAATATTATTCATGGGTCCAACTTTTGTGAAAACGAGGAAGGGGGAGAGATTTGAAAATATCGAGATCTTTTTTTCAATTTTTTTACTGTTATGTACCTCATGTTAAAATATGAATTTATATTTGAGTTCTATTTTTTATGTTGGCGATTTTTTTCTTTTACTTTTTTGTAGCATGAATTTTTTAAAAATGGCTCCTCCTAATGAACTGAAATTTTATTTTATTTTTGTACCCGATGTTACACTAGATAGTCGACAATTTTCTCCTCTATCATCATCCCCCTCCCCCCTCCCCCCTCAATATCATGCTGAACCCGTCTCTGCATACACGAGCCGATCTACGAGTCAATTCTATTAACCGGAATATTATGAAAATTCGGCCTTTCAAAGGTTCCATCTTTGATTCTTTTTCAGCATCGAAAGTATACATTTTTTTACCAAAAACAAACCCGTTTTGAAAAAAACAAGAAAAATCTATGCCAAAGTATCCTTATTTTTAGTATCATCTTTTATGACATATCCTTTCCGCCTTCATCTCCACCTTTCACGTGTGCTATTTCGACCGAGTAAATCAGTTCGGTTATTTATGCACATGGCAACGACGCGAATAATATCGTAGCTAAAGATTTCCTTGGTTTTATCCATTTCGGCTTCTGTACATTTTTTCGCAGCTTGCCTTTTTTTTACGCGTTTGCGTATGTATTTCGCATCGTTGAGATATTTTTTCTGTTTTCCTCGTATTCTGGTTTCATTCTCCATCCGCATCCCTTTCGCGCTCGAGTCGTGTGATACTGGAATTTCACGCGTTTTTAATTCTTTCGACGGCGGTGAAAAAAATTCATAAAGGAATTTCGCCGCTCAAAGTACACGATTCTTCTCTAATCTCCCCTTTTGAGCTTTGCAAAACGCAACTGTTAATTTTATGACACATATTAGCTCTCGCTGCTCGGGCACTTCAGCTTCGTTGATCAAAGGTACTATCAACTTCTTGAGATTCTTCGTCGTCGTTTAAAAATGCTGTACGAGCGAATTTTCTCCGGTTATTTTTCCTTTTCCAAGCGATTCGATGAAATTGGTGGTTCATTTCGCGGAAGATTTAATTGCGTAGAGAAATAAAACAGGGTCCGATAAAAAAATGTGGGCATTTTATTGTATTCGAGGAAAGCTAGCTTACGGTAAGGGTATACTCGTAGAAGGTATTTCGTACAACAATGTAAACAATTGTGAAAGTAGGTTGCATGCGATATTTTTCACAATAAAAATGTACTAAGATGTAGATTTAGCATAGTTGTTCTTATTATTACTTTTCCATTTTCTTTGAATACGTTAGGAAAGTAGAAATATGAGAATGTCTAACAAAAGCCCGCATTAAAATTGAGCCAAACTTCAAAAATTTATGCGCCAGAGGAAAGCGGTTGAAAGACTGGATTCGTATTTCAGTTACTTCAAATTCTGAAAACTTGCCATTTCAATCCTTAAAGTTTATTTGGTCTGGGTTAACTTTAGGTACATAATCCTTGGATTTTTAACCGGTAAGAAAAAATGTAAGATGAACTCGGATTTAGGATCGACATGGGAAGTGTGAATGTAAAAATGGTTCGCATTTTTAGGAAACTTGGAGTTTCTAGTTTCCGAAAAAGTGTTTAATTTCGATAAAAGATGGCGAAGAGAGTTATCGAAAATTTACGGAAATAGAAATCGAATGAGAGAAAGTTTTCGAAACGAATTTTCAAGTTTTCGTTTTTGATGCTAAATAAGTTGTCCAACAATTCTGCAATTCCTGATTTTTTGCTCGTGCATCTTGATGCTTTTATTCTAATTTTTTGTCTAACATGTCAAAGTCCCTGTTTTTTTTCTTTCAATCAATTTTTTTGAAATTTTCAATTTTTTTCACCGAATAAAAAATTGAAATTGTTTCCCTTTCATCAACCAAAAAAATCGTGAAATTCTTGAAATTTGCTACACACCTTGTAATTTTTCAAGTCATTTCAACTTCAAATCCGAACAAATACCATCAAAACATGTTAAAAATCTAAATTTTTTAATAAATAAATTCAAAAAATTATCACTCAAGTTCTGGTTCCGCGAAATGGAAATTTTTTACTTTATTTGAAATCAAAGACATGAAAATTATGCAATAAAAAAATTGATTCCATAAATTCGGTTTATCGTTAATTTGGAGTCATAAAACATGGTTTTAGTACCTGTTTTTATCTCACTTCATTTCGTTGTTCGTGACGTTTGACGATGGATTTAATTAAAGTAGAAAACGACGAATTTTGAGGAACTGAAATGGTCAAATGAACCCAACTTCAGATTTGTGTTCAGCTTGACAAATCACACCTTTATAGCTTCGTTGAGGCACATGGGCAACTCCAGAGGGTATCCGATTCCTTCAAGTTCTGATTTTTTTTCAATGATGATAAAATGTTCTGCTTTATTCTTTTTTTTTTTTTCAAATAAACATTGAAATTTGTAGTTTATTTTCTTCCCCTTTTCATAATTTTGGAATTATTTCATTAAAAAAATTTTCAGTCGTTTTTTTCACCTAATCAAAAAATTCTGTAAAAAGGGGATTTTTGACCCCCTCCCTCTCAAAAAAAGTATGAAATGTTTGAAAAATGTCCTGCTAATTCCTTGCTTTTTCATTATAAGATTTTTTTGAGACACTTTTGAGACAATTTTTAGGTAGGTACTTGAGGATTTCTTCTCAAATATTCCACAAATTTTACTTCTTATAATCCGAATTTTTTAGAAAAATAGCCACTGCTCCTCTTCAGCATCAGTATCACAGATTTTTGTGGATTTGAAAATTATTTATTTATTTATTTATTTTTTTCACGAAAACAGTTGTATTAATAATACACGAGTAAAAAAAGTCAACAGAAATTATTTTTGCCACAGAGTAAAAATACCTCAAAATATACTATTTTTCAATAGTAGGGGGGGGGGGTGAAGTGAGAGCCTCTTTCTGAAAACTGAAATGAAGGAAAAAGTGATAGAATTTCAGTTTTTGAATATTTTCTTAACAAAAATTTTCAAATGCTGATTAATTGATCATTAAATACATCAAAAAGTGCTTAATCCAAAAATGTTTTTTTTTTGCAAAATCAAATAAAATGTCCCCAGGCCCATAATTTTTTGAAAAAGCTGATGAATCATATCTTAAACTGGTTCCCCCAGGTAATCTCATTAAAAAAATTCCCACCACTGCGACTCTGTGTGAGAGGCTGATGAAAGGACTTTTTGGAATAGAAACGATTTTTTTCGAATATTTATGGTAAAATCTCAGACCTAAACATAATATAGGTAGCGATATTATTCTTTCCTGAACTAATTTTTTTTTGGAACAATACTGATTTTTTTTGAAATTTTCGGGGTGAAATCTCGGACCTACATGAATGTAATGAAATTATTATTAATTATTCTTTTCTTTTTGATCATTTAGCAAAAATTCTGAATTGTAACGAAAAAAGCTGAAATTTGGTATATACCCTAATTTTGACTTGCCGAATCGATTGAAAGCGGTTTTGGGACGTTTCGGAGCCTCCAAAAGATTTTGGTATTTTTCAACACTTTGGAAAAGCCCAATAAAAATGGCCCATCTTCAGTTTTCGGCTGTATGACGTCCTAAACTAGTGAGAAATTACCTAGACTACTCGATGACGTCACCAACTCATTTTTCGTTTTTTTGGACTAAGCACTTTTTGGAATTGAGGTCTTCATTTGAAGTATCCGTCTGAAAGTTGTGATCAATGTTGATTTTTCGTTGAATCAGTTGAGCTCGAATATAAAAACTCGATTTTCCTCTCCCCATATTGATCTTCATACCTTCTGAAAAAATCAAAATCCTGAAGATAATCAATACCACGACGGAGAACACAAAATTGCAAAATTTGTGAATTTTGGATTCGAGGGGTTCAAACTAAACGATGAACTATCATTCCTGTAGTTCAAAGGAGTGACTAACTGATTTTACTATTTCCAATATTTTTGTTCGTTGAAAATTCAATATTAAAAATGGTGACATTTGGTTTCAGAAATCAATATTTGGTAAAAACCATATTTTTACCAATTTTACTGGAAAATACATTTTTTTTAAATATTGCGTTTTGGTTGAAAAATTACGATTTTTCAATTGTTAAAAATTTATTGAAAATTAAGAAATTGCTTGAGAATTTGAGATTGAGGTTTTCAAGATTTTGAACATGTTCTTTCCAAAAAACCTTGCTCTCATGCTGATTAGCAATTTTTATCAAAAATTTCCAAATTTTGGTAAAATTGATCATTTTTTGATAAACTTCTCATTTCTGGTAAAAATGGGAAATTTTTGGTAAAAAATCTCATTTTAATTAAGAATTGATAATTTTGGATAATTGACAACTTTTGGTTTAAAAAAGATGCCAATTCCAACTCGAAGATTCACGATTTTAAAAAAATTGTCTCCTTTTAATTAGAACAGTTTTGATACATTTACACGAAAATATCAATAACGAATCGAAAAAGGATACCTACAGACGACCAGACAGCGAAACCTTTCAAAACAAGGGTACATCATACAGGTCTAATCTAAAACTAATAATTTAAGAGCATTTGGAAGTATAATACACGTTAAAACATTTGCATCGCCTTGTGCGGCATACCATGCGAAGATACCATACGATACGAGCATTTGGCACAGTGGAAATTATATCTTACACCGAATCGAGTTTTCGGCTTCGCTTTTCGGGTTGCAGTGTTTTTGGGGGCGAGAGAACGAAATAAATGTTGAACCCTTTTTAGAAGCTTTATCGCAGATGGTGGTCATACTTCAAAGCATTAAGGAAGTAAATTTGGCCGCAGTACAAGCTTAGTTGCTTACAAATATTATTACGCTTTACACCTTCAGATTGAACGGATTATACCACGAACGTGTGTTGCCGCCAGTTCATATTCCAGCTCGTAACTACCAGCAGGAGGAAAATTTACAGCGACGACGATGCGCAACAGTTGCTACATATATAGGTACCATACCCACCGATATCGTACCGTAGATATGTATACGAATGACGAAGCAAGAGATGATAAATTTCAGCTAGCGCGATGCGAACTTATTAAAATCGCTTCTGTATAAGCGAAAGAGCAAAATGTAGAAGCCTCGATTGCCACGTATTGAATATTTATAAAGGTGTGCTGTGCTATTCGCCAGCATGGAACGTGTTAATTTTTAAAATGGAACGTTCTACCGAGAAAGAATTGAATAAAGGTTTTTGCAAATAAGCGCGAATCAAGCATACGTAGATAGGTTTAGGTAGCAGGTATAAATGGACTATATTGAAACCATTCTGTCTGTGTAATTTATTCATCGTAATGATTCTCTCTTAATTCGAATACCGAATGAGGAATTGTCAACCCGAACCAGCAACAGATGTGCGATTCGATCCTGGATAAAAAATAATACCTAATTTAGCAGCATTCATATACGAAATGGTAATTGTTACTTTGGCGAAGGAATATACGAGTACGATTTCAGAAAAAGTATATTGAATGTATCCTTGTACACGACGTTGCTCGGAATTATTGAGAAATATGTAGAATTAAATTGTTCCCTTTTTTTCTCAATGGGTTCGGACTATGAGTTCCATTAGCTCAGCCCAAAAATCAGTGTAGCATTAGATAACTAAAAAATCGAATTGAAAATTGAGGCAATTTTTGCATTTTTTGTGCAAAATTGACCTTAAGTTGAAAAAATCGGGTTTAGGAATCTGTGGCAAAAAAAAAAGGTTCAAGGATTGAAAGATGGAAATGTAGTTTTATGGTTTACGAATATCGTGAAAAGATATCAATTTGAATTTCTGTTCTTCAATTTAAGGCTAATTGTAACTTGAATTCCAATTATTATAATTTTTTGCCAATTCATAATTCTTTGAAAAAAATTCACGCCAACGGTAGCAAACCTTTGATTTAGATTCAGCATCGTCAAAATTCTATATTTCGAATAAGTACACGAAGCTAATGCAATGCTTTTTAAAGCTGATCCCTTTCAAATTTCATTTTTTTCAAAAATTCAAGTATTTCACGAGGGAAAAATATAAAAATAAAAATACTTATTAATGCCAGGGCGGCTATTCTTGAAATTCTTTATCAGAGTTATTTTTGCTATTCGTGTTATTTTTTTGACAAGTGGCATTTAGTCAGGTCTCAATCGTGGATCCGCGCGCTGTTCCTGTTAAAATTAATTTTATGATTGATTCTTGTTCTGGACACTAAAACAAAGAAAATATGCCCGTATGCCCTTTTTATCCCCTCCCCTTTCCCCAGGGTCCACCCCCAACATTTCAAACGTGTGTATCGCTCATCTATGGATCGTAATGAAAAAATTTCAAACAAAAGTTGTTCCTCAGCACCAAATGTACATTTTCATGCCTCATCAAAATCCATTTTGGAGCAACTCCTGCTTCCCAAATTTGGAAACAAAATATAATTTTTTGAGAAAACTTCAAAATTACGTTTTCTTTATTTTAAACGAATAGTTTCGGAGATACGACAAAATTTGTAAATATAAAAAGTATTCAGAATTGAATTTCCTTTCCAATGAGCTCTATCACGACCATTTTCATCAACTTTTCCCGGAAGAGCGGATCTCTCCCCCTTCCTCGTTTTCACAAAAGTTGGACCCACGAACAAAATTTGCTCCAAAATGAATCCCGATAATGAATGAAATTATGCATTAGATATCGAAGAACAAAAATCGTTCAATTTTTTTTCGTTGGTCAAACTTTTGAGAAAAATGGGAGGGGGAGAGATCCACCCTGTCGGGAAAAGTTGATGAAAATGATCGTGATAGAGCTCATTGGAAAGGAAATTCAATTCTGAATACTTTTTATGATTACAAATTTTGTCGTATCTCTGAAACTTTTCGCTTAAAATGAAGAAAACGTGATTTTGAAGTTTTCTGAAAATTGTTTTATTTTCAAATTTGGAGGGCAGGAGTTGCTCCAAAATTGATTTCGATGAGAAATGAAAATGTACATTAGGTGCTGAGATTTGAGAAACAACTTTTGTTTGAATTTTTTTCATTACGACCCATAGATAAGGCAATATACGTGTTTGAAATGTTGGGGGGGACCCTGGAGAAAGGGAGAGGGGAAAAAGGGCATACGGCCCTAATTTCTTTGTTTTAGTGTCCACAACAAGAATCAATCATAAAATCAATTTTAACAGAAATTTTGTGCGGGAGCCTTTTTTTGTACGATTGAGACCTGATTAATTCTTGAAACTCGTTATCTTAGGTTATTGCGCGTTATGTTTACAATTAATAACGAAAATACAGGGTGTATAATTGAACCCCAAACGCGAAATCGAAAAATTCTCTTTTTCCCCCCGATTTCCCTTTTACTGATATTGATAACGAGTGATTTTTTAACAAAATAATTTTCAGGAGCTCGCTGTTTTATAGGTGATGAACTACTCGAGTATACCTTTATCTAATTCGACGTTTAATTTGGGACCCATTCATTCTATAATTGTTGGTAACTTTACCATTTTTCGAGTGGAGAGAATTTTTTCGATTTCGCGTCTGAGGTTCAATTATACACCCTGTAAAGAGTTGAAGAGCCCCAATTCTCTAGCCAATTATTTCTTTCAAAATGAAAATGATAAAAAAAATTGCAATCACTGGTTAATGTAAACAAAGAAATTATGAATTTCAATTTTTTTTTCCTAGGGCTGCAACAGAAATAGGTACCTTATTAATTAGCCTATTATTTTTGAAATTAAAAATTATTTCAATCATTTCAATTTCAGGTAGGTACTTACATCGGTGTATCATTTTCTGCCATTCTTCGTCAAACAACAATGATAATAAATTTAAAATTAATTATTTACATGTTCAAATATGGAACTTTTATTTGAAATTGTTTTACTTCACATCACCTCAATAAAATTAAACAGTTTTATTTAATTCTTAGGGTTGCAAGCCAGCAATAGGTACGTGGTAATAAAAAACATTTTATTTGTGATTTTTTGTTATCAAAATTACGAATTTCAAGAATCGACATTAACATAGATGTAAATAAAGTGGATAACGATGATTTTTAAATAACTGAATAGCGCAAATAACTCAGATAAAGAATTGTGAGATCTGCATATTGAAATAAATGTATTTTGATTAATACTCTCTCGCGAATATTTTTATTGACAAAAATTTTGGCAAAAAAGGGAATTTTGTTTTCTGCTTACGAGTGAGATATCCCAGACGACAGTAATATTTTAAACTGAAAAAAAAAATCGGAAGTACTCTATAAAAGAGTCTCTTATCCAAATTTTAGATGCGAAAGTTTATTTCTCAAATTTTGGAATTGCCTCATTTCTCTGCGTATTATGAAATTTTTTTCTAATCAACGAAAAAAACTAAAATATGTGTTCCTGGCGTCGAGGACATTGAAGATTGATAATCAAACTTTCAGCCCGACCAATAGGATGCCCACAAATTGAGAAACCGGTTTGGGTCAAAAAATGGGGGTCCGGTTTTTTTATTGAAATAAAGTCTACGCACCGGCGCGATTAAGATGTGATATGTTTTTTTGAAACCGGTCTAACGCTTTTGAACCAGTTGTCAATAATATCCAAAACAGTGAAGGTATAAAAAAAAGTTCGAAACAAATGTTGTGGGGAAGTAAAAAATGAACATTTTTTTATCATAACTTTTTTTCCATCTTGAAATGGAAAGAAGTTGTCGTAGAAAAAGTTTGAGTATAATTTTTTGTTTTCAAGTTATAACTACTCTTCTCCATCGCTAGATGAAAAAAAAATTACAGAACGTGAAATATTGAGTTCTCAGTTTTCTACTACTTTTATTTTACACTTTTTTTTTGATATCTCCAATTTTTTGAAACCGGTAGTTTCTTTGCATGATTTTTTATCCCAGTCGATAACCGGTTATTGAAAAGTGAAGATGATCGAAAAAAGTTTGAAACAAGAGTTGTAGAGAATTTAAGACTGAAAATTTTACGTTCTGTAATTGTTTCAAACTTTTTTCGATAACCGGTTTTCTACTTGGAAAAAAATCACCCAAAGAAACTACGGGTTTAAAAAAATTGAAGATATCAAAAAAGTGTGGAATAAAAGTGGTAAAAAACTGAGAACTAAATGTTTCACGTTCTGTAATTTTTTTTCCATCTGGCGATGGAGAATAGTTATGATTTGAAAAACAAAAAGTATACTCAAACCTTTTCTACGACATCTTCTTTCCATTTCAAGATTGGAAAAAAGTTATGAAACAAAAAATGTCAATTTTTTACTTCTCTACAAGTTTTGTTTCAAACTTTTTTTCATATCTCCTCTTTTTTTGGATATTATTGACAACTGGTTCAAATGCGCTAAACCGGTTTTAAAAAACATATCACATTTTAATCGCGTCAGTGCGTAGACTTTATTTCAATAAAAAAAACCGGACCCCCATTTTTTGACCCGAACCGGTTTCTCGATTTGTGAGCATCCTATTGGTCGGGCTGAAAGTTTGATTATCATCATATTGTATAATATACCCTATTTTTGACCTCCAGAATATATGAAAATTTTCAGGAAGGAAGAAATGCCTGTAAAAATGGTCCATATGAACTTGAGCAAATGAGCACCGATAATCGATGATTATCCATATTGGTGATCTGTTTGTTTGATTTAAGCACAAATTTAAAAATTTCGCATCTGTTGGGTCAAATTTCATTTTTTTTAAAATTTTGTAAAAAAATATAAATTTGACCAGGCAGTTACAAATTTTGTAAAATTGTACTTGAATCGATCAAATAGGTCACCAATATGAATAATCCGCGATTATAGGTGCCAAATAAGTTCATACCGACCTTTTTCATAGACATTCTCCTGCGCTGGAAATTTCCAAAACTTTTTGGAGGCTCCAAAACATCTTGAAACCGCATACAATCGATTCAAGAGCTCGAAAATAGAATATGTATCTGTCGACTGTCAACTTTTTACCTCAATGAGTACGCTGCAAACGTATTTTTCCATTTTTTTCAAAAGTTTTTGCTGGAGAAAAATATGGATTTGACCCGGCAGTTACGATTTTCGGAAAATTGTGTTTTAATCGATATCTGAGTTTTCAAGCGCTGAAGTTCATTTGGACCATGTTTATGGAATTTTCTTTATTGCTGGAAAATTCCAAAATTTTCTGAAGGCTCCAAAATGTCTCGGAACTACTTCCATTCGATTTGGGATGTTGAAAATGGGATATTTACCAAATTTCAGATTTTTCCGTTGCTTGATCCAATTGTCATATTTTGCAGGACGATTGAGAGATTTTGAAAATTCAAAAATTCGCCAAAATTCGAGAAATGAACTTTAGCACCTAAAATTTTTGATATGGAGTTCTTTTATACCTACTTTTGATTTTTTTTGGTCCAAAATTTTACTACTTACCGATGTAAATTTTAAATAATAAGGTATCTATTTATCTTTTTCATCAACGTAAAGAAATGTAGGATGGTGAATTTCCTGCAATCAAATTGAATGCTGGTCAAAGAGATACTTACAAAGTAAATGGACTTTGTTGTTGAAGAAAAAAGATGCCACGAATTAGATCTTTAACCACGGTTCAGTTAGAAGCTCTGAAGTCATCAGAAAAAGCAAAGGTCAAATTCAGATTTAATAAGGTTCACAATTTTCAATAGAATAGAAATTTCATTTGAAAAATTCAAGGAGCAGCATATTATTTTGTTTATAATGAAACAACTTTACTCAGCACAAATAATCGTTAAAACATTATAAAATATCTGAAAAAATTTCGTAAAAATTCTAATAAAATTCTAATGAATTATTATTGTTCGTATCCCTTAAAATACGTAATTATATTTTTGATAATTTTTCAAGGTTATTCAATCCAAAACTTTAATTTTAAATGTAGTTTCATAATTCGACAAATATTCACATCGTACTCGGTACTCGCAAAAGACGTAAAATTTGCATATTTCAAAGCAGATTTGCTTTTGGAGACGCCTAGAAACCATTTATCCTCTCGTTAGGCTCTTTAATAACATAAAGGTGTTTCCCAGGACTGCGAATTTCGCTATTCCGCCCTATCCATAAGCAAGCAGTCTCATCAAATCCTAACCTAACAGAACCGTGAGACGTTTGTAAGCCGACGACTAGGAATACCCGAGGAAGCAGAACAGAACGACGACGAGCATAAAATTACGTAGGTACCATCGTCTTGGGACCAGCGGATTTGGATTTTTTAAATAATAACTCTCGCGGCCGTTTTGGACAAACATTTGTACGACGGCGACCAAGTTCACGATGAAATATCACGCTAATTATCTCCCCCAGGAATTTTTAGCTTTCGAAAAACTTATAATGAGAATTGCAGTAGAACCAGGACACGAGATTTTATATAATTCAGCATCTTTTTATTCAACAATATGTTGGCAAATACGAATGCGGTTTGTTTACGAACATACAGGTAATACTTTTATGCAAATCAACATGTTCGCGTCGATCAGGCCAAATGCGTTAAAAATATCGACTCGGACGACGAAGGAGACTGCATTACACGAGGGATTTTCTCGCACCGTCACGTTATTTACAAGTTTCTAGCGTAAATTAGGGTTGACCACTTGTAGCCGGGTATTTTTTCCTCTTCGTTCTCGTACGAATTATGATCGAAGCCGAGCGTTTAATTGGAGAGCATGAAATACGTTTACGAGTTGTAAACTTTATAGAGATGAGATAAAAAGCGCCGAATGGCGACGGATTACGGTGCCGAGGTAATTGGAGTCTGCTTAAAGCGCGGCAAGGCCGTACTTTCGACAAAATATCTCTCGAAAGAGGCGAAATCGTAAATTTTGTCGGATTTTTCGTAAGAGCTTACCGGCGAGAGAAATCGAAGCAGCTGGCTTAATTTGAAAATGAACCGTAAAGGGATATTAGCCCATTCGGCGCGGCCAATAAGACATTCAACAAGTGTGGTGGACCGAGTGAAAGGCGACGCTGTTGATGGTTTTCACGCCTTGTTGCACCTTTTCGAGTGGTGGCTCGTTAGAGCGAATATGACCCAGGTATAAGTGGCGCCTGGCGCAGAACCCGCCGTGGATTATCGGAGCGCAGAGTGGACAAAACGGATGTTGGCACGGGACAGAGGCAAGATGCATTATGTTTGGTCAACGATTACCTGTGTTAGCCACCAGTACCACGGTTGGTAGGTACACAAAGGTTCATGTGCTCTTGTAGTCTGAATATTTCATAGAGAGAATTACAATAGAGAATGGGAGATGTGTGAAGCAAATTACCATACATACATATATGTAGCATAATAGTGTTGGCAAATTAGAAAAATGTTTTTTAGCCAGCAAAGCCTTTATTGCGGAAAACTGCCGAGAATGGCCCCCTGATTAACCACCAAGAGTTACCACCCCTCCACCACCTCTTAACTAATTTTTTATGAAGGTTCTACCCCTTAAAAACAGGGTTTCCCTCCATCTCTTTTAGAGTTGATTTTATGGTAAAAATAGTTCTGTACTTTTTTGTTCTTCACTCAATTTCCAACATTTGTTATTGAAAATTTTTTTCATAATGACCATTAATAGAGGAGATAGAGAGTCTTGAAGAAAATGGATTTTGGGGAATGTATGAATATTTGAAAACGTGATAATGGGTTTGAAATTATTACTGAAGTGCATGTTGTGGGCTTGAAAAAAGTGGTAGTAAGTAAACTGGTGGTATTATTGCTTCTCCCTCCCCCCCCCCCTCCTATATGTATCCGTCATACCTCACCGTTCAATAAAAGTAAAAGTTGGAAAAAAGAAGTTTGTAGTAGAATAAAAAAGCAAAGTTAATCGGGTCTAATCAATTAATTTTAATTTCCTGAAAACATGAATTTAAATAATCTTATTGGAAGAGTCCAATTTTTGGACGCTATTTTTAATGTAATGGATTGTAATATAGGGAAATTTATTGCTGTGTCTTGTCCAACCATCGCAAGCGAGTCCAATGAAAGAAACATCTTCAATATCTTTTTTAAGCTTATTTTTAATTTCTTTACTAAATACTTTCATCAACTCCATAATTTTATTCTGATTTGGTGGCGTATACCCCTCAAAATTGTTGATGAAATCTTTAAAGCCTAATATAGAATGGTTGGTCATCGTCGATGAGATATAGCAAATATTTGCAATCTCTTCTCTCAACTAATTTTGGATCCATTTTACTTCTTACTTCAGATCTCAGATATTTTTCGTAAAAATAATATGAAAAATAAAATTACTTAATATTCAAAATTTAGTTTGAAGTAAATATAAAATAACTTTAAAAATTTTGAATTTATTTTAAATAATATTAATAAAAAAAGGATATGAAAAATATAATATATAAATTAATCAAATTAATCTCTAATTTAAACGTTCTAATTGAATAAGTATCACATTTATTACACAACTGTTTCAGCAATTCCTATATAGACAGAAATTTTTGATAACATCATAGGTACCTATTGTGTAAGATATTATACCTAGCCTGTATCATTTTTCAATTTATGATATCATATTGTGATTGTAAATGTGATAATTAGTTCAACTTATTATTGCTACAAAATGACATACATGTTTTACACTCAGCTCTTTTCTTACCATTTATGATTACTTTATAATAGCAATCACATTTAACTAATCATTTTTATTTGTTCACATTTTTTAATTGAAATTTATCTTCATTTTCGTTACCTTAGATGTTTTCTCACTATTCATCATCAGTGATAGTGTGGTATATAGCTAATTAATACAAAAACAGAAAATTAACTTGATAAAAAAACAATCTTTTCTAGTTTTCAATTCCTCTCCCAGCTGAATATTTTTCTTTTTATTCAGTTTCTTTTATTCTGTGAAACTGGTTTGATTCGAATTATTGGAAGATATCCAAATTAGATTCTGATTATTCAAATTATTTGGATAATCTAATCAATTGTGCAGCACTAGCACTAACTGTTTTAGAGGAAATTAACCACATTTCTTCCTCTTATTCTTCGTGTTTCAGTTCTTTAGGTGGAGGTGCTACACCTTTACTTTCACTTAGTCAGTATTTTAGTTCATTATTGGCAAATTCCATTGCAATGGAAGCAACATCCTAGTTCGAATTGAGAAACAATTTCCAATTATCGATATAATGGGCATTATGTAATTGATTGGTGAGAGACATTATACCTTTATTAGCATTAAATACATTCATATTCATTACCATCTAACTCCTGTCATAACCATTAGGATCTCCATATCCATTGTAATGGTTTGGCAAAATTTTAGAAATGAATATCTCCCAGTTCATTTTCATACAAATTATTCTTTTCAACAAATTAGAATAGAAATTCAAAATTTGCTGAGCAGAATAACCAAAGGCAATATTATTTGTACTTAAATGAACTATGATGTTCATTTCATTCATTTTGCCAAACTCTACATCTGGTACATCATTTATCAGCATACTTACATGATTTTAAAAATTGTTTTCCTGTAAGGTACTTTATTTGGCTATCGCCAATGAGGAAAAAACGTTCTCCTCCACAATGACTATACTGACTAATAATGTAAATAAAATAAAACTAGAAAAATAAAACACATAACACATAAAATCAAACTACAGTTATAAACTAATAATCAGAAAAAATGTGTCTTTTAAGCCTTAGCTAACCACATAGGTATTGTTTAGTCAAAATATCGACTTTACTGTTTATACCTACATCACAACATCAATGTAATAACAACACATCTCAAAAAACTCAAAAATAATGTATAATGCAAAATTTTTTCATCACCATTGAAAAGTATGTAAAACATTACAGAGAATCTTGACAAAAAAAAAAAAATGTGAAGTGTTGTTTTTACTTTTTTTGAGATGTGTTGTTATTACACTGATGGTGCGACATAGCAAAGCATATGAAATATGTTTCAAGTTAACTTTTGTTAATTTTATGACAAGTATGATGAAAAAAATATGGCCATTGAAATTAATTCGACATTTAATTTTAAACATTCTAAAAAACAAGGTCTACCAACTGGTCCACCCAGTGGTAGGCTGATAATTTTTCCTCTATGGAGACACCTTCCCAATCACATGTAATTACTAGTGCTTTGCAACGATCGGATATTTGGGAAAATCGGATAATTGTAATCGTTTTAACCGATTAATCGGTTGTAACCAGTTCCTTATCAGTGATAAGATGAAATTGGATTTTTTTGGAAAAAAAATTGAAAAAGTGAATTTGAAATGGAATTAGGCTCCAAATCATGAATGACGAGATTTAAATTGTGAGCAAAGCATCCTCCAGTAAACCTTAGAATATCAAAGAATGGCGTGTAAAATCAATAATTAGAACAAAAAAATTACGTAAGTAAATGAGTAGGTAATTCATACTGTGCGTTGAGTTGGCGCTGAGTAGCCAACATATTAGCGGCGTTATCACTCGTCAGGGAGACAATTTTTTCTGTCGGTATATTAAATTCCACACATTTCTTTCTGATTATTGCTACTATGTTTCGTGCCGTTTGAGAGGTGCATAGCTCAAATCCTATTAACCCATTCCGCTGCACCCCATTTCTCACGTAATGTATCATAATACCAAGATACTTGTTTCTGTGGCGCGTCCAGCCATCATACATAAGTGAGATGTACGGCACATCTTCTATGTCTTTTTTAGAACTATTTTGTATCTTTTGACTGTATGTTTTTAATAAATTCATCAGTTTATAATTGTCTGGTGGTAGGTATTCGTTAAAATCTTTTATAAAGTTCTGAAATCCGAATGCATTGCCAGAACTGAATGGCCGGTCGTCATCGATAAGGTATAATAAATATTTCACGTCTCTGCCGTCAAGAACTTTGGCAGGTATTTATTTCTTGCAGACGTTCGAGAATTATTTCTCTTATAAGAGTGGATCTTCGGTAAAATCTACATAGGTATGGATATTTTTAATTATATGTTTTATGTTGAAATATTCCTCCTATTAATAATTTGTATAAACTTACGAGATCATGTTGACATTTTGCGTGAGTTCTTAAACTTGACGTACTGTGACAATATGTCATTAGATCCCCACAAGTGTTACATCGTGCTTTTTTTTCATTGTTTACTCAAGAATTTATTCGACACATTCCCAAACTGACAATGTTTTTCGCATGCTTTTCAATTTGTATGTATTTTGAGTAACATGCTGATCGCGATCTCTTTGCTCATCATCTATGATGGCATCATATGCCGCTATAAATCAAACAGCATTGTAGGAATAATTATTTTGAAAAATAAATATTTTTTAATTCATTTCCTAGGCAAATAGGTATTCTGATTTTTGTGTTCAGCTTTCAGAGGCAATGAAAGAAAACACATTGCGGTAATATCTGAATAATTTGATTCACTTACTGTCGTAAATCATTTATAATTATAATATTTAATTTCTAAATTTATTTAAAAATTGAAATTTATAAATAAAATTCACTAAAAGGATAAAAATTATCGTAATAATTGGAGAGCTAAAATAATCTGTTGCATAAAATTCAAAATTCAAATAGGTAAAATAAATTCCAGTGTTGTTCCTATGTTGAACGTTGAAATGTGTTAACATTACCAACATGAATTTGAAAAATTTCACGATTTTTCATTTAGCACTCCTAGTGGAATATTTCTGAACTACTTTTATTTTTTGTAACCAGGTAAATTCGATTAATCGGATGTATCCGAATCCGAATACGATTTTCTGATTTATCCTATTTATCCGATTAGTTGTAAAGCACTAGTAATTACCACAAATTACATGGTCTACCACGGTCACGGTCTACCCAGTGTTGATCGCCTGTCTTTTTCATCTCTTTAAATCATCCAAAATTATATCTATCTTATTATTTAGAATCATACGTTCTTCACTTAAAATATCACTGTAACTTTTTGGTAAAGCTCAACTTACACCAGAGGGTGTTGCGAAAAGAACAGAAAATTGTACACTACTCTCGCAGTTTGAATCCTGTAGAAATCAATGAAAAATTTACCGATTCAATTTGTGAATTTTCATTTTTGAATCAGTAATTTTATCCTTTGCTGCTGAAATGAATCAGTGAATTGAAATTTTTACAGGTTCATTTCAGTAGTTCAGGAAAAAATTACTGATTCAAAAGCGAAAATTCACCAATTGAATCAATGACTCAATTCTATCTGTTTCAATCAGTTAATCTTCAGTTTTTGACTGATTCAAATTAAGAGATTAGTGTGAAGGTGTAAGCGAAAAAAACGTACCTATTATCACGTTTTCAAATACTTGTCTGTTTCCCAAAACCCGTTTCCTTCAAGACTCTCCATCTCCTCTGTTAATGGCCGTACAAAAAATATTAATTCAAAAACTATTGGAAAAATTCTGTGCTATTTTCACCTAAAATTAAACCCAAAGGAGATGTAGGGGACCCTCGTTTTTCAGGGGTGGATCCACCATGAAAAATTTTCTCAGGGGTTTGGAGAGTGGAAACTCTTGGGGGTTATTCTAGGGGACTACGGGCCACCTTAGACAATTTTCCATCATAAAAGCTTTGCTGGCTAAAAATGTTTTTATTTTTCCAAAATGATGCTAATTTGCCTACACTATAATGCTCTCCAGTATACATTCGGGATACAAGATGCGCCATGTCGGCGTCTCTATCGAGCAACGGTAGCAGATAATTATATTTTAATAGAGGGAGGCTGGCGACTGAAAAAAAATGCACGACGCGGAATTACTCTACGTAACATATCTGTAGTACAGGCATTTCAGGACGACGACGAAAACAAACAGTCGACTAACTTTCGTTATAGGAGAAAGAGAGCGTAAAAAAAAAGGTCGGAGCAAATGAACGTACACACGAACGGTTTACACATTTTCCAAATATACGTAGGTACTTTGGCTACCAACAACGAGCCAATTGTACATTGAAAAGCGAGCTCAAAAAATAAGGTAGATAAATACACACGTCTGTAAATTTCTAGTCTGCAACATACATACGTTGTTATTGACTCAACACAATCGTCAGGCCTCGTTCTACGTGTTCTGGGTTTTTCGTCGCCGAATAAATGTTAATGTCGGATTGGTTGGCGGATAATGACTAATTAACTTCCGCACGAGTAAAATACGAGACAGAAAGACGGCTACGTATAATTTCGATTTGTCCACGCCATCGCGTCCTTTTCTCGGCGTAGCTCGTGAAAATTTAACGAATCTGTTTAAATTTTTGACTGAAGTTTTATATAAACGTAGTTTCAACCGTCCCGATTAAAATAATTAGGTCTGATAGTCCGAGATAAAAGTGCAAATGAATCGAAAGTTGTAAAAAAAGAGAGCGAAAATTAAACGGCCCGAAATCGAGGTGTAGATACGATTATTTCGCAACACCGAGTCGAGCCGAAAGCGTCGCGCCTTCTCGTTTATAATAATTAGCCGGCGCGGCGTTTAATTATTTAATTAGATTCGCGTCTCCGTTGCCCCCTCCCCGCATGTCCTCGGACTAACGACCAAAGTCGTCTGCGGATTAGTACCTGAGAAATGCAGCTTTTCGCGATATCGTTTATTTTCATTATAGCGAAATATTCGAGTCGGGCGTTTTTAGTTTTTCATAAATGCCTAAGCAATGCTGCCCACCACGATGCCTTCGCTCCGAATTTATCCGCGATTGCGAATTATTAATAATCGCAAGTTTGGATAATTTCAACGTCGCGGATCGTTTACTTTGGCCGCGAAGTATGGAAGAATTTTCTCTATGGTTCGGTTGGCTATATATGGGCATATGGGGACTTTTTCGGAGGTAAGGTTAGTGAGGTGTGATGAGGTAATTTAGCCGTATTTGTGGAATTAGTTTCTGCTCGTAAGTACCAAGGATACATTAATTGGAATGAGTTCTTAGTTTTCCTTCGTTTTCCCGATCTAATATTATACGTAATGATGATTAGGAAATTTGACAACATTTACATTCGGAATGAGAGTTGCGAGTTTAATTCACTCGACGAGGAAAGAACGATCCATATACTGAAAAAAAATGAGAAATGAAAAGTAAATAAAAAGTGTTAAAAAAATGATGTATTTTTTGCTAAAAAATAAATTTTTTCCAAAAACAAATAAATTTTATCCAAAAAAATAATAATGGGGCACCATTCACAAAATTGGCAAAATTATTTTTTATAAATTTTGCCAATTTTGTGAATGGTGCCCCATTATTATTTATTTTGGATAAAATTTATTTGTTTGTTTTTGCAGTGTAAAAAAACGACCAGCCGCGTGTTTATAAATCAACCCCCCCCCCCCAATCGATAGATTATTTGACAAGACATTTTTATTTTAAACCCACGAGAGCAGAAAGCTCGAACAATGAATATGAATTATTATTGGAACGAAAAAGAGACGTATGACATCAAAGTAAAAGAATTACATATGACAAAACGGACGCCTGAACTTGAATTTTTTCTACATAAATGTAGTTATTACAGAATGTCTAACAAGTCCTGTTGGTGCTTTTGGTCCTGCTTTGAGCTGAGTGGTCATGTTTTGGTCCTTTTGGTCCTGCTTTGAGGCTTTTTTAGAGAAAAGTCCTGTTTTGTATTAATTTTGAGATCCAGCAAGGTTTCTACTGGTCGCGAAAAGTTGCTAAAGTCGCGAAAAAGCCGCAAAATTGACCAAAAATTTGTAAAAGTTGCAAATTTTTTCAAAATATTTCAGTTTTTCAAGAATTTTTCGGTTGAAGAATTGTGTTTAAATATATTTTCAACTTGGATTTTTTTGTAAAAAATTTTCACCCTCGCTTCGCTCGGGTTCAGTAACTTTACAATTATTTTTAAAATACTTTTGGAAGAAGAGGAGCTCATTACAAAATTTCTTGTTTTTTGGAAGTCAAAAAAAGAGCATGAAAAAACATTGAATTTTGATGAGAAAATTTAAGCTTCTGGATATTTTTTTCTGAAAAATTTTCGCCCTCGCTTCGCTCGGGCATGAAGAATATTACAATCCAACAAATTATTTTGAGGCAATTATGCGGGAAAATAACTTTCCTATCCAACTTTTTATGGCCATTTTGTACCCTTCAAAAAAAGATTTCGACACCCACTACTTGGATTTGTTATTATTTTTGGTTTTTGAGGCCAAAATAATTAGCATGACCGTGAACATCGCACAGCACTTCCCAAAGATTTATGAAAGTTCTGATTCTCTCTGAGTAATTCCTAGCAATGCTACTGCAATTTGATATTTTCTATGGAAGAGAAGAGTATTTCCAAGAAGGAGATAATAAAGCGCTTGAAATTTCCTTTAAAACGAGTATACGCAAGGGGGGATTTTTTTTTGGGGGGGAGTACAAAATTTATCGTACCTATTTTTAAGGGTGCTGCTGAAGATCCTTTTGGTCCTGTTTTGGATTTTGTCCTGTTTGTTAGACACCCTGTATTATTAATTTTTTTTACCGAAGGATAATTGAAAAAATTGATTACGGAACAACGAGACGATTTTTTTTTTAATCACATACTTTTCTCAAAGTAAAAGAAAAGGAAATTCACCTTGTTCCGTGTAGATTTTTGGATTTCAGAAGATTGGAAGGATATCCAATACTATTTTCTTTATTGCGGGGCTGAGGTGATCCAGAATAATCTGCTGCCCCACTTTATCAAGGTAAAAGCAGTTGGCGTCTGCGATTTCCTGGATATCATCAATTAACAACCATTCAATAGTCTAGTCATTTTCGGAGTTGACCCCCGAAAATTAAATCCTGTTTTTTTTTTTTCGTGTTTTACGTTCGTAATGGTCCACTATACAACAGACGAAAATGGACACCTCACAACCCTTCGCGACCCCAGGGGAGGGGTAAATGTCTGCTAAAAACCGGGTTTTCGTGAATATCTCCTCAAATAAGCCTCAAAATTGAAAAATAGTTATGAACAATCTTGTTCTACGTGTAATTCCCTATCGGAAGAGTTCTTTTCTTTTTCAAAAATACTCACTTCCTTGACCAAAAATTAAGAGTAAAAAACACCTATTTTTCAACAATTTACAGCATTTTTTGAAAAAATCGAAACTTTTGTGAATATCTCCTCGAATAAGCCTAAAAATGGAAAAATGGTTATGAACAATCATGTTCTGTGTGTAATTTCCTATCAGACAGGTTCGTTTTTTTTTCGAAAACCGCCACTTCTTTGTCCAAAAATTAAGGGCGAAAACGCCTATTTTTCCAATGTTTACAGTATTTTTGGAAATGATGGAAATACGAATAATAGTTGATAGCACTTACCCAAAATTATACCAGCGAAGAGTAATTTTTTTATACGTGCTGGTGGGGTATTCCAAAAAAAATCACCGCAAGAATTTCAACCCCTGCCGTTAATTATAAGAGATGTTATTGAATTCCGCAATAACCTCCCTTATAATTAACGGTAGGGGTTGAAATTCTTGCGGGGACTTTTGTATAAAAAAATTACTCTTCACTGGTATAATTTTGGGTACTTTCAACTTCGTATTTCCATCATTTCCAAAAATACTGTAAATATTGGAAAAATAGGCGTTTTTCACCCTTAATTTTTGGACAAAGAAGTGGCTGTTTTCGAAAAAAAAACGAACCTGTCTGATAGGAAATTACACATAAAACATGATTGTTCATAAACATTTTTCCATTTTGAGACTTATTTGAGGAGAGATTCACAAAAGTTTCGATTTTTTCAAAAAATGCTGTAAATTGTTGAAAAATAAGTGTTTTTTACCCTTAATTTTTGGTCAAGAAAGAGTGTTTTTGAAAAAACAAAAACTTTTCTGATAGGAAATTACACGTAGAACAAGATTGTTCATAACTATATTTCAATGTTGAGGCTTATTTGAGGAGATATGCACGAAAACCAGTTTTTTTAGCAAACATTTACCCATTTCCCCTGGGGTTAGCGGAGTGTTGTGGGTGTGCCCATTTTAATATGTTGTGTAGTGGACCATTACGAACGTAAACCGCGAAAAAATATCAGGATTTAATTTTTGGGGGTTTGGTACATTTTTTCTCTTATTGCCTGGACTGCAAGGTGAAGGAAAATAAACAAATACTCAATTTCTTTGAGTCACGATCGGAATTCGGTTTTTAACAACAATTCTGGTTCGAAATAGAAAATTGAATTATGAATGATGGCTCTCCCTCTTCGTGAGAAATTATTCAACCATTGTCCATTTTTGGGGCCGAAAAAGGCTCTGGTGCAATAAGGGGGTCATTTGGCCTCAAGTGGAACTTTGTAAAAATTCTTATGCCATTCGATTTGGATTGGTAAAAGATGATTTTAGAGCGCATGAGCGAATTTTTATCTTACCCCTGGGGGGCTGGGGGCCCAAAATACGCGATTTTCAAGCTACAACCTTTTAAAAATTCTATCTCCGCGAGTTTTCAACTGATTTTTTTCAAACTTGGCACATAGGTAGAGGTACTAGAGGGGAGTGCTCTGAAATTTTTTCAGATTTTTCCGACCACTTTAATGACCTTGAATTTGACTTTGAAAATTTCAAATCGCCCTGGGGAGCACAGCCTTGGTGCTGTCTCAAAAATTTTTTCGAATTAAAACTTCCTAATGTATTTTACACTCCTGAGAATTTTTTCAGGTGGTGGAAATTGGTCAAACATTCAAAAAACTGGTGTAATTCATCATTTTTGTTGCTTAAAATCATTGTTTTTCATCAATTTTTCATTTTTTATAGTTTCCTGCTAAAAATATTATTATTTGCTCGCCGTGTCCCATTTCGACCTTTATTCATTACTTTCTTACAACTATGATGTTTTGAGCGAATTTAATGCTTACACCATTGCAGTAGTCCAATGTATGTAGTCCCTGCGGTTAGCTCAGGCATACTGCACTTTTTGAACTCGAGTTGAAACGTGGTTTTTATATTAGTGTGTGACCCATAAGGAAATTTTCAAGAAGTAAAGTCATTAAAAATTTCTCTTACGGAGTGAGCGTGGGGGAGTTTTAGGAGAGGGTTAACCTCGATTTTTCCACAAACAAGGGTCGGGGTAAGCTTGGTGTCATTTTCATATATTTCGACCCTCTTGAACTTTAATCCAAACCTTCCGAATTCGAATTTGTTATTGGTTTCCACTTTCCAGATAGAAAGTGAAATACCTTCTTGATGGTAGATTTTTATTCGCAATTTCTCATTTTCTCAACCAAATATGTACCTGGAACTAATCCTATTTTCAGAACTACACGAAATTGCCATTTTCAATTTTCTCAAACCGATCCAAGGCTTCTCATGCCGCTTTCGTGGAAATTGTGGCATTCACGAGCCAATGTTTAGGTATAGGTATCAAAAAAAATACTCCAACCTCGTTTAAACTCAAGAAAGTAGTTATTGAAGAATTGAAAATGCTCTAAAAAAAATTTTAGTCACATGCTGCGCCAGGGAGTTGAGTTAATTTTTTCTTGAATAACTACTTACTTTAAGAAGCCTTGGATCGGTTTGAGAAAATTGAAAATGGCAATTTCGTGTAGTTCTGAAAAAAGGATTAGTTCCAGGTACATATTTTGTTGAGAAAATGAGAAATTGCGAATTCGAGTCGGTTTTAGCGATAATCAGTCTGCTGTTTTTCGCCACCAAAAATCGACAATCAAGAAAGTATTTCACTTTCTATCTGGAAACTAATAACAAATTCGAATTCAGAAGGTTTGGATTCTATTACAAACTGGTTTAGAATTCTAATGAAAACAATCGCAATTTTACCTTTTTTTTTTCTAAAAATGGGCCACTTTTCGCGACACAAATTGTACGATTAAGCGAGTTCTACGCTTTTGGTCGGAAAACTAGTCGCAGATTAAAGTTCAAGAGGGTCGAATTATATGAAAATGACACCAAGCTTACCCCAAGGACCCCGACCCTTGTTTGTGGAAAAATCGGGATTAACCCTCTCCTAAAACTCCCCCACGCTCACTCCGTATGAGAAATTTTTAATGACTTTACTTCTTAAAAATTTCCTTATGGGTCACACACTAATATAAAAACCACGTTTCAACTCGAGTTCAAAAAGTGCAGTACCGCAGGGACTACATACATTGGACTACTGCAATGGTGTAAGCATTAAATTCGCTCAAAACATCATAGTTGTAAGAAAGTAATGAATAAAGGTCGAAATGGGACACGGCGAGCAAATAATAATATTTTTAGCAGGAAACTATAAAAAATGAAAAATTGATGAAAAACAATGATTTTAAGCAACAAAAATGATGAATTACACCAGTTTTTTGAATGTTTGACCAATTTCCACCACCTGAAAAAATCTGAAAAAATTCTCAGGAGTGTAAAATACATTAGGAAGTTTTAATTCGAAAAAATTTTTGAGACAGCACCAAGGCTGTGCTCCCCAGGGCGATTTGAAATTTTCAAAGTCAAATTCAAGGTCATTAAAGTGGTCGGAAAAATCTGAAAAAATTTCAGAGCACTCCCCTCTAGTACCTCTACCTATGTGCCAAGTTTGAAAAAAATCAGTTGAAAACTCGCGGAGATAGAATTTTTAAAAGGTTGTAGCTTGAAAATCGCGTATTTTGGGCCCCCAGCCCCCCAGGGGTGAGATAAAAATTCGCTCATGCGCTCTAAAATCATCTTTTACCAATCCAAATCGAATGGCATAAGAATTTTTACAAAGTTCCACTTGAGGCCAAATGACCCCCTTATTGCACCAGAGCCTTTACTAGACATAAATGTTGATACTGGTTCAGCACTCCCAAAAACAGAAAAAAAATTTTTAACCTCGCACATAACCGGGGGGGGGGGGATTTAAAAGGGGTATTTTTGGACCTAGGCTCGGGTAAAAAAATTCGAGTGAGGTTCAATAGAGTAGTGTCCCATGATGCTGAACATGAATTTTTTCCACTGCACACTTGCACAATAGCAATTTGGGGCTCCTTAAATGCAATATTTGGTCATTTTTGGCCCTTTTTCACCTTGTTGTGGCTCTATATCCTCAAACGTGAGAGGGGAAAATTTCTTTAGTCATATTCCATTAGACTGAATGTTTATTCACCCAAACCCAAACCCTGAAAGTTGATCGAATTATACGTGCAATTTTCGAAGTTATTGAATTTTAAAGTTGAGTAAGTACCGTATATGAGTACTCATTACTCAAATTTCAACTTTGCGATTTTTGTTTCAATAGGGGTTGTCAATTTTAAATCATAATTTTATTATCTGTTGTTTTTGTTTTTATCCTGAAGTTCAGTTTCATTCAGTCTGTTTAGGAGTTTTTAACAATTTTTTTAGGACCTTGAACTTTTTTGGCAGAATTTTTTTATGGTCTAAGAATCTTTACCAATGAAAACGTTTGATTTCACATTTCCATTGACAATTAGTTGGTAAAAATGTTGCCAACTAATTGCCAATGGCAATTTTAAACCGGGCGTTTTCATTGAGGAAATTTTTCCACTTTTTTCAGCATTTTTGTTTGGAAAAGCATTTTATTTCTTAAATAAAAAAATAAAATAATAAATAAATACCCTACATTGAACAATAAAAGAATTTTATTGAAAATAACAAAAACAAAAACCAAAAAATTTGTACAAGCATCAGGGACATGCACCTGTTGCATTTTTGAGGTGGGCCATTGGAATGTGCACCTTGTTGCATCATCGGTCTCGATTGACTTCGGTTGTCATCCGGATTTGGATGAGGTAACGGGCAATATGTCGTTCTGTTTTTTAAATTTAGCCACGAACTATGAACAGTGTAGGGATATTTCCCCATTGTTTTGTCCGAGATTATAACGACGTTTTTCAGAAGAGCACCAGTTGATATTCTACCGATATAATCGTAAAATACCGATCTGGTGCCCTTCACAATATCGCAGTCTTCATCATCCTAAATGAATACAACAAAAAAAATAAAATAAACACCGTAACTTGATACCACTAAAAAAAATTCAATTTTCAAGATGGGATCTCAACACCCCTAGGGGGCACAGGGTCCTCAATTTTGGTCGAAATTCAAAAAAATTGCAAAAATGAAGTAGCACATTGATTTCTACTAATTCGAAGGCGCTGAGCTTGAATATGTGCTCAGTTTTTTCATCCGACCCCACTGAACCCCCCCCCCCCCCCCCCACTCCATCAACCCTCTTGATAAGGTCAAAATTAAAAAAAAAATAAAAAAATAACGTGTGACATGTCGTTTATTAGGTTTTTGGGAGTACTGAGTTTGAATATTTACGCATTTTTTGGATTCGACCCCTTAGCGCCCCCTAACCCTCCCAATGTTGAGAAACCCTTGCAAAAAATAAAAATACCGAGCGACATATCGATTTCTACTAATTTGAGGGTGCTTAGCTCGATTATCAACTTACTTTTCCGATCTGCCTCCCCCACGCCTTACAATAACCCCTAAATCACAAAAATTAGGACGAATTGGGGGTCATTGTAAGGCATGGGGGAGGCATCGAGCTCAGCACCCTCAAATTAGTAGAAATCGATAGGCCGAACGATATTTTCATTTTTTTGCAAGGGTTTCTCAAAATTGGGAGGGTTAGGGGGCACTAAGGGGTCGAATCCAAAAAATGAGTAAATATTTGAACTCAGTGCTCCCGAAAACCTAACAAACGACATGTCACTCGTTATTTTTCATTTTTTTTTTTGAATTTTGATCTTATCAAGGGGGTTGATAGAGAGTTTCAGTGGGATCGAATGAAAAAACTAAGCACATATTCAAACTCAGCGCCTTTGAATTAGTAGAAATCGATGTGCTACTTCATTTTTGCATTTTTTTTGAATTTCGACCAAAATTGAGGACCCCTGTGCCCCCTAGGAGTGTTGAGATCCCATCTTGAAAAGTAATTAGTTGAAAAATACATAAAAAGTTTTCCTTACAGTAATTTTTTCAGATTTTGAAATGGTAGCCCTTAGCTTTTGTAACTTGAATTTTCTATTTTATAATCACCATTTGATTGAGTCGAATCAGCTTCGCCTAGGCTTTCGTCACTGGTTGCTGCCTTTTCTTCTTCCATTTTTTGCCACCGACTCTTACCACGTTGAAATAAAAATGTAATCATCATGAAAGTTGAGCTTTCATCACAAAAGCTCACATTTTCTTGATCAAAATTTAAACCACTTCAAAAAATGTTTGAGATCTCCAATAATATAAAATAATCAACACAAAAGCTGGCAATGGCCAGCAATAAGTAAAAGTTGACAATTTGTTGGAACTTTTTTATCAAATCATATTTCTTATCAATAAATTTCCAAATTATTGTTTGTAATGGTAAAAATAATCATCAATAAGATTTCCAACCTATGAAAAGCGAACTTTTGACAAAAAATGGCAAAAAGTTTGAAGATTCTTCATTTTTTGTCAATAAATTTCCAAATTGGTAATTATATTGGCAGAAATAATTGCCACTGCGCTAATCGGGATGTTTATCTTTTTAGAAAATGCTCTGGAGTCATTTCAGTATCTACTTCGCTCCTTGATTTCTATTTTCAATAAAATTCCAGTCATCTTCAAAACAACCATTTCCACTCATCGTCAGACATCTCCCAATCTTGCCGAAATTCGTCGACACTTTCCTTACGCGAAATCTTATTATATGACGAGAAAATTCAAAAGCTTGCGGATGTCTGGCATTTATCCAAAAAATAACGACGTAATGACCCGTTAACGAGAACATATTACTTTCATAAGCACCAAAAAGCGAGTATAATCTTTGAATGGAACCCACTCTCGGATGAATGAGTTAGCTCCCATGAGGCCGAGCTGTTCAGCAGACCGGAGAGACGCAAGAGGTAAATTCTTTCTTTCGAAAAATAGCTATCTGACTTGCAGCTTCATTTGGCAATTGCGTGGTTGGCATTTGGGCGAGATAATTTTATAGTATAGCATTAGCTAGGTAAATCCTTAGGTATACGGCACACTCGAAAGAGTCAAATGCCTATCGCGTAAAACGAAATATACATTAATACCGCATAAGTATTGTGTAAAAATGAGTTTGACATTTAGTTGACCATTTTGTTTGACATTTTAAACCTTTGTACGGTGGTTATTAGTCTCGCGAGATTTGACTGCTACGTAAAAAAAATACGTCGAGCGAAATGTAGGCCGACAAATAACGATGTCGAAATTCACGATTATCGACATAGTCGGGTCTCAATCGTACATCCGCGCGCTATATTCCTGTTAAAATTGATTTTATGATTGATTCTTGTTCTGGACACTAAAACAAAGAAATTAGACTCGTATGCCCTTTCCCCCTCCCCCTTTCCCCAGGGTCTACCACCTAACATTTCAAACGTGTGTATTGCCTTATCTATGGGTCGTAATGAAAAAATTTTCAAACAAAAGTTGTTCCTCAGCACCTAATGTACATTTTCATTTCTCATCAAAATCCATTTTGGAGCAACTCCTGCCCCCCCCCCAAATTTAGAAACAAAACATGTTTGTGAGAAAACCTCAAAATCACGTTTTCTTCATTTTAAACGAAAAGTTTCGGAGGTACGACAAAATTTGTAATCACAAAAAGTATTCAGAATTGAATTTCCTTTCCAATAAGCAGGGGTTGAGAACGGAACGAGAACGTTACAACGTTCCGTTCCGTTTTTCCGTTCTTGAAACGTTCCGGTCCGTTCCGTTCCGTTCCCGTTCAAGATACGCTGTGAAGCGTTCCCGTTTTGCGTTCCGTTCTAATTTTCGGATCCGTTATAACGTTACCATTCCCGTTCCGTTCCGGTCCATATTTTTTTTATTTTTTTTTTTACATCTGTAAGAGACAAGACAGTCAAACCTGGAACTCGAATACCTTCATGACGTCATTACTCATACCGCTGAATGTTGTTTCGACTTTTTTTTTCAAAGTCCAGATTATTTTACGTGTTTTTAAATGGCTTAGAATTTTCTGAAAAAGTTTTCCAACTCCTAATTTTTTCTCAGAATTTTCTCAACTGAAATTTTTCTCTGATGTTATTTTTCCACGACCAAAGTTTTTCTGAAGAATTTTTCCATTATTGAACTTACATCTTTTTTTAAAAGAATGACTTCTGTTTGATTGATGTCGTAAAAATTTTATTTTCTCGCAATTTTCACATCTGAAAATTTTCCACGTCCAATAATAATTTTTTCAACTCGAATTTTTTTCCTCAAAATTTTTATGGCGTCAATCAAACAGAAATCATTCTTTTCAAAAAAGATGTAAGTTCAACGATGGAAAAATTCTTCAGAAAAAAATTTCAGTGGAAAAAATTACTACGTCAGAAATATTTCAGTTGGAAAATTCTGAGAAAAAAATTCTGAGGAAAAAATTTGGAGCTGGAAAACTTCTTCAAAAAATTCTAAACTATTTAAAACTGACGTAAAATATTCAACGACATATTCAGCGGTATGAGTAGTGACGTCATGAAGGTATTCGAGTTCCAGGTTTGACTGTCTTGTCTAGAAGAGGACCTCGTAGTTGTAGTCATGAACAATTTTAAGCCCTCATATACCCTATTTTCGACCTGTCAAATGTAAAATCGATTGGTTGGAAGCAGTTTCATTTCAAGACCTTTCAAAGCCACAGGAAAATAAAATTTTGGAATTTTCCAGTGTTGGAGAAAAAGAGAAAATCATATGAAATGAAAATTATAAATTGAAGGCTTTGATCGCGGATTACCAATATAAATATTGGTAATTTGTTTGATCAAATAAAACACAGTTTTCTGAAATTTTCAACTTCGAGTTCAAATTTGAATTCTTGGGCAGGATGCTCCAAAAAACTCCTTCAAAAAAACACTTCTTCACTTGGTTGGCAAGAGGTTGTAAAAAAGTATTCATAAGAGGTTTATTTTTACCATCGTGCCAGAGCCCGGCACCATTGTGTGAGAATCTCTTAGATGTTCTGGCAGCTCGGCGATCTGGTACATCAGCGGCCAGACATGGATTCGTGAGCTTTTGCTCAAGGACATTCGTCTCAAAAGTCAAAATCTGTATTCTGCTTGAATAAAAAAAAAACCATCGATAACACTTTACGCATGTATTTATACATCGAACTTCGAACAAATCCAAACCAGATAACTGGAAGAATTAGAAAAAATATAAAATAAAAGAACACATAATATCCCTAACCTACCAACTCGCTTTCATTATTTCTAACTAAAATAATATCGTTAATATTTTGTCCTTTTAGTCGAAGCCGATGAGGATCAAGTATAAAAAAAAGAATCATTGATTAAAATTTAAAATCCAATTTTTTGAATTTTCACCTATTTCAAATAGGTACTTACCCTTCTTTGTTACGTGTAATACCATCCAATACTTTGGCCTGTACACGAGGCTAAAAAGCCGTTCGACAGAGCACTGTGTGCGCGGAGTACTATAAATTACGATTGCAACCAGGTAGTACAAATTTGAAAAAAAAAAGGAAGAACGGAAACCCGGATAAAATTATAACGTTTTTCCGTTCCGTTCCGTTTTTCCGTTCTTTAAACGTTCCGTTCTGCCTTCCGTTCCAAATTTTTTTCGGTCAGTTTTACTGTTCCGTTCCATTCATTTTGAAAAATTTGGCGTTCCCATTCCGGTTTTCCGTTCCGTTCCCGTTCCGTTCTCAACCCCTGACAATAAGCTCCATCATGACCATTTTCAGCAACTTTTCCCGACAGAATGGATCTCTCCCTCTTCTATTCCTCGTTTTCACAAAAGTTGAACCCACGAGCAAAATTTGCTCCAAAATTAATTCCGATAATAAATGAAATTATGCATTAGATATCGGAAAACAAAAATCGTCCAATTTTTTTTCGTGGGTCCAAATTATGATGGGAGGAGGGGGAGAGCCACCCTGTCGGGAAAAGTTGATGAAAATGGTCATGATAGAGCTCATTGGAAAGGAAATTCAATTCTGAATACTTTTTGTGATTACAAATTTTGCCGTCTCTCTGAAACTTTTCGCTTAAAATGAAGAAAATGTGATTTTGAGGTTTTATTTTCAAATTTGGGGGGCAGGAGTTGCTCCAAAATGGATTTTGATAAGAAATGAAAATGTACATTGGGTGCTGAGGAACAACTTTTGTTTGAAAATTTTTTCATTACGACCCATTGATAAGGCAATACACGCGTTTGAAATGTGGGGGTGGACCCTGGGGAAAGGGAGAGGGGGGAAAGGGCATACGGGCTTAATTCCTTTGTTTTAGTGCCCAGAACGAGAATCGATCATAAAATCAATTTTAACAGAAATCTCGCGCGGAAGCCTTTTTTTGTACGATTGAGACCTGACGACTTGACTAATAAGTGTACCTTAATATCGACAATTTCGAGCATAACAGAGGAACAAAGAGGCGGCCAAACAGGCGAATTGAAATTACCAGGACGAAAATGCGATAAGACTTTAAAACGAACGTTGCGAGTATATTCGCCATTCTTTTCTATTAACACTTTGCATATATTAAAGCCTAAGATAACTTTTCCTATTAGAAATCCGATCGGGGATTTTTTCGAGAGTTTTCTCATTAGCATATTGAATAAGACGAAGAAAAAAAGTCGAAATTGCGCGATTACAAAATCTAGAAATCGATTGGCTAATGAATCAGAGGCTGATCGTTTCTGTGAAATGAAGCCTAGGAAAAATTCATTCCTACTCGGAAATGAATTTCGTTTGCGGAAACCACGTTTCGAAGTAAAACGTGTGAACAACTGGAACGTAGAATAAAGAAATTTTGTACCAAGAGAAAGGAATTGGCTGTTTAAACCCATTTCGCTATTTATTCCAAACAATGCATCGAAGAAGGAAAAAAATTTCACCTATTCTGACGATTTGCATTTTCAATAAATCTTGACTTTAAATACTCGATACGAAGGGGTCGCCGGCACGCCGCCGGCGGTTCAAATGAAACGATACGCATGCAACGTGCTGTGCATTGTTTAATTGAATGCGCTGGTGCATTTGTAATATGGAATGCATTTGCGGCGAGTTTCAAGTTGGAATTCATTTTTTTCCCTTTTTCAAACCCTTACCCCTCGACGCCAGGTTCTCTTTAACCATCATCGTTACTTCGCTCAGATTTATACGGAATGTTTTTACGAGCTTTCTTCAGCGAGCGGAACCATTTGTACAGCGATTTTTTTCTGTTGTTTGAAATAGTCTGTATTGCCATTGCCGTTTTATTGTTCTTACCATACAAAAATGAGAATGGTAAGTTGGTTTGTACGGGCTTACGGCGAACGCTGCTCAGGTTTTTATTTTTAATAGGTACCGTGTATATGCATTTGCGCATCGTTGGAATTTGCCTCTTCTTCATTTTCGTTTAGAAAATAAGGTTACAGTTGAGTTTATCCTTTTCAAGCGTAATGGCACCTTGTTTATGTAACAGCCTCGATTTGCGCTATTTATGTGGAATTGTTTAGAGAATTTGAAAATTTAACTATTCTGTAAGAGATCAACCTGGGGTACGTAGGGTGTTGGGGTGTGTTTTAAATTGAATTTTGGAGCTTTCACTCTTTAAAATGGTTCGTTTCCATCTGAAAGGAGGTTCACAAGATTTTAGCTCCTTGCATCAATCAGGGGCAATGTGCTGAGTCTTTTTTTCTCTTATGAGATTTATCATAAGATAACATGTTTGAAACGAAAAAAAAATTGGTGGAGGGAGAGGGGGGAATTTGCAAAATTTTGATGTATTTTTTTTAAATTTGAAAATACGACACAATTTTGATTTTTTTTGGTGTAGAGATAAAGATTAAACCTCCGGAGATATCTCACAGGGAGTTCTAGGGACTTCGAATAGTAAATCTTAACAATTTTTACTAAATTTGAGGACCCTTGAATCCTGTTGGGTAATTCCTAAGATTCAATAATTCATTCCTAAAAATTAAAATTGAATCGTATTCTTAGAATTTTTTTTGTTTTTAGCATTTTATTCGTTGTTAATTTTTTTTTGAAAAAAGAAGGACCACTGATTTTTGAAAAGTTACCCCTGCAAAATCTGTTGGCTGGATAGACTAGAAAAATGAAATTAAAAATTTCAAAATCGGTTCATATCTTTCGATCGCGCAAGAGCTTTCATTTCTTCGGAAATTGTCAAAAAATCAATACTTTTGGAAATTTCAAAAATTTTAAAAGAAATCAAAATTTATTCAAATAAATGTTTAGAGCTTATTTAGGGACTATTTAAAGCAAAAAGCACAACTTTATTTGAAAAAATCCATGCCTTATAGTTTATTTTAATTTCTCATATTTCTTCACCTCTGAAGAAAAATTGAAAAAAGTTATAAAACACTGATTTCCCCCCCCCCCCCCCAATAAAGGGTGCTTTTTAGTCTAGATAGTCACTAAATAAGCTCTAAAATTAATTTTAATTAATTTTAAATTTTTTTGAAACGTTTGAAATTTTGAATTTTTGGTAATTCTTGAAGAATTGAAGGTTCTTGCGCGATCGAAAGATATGAATCGATTTTGGAATTTTTTATTTTATTTTTCTAGTCTATCCAGCCAACAACTTTTGCATGGGGTAACTTTTCAAAAATCAAAATTTTTGGTTTTTCGGCCCACCCTTTCGCATATTCCCTAATTTATGCAGAGAAAATAAATTTTAGAAATCTAATTTTTAGGAGAAAATAACTAGGTACCCGAGGAATGAAACCAACGGAATTCGAAAAAATCACTGTATTAGAAGAAACACTGTTAAGTGTTTTCAAAATGATACCTACCACTTTTAATTTTTTTCATTTTTAAATTTCATTTGCATGATATTTAGGTTACCTCCTGAAAAAAAAAAGATTTTTCGCTCATTCTGACCGATTCACTCGAAAATTTGATACCAGTTACTTATTTTTTCTACGAAAATATCAAAAAATTACGTTTTTTCTGAATTATCTAATTTTGAACAATTTTACAGAGAGAAAAGAATAAGGTGAATTTATAAAAATGATACAAAATTGCTGAGAAACTAGGTACCTACCTAGTAATTTTGGACGAAAATATAGCGAAACAGTCTTTATCACCTTCAAGTGAGGAAAATTTATTGATTTGTTGTGAGATGATGAGTTCAAAGTATACTGGTTTTTTATCAAAATCATGAAAATTATCCGACATAAACGAATTCATAGAGCACGAGGAAAGCAAAGAGAACGCTTGAAAAAATTGGTACATTCTTTGAAATTGTGGAAACTGAAATTTTAAAAAATCACCAAATTTTCAAAATTATTGGAAAGCGCTAAATTCGAAGCAATGTCGCTAAAGTTGGCAGCGCTGAATAAACGACTATGTCTCTAAAAGTGTTAAAAGTTCATTTTTTCATTTGGAATTTTTAAAATTTTGTAAGTTTTTGCTAAAAAAAAAATTGTTAAGTGAAGAAATAAACGCCAGATTTTTATTCAGTAACTCGATCGAAACTCCCTGATGAACATTATTTTTGTCATCATTTTGATTAAATTCTCAAACTTTACTTTTCGCTCTCATTTCTTCGATCAAGGTCAAGAAAATCAATGCATTTTCCCCTAGACTTTAGGTTGGTCATTTCTGAAGTCAAAAAATTCTGGAAAAATTCAATATGTTTGTATGCAATATTCTCTGCTACCGATCAAATTTCATTTCAATTGACTGAAAATTGCCTGACATGATGTGCTAAATGTAAAAAAAAAATTACATTTTCAAGGTCATTTCTCTATTTAGGCAGGTATAGGAATTTTCGAAGCAGAAATCACAACAATTTTCCACTACCATTCAGAAAAAACAACCAATTAACCCCCCCCCCCCCAATTTCTCGATTCAAATTCATTATTTGTTTCAGAATCTGCATTTTTGGACGCTGGGGTCGTTGGGGTAAATGCTTTTCAATTTTTATTTCCGAAAAAAATCCTCCCCCCCTCCCCTCACCAAAAAAGTTATCCAGCATTTTTGAAAAATCACTTTTCCTGACTTTCTTAAATTTTTCAGAATTTGTTTTACAAGTTTTCCAGACTTTTTAATGCAAAATACTTCTTCACAGATGATTGGGGGGGGGGGGGGTGTATAAGGATATTTTTTTTTCGGCTTCAAAATATTCAGATTATCTAGTGTGAAGACTGAAGAGTTAATATAATTATTTTGAGATGGAATTTTTTATCTACTCTGCTCAGATACACGTGTAAAATGTAAATGCATCGAGTTCGGCCTGAGTAGGTGGAGGATGAAAATGATTGAAGAAAAGAGTACCTAAAAGCTATGCCAAAGAAAAATGAAGACTAAAATTTAAAAAAATATGTGATTTTCAAAAACAATAATTCATTCTTCAATAGTTTTTTATTCGAAAAAGTTCCATGATTTTGGAGGGAAAATTTTTATATTTTTGTGACCGCTGAAAATCACATTGACCATTTTTCTTATATTTCTACTACTTTTTAGTCAAAATCGTCTAAAAATCACTACTTTCACCATTTTTACCACTAGCAGATATCTAATCCATGGAGATTGATCGAAATATCAATTCGACTCCAAATATTATTTTCTACTGTATCACACCGTTTTTTTTTTTGAAAAAAAAAGGAAAAAGTTTATGCTGATTTACCGATCTGACTTTGCTAGATCCTTTACCCATTTTGAAATGACTGAGTGCTTGATTTCATTTTTGGTAAAAATCTAGATACATATCTCAAAATTTCCCACGCCCCACAGTGGGCTCAGTAGAGAATTTAGACGGAAAAATGTCATATGAATTTGAAGTTCAATTTTTTAAAATGGGGTTCATGTAATTTTTGACGCTGAATCCAAATTTAATATCATTTTTTCACCACAACCCTTAGGGAGGGGGTGAGAGGGATGAAAAATGGAAAATAGGGTTTCGAGTCGATTTGGGTGTCCAAATACATTTTCAAGGGTGCTAAATCCAAATTTAATAATATTTTTTCAGCACAATCCATGGTGAAGGGGGTGAGAGGGATGAAAAATGGGGTTCAGAGTCAATATGAATGTCCAAACCTACATTTTCAGGGGTGCTAAATCCAAATTTTATAAAGAAAATTTTACCACAACTTGGGGGAGGGGGTGAGAGGGATGAAAAATGAAAAATAGTGTTTCGAATTGATATGGGTGTCCAAATCTACATTTGATCATCCATTTTTCCAAAGGCGAGAAGGAATAGAAATTTGAAATTAATTTCTCGGCATAAAAATTCACTTGATAAAATTCAAAGTCTTGTTTAAATTTACGTTTGGAACAAACAACCAATAATTTTTTGTCCACATTTTTCAATACAAATTTTATGATGGAAATTGTTGGTTGAATAATTCGTAAATATCTCAAGTTAATTTTCCTTCACTTTCCTGTGCAGCATGACATGACATGACATGACATTAGGTATCCATAAGAATACGATTTTTTTCACAGATTCTGATCGACCAAAAATTAAACGTAGGTTATTTTCAAATTAAATTGACAAAATTTGATTTTTGCCCCTTACCCCTGAAGCCCCTCTCAGGTTTTTCATGAAATAAACCTCAAATTCGGATTTGGGAGGCCAAAATACCTAGATTTCGACATGCAACACGAAGAATTTGAAACATTTTGGGGGTTGTCCCTCCCCCCTCAACCCCCGTTTGAATTTTCCAGGAAATTAAGTTCGGATTTGAATTTAGGAGGTCAAAATACGTAGAGTTTGACACGCTACACGTGAGATTTAACGAAAAATTCAAATTCACTTTGAAATTTTGCACTGACCCCCCCCCCCTCGCTCGTGAATAATTAACAAATTAGACGTTTCGAAATATAGGTACCAAGGTAGGTTCCTACCTACACACCCACATCTTTCACCAAAATTCGCCTAAATTCAATTATAACACCGAAAACAACAACAAAATTTCAAAATTGCCAACCCGGCCAAAATTACCCATCAGAATTGATTCGAATTAATTCGGATCCACTATTACGATACGATATGTAGCTTATTTTGCGTCGGTGGCATTTACATGGCGCGATATTGACACTCGAGTGAAGCGTCGTAAAGTTGGTGAAGATGCGTACAGAGCAAGTTACATTGTTCGTCTGAATATAATTAGATTTTTTCCTATCACAAGTACGTGGCAACCTTTCGAACATGCCAATTAGAGACGAGAATACATAAGAGATTATTTTCATGTACCTTTAGCAGCCATTCTTTTCTTTTTTTTCAAACACTAAGCGATTTATACGCTAGCTTTATTGTTGGAGAAAAATTGCTGGCAAAAATGGCCTACCCTTCCACCTACCTCTCGCGTATCCCTATCAGTGATAATTTTTTACTCGTATTAGCGAAGCACTTGTATATTATACGAAGCCACGAAGGTACTTATATGCGATACCTACGCCAAAGGCGAAGTTAGCCGGATCACACGTAAAAAAAAAGGGACTGAAATTATTTTCCGAAATCCGTTACTTATGAGAAATCGCGCGCGTCGAGGATTTTCCACTTCTTTGATGTTGCAAGGTGGCGAAAAATTCGACCTCACTTTGATGTTTTGACAGCTGGCTTACCACCAAGGGTAGCGAATTTATCGGTTAACCGTAGACTTTTACGAGTGATTTGTACCGAAATGAAAATGTCCAGAAGGAATTCGCAGCTTTTTTTTTCGACGGAGCAAGATGCTTTGTGTAGAAGAGTAAAAAAGACTCGTTTGTTTTTTTGAAAATAAAGCGACGACGAAGACTGCGAACGCAAACGGGGTAAATTTTGCGCTCCGTATACCATGTCGACACAATAAACCGATAACGTTCTGTTGCTCGAGACTTCGATATGACAAGAGTTTATTTTTCATGGTAATCCAAACTTAATGCACTTTTTCCCATGGAATTCATTTTCCTGTACGTAGGTATTTTTCGCACCGAGAAGTGAACAACGGCAAGTAGATATAGTTGTACAGATGAAAAAAAAACTCACCGGCGAAAAAAAGAAGAGAAAGCTGGAAAGAGTGGGAAAAAGAAAGAATCAGTACAAAGGTGAAAAACGTTAACATCAACAAAGTATGAGACCAAGAATAAGAGAGAGGAACAATTTTTATGAAATATGCGAAAAAAAAGTTAGAAATCCCCGGAGCTTTTCAATATTCCATTTCTTTTAGCAATTTTCGTAAGCGGTTTAATAATGCAGGGTTTCCTTTTTTTTTACTTTTACTCTATCTCGCTCTCTTTCTCATAAAAAACTTTTCAAATTCATTTATTTCCCAACTGAATTTTCAAACAGATATAAAATTATCGAGAATAAAAGTCGATTTTTCTCCATATTACGTTTTTTCCCCAACCATCGCGTATGACTAACGGTGCGCATGCTGGACGACGTATGAGCAGAATGGGTTCCATTTCTGGCGACGAATAATCGATATACGCGAATACGATTTAAAACGGATCTTATTTGTCATGATTTTCCATTAGAGGGATTCTTCGGAAATGAAAGAGACGATATGGAATAGAAAATGGTGACCGGGGCTTAAAAATTTTCCCAGCCGAAATTACACCGCCGAAAAAAAGTTAAATGGGCAACGGTGTTTTGGTTATCGACGAACCAATTGAAATTCAACAAAGCGAGCTAATCGGTAATTGAAATATTCTGTATGTGTTATTTGGAAACATAATTTCACCATTTAGTGTCCGATTATCGTGATATCTCGAATTCTCCTGTCCTCTCGTGTCAATTTGATAAACGAGGTCTATTTTGACAGCTTTATAAGTGAAGTATAATCTCATAATCTTTTGTGAAGTAGTATTCGGGGTTCAAATGTAGAAACGGCTTAAATAAGGATCGAATGTGGGACGTATTTGGAAATGGGTATGCTTGCGATTTGCGGTGACGAATAGAAAACGCAGGTAAGGTTGGAATACGTATTTTCTCAAATGGAGGTAGAATATTGAATAAAAAATTGAAAAAAAATAAATTTGCTCAAACTAAAGGTAAATTGCAAAGAGATCTTTGAAATCTTGGTGAAATTCATTAACGATTTACATAAAATTTACAGATTATTCGTCGAAAATTCTACTGAAGCTTGGATTGCTTCCTCTTTTTTAAGGCGAGGAATCAATATCTTCCTCACAAGGAAGATGCTCCAAATTCGTGGTAAAATTTTAAACCGAAATATACACTTGTTAAAAGTAGGTCCAAAAAGAATTTTCTACTCAAAATTTCTGGGTTTCAAGCTCATTTCTGGAATTTTGGCGAATTTTTGAAAATTTAAAATTATTTCACGGATTTGCAAAAATGAAAAATATGAAAATTTGATCTGATCGAGGTGAGTTGCTGAAATTTGGTATATACCCTTTTTTTGACACCCAAATCAACTGGAAGCGGTCAAGATGTTCTGGAGCTCCCCTAAAATTTTCAATTTTTCCAACTTTCAAAAAAAAATCCATTGAAAAAACTAAAAAACGTTCTTCAGTTTCGCCATATTTCCTATAATTTGGGTTGAATTGAAACAATTCTGAAAATTTTTAAGCCCCCCCCCCCTCCATAGCAGGGAATTGATCTAGAGTGCCTTAAGAAGGACCTTTTTCAAAAAAAAAACATTGTTTATTTGTGTTTAAACCCTCAAAAATCGTCATTATTTTTGAAGACTTTAGCCCTAAAAATATGCGATTTAAGATGCCGAACCTCTTTTTTTTTTTTTTTTTTTAAATCACTAATCGATGTTTTTTTCAAATGAAGAAAAACGCAGATTCGGGCAGTTATCAAAGGGAGGGAGTGGAAGTGGGGTCAATCGATTGTGCTCGAGAACTGATTGACTGAAATCACTTTTTTTTTTTGAATAAATCAAAATTCAAAAAAACTCTTTTGAAACAAGTTTTAAAAAATTGAAAAAGGTGAAAAGTTTCTATTGTAAAAAAAATTAACAGAATCAATGTGAAGAAAAATATAAAAATATAGTTTTAAAAATGAATTAATTTTTTGACAAAATTACAGAAAAATAACTATTTGGATCATTTTTGTCAAAACCTATTTCTCAGGTTTGTCCTAACTCATAAAGCATTTCCAAAGCCCGGCCATAGAAGTGAAGAGCACAAACAAAAATATTGTTGGTGCAGGGAACACAAACTGAGGATAATCGATTCCCTCCTCTCTTTAATAGGTGGGGTACCATTCTAAGGCTCCATTCATAGAAAGGAGGGGCACAAACGAACATAGTGTCAGCTCACCAATTTTGAAAAGATAATCTTGGAAGTTTCTGTGTCCTGAAAATATTTGGGTTGTAGTATAATTTAGGGTACAATCAAAGTTATAAAAGTTTTTCAATTTTGGGATCAGAAAATGGGTTGTAAGTGCTTTTTTTAAGAAGTTCCAACGGAGTTGCCATTTTTCAAGAGACCAATCATAAATAATAACTTTAGATTTTTTATAATTTAAATTTTGGGCCGTGATAGTTTCAATTTCATAGTCTGGAGCTTCATGAAGGGGGGTTTCAATTTCGTGTACATTTGGAATAAAATGTAAAAACCAACTTCAGATGCGTGTTCAGCATATCTAATTACTCCTTTATAGATGCTATTTGAGCGACCATTTTACTCAAAGTCTTGAAATTCATTTTTTTCGTTCGAGAAAAAAATCGATCTGCAACTTTTCAAAAAAATTTGAGAGGATCAAATGACCTTCAATCGAAAAATAAATAATACTATGAGATTCAGCATCTCAACTTGTATCTTTTTAATGCTAAGGCGTTCAAAAATAATATCAAGTTTTTTGGGGTTAAATAAGAAAACAGTGTTTTTTTTCCTTCGAAAATGGTCTCACATTGCAGCACCCTAGCCTAGTCCTTGGCCATGGTGAGGAGCTATTTTTTTTTTTTTTTGGAGAGTTTCAACTTCAACTACATCACTTATAAAAAAAAAAGACGAAATCTAAGAACCTTTTTTTCCTAACTCATCCTATTCTCCGGTTTTGAGAAAAAAAGAAACATTTTTGCTGAAGAAAAACATGAATATGACCAGTCATTGTAGGTAACGAATTTTGGATATCCAAGTTTATAGATGCTGAAGTTCATACGTAGACCATGTTTATGAGCTTTTTTGATGGAAAAATCTTGAGAATACTTCTAATCAAATTGAAGGCCCAAAACTAGAGTATGTAGTGTACCGATTTTATGCTTTTAATTTTGATTAATTGATTTTTCGTATTTTACATTTCTTTAAGGCCACAGGATGATTTTGAATTTTTTAACTTCAACGCCAAAAATTTTGGCTGATGAAATTTTTTAATGTACACTCAAAAAAATATATATTAATAAATTTTATTTAAAAAAATAATAACGGGGCATCATTCAAAGAGTTGGTAAAATTTAATTTAAAAATAATAATATTTATCAAGATATTTGGTAAAATTTATCATTCAATAATGAATTTTACCAAATACTTGATAAAGTTTATTATTGAATGATGAATTTTACTAAATATCTTGATAAATATTATTTTTAGATTAAATTTTGCCAACTTTTTGAATGGTGCCCCGTTATTATTTTTTAAAATGAAATTTACTAATTTTTTCAACATTTTCTATCATTATTTTTTTGCGTGTAGGTATTTTCGATACATTTATGTTTCGACCCGAAATTTTATAGCCAGATGAGATATTTTTCTTGCGAGCATTCCAGAACCCACAATCAATTTTCCATCATTTTAAATTGATCTAAATTTAAAATCGTCATAAAAAATCAATATTCCAAGATGATTACGCATGAATCTCATTTCAAAGTATCTTCAAAATCTCATTTCCTTCGTTGAACGTCTCACTTTCCTTTTTTTTTTCGAAATCAAATCGAAAGCACGTCGAGTTACAGTGTGAAAAAAACAAAAGTACTCGCAAAGAATGCTTTTCATTTTAAAGGTCGATATCAAGGGGGAAGAATGTCAAAATTATTAAAAGAGACGAATAACGTTGCAAAACGTCGAAAGACAAAGAAGTTGGCGCCATCTGTTTAACCAACTGTACCCTGAACCTCGTCGAGGAAAACATCTTATTTAATTCCTTAATTGCGGGATAATGTTGGCGAAATTCGAGCGCTAATGGAATAAAATGAATTATAACGCTCGATTATGGTAATAACGCTGCGAACCTGTTTGTTAGACGTTAAAATTCGCCGTGGAATAATGGTTAAATCGTTTATACGAGACGTCTGCGAGAAAAGTGAGTCGTTGTTTTACACATTTTTATACTCGCAAATGTATCGGAAATGGCAATTTTTACCTTATATATTTTTTCGCGCCAACAATTATAGATTCGAGAGGGAGAAAAATTGTATCATTTTTACTACGTAGGTAGCTCTAGATCTTACATAACAACGTAACGTGACCCCGCTCGCCGTATATTTTCACCCTCAAATGACTCTAAAATAAACACGATAAACGTTATTGAATATAAACTTTAATATTCCAGCATCTCGCCGCTCCGGCAAGTACGTAAACGCGAGTACGTTATAGAAAGTAGAAAAAAATTCGAATTACGAGGTTAAGGGAAATAAATTACGTTATTGCGAATGGCAAGCGATCTTTTTAGAGGCACTTTTATAAGATATAGTGTTTCGATTTTTTCCAAAAATGTTTCCACTCTTCGTTTCTGCAACATAAATTCGCCACCATGTTCGGGGCAAATTTTTCACAAATTCGAAACTTTCATAAAAGAAATACAAACGTAACCTACATACATTCTTGAGTTTATTCAATCGTTGCACATATCGTTTCCAATGTGCGGTTGGAAATTACGAAATCTGCTTTATTTTCCACCAGAATATAACTCTCCCATTCTCAATGCAGAGCGAACGACACACGCACAACCAGAGTTCATATTCACGTATCAAGTGCGAAATGCTCGAGGTGATTAAAAAAGTGTATTTTTTCGCACCCTCGACTGAAGTTCTTTTTTCGCTTCTATTCTGGTTTTCTCGATAAACGACTCTTATCCTCGGCGACAGTAGCGAAAAGTTATAATACGAAATACGAACTGGCACGAGAAAGGTATTCCTTTTGATGCCATGGTTTAAATACAATACCATTTCAACGCTACCTTTTCGCGGTACAAGCCGCAAATCTAATTTCAAATGAAAATTTTCATCTGATGATGAGGTAACGAATTCTTCTTTGGACGACTTTAGCTTTACCTACTTAATCACAAGATATTCATTGAACGGAGGAAAAGGATTGGTTTTGGCTGACGATGAGGTAATGTTAATATGTTTTTTTCAGATTTTTGAATTATTGCTGAAATGATCAAATTATAATGATCAATGGAGAAGGGAAGTAGAAAAACAATTAATTTTAAGGTTTAAATAGTAGTGTTTTTAAAGATCAGTGGTGGATAAGCATAGCGAATCGGTCTTCACCTCTTCAAGCGATCTTGAAACAATAACTAGAGAGTGTACGTATAAGAATCCTACACTGAAAAAAATGAAGATTAGAAAAAAAATGAAAAGTGTTACAAAAAAATATAAATCTTATTCAAAAAAATAATAAATTTTACCTAAAAAAATGAATTTTATCGAACAAAAATCTTTATCCGAAAAAATAATAAATTTTATTAAAAAATAATAATAACGAGGCCCCATTCACAAAATTGGAGAAATTTATTCTAAAAAAATAATAATATTTATCACGACATTTGTTAAAATTAATCGCGAAATTTGTTAAACTTTATTGCATAGAAATAAATTTTATCACTATTTTGCAATAAATTTTACCAACTTTGCGAAAAATATTATGTTTTTAGAATAAATTTTACCTATTTTGTGAATGGGGCCTCGTTATTATTATTCCTGAATAAAATTTATTATTCATTTTTGTGGGTGTAGTAATTATTTCATAAACGACACTTTTAACGGCAAAATCACATTGATTTTCACGAAAAAACAGAGAGACAGCGAAATACACGTTAAACGGTTGGTAAGCGGTCGTGTAAAGATACATTATTTCACTGAGTTCTTGAGTAATGCCTCAAAAACCGAAAAAAATCCCTATTTTTTCAGGATTGACTCGACTGATTTTCTTCAAACTTGAATATAAGAGTAGGTATATGGAAGAGATTTCCATTGAAAAAATTACAACTCTTTCTACCCTCCCCCCCCCCCCCCTTCCAAAACTTTGACTCAATATTTTTAGACCCTCTTTACCAATGAGAGACTCGTGGCAAAGAATTAAAAACCATAATTTATATACTGTAAATAATTGAGCAAATCATTTATATTCAATTATTTATAAGCTATTAATATGGCAGAAAAATATGCATTGAACATGAAATTCAAAATTTTATTGATTGGTAATAATGTTTTTATTAATATTGTGTTGAAGTTTTGGAGGTGAAGTATTCTTGAACAATAATAATCGAATAATGTTTTACATTTTATTTAGTCAAAATACTTTGGATAAAAATTATAGAATAGGATAACAGAATAAAAGCAAAAGATAAACAATATCAATATAAATAAACTTAGGCGATAGCCAATGATATTACAATTACCGCAGCCAACGATATCTAAGAATACGGCAATCCTCCCCCCTAAGAACAATAACGAGTGGGTGGTCGACGTTCACGACCCGAGCGACGTAAAGTAGAAGAACTATCGGGCGGAGAAACATCGGTAGCAACAGAAGTAGTTGGTTCGACAGAACCACGATTATCAAAATTATTATTATTCACAGGCTGAAAATCGGAAAAGCCAAAATCATAATAATTATTATCTGAAGTTTGAACTTTGGACGAAACTTCGAAAAAACGAGCGTGAATCTGATTAATGTGACGTTTCTCAATGACACCATTACAATCGATTAAATACATCACATTACCTAAACGCTTGGAAATCACACCGTATCCCCATTTTGCAGACTGGTTGTATAACCAAAACTGAACCCTCTCACCAACCTCAAATTTCCTTTTTACTTCACTTTTCTCAGCAGTCTGCACGATTCTAGGAAATAATAAGTCGAGTGTAGTTTTCATATTACGACTGAACATTGCCTCAAACAGTGATTTCTTAGTCGTGATGTGAGGAGTACGACGATAAGCCAAAAGAAAACGGTTTAACCTTTGAGGAAGGGTACCTCGAATATCGCATTTTAAACCATTCTTTATGGTCTGCACATATTTTTCAGCTAAACCATTCGATTGGGGGTGAAATGGAGGAGAAGTAGGGTGCTTAACACCAATTTTTTCCAAATAAGCATTCATATCGGATGAAACGAATTGAGGTGCATTATCGGAAACAACTACAGAAGGATAGCCAAAACAGTTGAAACAATCTTCGAAACATTCAATAACTTTAGCAGAAGTAATCGTTTTCAAGGGATATACCTCTACCCACTTGGAAAAAGGATCAACGATAACGAGAAGATTGGTATTATCATAATACCCAATATCGAAATGGAGTCTTTGCTAAGGTTCACTTAGATTTTCCCAGTGATGAGGCGGAAGTTTGTTGGCGTTGGGGGCATTATCCCCACACTCTTTGCATTTAGACACCATTTTAGCGATGTCTTCATCGATTTTAGGCCAATACACATAACTACGAGCGAGCTGTTTACATTTGACAATACCAAAATGACCAATATGAAGTTCTTTAAGAACAGAATCACAAAATTTTGGCGGAATATAAATACCGTCATTTCGAAAAATACAACCATTAAGCAACGAATATTCAGATAACTCCCTCTGATTTAGAGTGGATCGTTCTTCTCCGGATAATTGACGCAATAACGAAGACATAACCGAATCTTTAGCCGTAAAATCGGCGATTTGATCAGCAGTAATCGGCATTTTATTAATTAAATCTTGTTGTAACGAAGTCGGAAAATCGATTTGATTTACATCAGAGATATGAGAAGGAAAACGACTAGCGAAATCTGCATTAGCGTTATCTTGAGATTTTTGAAATTAATAATTAGAACAAAACAATTGAGTGAATGAGTAGGTAATTCATACTGTGTGTTGAGTTGGGGCTGAGTACTTTTTTTGGGGATGGGGGGTTCTCCAATTCCCACAAGGGGATGGAGCTATTTTATTATGTTATCCTTATACAATACCCAGTTCTCCCTCTTCGCACCTGAAGGTTTATCAACAGAGGTAGAACACAAGCCAACATATTACTAGAATTGTCACTTGTTAGTGATACAATTTTTTCTACGGGTATGTTGAATTCCACACATTTCTTTCTAATAATCGCAACTACATATATTCTGTGCCGTTTGTGAGTTGCATAATTTGAATCCTAGCAATCAATTTTGTTGCACACCATTTTTCAAATAATGTATTGTAATATCTAAATGCTTGTTGCTGTGACACATCCTGCCATCACAGGTTAATGCGATGTAAGGCACATCTTCTATGTTCTTTTTCAAATTATTTTGAATGTTTTGGCTATATGTCCTTAATAGGTTCATAAGTTTTTGTTTATCTGGAGACGTATTCTTGAAATTAGTCTACGAGAATTATCAAAGTTACGGAGTTATTTAGCACCCATAACCTTCGTCCCTCGCGCTATTTAACTCTCATAGAGCTTATGAAATAATAGACATAATTTAAATGCAATTGGTTGCATAAGATCATTGAACAAAATTATGCGTACTTGAAAAATATTGTGATTTCGCGATGTATATTTTCAAAATTTATGATTCAACTTACCTTCCTTATCATTTTTTTGGCGACATTTCGATAATTAATGTTATCAAAAAAAACAATCACGTAAGTAAAAACAATTCGAACTCAAAAATATAAATAACCATTTGTATTTCAAAAAAATACGATAACTTTCCTTGGCTATTTAATTTTCATAACCATTGTTTACATGGCTATTTAACGTCAATAACTCCGTAATTTTGATAATTCTCGTAGACTAATTTCAAGAATACGTCTCCAGGTGGCCTGTAATCATTAAAGTCTTATATGAAGTGTATTAGATATTCAAATTAATACAATATGTTTGAATATTCCAATATTGAAATCAACTTTGTAAACGTTATCTCTCCCATCAATGTTGCGGCAGTGGCGGCGGGTATTATAGGTAGGTATTAAATCTGAAGGTGGCGGGTATTATAATTAGGTATTAAATCTCGGTAGGTATGAGATTTAATTCCTACCTATTTGACAATAATTACTTATGACGGTGGTGGCGGCGGACCGAGGCGGCTTTGAAAATTTATAACTTGTGTCAACGACAAGCGATGCTGATAAGATAAGTGCAAAGTCCAACACCAATCTTGTATGAATTTCATTAACATTATAATTAAACACTTCAAAAATTTTTTGCTGAGTCTTATAAACAGGTGTCTTATACTAGCCTTGTTACTACTCATTTATCATTTCAATTTAGTAAAATATAACACACAAAATAAGTGAAGTTTATACAAGTTTGATTTTTAATTAATTGATAATTTGTCTTAATACTGCCGTATATTGTTTTCTTGTTTCTGTAGTTTATGTAGGTTTATTAGTAGATCACATGTCATGGGAATCACCAATGAAGATGTTACTGTTTTTTCAGCAGATATTTAAACTGTTGATTAATATATGATTTTTATGACTGGCAATACATCATTAATCATTTTCAAGTTGTTAATTCCAATAATTGTGAAGTCATATTTGCTCTTTCTTTCAAACAAAACATGTTACAGAAAAAAAATTATGAACCATTCTTTTATTTTGAACAATAATAAGGGGAAAAAATTGATAAATCATTCTAACATTAGATATACCGAATTCCACCTATGTGGTACACTTTGAATCAATTCTCTAGGATTGGTTTTCTGTGCATCCAGTAAACTTTATCCAACTACTTTGGAAATTAAATTTTCATAATCTTTTGATACTAAATTTAATGTATGCGCTTACATGTGATTTCAAATCTGTAATTTTTTGTGTAAAGCACAGTAGAAGCAATAAACATTGTAAATTTTTGGAATAATACTACATAATTTGAAAATTCCAAATAAACATAGTGTTTTTCGAGTTTCTTGGGATAATCTCATATTCCAAGTGTTATATGATGTAATGCTGACTTATGAGAACATCTTCTATTAGTATATCATACTCTTATAAAATTTTGGTAACTTGTGAAGCTACTTCAGTAGTTTAAACAATAACTTGTTGGTAGCTCAACAAAGTATTATAAAGTGAATTATTTTTTTTTTATATACCCAATAACTTATTTATTGCCAAGTGTTAACAGTTACCACCTATTTTCCCAACATTATTTTCCCAATTAACATTTCCCAAATCACTATTTGCCTCAAAAATTTCCCAGATCTGTTGAAAAATACTTTTCTGTTGGTTTATAACATAATGGTGTAAACTGGAGTATGCATATCACCCTTTCCTTATATTTGTTATACCTCACGATTGTGGAGGTCCATTCACTTTCATTTTGGTGCTAGTTTCACTCTTTGACCAAGCCACAGTTCTGTGATAAATGCTTTCCAGTCAGCCTGCTCTTTTTAAAGGTCTGTGGTCGCAGAATATATAAATCAGGGTGGTGTTTTCCCACAACAAATTGAAAGTGATTATGTCATCCCTCGCTACATTTGTTTGTTTTATGGATGTTGTTGATGGCTGCTTCATACTAGCTCCATAAAAGAGGATCATAATGAGGAGAAATCTCTTTGCCACGACCTCTTGGGGAAACTCCTATACTCTGTGCAATTTACTTGTGTGGCTAAACAAATTCTAACCCCCACACATCATCAAATGTTCTCCTTTGGGTCTCATGGCACAATGTAAATGTTACAAGGGATCCCAGCCACCTAAATAAATTGCTCAGACTATGGTAAGTAGATTGTGCAAAATAGTCCAGTATAGGAGTCAACTCCTCTAGTTTGGGAAACTGGTCATATGAGGATTCTAATTAGGAAGTCAGGAAAACATTTTTCAGGCAATTGGTCATTGGAGAGATACCCATTTAGGAAATTTGCTTTGGAAAAATGACCATGAACTATTATTTACTGGTAAGGGAGACAGACTTACCTTTGAGATGTTTGAAATCATTCTTGAAGATTTAAATAAACTTTTGGGGTTAATTTAACAAGATCATTATGAGATGGAATTGAGAAACAATTTATTAGTGTAATATGCCCTTTTCATCAATTCTATGCATTTAGCAATTCTAAATGTGGGATTTCAAGCTATCTGCAATTTCAGTATAGCGGTGTTTTATGGTTTATAATGGACACATTCTACTGCATCACTTTCTTTCATGTCTAGAAATTATTTGCAATGTCTACTTCTTTGCTTATAGGCGTGTGAAGCGTTAAATTTGAAGTTGTGATGCTATAAAATAATTTTCATATAATTTTTTACAATGCACTTTAATACCATCACTTGTTTAAATAGGCTTAGTGTAATGTAACCAAACTTCACTGTTTTCTTTTTTTGTTATTGTTACTACATGTCTAATTGTAAAAAGGTTATAACACAAATAAAAGAACAAATTAAGACAAATCATAACATAACCTAAACTTAAATAGCCATTAAATCCAAGCAATTTTTTTTAAACTTCATAATTCAAATTTTATTTTAATCTTTAAATAATTCAATATTTGAAGTTACTGATAATGAAATATTATAAGGGTTGATCAATAAGTTCAAAAACACCATACCTTCCATAAAAATGAGCAAAATTTAAAGGGGTTTTCATGACGTGTGTTTGAAGGTTAGGTTTCCAAATTGCCCTACGCCTAAAATCTGTATATGGGAAAAGGGGCATGGGTGTACTGAAAAAAAAGTTACACCTAGGTCCCTTTTCTCGTATACAGATTTTGGAATTAGGGCAGTTTGGTTACGTAACTTGCATTTGATGTGTCTTCCTTCACTCATACAACAATGAGTTTATACACTGTTACCTAATGTGCTTTAAAAAACTAGAGAATGGGTGCACTGATCTGGGTTAAAGGGTATTCAGCTATCAGTTTCAACAATCAAGAAGGTTTAAACCCATTGGAAATGTATCACAAAGTGGCCTCAGTGAATGGTTATGTGATTTTGCAATCCATAATTTATTATTGGTGCCGCAAATTTGATCTAGGATGACATTAAAAGGAAGTCTTGCTACTGACAACATAAAAGTTGTTGAAAATCTCTTATAGAGAGTAGTGGGATCAACCTTGAGAAATTTTTGAGTTGATGGACATTTCTTTCTGTAATGTATAAGAGGTAGTGAGTAATTGACTCAGTTTTTAAAAGTTGTCCACCTTGGACATCAGTTTTATGAAGAGGGTATTTTCAAACTCATCTCAAGTTGTAATAAATGTATCAATTTACCTGGTGTTTGCATAAAAAAAATATAGAAAATCCATATAAACTTTTTAAAAATTATTAATTTTTAAATAACTTATGGTGCATTTGAACTTAATTATTGATCATTCCTAGTGTTCAAATCTTTGCATATTCCCACCACAATACCACCTACACTTATATTCAGGTTTGAAGAAAATTGGTCGAGTCAATCCTGGGAGAGAAATTTAAACTCTCTAAGAATTTTTCAGTTTTTGAGTTATTACTCAAAAACCACTTATATTAGGAATCTGAAACTCGGTAAAATGATGTATCTTTTGGATATATACCCTGTAATCGGTCCAAGATCGCTTGAGGGTCGATTTTCTATGCTCACCCACCAATGCCCTTTATCTTTATAGGTATTAAAGAGATCTTGCTGCAGTCATTAACTTTCACAAAGATTTTATCTAAATAATTTAGTGTAACGAATTGTGATTCTCGTAATTCTATTTTTTAATCTCGACCTTTCGTAAATGAATTCAACGACAAATTTAAAAAAGCTGACGATTCTAAAATACATTTACACTTCCACGTAAAATAACTCTAGTACATCGACTTCTACTCGTGAATTACTGGAAGTGCTCGCGTTCGTTAAAAATATAATCGACAACGGTGGCCCGGGCGCCGCCTCTCGAGCTCCGAGTAAAAGTACTCGGTATCAAATTTAATAGCACGAAAGCTCGATTCGGATTCGGCACCAGGTAATTCGCTCGGTCGTGTGATTATAGTCATAAAGATGTTTTTAAAACCATAGGTAGCAGAAAAAAAATAATAATTTCGAACATTCCCTCAACAATAATATCGCTCTGTTGGGGCACACCGACCGTCGACACCGCTGCTGCGGCTCGTTGCGTAGCATTTCGCGATACACACTAGCACATTTTTCTTTGCTTTTTCCCTCATTCGAAATGAAAAAGAACCGTAGTCGATTAATTTATCGTCGACGGCGGACTATTTTTATGGAATAAAATTTTAATACGACTCTCGCGACGGCCAACTTTTTCTATTAGTTGGAAGCACGTAACTTGTATATTATTAATTCGGAAGTTGAAAAATCAAGCCAATAGTATGGCAATAGCTGCCTTATAGCCGGTGTACCTACACTGCATAGTACAAGCTTCTAGCCCGGTACACTACGTTGAAAAAGAGCAGTACGAAAAATTCCAATTTACGACGATATTTATTATCCGTATCGCACCGACCGAGAAGGTATTTCGAAAACGAATATTTTAAAAGTTTTGCCCAGCGCCCTTCTCTCTGTTTCGGTATTTTCTCTCAGCCAGACCCGTCCGAATGGTCGGTGAAGGCGGCGACGTCCGCGCGAAAAGAATACCTAATACGACAATAAATTTATCGGGTGCGCGGAAATTATTTCGGGTACTTTTGGCTGGCGACCGAAGTTTCGCGAAATTTTTTACCATAAAAAAGGGTGAGATTTTACAAACAATAGTTGTCGTATAATTGTAATTGAATTTAATAAAAATTTTATAGGTTTAGAAATTTTTTTACCACGTAGAAAACGCCATCGTTCGTTGTACAGCTGGCTATATACCGAATAAGTTTTTTGTACCGTGAATTATGGCCAGCAATCGCGTTATACGGTTTCTGGGTAATTGAAATTAGTCGCTGGTATTATTTTAATTCGCGTTAATTCGCTGCTCTCGGTATAAATCCGAGGGACAGAAGGGGTTCTCGAACGTACCCGGGTTTCGATGCATATCCGAGAATCTGCAACGTATAAGGGTACGTAGGTATCGAATTTTTTTTTTCCAATGGAGGGAGAAAGTTGATAAAAAAAAGGGGCGAGAATTGTATTTTGGCGAAATGAAAATTTGAATATTATGTAAAGCTGGCGGAACCGACGCGGTGAAACTTTGGTACAGTTATATACCGAGAAAGTATTGTACAAGAAACGAAGATATACTCTATACAGAGTTTTGAATTTGTTATTTAAATTGTTACCATTTCCTATATACAAGCGCATTCTTACAAGCATAAAATTTCAATTCAAAACAATCGAAATTATGTTTTGTAGCAGAAAGTTTTATACATAGTTGTCTGTGTCGATTAATGTTCAAGTTTTATCGAACCAGCGCGAAAATTTTCACGTATGAAAAGTTACCGCTGCTGGAATGAAGTTGAAAATAACACAACTTGGTAGGTAAATACTCGACAACGTCTACGTATCTTTTCTCGGTCACCCGTTGTAGCGCGTTCGTCGTGCTGCGGTTTTTATTAATTCATTTGCTTCGATTTTATCATCTTTCTCGCTCAGTTTTATGGCTGTGATACGTTTCGAAGATGGTGAAAATTTCGGCTTATGTGGAATGGTTGGTTGTGGGGAACTGGGGATATTTACATTCGTCGTAGGTGCTTTTTTGGGTCCAGCATCGAGGGCCCGTAAAGTTTTAAATTCGGGTTGAAGTCATGGGAGACGGTAGGATTTTCTTTTTAGTTGGTAAACAATTCTGACTAGTGAGGGGCGTTTTTCCGAACTGGCGAAGTCTATTTTTTCAATTTGTAAATCGAGTAAAAATTCTCCAGAAGATACGTAAAAAAAACTACTAAAATTAGATTCTAGGGGTATTTGAAACCCTCTTGGCCCCATTTTGGGGTCATTTTCTTCACAAACTTGAACTCAGGCCCGAAAAAGTGTGGGAGAAGAGATGAACCAATATTGAATTTTCTTTTAAAAAGTCAAGCTATCTAGAAATAAATTCCCATCATGTCAGAAAAAGAAGCATGTTTTATGGCATCGATATAGGTAATATTATTCAATTTTTGTTACAAGTCTGACAAAATGTCATTATATCAATTTCCTTCAAAATTTCTTCGAGTTTTTAGGAGTTAGACAAAATAAATCACAAATCTTATTTTCTGTGAGAATAGAAATTTTTGTAAAAAAAATTCCTACTGCGTGTCGTACGTACATCATCATTAAGGTAGCCAAGAAGAGATGTGACAAAAATGGATAGAAAGTAGAAACGCCTAATTCCAGCGACTTTTTTTATAATTTTGTTCTCAAATTTTTATGAAGATGAGGACATTCGAACATAATAATGATTTAGTTTACAGACAACTCTAGGGAGAGGGGAACGGTCAGTCCAAAGTCTCATTAGGGAGGTTGAGACGTACCTAGGAAGATCCATCATTTGTTGGAACCATGGAAACTTTGGGACGTGAGGTCTAATAAAAAGATTCATGGATTGGTCAAAAAATTTATAATGTATATTTTATGGACTAAAAGAAAAATATCTTCAATTATTATGGAGTTGAAAATTAACTCATCTTGTGCTGCTTGTTTGGTTATGGAACGTCAATATGTCTAGAACGTCTTGTAAGGAAAAATTATTCACCACAGCCCAAAAACATGAAACATGTTAGTATCGAGCGAAATATCGAAATCCATGCTGTTTAACCTGTCGAATTCATTTCCAGGCTCCTTTTACAAAAAAAATCTATAGGGATTGAGTTAAGAGACCAAAATTCTTCACCTTTTTTTATTCCAGCAGTTCTAAAAATCTCGATTTCAAGTTAGGAGTTGAAATAACCTCAGAGTGGGCTCTTGGAGTCAAAAAACTTGCGTTTTGGCAATCAGATTGAAAATTTTCAAATTTTAGCACCTTACCCCAACCTTTGTGGAGCCACTGAAAATTAGCTCGAGAGACTCAAAAGTCCTCATAATCAATTGAGGGGCTTAGTTCCAAAACTCACTTTTGCCAAAAAAAATCGATGTCGTTTTTTTTGCGGATTCTGGTTCAGTTTTTCATACTGAATCGAAATCTGCAAAAAAAACGACATCGATTTTTTTTGGCAAAAGTGAGTTTTGGAACTAAGCCCCTCAATTTGTGAGATCAAAATAAGAGTATATAGCCCCCCACACAGTTCTTTATCATTAAACAAAGTTTCTTATTTTTCAGAGTTGTGAGATGATTTCAATATTTTAGAAAATTGGAAAAATTTTAAAAATGAAAAAAAATTAAACAATTGAGCATGCAAGTAGTAACAAATTTTTCAAAATGAATTCCAATTTTTTTGGATATTGCTAAGTTTTTTCAGAGTGGTGCCAGCTGATTTCAGGGTATTGCCCATAAGCGCACCCAGAAATTATGTAATAAAGAGACTGGGAATTCGAGAGAAAATGGGGTGGGGGGGAGGTCGAAATTCAATGGAAAAATTGAATAATCTGTTATTCCAGTGGCGCTGAATGGAGTAGTTAAGGTATTTTTAGTAGGCAAGTAATGCATAATGTAGAAGAAAAATTGAAAAATTGCGAGATTTTTGGGACAAACAATCAATACTCTTAAAATTTGAATCGTAGTCGAATTTTGTTTTTTCTACCTTTTCGAATCAGTCAAATAAATTGTCAATGATTTTTAACTGATCTTTCAGTAAAAATTGATTTTTTGACGAATTGGGAATTGACTGAGAAATTAGTGATTTTCGACTGAAATATTAGTGAAAAATCACTAAATTTCAATAAAAATTACAGGCATCATAGCGGGTCACTTTTTTAGGGTGTTTGTCATTTTTTTCGACTTTAATCACTTTCGGTTACTTTTCACGTCTAAAAGGTCACTTTGGTTACTTTTTTCCCCTCAAAAGTCACTTTTTCTTCGCACTTCCAGGCCAAAATTCAAATTTTCACGTAGAAATTGCTATTTTTCAAAATTCTTCGAAAAAAAAATGAAAAAATTGATTTTTGCTAGTTTGTTTGTTTTTACGAAGGAATTTAATAAATGAAATTATTCACGTCTTTTCAGTTGATTTATCTTTGAAACGTTTGCAGAAAACTACAAAAAATCCCCCCCCCCCCTCCCAGCAAACTGTAAAAAAAATTCTCCGCAAAAAATTAATTTCGCAATGATGCCTGAAATTATTTCACTGATTTAATAAGACAGAATTTCATAAAATTTGACTGATCCAGATTTAGAGAGTAATATCATATTCATAAGTTAAGAATGTTATGGTAATAGGTAATATAGGTATTAATTCAGGAAATAAGAGAGAATTTTTTGAAAACTGATATTTGAAAAGCAAAAAGCTGTATTTTTTGACATTTTTATAATGAACCATCCCTTTGCCGAGCTTAGGGGGGCTCGCGCTCCCTGTCTGTCGCCCTCCTTGCGTAATCCTATGATGTTGCCCCTGGTACAATGTGCCATACGCAGGTTACCATCCCTTCTCCGGCCCTCCCTGATAGGAGAATATTTACTTGAAACTGCACAAAACACCAACTCTCTAATCCGATGTTAAATTGAATCACATTCTATAATTAATCCCGAAGACCCGAAATTATAATTGAAATTAAATTTTTGCAAGATTTTGTTTGAAGAAAAACTTAATTTTTCTTGTGATGAAAAAAATTTTTCACTTGAAAATTCAGAGCAGCACAGTTCTTTACGATTCCTGTAAAATTGCTTCAAGTGGATTTCTGGCCTTTTTGGAAAAACACTCCTCGTATAGGTACTTTCATATTGATTTCTCTTAGGGAACATTGACGAAGTCTGTAATTTAATTGAAATTCTGGTAATTTTTTTTTGAACTTTTCAATCACCTTTCATTGCGAAATTCCATTGACTCATAACTGGGGCTCGGATTTTTATGCAATTACATATTTTGCTACGTGAAAGATAATTGCGCATATTGAATAGATCTTTGCGATTCATATTTGTTATCGCATATTTTGCATATTTCGGGTGTTTTAAGTGCATATTTCTGCATATTCTGCTCATTTTTTACGTTTTACTGCATATTTTGGCCAAAACTTTCAAAATTTCGTATTTTTTACCGATTTAAAAGTGACCCGAAAAAAATTCCACAAAATTTGAAGAAAAAAATTGAAACTTTTTTTTGTTGGAAAAATTAATAAATACTAATGGTAGTAGTTTTTATGATTTATGAGCAAATAAAACAATAAAATAAAGCGTACGGTGCTAATCTGATTGAAAAATGCTTTTCAGAGATACCCATATTGATATTGCATATTTATGCATATTTCGTTCATAAATGCATATTTTTGCATTTTTCGCCCAAAATACATAAATGCATATTTTATGCGCATATTTCGAAGTTTTTCGTGCATAAAAATCCGAGCTCTACTCATAATGTTTTGTGTCCTTCACTTGCATGCAAAATTTAAAAAAATATACGATCCATTGCGCAATTTTTTACATACCTAGAGAATGTCCTGGAAATATTTCTCAGAAGTGCATTTGATCTTCGTCAAATTTTACAGGAGGAAAAACGAAAAATGCACTGAATTTAATTTTTAAAATTGAAGGATCAATTTTCAAAATTGAAAAAGTCATTTGATTTGTATTTTCAGAAAGGAAAGTTTTTCATAAGTTGATTTATGGAATAATATCAAGATTTTGAATAGATTCATTTGTAAGCAGTAATACGATTTCAACACTTATTTTTAGAAACCAACTGTTGAACTTCGTTCGTGTTTAAAATAATTGAAAAATCAATTTAATTTCCTCAAACCTCCACTTCTTTCATGAATTCCAAATTTCAAGAACCCTTGAACTTCGTTTTGGAAAAAAACTCATTTTTTCATGATTTCAATTTCGTAAATACTTATTCTTGAAATGAACTTGAGGATCGTATGAGAATTTATTCTTCGGATTATCTATACTTTTGAAGGAAATTTTTCACGTCTAACGGGCCAAAAACATTTCTCGATCAATTTCAGACTTTCCACTTCGCAAAACAACGAACTCGCTGCTCTAACATTTAAAATCACATCGACGATGCACATGCTTAAAAGCTCGATAATTAGACGAAAAACGCGATCGCGTCGTACCTCGCGACGAAATTTAATTAACGTCTCCGTTTTTCTTCGCTACCTTCCCCCTTCAACCACTTGTTAGTGTACTTTTAAATTCGTTTTTGAATACTTTGTTAACCTCTATACCTCAGTTCGAGGCGAGGTTTTTACACAATATTTGTAATTAACTTTTTGTATGCGAGAAGATGTTACTATGGGAAAAGTTTTCTTCTCTTCGGTGCGAAAAATGAGTAATCAAAATTCATTAAAGTTTGCTAAAACAAAATTTGCATTAATAACTCATTATTTAAAAGTTTCACACAGTTGGAACGTGTGACGGGCATTTGTTTGGTGGGCTTCTTGAAGTCTCGACGTAGCATACGAGAAAACCCAACCCTAGGAGACAGAACTGTGCACTCAGTCTGTATAACGATACGAAACGTAGGTAACGACACGACGTATGCTTTTTACTCGGAAAACTGGAATTTCGTCGGCTTAAATTTTCGAATAACTGATGGAAATGTGTTACGTACCGCGGAGTTCAACTTTAAACCAACACGCGTCATAGAAAACTCGAATGGGAACGCGTTTTACGCCGACGTCTTTCAATTTCAGCGTCGTATTGCGAACGTACGCAGTATAAAGCGGACTTGCCGTTTAAATATTCATTTCAAGTGTGGTACCTTTGCTACGTATGCCTTCGTCTTTCACGGCGTCGTTGGCGTATTCGGATATGCCAGCTCGCGAGTCTGGAGTCGTCTCTGAGCCAAGGTCGCAAAACAGCGACATTTTTATTTCCGAAAAATCCATATCAGATGAAAACCTTGAACGTCAATCAGACGAGCAGCTGATTAAATTACGATGAGAAGAATCTGCGCTTCCTCCATGTCCTCGCATTCTTTATGAAAAGAATTTATAGGCGGTGAAAACCTAGAAGGAAACTAATTTAATGGATTCTTTTGAACGTGCGCGAAAATAAAGTGAAAAAATGCTTCGTCAAAAGAAAATAGCGCGATAAATTTTTTCCCATCTTTGAATAATTATATTCGGTTGGTTAAAACCCCCTCTGACACGTATAAATGCAAATTTTGTAGGTCTACATCACCCCCCGAGTCTGGCGAGGTGTTTATTCTGCAAGCTTATGAAAAAACAAACGGTACTTTGAACTTTTCAAGGCAGACAGACTGTTGACGAGTGGTTTGTAATTGGCAAAGAAGGTATCTGGAAATAAGGAAATGGAATTTTCAGTCGTTTTGAATTATTTGCCTGTTTGAACGTAATGAATCGTTGTAATGTAATACCTCAGAAAAAGTAGGCTGTGGCAATTGCTGAGATTTGTTTGAAAAAATTTCCGTGTGAGCTGTTTTCGAACTGTAGTGAAATTTTGGAAAAATGAACGAAAACAAGAACAAAAGAAACGTCGTTTTTTTAAAAAGAAAAAACATTGAAAAAGTTATTGATAAAGCACAAATAAGAACCAAGAACGATTGAATATTTTTATCCAGCCTAAAGAACTGGAGATTAGGATCGATTCATGAAAATTTTTTATCTCGTCTTTTGTTCTCCCTTTTTTGAGGGAAATTTTGAAAAATTTAATTTCGAGTTAGATAAATTGGAAGATTGGAACAATTGTTTGCTCCTGTAATAATTCCAACTTTAGTTTGTTTCTAAATGAGATTTGCTGGGAAAATGAAAAAAAAAAATCAGTACGAAAGAGCAATAATGATGGACACAATTTTAGGAAAATAACTGTGAACAGAACGAGTGCTTGACATGAAAAATTTAACCTAGCATCAAATTATTTGATGGAAAATCGCTAACTTTAATTCTGGTTTCGTTCACGTTGATTTGTTTTGTTTCAGTTTTTTGTATTCTGTTTCCAGTTTTCAAGTATGGTGTTGGTGTATGCGGTATTTGATTTATTGACCAATGAGGAATGGATATCTGGTATTGAGTTTCCCTTCAGTTCCAGTTCCTTCACTTCACTTCACTTCACTTCACTTCACTTCCGATTCCTTCACTTCAGTTCTTTCCCTTCAGTTCTTTCACCTCAGTTTAGTTCGGATTCTTCACTTCAGGTCCGGTTCCTTCACTTCACTTCACTTCATTTCCGATTCCTTCACTTCAGTTCAGTTCGAATCCTTCACTTCAGTTCTGGTTCCTTCACTTCACTTCACTTCAATTTCCTTTACTTAGTTTCGGTTCCTTCACTTATTTCATTTTCGATTCCTTCACTTCAGTTACTTCACTTCAGTTCACTTCAATTCCTTCACTTCACTTCGCTTCGCTTCACTTCGCTTCACTTGTGTTTTTTGAAACCAGTTCAGCAGTTTCGAACCAGTTGTCAATAATATCCAAAAAAGTGGAGATATTAAAAAAAGTTCGAAACAAAAGTTGTAGAGAATTAAAAATAATTATTTTTGGATGTATAACCTTTTTTGCATCTTGAAATGGAAAGAAGTTGTCGTACAAAAGGTAGGAGTATAATTTTTTATTTGCAAGTCGATAACCAGTTATCAAAGAGTGGATGTATCAAAAAAAGTGCGAAATGAAAATTGTAGGGAATTAAAAACTTAACATTTTACGTTCTGCAACTTTTTTCCCATCTTGCAATGAAAATGAAGTTATCGTATAAAGGACTCGTAGTATAATTTTCTTTTTTGTAAGGAATAAATCTTCTCCATTAGTGGATGAAGAAAAAGTTACAGAACATGAATTCACTTTTTTGAAACTGGTGCAAGATGAACCCAATTTTTGCAAGTCTCTGGGCCGAAAATCGCGAAAAACCGGTACTTTTGCAAAAAAAGGATCGACGAAAAAATAAACATTGATTCTTACGGGAGTTGTAATCATTTTTAAAAATTTTCTCAGTTTTGATGCTGAATTTTTTATTTTTTTGATAATTTTGACGAGTTACGCTCTCAAATTGATCAAAATTGTCAAAGCAAAAACAATTGAACACCTCAAAAGTGAAAAAAATTAGAAAAACAATATAGAACTCCCATAAGAATCAATATTAATTTTTTCGTCGATCCCCCTTTTGAAAAAGTACACAAACTGATAATGTGAATTTGCAGTAGTAAACGTGACGTTTCATTTGGAAGCCGATTACAATTTCTAATAACTACAGTTCCAGTTCCTCACTCCAGTATTGACGACTAAATGATGAAAATTTAATGTGTCCATTCTCTATTCCATGAATTAAAAAATTAATTTTTGCGTAAATGAACGATTGAAATATAAAAAATGATTTTTCTCTCCTTTAACCACGTATTGCGTTGTTGCTACACATGAATTTTCTCACATGTAGCATTTTTACAACACATGCTTTCGAATTAGCGATGGATATTGAAAGTATCTTCGACACAAACAATACAAAAAGGGTATAGCAGGTTAAGTATAGTGTTTTGGCCCTGGAAACGGATTTTGATGAAACCTACCCCAAAAGTTGAGCCGTGATGAGAAAAAATTCTGACAAAAATTTTGGACCCCCAGAGCAAGTATTTTCGGGGGGAGGGGCCAAAATGTGGTTTTTAAACTTCATTTTTTCATTTTCCGCCAAATGTAGATAAAAATTTCGTGTTTTTTTTAATTGAATCTGGAGGGCCAAAGGAACCCTAAAAATTTTTTTTCAAAATTTTTGACCCATTTTTCGTCGAGATATGACGTTTTAAAAACTTTGAGCGATCACTTTGCGAAAAAGTTTCAGAGGTACAGTCGCCATTTTTTTTTAGAAAATGTGTTATTCAGTGTTGATTATACCACATGAGTTTCAATGAGTTTGAGTTGGTGCAACATTGTCAAAAAAAGTTATACGTATGTAATATGTATGGTAATCAACCCGCGGATTTCTAAAAATGTAAAAAAGAAGATAGGTTGGAAGGTAGGCAGGTTCTACAAAATAGATAATATATTTTATTTATATGTAGTTTATTTCAAGAACAAAGCGAAAATTTGAGTTGAAAAATCCGAAATTTGAAGAACTTCTCTCACTCTAATTTCAAAAGTAATGTCAATTTTGAACTCAGCAGAATTCCATCGTATAGAAATGACATGAAAAAAAGCCTACAGCTCAATTTTGAAAAATGAAAGGACTTAATCCCCTCTGGATCCTCCCCCTTCCCCTCCAATGAGATTTTGGCGATGACAGTCTAGGCTCAAAATTTTTTTCATAGTGTCCTTCTTTACTATGCCAAATTTTCTACCTCTTATCACCATTTGCGTTCATATTTGAAAAAATGTAATCCGCCTCTGGATTAGAATGGCATTTGTCAAACATAGTGCGCGAGAGCACTGTACTTTTCACCAGAGCGCCGTGGGAAATTGACATGAACGTTCAGGGTCCGCATGACCGGTGGTCAGTTTTTATTTTTTTTGACAATGTTACACCAACTCAAACTCATTGAAACTCATGTGAACTGAATAACACATTTTCTATAAAACAAAAATGGCAACTGTAACACTGAAACTTTTTTGCAAAATGGCCGCTCAAAGTTTTTAAAACGTCATAATTCGACGAAAAATGGGTTAAAAAATTTGAAAAAAAATTTTTAGGGTTCCTTTGACCCTCCAGATTCAATTTAAAAACACGAAATTTTTATCTACACTTGGCGAAAAACGAAAAAATAAAGTTTAAAACCCACATTTTGGCCCCTCTCCCCGAAAACACTAGCTTTGGGGGTCCAAAATTTTTGTCCGAATTTTTTCTCATCATGATTCAACTTTTGGGGTAAGTTTTATCAAAATCCGTTTCCAGGGCCAAAACACCATATTTGACCTGCTATACCCTTTGTAAATTTACAGAAGAATTTGGTTCGAGAGTTCTTCTCAAACGATATTGATTTAAAAAATTATAATTTTTCGATTTCCATTTAACATACCTACCGATTTTTTTAATAGAAATGTTGAAGATCAAACGATTTTTCAACACGGTTAATTTTTTTCCAGCATAAATGTAAAAAAGACAAATGTACACGCAATTCCAAGTGATAATAGTAGCCTGAGAAGGCATTCCGAGTATCACGTAGTTATTAAATTCGGAGGCCTTTCGCGTATTACAACAAAACGGTCGCGCAAAGAGTTCGAAAGGTGACTCGACGTCTTCAGCGCGGTCATATACGTGACAATTATGATAAACCAAAATTTTGGGCCATTTTTCGCTACCTTTTAATTGCTGGTTCGACTCTGGCGACGAAGTAATCCGTAACACGTGTCTCGTTAAAAATCGAACCGATTACCTAGCTAAAGTTTTCGCTCGCCGAGTCCACGATGAGCTGGCAGAATAAGGAGAGTGGAAAAAGCGTGGGCAGATCTGGGTACATTGGCGTTAAACTTGAACGTCAAAAAGGCTTGATACATGGTTAACTACGGTACGGCTGGGATAAAGTTCTACTGCAGTGTATAGCGAAAGTATATGTTTAACACGAAATATCAATTTGAATTTCGACTAATTCTGATGGGATCTGTTCATTTGGCGTTGTGGCGTTTTGTAGTCGACCGAATAAGGCACGGTTTAAACGTATCTACGAATATGGCTCGACGTTTAATCATAAATTGCGAAATTATATACATCTTTTTCATGGGCCGCTAATTCAACAACGTTCCTGTATGGACCTTACTGTATTTATTTGTCCGTAAATACCAAGTTTGTAAATTTAAAATGTCGATGTCATTTTCCAATCGGTCGTATCGATTGGATACCGCCGCTGTCACCAGCCAAGCCGCAATTACTTATTGATTGAGGGGGGTTTTAACGATTCGCGATTTTTTTCCATCGAATCGTGCGAACAGACGCGATGGTAATTTTAAAATATTCAATTAATTCGTCACATTTGTTAAACTTTCATCGGCTGCGTTGCTTTTAATAACCAACGACGCTGCTTATGGTTTGCGTGGCGCCTCGTCTCTCTCTGCTCCATATTCATTCCCCTCTGCGTCTTCGCCATCGTCGGCCCGGAATACATTAAACGCGTGTGTAACTTTATACTGTAAATACACGAGTACAAATTCCAGGTGTTTGGTTTTCTATATTGTAAATTTCGCCAAGTACGCGTGTTGTACGTGCTGCTGTAAAAAGTGCTGAGAGGCCCGCCGAGTTGGGAGTTTTTCTCTCTGTTTTCTTCTTTTCTTTTTTTTTCACCTTCCCTCGACGTCTCTGGTTTTTTCCATGTTTTCACGTTGTAGCCGACGTTTAGGCACTCTTTTTTGACTCGGTAAATTAATAATTAGCTTTAATGGCTGTTTGTTGCTTTGTTAATTTTTAAACGTAGCCTCGAGTTTAGCGTAAAATTATGCATTATGAATGACTCGAAGAAAACTTCGATAATTAAATTCCGCACGGTTTTGAGCAAATAACGTTTGTATATGTCCGATAATATGTTGGGAGTGATTTTTACCAAGGTGTGAAAAATTCAAGGGAAAGGGTACCAGAAAGGATGTTTGACGAGGGTTTTAATTTTCAGAATTCCGACGGTTTTAATTCGACGTCGAGACGGTTTATTTTGCAAGATGAATGTTTGAAATCGTATCGAAATGATATTCCGTTGTTTTTGGTCAGGTCTCAATTGTACATCCGCGCGCTATTCCTGTTAAAATTGATTTTATGATTGATTCTTGTTCTGGCTGGAATTAAAATTAACCCCAAATTAATCGCAGGCTAAAAATGATCGGAAAAATCGTGCAATGAAATTTTTGGATGAAAATTCATCCCAATGACATTTCAGGCATAAAAAACCAAAAAAATACGTGCGATTATACTAGGATTAAAATTAATACCAAATTAATCGCCGGCTAAAAATGATCCGAAAAATCGTCCAATGAAATATTTGGGATGAAAATCCATCCCAATGATCATTCCGGCCACCAAAATCAAAAAATACCTGCGATTAGGCTGCGATTAGTCTGGGATTAAAATTCATCCCAAATTAATCGCAGGCTAAAAATGATCGGAAAAATTGTCCAAAAAAAACAAATAAATTAAGCCCGTATGCCCTTTCCCCCCTCCTCCTTTCCCTTGGGTCCACCCCAACATTTCAAACGTATGTATCACCTTATCTATGGGTCGTAATGAAAAAATTTTCAAACAAAAGTTATTCCTCAGCACTTGATGCACATTTTCATTTCTCATCAAAATCCTTTTTGGAGCAACTCCTGCCCCCCGAATTTGGAAACAAAACATGTTTTTGAGAAAACCTCAAAATCACGTTTTTTTTCATTTTAACGAAAAGTTTCGGAGATACAACAAAATTTGTAATCACAAAAAGTATTCAAAATTGAATTTCTTTTCCAATGAGCTCTATCGCGACCATTTTCATCAACTTTTCCCGACAGAGTGGATCTTCCCCTTCCTCGCTTTCACCGAAGTTGGGCCCACGAACAAAATTTGCTCCAAAATGAATTCCGATAATGAATGAAGTTATGGATTAGATATCGAAGAACAAAAATCGTTCAATTTTTTCTTCGTGGGTACAACTTTTGAGATAGGGGGAGGGGGAGAGATCCACCTTGTCGGGAAAAGTTGGTGAAAATGGTCGTGGTAGAGCTCTTTGGAAAGGAAATTCAATTCTGAATACTTTTTGTGGTTACAAATTTTCTTCTATCTCTGAAACTTTTCGCTTAAAATGAAGAAAACGTGATTTTGAAGTTTTCTTAAAACTGTTTTATTTTTGAATTTGAGGACAGGAGTTGCTCCAAAATGGATTTTGATGAAAAATGAACATGTACATCAGGTGCTGATGAGGAACACCTTTTGTTTGAAAATTTTTTCATTACGACGCGACCCAAGATAAAGCAATACACGCGTTTAAAATGTTGGGGGATGGGCCCTGGGGAAAGGGGGAGAGGGAAAATGGACATACGAGCCTAATTTCTTTGTTTTAGTGTCCAGAATAAGAATCAATCATAAAATCTTCAACAGGAAATCAGTGGTTTTTGACTGAGTATCAGTGAATTTTACAAATAAAGAGCATAATTAGCCAAGAATGGCGAATCGGCCTTCGTCTGGAATTTGTATTTCTGAAGTACCTATCTACTGGAATTTTCTCCCTAGAATCTGAAAACTCACTAGTAAAGATTTCAGCTCCCAATCTCTGAAAAATGCCCGAAGTTTGTTCAAAATAGGATTCTCATTCTCGACAATTTTTTTTCAAACTTGCAGAATCCAGAAATTTTTGAAATTTTTTTCTTACCGAATTCTCAGTTTTTTAGGAATATTTAGGCGATGCCAGATTTTTGAAAATGTAAAAAACCAATTTTTCACATACCTATTTTAAAATTTTCCTTAATAATCAAAATATACCCTTTTGGACTCATTTGTACTCAGTTGTCCACTTCTTATAATTCAATAATTTTCTTCACCGAAATTGACGATAGGGCAAATGGAAAATTATCAAAATTCATCCTGGAGGGGAGAGGGATTACAGGAAAATTTGCCGATTTTCAGTCTGTAGAGGGGCGTTACAAGAGAAATTTGAAATTATAAAAATTCACAATGGAGAAGGCTACGGGGAAAATTTGAAATAGCCAAAATACAGTCAAAAAAGGGGTGCTGGAGAATTGATTAAAATTATGCCCGGAATAAGGTACAGCGAAATCGGAAAAAATTCTGACAGCATAAAAGGGGCACAGCAGAAACCAAAAATCACGAAAATTTAATTTTAAATTGAAACTTGCTTTTTAAAAAAGAAAAAATTCCAAAAATCGAAATTCCTAATTTTCAAAAGTTTTATACCACATAAAAACTTTATAAAAAAAATTATTTAATTGGGTGTGCTAACAGCAATTTTTTTCTTCGCTGCAGGTCCGAACAAAAATTGTAAGTATACTACGCCTTGAAATCTTAAGATTACGATTTTTGTACGAAATGAGATTAACAGTATCGATATCGTTATTATACGACATCAAGGTTCCCTAATTGACTGAACTTCAAAGACATTCTATGTATTAGCATTTAGGGTGGTTATCGCGATTTACCTACCTATCTGAATTCATGCGGTAATTTGTTCGCTATAGTATGAGTAAATTAATCTGTTATCAATAAATTACTCGAGTAATTTGCGACGAGGAACATTCCTTCGTTTTCCGGTTTCCTTATTTAAATTCACGTGGTTAATTAATTTCGTGGAATTTTCCAAAAAAAAAATTGATGTGACGTCACAAAGTCAGCAGATGTCTTTAGGCCTCTGTTAGAGGTTCTGGGTGTTAGAAAATGTCTAAATAAAAGTGATCCTTACAGGGTGAAATCTTGTAAGTCTAAAAGTAGATTTTATTTCAACTAAAAAGGCTGAACTTTGAGTTCACGTTCGATTTTTACTTCTCAAATTAGGTAATTCATTTTTTCCACGTTTTCGTGATATTCACTATGGAGTATTTATAGAGTTGAAATTCCAAAATAAATCACCCTTTTTGGTCTTTAAAAAAGAGCTAAGTAACTATAAGTTTCAAATCATGAACCATTTTTGAAAAAATACATTTTTTATGTGTTTTTCTCCCCAACCCCTTTCTTTAGACAATTTGAACAAAAATGTTCATTTTTTTCAAAATTTCCATCATTCTTCCTGCAAATTTGTAAACAGTCATGCTCTAAGATCTCTTTAAAAGGGAGCAAACGAAGTACTAGTACAAGACTTCAGAGTAACTTCAAAAGTTCCAAATTAAGAAGTTGAAGTGAAAAAAAAAATCGAGAAAATTACTTACTCATTATGCTTCTAATTCTAGCAGTAAAATTCGTAACTCACCTGAAACGAGAAAACAAAATGAATTATTAATTAGTTGAAGTCGTGAAATTTTATTTTTCATTCATTAATCTAGGACAAAAATATTTCGAAAAATTATGTAAGGAAGGCAAATTCTCATGGAGAAAGGATATAGCGTTGCTCGTAGCCTTCTAGATATACCGCTGTCCTAAACCAACAGTTATCGTATAGGTATTTCTTTTTTTTTTTTGTTGAAAATAAACTGGAAGTCTTATGTGAGAATGAAGCCTTCTTCGAAAAAATTTCCAATAAACATTCAAGAGCATAAAATTTTATTACCTGGATTATAGCTCTTTTAAGCTTGGAAAAATTAGAAATTTTCCATTCTGAACTTTTTTCCCTCAAAATTTAAAGATAAAAAAGAATGTAGACTACTGAGCGATTCTGGTAGCGAATTTTCTCCTCGATAAGAGTGAGGTACCTATTTGAAAATTATTCTTCGTAGGAGGCTTCATTTTCGTTTAAAACTATTGAAATTGTTTTCCAAAAAATGAATAGAGGAGAAAACACTCTGAAATACTATTTTCTTATCGCCAGGTTGGATACAGTGGGATAAGGGGAGGGCTGAATGTGGGAATTTTTTTTTTTTTTTAAATAAAGGCTGCATTAGGTACCCACATCTTTAAGGTAAGACAAAGACAAACGGAAGTTGGTATTATTGGAGCAGGGAAAAATCGAAAATTTTCCACTTGAATGAAATTTTTCTGTTTTTTCGTGTTTGAAATGTAATTTTTCCAAATGTTTGGGATTCGAACTACATACTTACAAGTTTTCTTTTTTTTTTTTAAATCATCAGATCTCATTTTACCTAAATTTTTGATTGAACCTAATTTTCTGGACTTAGAATTCAATTTCATAATTAGGTCACAGACTGTCCTCTCCTCGTTTGGTTTCACCGTGCTATTAAGGTTCGGAGGACTCTGTATTTTTATATGGATGAGTTTCTATCCAAAAGATGTCACATACAAAATAAATTGCAAAATTGGCAAGAACTTGGATTTTAAAATTATAGCAGGTACATAGGTACAAATTTTTCTCTTCAGTTTTCATTTTTCTTTTTTTCAATTTTTTTCTTCGTAAAATTTTAAACATTTTGACGCAATTGATGACCACTAAAATATTATAATTTGAATTTTTCAATTTTGTCGTGTTGAACAATTTTTTATAAAATTTTCAACACTTTTATTTTATGAAATTTTCATTTATTTTGAACTTTTTCAAGCATGCTAGATAAATTTTATTAAGTTTGCGGTCTTGTCATGTTTTTAAATAATTTTTATGAAAAAGTATTTCAGTAAGCCTAAATTTTACTTTATTTTAATCAATTTTCGAAATCCTTCCAAAACTTCTGCTAATGATTTTAAGCTCGAAATTCAAGTAATTTTCTAGAAATTTCATTCAGTTTTATAGCACTTCAGAAATTTTTAAATTATTCTGAAAGTTCAACAGTATTTTGAACAATTTTCAAACAAATTTGAACAATAGTGAATTTTTGAGATTTTTCTGAGATATTATGTTATGATCTAGTAGGTGCCTATAATCGATCGTCCTCGTGCCAAATTTCAATTTCATCCCAACGAAAGACATTAAACCTACGAACTTGACATAATCAACTCTCCAGACTAATTTCGTCGAATTCATCGAAAAATTCTGAGAACCGCTGGATCAGGAGCGATTAATTTGAAATATACAGAAAGTACAAATACGTCTTCTCCCCCTCTCTCTCTCTCCTCCCCTCCGCTCCAATTCTTAAACCAAAATACCGAGAAACAAAATCGTGCGGAAAAAATATACAAATTCGCGATAGTTTGGCCAACAATAACACGAGTGTTTCGAGGCCATAAATATTTTCATATTTCGATCACATGCGAAGAGGGAGAGAGGCAGCCTCTGTACACTGAATACGCGAATTGGCAAAATTAGGTCATCTGTTCGATCGCGTAATAATATTAAAATTGGACAACCGAGCAGTCGGATGAATGGCGGAGGATAATTTCGGCTGGAAAATCGAATCAACAATACTCGATCTTCTAACTCACGCGAGCTTGTGTTCGTATGGCGGAAAAGATGTCACGTGTTCGCAGATCAACGCACAACAAATTTACGTACAGTATGATTGATGAAAATACGCGTTACGAGGCCGGGCGTCGCCTGCGCTTGGCCAACTTTGCGGCTGAGAAACTTTGTGCTCGAAAGAAGATATTAACACGCGTACATCGTTTACTCGTAGCTCGTACGTACAATAATTTCGTACACCGAGCAGAGGCAGACGATCGAAAGAGGCGCCGCAGATGGCGGTTGGCGCTTTTGTAAACATAAAAATAAAGACTTAGAACGCGAGTTATTACATACGATGTACCTACGTAAAATATACACAATTTTAACCAGAAACGGTATGAGTAATGATTGGTTCCAGTAAAATAGATGGGCATTCTTGAAATACGTCCAAGTCTTACGTTTTGTGATTTCATCTCGGGCACTTTGATTCGACGACCTTGAATTGCGCGTGTTGCATATTTTGGCAGTCTTGTTTTTAGAGTAGGTGAAATTTTTCGATAATATCTCATATGCCTGCCGAATCGCGAAGATGGCTCGAGATTGTCTATAGTTACAACGTTTACGGAATATGTGATCGAAGAATTAAACGAAAATCGTTCTTTTTGTTGGATCAAGATCCGAAGCAGATAAGGCAAATCGACTTTTTTTTCATGTTCAAATTTTATATTTTCTAAATATTTTCCAAGTTTAACTTTTCTCATTTTTTTTCGACTTCCAAGATTTTTTTCTCGAATTTTTCAACGCTAGAATTGTTTCCCCGAGATTTTTTAAAGTCTAAAAATTTTTTCTCTGAATTTTTTGCTCTAATCTTTCAGAATCAAGATTTTTTGAATTTTTTTCAACATTTCTATCAACTCAATTTTTCTCAATTTTTTTCAGATTTGAATTTTTTTTAGAATTTTTTCAATCTAAATTTTTCTCAGGTTTGTTTTATTTTTTTTTTCAAAGTTATTTGTTTCAACTCTGATTTTTTTTCAAGAAATCTTTATTTTGTTTGGTATCAAGTTTTTCTTTCAATATTTTCAATTACAGAGTCAATCAATTTCCAAAGATAAAGTTTACTCAATGAGTGAATAACTGCTTCTAGTTCACAATTTTGCTCTTCAACTACTAGTGCCTTAGTTTGTGAATACCACAACACATAAGATTTTTTTGAACTGATCAAATGATATTTCAAGGTTCGAATTCTGGTTAAATTGATCCTTTACATCTTTTAGTGGGCGAATCATCTTCTAATTTGGTTTTCTCGACGACTTTTTTTGGGGCTCTTTTTTGTTTTCTTTTGTGAGGTTGAATCTAAAGATAAGGAGGAAGATAGAGGTTTGGAATTTTCTGTTGAGTAATCTCAATAACATTTTCGTCTTCATTGACGTCTGACACATCAATACATCAATTCGAAGATCTTCTCATTATCTTCAAAAAGTCAAAATTTGTTTCAATTTAAATTTTTTTCTCAAATCATTTTTCGATGCAAAAATTTTTTCCAACCTCAGATTTTTTCAACTCAAAATTCCATCAATTTTTTGCCAACTTTGAATTCTACAAAAATGTTTTTAAACTACACTGTTTTGAAAACAATTTTTGGAGATGGAAAAAGTTTTAAAAAAATTGCACTGTCGAAAAAAATTTTGAAATTGAAAAAAAAATGAGAAAAAATTTTAGAGTTGGAAAAGAATAGATAATATTTGGAATCATTTGTTTTCAAAACGTTTGCTGCCACAAAAAGTGAAGTTTGAAAAATCCAAGAAAAACGGTGGTATTAATTATAAAGGCTGATAAATTTTGGGGAATATTTTTATGAGGATTTTACTATTGTCTACCAGTTCCCTGAGTGTGAACATTGTCCGTTTCATATTCTGCTCATTATTGAATCGCAAAATTTGGCAGAACACGTTTTGACACAAAATTTTTGTGGAGTACTTTTTAAAACTAATTTTAATCATCAAATCTTGTTTCAATATTAAATATAGCACTTAATAACAATTTTTTAGGCGTTCCGAGTCCATTTGCGATGCCATTCTGCCAAAACAAATCGAAATGTTTTTATGCCGGAGTGGGCGGGAGAGGGGGAGGATGAGGGAAATGTTACAACATTTTTTGAGTGAGATATCAAAAGGCTCTGATGTTATAAGGGAATCATTTGGCCTCAAGTGGAACTTTGTAAAAATTCTTACTCCATTCGATTTGCATTGGTAGAATATGATTTTAGAACGCATGAGCGAATTTCTATCTCATCCTTGGGGGCTGGGGGCCCAAAATACGCGATTTTCAAGCTAAAAACTTGAAAATTCTCTCTCCGCGAGTTTTCAACCAATTTTTTTCAAACTTGGCACATACGTAGAGGTACTAGAGGGGAGTGCTGTGAAATTTTTTCAGATTTTTTCAATCACTTTAATGACCTTGAATTTGACTTTGAAAATTTCAAATCGCCCTGGAGAGCACGGCTTTGGTGCTGTCTCAAAAAAATTTTCAAATTATAATTTCCTATTGTATTTCACACTCCTGAGAATTTTTTCAGAAATTTTTACAAAGTTCCACTTGAGGCCAAATGACCCCCTTATTGGACCAGAGCCTTTATGTTTTTTGATTCCAAGAATCTAATTTCTGAGGTCATTTTGACTCAAACTCTTAGGGTGGAGAGGGGGCTTAAATTAAAATTTCACACAAAATGAATACCACCATCAAATTCTTGAGGTAAAATACTCTCTAAAACTAGATCAATCTCAATTTCGTCAGAAATGATGCAGAGCACGTTTTGGAAACATACAATTTATTTGAGGAAAATTTTAGAATTGGAATAAAATTGAAAAAAATGGCATACTTAATTGAAAACATTTTTGAAAAAAATGAAAAAATGTAAACATTGTGAAAAAATTGTAAGAAAATTTTAGCTTGAAGAAAATTTTAATGTTAAAAAAACTCGAGGAAAAAATCGGAGTTTGAAGAGATTGAAAAAATACACTTGAGTATAAAAATCTTGAGAAAAAACTTGAGCCGACAAAATTCACGTAAAAAGAAGTTATGGTTGAAAAAACTCTGAGCAAGAAATTCAGAGTTGAAAAAATGTTTGAGAATACTTAAAAGTGGAGAAGATTTCAAAAATTTTGGACTCTGTAAAAATACGTTGCTGCCTTCAGTGCCTTCAGAAATGGGAAAAATCACGAGATTGATGATTCGAATCACAATCATGAATCACACGTTGAGAAATAATTTGTCGAATCATTTTTTCAAATTATTTTTTGAATTCTTTTTTCAAATAATTTTTTGGATCGTCAAGGAATAAAGACCTTCATCGAGAACTACAAATGCGATCTATCGTTGAATAAAATAATATAAATTAAACGATTTGCAGCAAGACACTGAACCTTCACGTTCAACCGTAACAAGAGGCGTTTAAAAAGAAAAAAATTATTTGAATTAATTTAAATTAGGTACCTACATGTACTAATACTATACTTTAGATGTTCTGCGAACAGTATAAGCAATAAAGTATTGACCAATCAACCCATTTTTTTCAAATCATTTGTCGAATCATTTTTTCAAATTATTCTTCGAATCATTTTTTCAAATTATTCTTCGAATCACTTTTTCAAATTATTCTTCGAATCATTGTTTCAAATATTCTTCGAACCATTTTTTCAAATTATTCTTCAAATCACTTTTTTAAATTATTCTTCGAATCACTTTTTTGTTGCATGAAACTAATTATTCACAATTGTAATTTTCATTTCTCTGATTAATAAAGCAATCGCAGGTTCACGACACAAAGTGATGTAAAAAAAAAAAAAAAATATTCTCAAATGGAATGAAAAAATAAAACACAAAATTTTTGGTTTTTGGTACAACATTTCTTGCTCGAAACACTTCGAACATGAGAAAAATAATTCGAATCACAAATTACGAATCAAATTCGATTACAATTCACGATCACATCTCATAAAATGATTCAAATCAAGATCCTCGAATCACAAAAAAAAAAAGATTCCAATCACGAATGATTCTATTATGCTCATTCCTGCTACCACGCGAGTTACAATCAAAATTGAACTGTTGAACAGTGAATTCAGTCGTTCGTTCATTCGTTTTCTACAAACATTGTGACCATAAACAATCTCAGATGGCTCAATTCAATAGAAATGTTTTCTGCTCGTCGTCGTAATATTGTATTGGAATTTTCAGCAGCTAGGAAAATATCCAGAGAGGGGTTATACGGTACAGCTATCTTTCGAGTGTACAAAATGATTGATTTATGACCGGCATCAATCTACCGCGGTAGGGAACCGATTATATCGCGAATAATTAAGTAAAGCGCCATGCCACCGTCGAACAAAACGATCAGGTACATAATCAACGCTTCGGATATAATTATTAGGTAAACAAGCTCGGAAAACGACATCGTTCAAGTGAAAAAAAGCAAGGGGGGTTCTGCGCCAGGCGCCTGCGCGATCTCGCAAAACCAACGAATAAACGTAAAGATATGTACGGGTTTTTGGAATTACGCATTTTTCGGGCCGAAATCGAGCCCAGCTTGGGAAAAAATATGAAAAATACCCGAACAAAAGGCACGCCACGCGTCCGAAGTGATTGTTTGCGTGAAGTAAAGTTGATGTGACATTTTCAATTCGGCGTAAAGCCAAAGTCCCCGAACACGAGCGAGGAAATTCAATTATTTCGATTGTGCTGCGACGCGGCCCGGCCGCCGAAAAGAATACCGAAGAAAATACCAGCAAAGGAGTTTTTCCGGTGCTCGAGCCGGTACGACGAATCTTGATACTGTATGCTATAAAAATGCCACCGTGTGTTTCGTGATCCAAATACTAATGCCGGTAAGCAGATTATAATCAAAGCAGAAAAAAATTTTGTCCGGAGTTCGATCACCCGTGAAAAAAGCCGGTGAACGGTTAATGATACCTTTATAACGTATAATAACCAAAACAAAGCTCAAATTAGTATGTATTCGGCCAATTAAATCTGTCACCGAGTGCGAGCGTGAGACGTGCGGAGGCATACACGCTAGATAAACATTTAGGTAATTATAAAAACGTCGGGACGACGGCCAAATGGTTGAAAAATAATTGCGCCTCGTACCTTCGATGCCGAGAGCACACGACGCGGTGAAAAATTCCACTTCATCGTTCCCCTCCCCTCACCCCCCCCGGTCCACTCGAAAAAAAGTTGAAGAATTTCAAACAATTATTATCGCGGTACTGTTTCGGAACTGGCAGCTCTCATCACCATATATTGACGATGAGTGTTTGGAAGAGTGCGAGAAGCCGGGGAAGGGGCGGACGAGACGAGTAAAAATACTCGTAAGATGCGTGATTGAAAAACCACGCGCCATGATGATGATGAGTCTTTTAACGCGGTAATTTGATGGGCGGCATGGTCGAAAGCGGAAGCTACGCGTGTGTCGAGCTGTTTCGTTCGTGGCTTTGAAGTTGACAAATTGGATAGGTGAGGAGCTGGAGTGGGGTCTGAATGGTGCACTGATAAGGGAAGATTGAGACGGTTTGAGATGGGGATGGGTGAAAAGGAGGATTGTGTGGGTGGAAAGAGCGAGTTAACGGATTATCTAGCTAGAGTTTTTACACGATAGTAATTGGTAATACGAATGGAAAAAATTTTTATACGTTTGTTGGGCATTGCATTGTCGAAATTGTAGTCGAATAATGATGGGTTTTGATTGCCTTGGAATTGTTTTTACACAATGATTCCAACATTATTGATAAATTTGGGATGACGCATCATGCAGAAATTTTGAAGAAAGAAAGAAATTGTTTACACTTTTTTTTAGGTAGAATTTTCAAATATGAAGATAAGTGGTGGTGTTTTTGTTAGGGCACGCAGAGGGATCACATTAAAAAACTGTTTTAAAAATCGTAAAAAGTAAAAATGTACCTATTGAAAATTCTCGAAAAAGCCTATTTATAAAATTTTCACATTTCACAACTGCCATTCGAAAATTTTAAAATTCCTAAATCGTTCTAATTAGTCTAAAAAAAATCCCTAATGCATTTTTCATAAAAAATTTAGGTAAAATTTGAAATAGGATTATCTCTTAATAGTTTTTATTCATAATTCTAGAAATAATGCTAATGCATTTTTTTTCAAGTATCGCAAAATTAAAAAAAAATTCTGGCGAGAAGGGGAAAAAAAGGCAATTGAAGACGAAAAATTTTATTTTAAAAATTACAATTTTGAGCAAAAATCAATATGTATTTTCATGTTAATTATGTCGTTTTACGGTAGTCAGTTTCAAGTATTTTCAATTGTGCTAAAATTATTTCAAAATTTTAAGAGGATAAAAGAAATCTAAAAAAAAATATGCTTACCTACTGACCATGCCCTACCCTCTAAATCTGAATCAGTCAAAATATCACTGGTAAAAGTAAATAATTTTTCAGACGACGGATTGATCAGTAATGTTTTGCAACATGCGTAATACTGTAGAAATAGTATGAGAGCTGAACCTACTGAAATTTACTTGAGAAGGTATAAAGCTGGGACCGGTCCCAAAAGTTAGTGTTTGTATCCCTATTTTGAAAACCACCAGTCTGCCAATCCGCGGGTGACATAGTCAAGCACAGCGAAAGCTCGAAAGTTCACAATTTTCATGAACTTTCAGTCAAAAACATTTATGGTCGAAATTGGTGTCAAATTACAGGATTTTTCACACTGAATCCGAATATGTGGGTCTGCCGACCCCTAAGTGCCGTCAAAGCCCCGACAGACGGTGTCAAAAGGGGAGAAAATTCAAAAAATTATCCATTTTCGAGTTAAATTCGCATAAAGAACCATATAATTGGTCTAAAAAATAATTTTAAGCGATTTTAAGGGGTGTTCGGTAGCAGTGACAACTTTTAAAACTCGAAAATGCCCAAAACTTTCAGATTTATGGGGGTGAGGTAAAGGGGGAGCGTCCATAAATTCGCGAGTTCGGGCGTGTGATATGTCGAAATCTATGTTTTTTGGGTCGTAAAAATTGATTCCAGAAATATTTTTCACATTGAGGTGGTCTATTTTTCATACCTATGATCAATTTGCCACTTTTTTCGCAATTTACGAAGTTAACGTAGCTGTCTGATCATCCACGAATATGACAGACGAAACTAATAGACAATTTGTTTTGATTTCCCGTCTTTTTAATTTTATCGATTAATCGACGTTGCATAATTTATTTTTGCCCACTTATCGAATGCATCAGCTGATTTTTTTCCGATAACTGTCTGGACGTCTGAGAATTTGACAGAATTTCATCAGTTGAAGCGTGGCACCGAATCTCGGACAGTCAATTATGTGTGTGATTGCGCGATTTTCGTATTGATTAAAACGTGGTTTTTCAACGTTGGAGAATAGGCACTACCCCCCTTACCGCAATGTGAAAAATATTGCTGGAATCAATTTTTACGACCCAAAAACATAGATTTCGACACATCACACGCCCGAATTCGTGAATTTATGGACGCTCCCCCCTTACCCCACCCCCATAAATCTGAAAGTTTTGGGCATTTTCGAGTTTTAAAAGTTGTCACTGCTACCGAACACCCCTTAAAATCGCTTAAAATTATTTTTTAGACCAATTATATGGCTCTTTATACGAATTTACCTCTAAAATGGATATTTTTTTGAATTTTCTCCCCTTTTGACACCATCTGTCGGGGCTTTGACGGCACTTAGGGGTCGGCAGACCCACATATTCGGATTCAGCGTGAAAAATCCTGTACTTTGACACCAATTTCGATCATAAATGTTTTTAACTGAAAGTTCACGAAAATTGTGAACTTTCGAGCTTTCGCTGTGCTTGACCATGTCACCCGCGGATTGGCAGACTGGTGGTTTTCAAAATAGGGATACAAACACTAACTTTTGGGACCGGTCCCAGCTTTATACCTTCTCAAGTAAATTTCAGTAGGTTCAGCTCTTGGACTAAAAGTAAAATTTCAATTAAATTAATAATTCAGTAAAATATCACCGATTCATTTTGTACTTACATTACTAAATTTACTTCTGAATTGTAAAATTTACTGAAGTTTTGGTAGTTTTTTAACTAATTCAAATGTTTTTTTTACCGGATGAATCAGTGAAAAATTACTGAAGTTTTGGTAGTTTTTTAAGTGATTCAGAGAAATGAAAATTGACTGAACAACATTTACAGCTGAAAAAAACACAAGTTGAATCCATTAAATGAAAAAAAAAAATACTATTGAATCAAGTAAAATTACTGAAATTTTGGTACTTAGGTTTCCAACTGATTCAGAAGTATTTTTTTTTTTACTGGACGAATCAGCAAAGAAGGCATCATAGCGGGTCACTTTTTTCGACTTCAGTCACTTTTGGTTACTTTTCCCCTCGAAAGTCACTTTTTATTCGCGCTTCCAGGAAAAAATTCAAATTTTTACGTAGAAATTGCTATTTTTCAAAATTCTTCAATAAAAAAATAAAAAAATTGAATTTTTACTAGTTTGTTTGTTGTTTTGACAAAGAAATTTAATAAGATGAAATTATTCACGTCTTTTCAGTTGATTCATCTTTGAAATGTTTGCAGAAAACTACAAAAAAATCTTCCCCCCCCCCCAGAAAACTGTAAAAAAAGTAAAAAACATTGAATGTTTGGTTACTTTTGGTCACTTTTTGCTCAAAAAAAGTTACTGAAAGGTACTTTTTTCTTCAAAAATTTCGCTATGAACATGATTCTGACGATTTTATTCGGTCATTTTCGCTCAATTTTTACTTCGAACCAGTGAAAATTGACCGATTCAAATTAAGAGAGTTGGTACTACACACAAAATTTCGTTCAAATGGACTGAAAAACACCCGAATTAGCGAGAAAAATGTAAAAAGTCACATTTTTCAAAATCTTGGTTACCTGAAGGGGTTCAGGATACCATTTTGAGGTCAAAAATTATCATTTATTATTCTAAATCGATCTTTGGGGAAAAAAGCGTAAAAACGTCGCGTTGTTGAACGATTCACCTCCTTTACCCTGTCAAAGCTTCTAGAAAAGAACGAATGAAACGTGCAAAAAAGAGAGAATTATTTACGTGTAATTTTTTTAGTATCCACTGTATCAGAGATGGAAAGAAAAGGCAATTCAAGTTGATGCAAATTCCTCAAAAATGAAATGAGATCTCGAAAAATTGAAAAAAATGATGTTGGCTTATTACAAGCCTTCTTGTACTCTTTAATTTGATTCAATTTGTGAATTTTCATTTTTGAATCAGTAATTTTTTCCGCAACTTCTGAAATGAATCAGTAATTAGAAATTTTTACTGATTCATTTCAGGAAGTTGCGGAAAAAATTACTGATTCAAAAGTGAAAATTCACTAATTGAATCGTTAACTTTTCACTGATTGGTAGTCAAATTCCACTGATTAACAGTGGAATCAGTGGAATTTCACAGCTAATCAGTGACTCAATTCTATCTATTTCAATCAGCCAATCTTCAGTTTTTGACTGATTCAAATTAAGAGAGTAACATTTTCCCAGAAAGCAATGACTTTGAGAAAAGTTTCAACTTCATTTCCCCTCTCTTCCTCAATGAAAAATGAGAGAAGATCTGTGGTCACCTATGATTACATCAAATAACTAATGTAAAGTCAATTTTTTTTTGTTTCAAGCAACTTCAAAAACCATGATTAAAAAATATTTATAGTAACGTTGAATCAAAATCCAAAATAGATACGTGGGAGAAATTGACGAGGGATTCAAGTGGGGTTAAGTCATGAAAATGATTCTAAACTTATGTTCAGCAGCCTCAAAAATATACACAGGAATTTATATGATTTTTCAAATTTTGATTCAATTAGAACAGGAATGTGTAGGAGAGGTGGTTTTTTTTTAGGTGTTTCGAGTTCTCGAAAAAAAAAAATTTATGTAACATACCTACCTCATTATTTTCACCTTTTTTTTTTCAAATTTTGATTCATTTGAGAGTTACTCTCCTCTCAGAGTACCCATCCTGAAAATTGAGTAGGTGCATAATTATGTATTTCGAAATGTCATTATTCTTCAATAATGACCTTTTTCAAAGAATTTGAAAACATTGCTTTCGCTTGCAGTGTTGTTTTGAATGTTCAACTCTTGATTTTTTAAAACTTTTATAAAACCTTTTGAACCCAATTTTGATCAAAATGCATACCTAATAATTTGTGAGATGTACAGAGCTAATGCTGGATAACGAAATTAGGGAAGTAAACAAAGGCCTTCCCCTTCTACTCTCTCATTCCGAATCAGTGAAAAATCACTGATGAATGGTCAGAATTGCAGCACAGGAAAAGTCAGTGAAATTCGCTGATTTTCAGTGATTTTTCACGGATTATTCAAAAAATTTCACAGACTTTTCAGTGAATTTCATAAATATCACTGAGTTTTCATTGAATTTTCACTGAATTTTCACTGATTTTCTTACACTGACCTCCTTTCAGTGAAAAAATGTTCCCTGATTTAATACTGTGCTGCAATTTTAAGTGATTTTTTGATAAATTTCACTGCTTCAGAAATGAGAGAGTAAGACGACGTGAATGGGAGTAATGGAGGAGCTAATTATTACACCAAAATATTATCCATTCGGCAGTTGAGAAAAATGTTGAAAAGTTTTGTTGTAGCTATACAAATATTTGGAAAATTTTTCCGGTGTGCGCAGTGCCCGTATTTTAAAATTTTCCAGGAAAATTATCTGCCCAAAAATGTGAATTTAAACTCAAAGTTACGAATTTTGGAAAATTGTGCTTTAATCGATCAAATACTCGTAAGTCACCAAGATGGGTAATCTGCGATTATAGGTGCTGAAGTTCATATAGACCATTTCTATGGCGTTTTCTCCAGCGCTGGAAAATTCCAAAATTTTCTGATGGCTTTGAAAGGTCTCGAAACCCATGGTGTCCATTCTCTGGAAAACCGGGAAAAGTCAGGGAATTTTGGTTGTCTGGAAAAGTCAGAAAATTTTGGAATTTTCTCTGGAATTTTTCGAAAATTTAAAAAAAAAGATGAATCATTCAGAAAAGTGTTTGTTTGCTTATTTTATTAAAAAAATTTCAAAAAATTTCGCCCTCGCTCCGCTCGGGCCAGATTATTACGTCGTTCATCTGATTTGCTACACTCGGGGTACTTTAAACTCTTTCTTTCTGCAAAATTTATTCAAAATCTCAAGTTTTTTGGAAACTTACTTTTTACTGAGCTGTAATGAGAAAGAAATGCCATGATGCCCTTCACCACGATGTTGAAACAAAAGGAGCGGAAATAGAACTTACAGAATTCAAAATTATTGGCAATTTTTTGAAAAATATGAATGAGGGAAAAGTGGTGAATTTTCATCTGTTGAAGATATTTTTTCACCAAAAATTTTCCCCCGCGCTTCGTTCGGGCTTAACACATTTCTATGTTTCCATAAAATAATTTATATTTTACCTCCTCATTGACTTTTTTATTTATTGGTACTTAGGTACTAAAAAATGGCAGAGGATTACGTGAATTTATAAATTTGAGGAATGTGTTTTTCATGGGGGGGGGGGGGATAAAATGTGAAGAAATTTTTGAATTTTTAGCCCGGAAAATCCGAATTTTTATTCGCTTGATTTGGTAGACATCCTTGCATAATTTTTTTCATTTTTCAAACTTAATTTTGCGTTGGAATACTTGGTTTTTAGCGGACTTCCCGCTCTAGCGGGAATCCGCTATTGCGTTCATAAGGGTTTTTTTATTTATTTATTTATTTATTTATTTATTTATTTGTTTGTTGAAGCCTTTTTTTCTGACGCGATTTCTCTCGCTAAACTGAACAGATCGGGCTGAAATTTTCACAGTAGGTGTAGTTCATGCAGGAGAAGAGCTGATTAGTTTTTGGTGCAATTCTGTGCACAGAAAGCTGAGCTTTTCAACTTTAAAGCTCATTTTTGGGACATTTCTTTCTGACGCGATAACTCACGTTAGAGTTGACCAATCGACTTGAAATTTTTACAGTTGTTAGAACGTGCATGGGAGAAGAGCTGATTGAATTTTGAAGTCGATCCGTGCTTTGAAAGTTGAGCTTTTCGAGTTCAAAGTTTATCCAGTTTTTCGGAAATATCTCGCGAACGGCACATCGTAGAGGAAAACGGAGGCCAAAAGGATAGTCAGGAATTTCACGCTCTACAACTTTGGTTCTGAGGACTTTTTCTTGAAAGCTCACCGTTTACGAGAAAATTGAGCTCAAAGTTTGGAGGCTTGTGATTGGTCAACTTTTCTGATGCGATTTAATCATATTTCTCAACAATGGGTCGGCAGATAAAATATTTTCTTTGAACCCTTGCAATACCACCTGCTGGGTCGGCATTTTTAGACCAACACAAAGACTGATTTTATGGCCCCTTTGAGGCAGTGGTCGGCAGATAAAATCTTCATCAAAAATTCCTTATAAGGCTTGAGCTCAAAGTTGGAAGGCCTGTGATTGGTCAATTTTTCCACCTCAATTTCTCTCGTTTAACTGAACCAATCGTTTCGAAATTTCTGTAGGTTGTGTATATCGTGCAAGAGAGAAAATGATCATTTTTTGGTTCAATTCAGTGCATAGAAAGCTGAGCTTGGAGCTTTCAAGTTCATTTTTGTGATCCTATAATTCAAGTTGGAGTTGACCAATCGACTTGAAATTTTTACAGTGGTTAGAACGTATACAGGAGGAAAGCTGATTAAATTTTGAAGTCGATCTGTGCAATGAAAGTCGAGCTTTTAAAGCTCAAAGTTTATTTAGTTTTCGAAAATATCTCGAGAATGGTGCACCGTAGAGAAAAACGGTGACCAAACGGATGGTTAGGAATTTTAAGCTCTACAACTTTGATTCTTATGAATTTTTCTTAAAAGCTCACCATTTTCGAGAAAGTTGGAAGGGTTGTGATTGGTCAATATTTCTGACTCAATTTCTCTCGTTCAACAGAACCAATCGTTTTGAAATTTTTACAGTGAGTTTACATCGTACAGGAGAAAAACCCATCATGTTTTGGTGTAACTCTGTGCATAGAAAGCTGAGCTTTGAAACTCCAAAGCTCATTTTTCTGAAACCTCCCTCTGACAAGATAAATAAAATCGACCGATCGATTTGCAATTTTTATGGTGATAAGAATGTGTTTGAGAGAAAATCTGATTGAATTTGGAAGGCGATCTAGCATAGAACGCTGAGCTTTTGAAGCTCAAATTTATTAAGTTATTCAAAATTATCTCGGAAATGGTGCATTGTAGAGAAAAATGGAGGTCAAAAAAATGGTTAGGAATTTCAAGCTCTATTTCTCATGAATTTTTCTTAAAATCTCACGTTTTCGAGAAAAATGAGCTCAAAGTTCAAAAGCTTGTAATAGGTCAATTTTTCCGACTTGATTTCTCTCGTTTAACTGAACCGATCGTTTTGAAATTTTTACAGTGCGTGTAGATCGTGCAGGAGAAGACCTAATTTTTTAGGTTAAATTTTGAGCAAGGAAAGCTGAGCTTTGAAGTTTTAAAGTTCTTTTTTGTGACACCATAACTCAAGTCAGAGTTGATCGATCGACTTGAAATTTCCGTAGTAATTAGAATGTGTATAGAGGAAGAGATGATTAAATTTCGAAGATGATACGTGCATTGAAATTTGAGCTTCACAAGTTCAATTCTAGTTTGTATATAATAGGAAGTCCGCTCTTTTGACACAGTGTGTCTAGTTCCTTTTTAATTTGACATTTTTTCTGTAGGTAATCATTTCAAATTTTCAAATTTTTGTGGTGAGGGGGAGTTAGGTGGGCTCAAAAATTTTCAGAATTGAATTTGAATTTTTTTTGGCTCGAAGAGGAGCATCTAAAAATCTCGTAAAACGTATTTAGTGAATTCGAAAAAAAAAATCGTTTGACCGCATGCATTTTATATCATTCTTATGAGAAATTTCGGGATGTAAGTACAAGTACATCATGTGAAAAATTACCCCCCCCCCCTCTCCCCCCGTTAATGAATATCATATTTAAAAGGTCTGGAAAAATTCGAAAAATTGGTCTGGAAAACCTGGAAAAGTCAGGGAAAATCATTTCTGAAATATAGTGGACACCATGGAAACCGCTTCCAATCGATTCGGCAGTTCAAAAACAAGATATGTACTAAATTTCAGCTTTTTTCGTTGATAAGACCAAATTTTCATATTTTGTAGATCGATATGAGGTATAATTTTGAAATTTCAAAAACTCGACAAAATTCGACAAATGAACTTCAGTGCCTGAAATTTTTGATATGGAGTTCTCTTATGATGTACTTTCGATTTATTTTTGTTTGGGGTTGAAATTTTGCTTTGAGTTGGGTTACCTCCCTTGTTAGATAATCGTTTTCTTGAATAAAAATATCGATTTTGTTTCCTTTTAAAAAAAAAAAAACATTTCAGTCTCATACAAGCATTACAAAAACATTTGTAAATACAGTCTATAAAATAATCGTTTATTTTTGGTAACTTTTGTCGATTAATCGATTATTAAAAAATCGATACCCGAATAATCGATTTTTTCCCACACTAGATCGTTTGCAGCGAGTCCATACCTGATTCTCATTCGATGAAAAAAATTGCATATCAATGTGAAAAAATTCAATTTCGATTTGATTTTTCGGCAAACTTCCCCTTTCTCATTTTTTGCAGCTTTGAAAAACTTTCCATCTCTCGTAATCCAATCATAGTTCGTATACAGATTCGAACATTCTATCGTTCAGCCGTTCATCCTTCCTCGCCAAATTACACCTTTCAGACGACCTGTTGTACTTCACCATGCGATAAACACGATATAAATCCGTTCGCTGTGCTCTTCTCATCGTGGACATCGCGACGCTTCGCGTCGTCCCAATCACCTGTAACTTTTACGCAACGTTGCGTCTCGATGACAGATAATGTCACACGTCGCGGTTGACCGTCGGAATTTATTTCGATTAAAAAAATTTAAACATGGCGATTCGCCTCCCCGACCCATCGGTCGTCATAGAAACGACGCTAACACACCGTGTTGAGCTACGGTTTTAAAAAATGATGCCTACCGCACCGTCGTCGTTATCAAATAAGTACACACCACGGTACACGGTACACATGCACCTCTCCCTCACCTCCTGCCAATCGTCCAATGCACAGAAAACCAGAGGAAGCGGACGGTATTACCGAAATTCTCGAAATTATTAACCTTCGCGTTTTATGGGTAATTCATTTTCTACGTCCGAGAAATTTTCGACGTACGCAGCACTTAGCCGAAGGAATTCCGGCGGAAAATTTTTCCAACCAAAGGTATCGGTAATTCTTTCTCGTTTACCTTGAAATTTGGGTAAAAGCCAACGGGTTTTTTACCCACGAAGAATTTTCGACGGTTTTAAAACATTTATTCGCGAACGAATGAGTCGGATTCTTTAAATTATAAAACTTTGATTTTGGCTACCGCATTCCTAGCTCTTTGTAGCTTGCTCGTTCTCAACGGCCGAATTAAAAGTTTCATTGTTAAGGCTTCTTGTAACACTGCCAATAAAACTAATTCAGGCGAAAAATTAAAAATCACTCAAGACGAATAAGATTCCGAACTGGCATCGAATTTGTATTCAAAATCCATACAGAACGAGTACTTTCCTCGAAGCCACCGCCACGTTACATAAACTAAGATATAGGTAGGTTGGGTAGGTATTCCTGGGCGAATTACACACATTCTGTATTAAGGTCTCCAGATTCGGCCTTCTTTTAGAGATCCCAAAGGAATACGAAACTTTTCCCGACTACCCGCAAACTTATGCAGTTACAAATTACCCCTAAAAATAGGTTTACATTTTGGTGTTGTCGACGAAGACGACGACATCCGCAACGGCAGTATTGTTCAAACTGCGAGTAGAAATTTAATAAATGTTAAATACTCCGTGATACGTATGTACAAGCCGAACACACACTGCTAACATTATCTTGGCGAAAGTACGTACATCTCGTGCAAAAACCTTTTCTATGTATACGTCGATTCCTTCACGGTCGATTTTATCGTCAGTAACGGCGGTAATTGGTTATAGGAGATTTGTTCGGAGGTCGATACTTAACTTCAAAAAGTTTCGCCATTAGTGTTACATTCCATTTTAATAAATTTATCGCGCTAACAACGCTGAATTGCACTTTTGTATATCTACCGATATCCACTTCCATTCCAATTGCCATGGTTTCCAGATAACTGTCTTTGCTTCGCAATATCCTGCGTATATTGTATCCACTCGAGGCGGAATCCAGGTTAATAACGTTTGCGTATTGGTGTGTGGAGTCTTAATGGAGACGTGGATGTGGTTTTCGGGTACGTGGGCTTTGATAAGTTGCAGAAATTGGGAAAATCTGTCGAGAATGTCGAAGTAGGGTTGTTTCGTCCGAGATGGGTAACGACACTTCAAATATTTTGAAGTTTCTTTTCCAAGTAGTAAATCAGCAGATGGTTGTTAAATTTTATCTGAATTGGAGAGTTTTTTTTGGTGGCGATTGTTTTTTCCATGGGGCTGGGGTTTGGTGAAGTAGGTATATAATAATAACACAGGTGAAATGGAAAATGCTGTTTGAAGTTGAATGGGTGATTTTTATTGTATTTTTCGCGCCGATCACGAGAAAAATAGTGAAAAAATTCCATCACCTAAGGATTTTTCACAATTTGAATTTTTTTGAGCAGTTTTTCTACTCTTTTTGATAACTTTTGACACTTACAGTCGATTTTTTGAGAACATAAATTATAGAGCGTAAAATTTACCATCTGTGGAGTCCACAGGCATCGGACCGTGGTTAATTTAAAGTAACTTGGTTACTTTTAGTTACTTTTTTGACTAAAAGTTACTTTTAGTTACTTTTTTGACCAAAAGTTACTTTTTTCGCTCAACTCGCCAAAAAAAAAAAAGCAAAACGAAATTACCGTAACCGAAACGTCAAAATTCGAAATTGATGTATTAGGTACTTTGGTTTTGCCATTTTTTTGAATCTTGGCCAGATTTGAAAACCCCTATCCCCCCTTGGGGTGTTGAGATCCCATCTTGAAAAGTAATTACCTATTTGAAAACATGAAAATTTCTCCTTGCTGTAATTTTTTCAGATTTTTAAATGGTGGCCTACATCTTTTTCTTTTATATTCATCATGAAAGTTGTACTTTAATTATAGAGGTTAAACTTTGAACTTTACAAAATGTGATCATCAATTTTCAATCTCCTTTCAATTCTTTACGAAACTGCAAACAGATTCTTCTTGGACTTAATCAATATTGAGATATGAACATTCAAAGTTGAGTCATTTCACAAAAAATCTTAATTGTATGAAAATTACGTGGGCTCTCGGCTCCCCCCCCCCCCCCCCACCTGAAGTATTTTGATCGAGATGACAATGATTCAATTGCACCATCAAGGGGAACCTGTAAATAAATTTTGAGAAAAATAGGAAGACCTAAGATCGAAACCTGCTCGATTTGACATTGAACACTCCGAAAGAAACAAAAGAAAGCAAAAAAGTAATTAAAGTACTGACTAGATCGCGATCGGTTAAATTGAGTTCAAAATACTAAATTACGAGAATATGAAATGAATATTACATTCCGTCATCCCCCACCAAATTGAAATACACTACATACTTCATATAAATATTAAAGAAAGGTGCCTACTTCCCGGTTGACAAGGTGCTAGCGTTTTGCTAGCATTTTAGTCGCAACACTCGCAAAAAACGAACTTTCTACTCGCTTTTTGATGCTAGCCTAATTTTGCTCGCTCAATGTTAGCAATTTGCTAGTAAAAATTTGCTAGCGAATTTGTTGCTTGCGTAACGCTAGCAAATTTCGAGCAAAATTACGCTCGCAAATTTGATGTTCGCATAATGCTAACAATTTTGTTAGCAAATGTACGCTAGCGTTTTGATGCTAGCAAAACGCTAACGCTTTCGCTAGCAACTATACGCTCGCGTATTGATGCTAGCTATACGCTAACACCTTTGCTAGCAACTATACGCTCGCGTATTGACGCTAGCAATACGCTAACGCCTTTGCTAGCAACTATACGCTCGCGTATTGACGCTAGCAATACGCTAACACCTTTGTTAGCAACTATACGCTCGCGTATTGACGCTAGCAATACGCTAACGCCTTTGCTAGCAACTATACGCTCGCGTATTGACACTAGCTATACGCTAACGCCTTTGCTAGCAACTATACGCTCGCATATTGACGCTAGCAAAATGCTCACGATTTGCTTCAATGGTGTAAATATGAGGGAGAGGATAATCCCTCCCCAGAAACACTCTCCAGATGCCCTTAAAAATTGATTTTTTTATTCGAAAAGTATTTTTGATTTTAAAACCACATTTTTTCGACAGTAATAATCAGGGGTGCTGCGAACCCCCTGAGTCAACGACGAGGACCCCCCCCCAATTTTCCAAGTAGCCCCCCCCCCATTTTCACAAATTTCCTCATTTTTTTTTACAAACTTTAAGGAGGGGGGGCAAAAAAATACAATACCACCAAACGGTTAGGGCTTAATGCGACGTTCCAACGTTTATATGTGTAAACGTATTCCAACTTTGAGGCATATTTCAGGAAATATTTGCAAAATTTCGATTTTTTTCAAAAAATACTGCCTATTTTTGAAAAGTTGGTGTTTTTTACCCTTAAATTTCAGGCGAAGAAGTGAGTGGTTTTTTTTTTTTGAAAAAAATCCTTTTTTAATAGGACATTGACCGTAGAACACGATTTCAAACCATTTTTCATAAATCATAATTATGCTTTACTGGAGGACATATTCGCGAAACCCCGGTTTTCAGTAAACACTTTCCCCTCCCTTGGGGGTAGCGGTCGCTTCTGGGGGTGGACATTTTATTATGTTCTTTAGTGGGCCATTATGAACAAAAGACGCGAAAAAAAATCTAGCTAGAATTTTCCCGTGGTTAAAATCTGTCGAATTTTGCCGCCGAAAACCAATATTATTGATCTATTTTATCAACTGAAGCTGAATTTTTCAAAATTCGCAACCTTTGAGTTCAAATTTATATTTTCTGACTATCAATTTTTTCGGAAAAAATTAATTTTCTGCCAAAAATGAAGTTTGGAGTTTTGGAAAATTGTGTTTCAATCGATCAATTGGGTCATTAAAATGGAAGTGCTGAAGTGCATAATATGGACCTTTTTTAATGAGATTTTCTCCAGTGCTTGAAAGTACCAAAATTTTCTAGTGATTCCTAAATGTCTCAAAATCATTTCTAATCGGTTCGGTAGGTTGAAAATAGAGCATAATACCGAATTTCAGCTACTTCTGTACATTAATCAAATTTTCACATTTTGAAGGGCTATGAGGTAATTTTGAAAATTAATAAATTTGCCACTACATACAAGTTTGTTATACTCGAAGATGTTACTTAGAAAATAAATATAATCTTTTTTGCATTTTTCCAAAAAATAAATATCTATCTACTTTTTTTTGCATTTTTTATAAAATGAATACCTACCCTTTTTGGTGTTTTCTTTTTTTTTTTAGAAAATAAATACGTAGACGTTTTTCTCTTTTGGAGTGTAGGTACTTAGATATTATATATTTACCTACTACAAAAAAAAAAAGAACAGAACATAAAAACCTTTCAATGAAAGCAATGTTTTTGAAAAAAAACAAAATGAAAATTCACCTTAGAAATTTTTATTGAGTAAGAAATGAACAAAATTGGCATAAAATTGATGATGGGGGGGGGGGGTTGTCGCTGAAAAAATGAAAATTCACCTGATTACTAGTGCATATTTTTACGTTCCCAAGAAAATTTTGGCAATTTTTATTGAGTTTCAAAATGAGCGAAATTTGGGTGAAATTGATTTTTTTAAAGGGGGTCCAGTCTATTGATGGGGGGGGGGGGGGTCTATTATATTGATTTAGGGAGGGTCGTTGCTGAAAAAAAAATATGAAAATTTACCTGTTTACTAGTACATGTTTTTACGTTCCCAAGAAAATTTTTGCCATTATTGAGTTAAAAATGAGCGAAATTAGCGTCAAATTGATGAACTTTTGGGAGGGGGTCCGTCCATTGATGGGAGGGGGTCGTCTATTGATAGGGGGTCCTGTAATTATAGGGAGGGTTCGTTTTTAATTATTTTCCAATATTTATTGTTAATTAATTTTTTTCTCTTTAAAATTTAAATTTGTAATTTTTTTTGCATTTTTTTCGGCCGCCCCCCCAAAAAAATTTTCAACAACGAGTTGCTCGTCAAGAATACCCCTTCACAGCACCCCTGGTAATAATGTATAGTGTTTGCAAAAAAAATGTCCTCGTTTTACTTGGACTGAATTTGCTACTTCTTTATTTTTTTTAAATCGAGGTTGTTTATGAAAAATCAAAATCATCTCAGTTTACTTACTTACTTTTGGAATATTTTATAACAATTTTTTTGATTCAACGTGAGTAATTTTCAGCTCTTGGGAATTTATTCTAGTTTTTCTTTCTTACTTCGTTCGGGTCCAAATATTTTCACACTTCTTTGAAAGTTGAGAATATTTCTCAAAATTATAAAGTCTCATTTTACAAAGCATTTCTTACAAGAATTCGTCTGCGTTTATTACTCACTTTTTTTAACAGTAATTTGCGAGTTTTGAGTTTTTTTTTGAAAATGTTTTGCTCTCACTTCGCTCATTTTCATGCATACGGTACCTTGAAAAAAATTTCACTTCAAGTTTAAAAAATTTGGCATATCAGTTTTTCCACAACCTTCTCCCTTTATCATTTCTAAGAATGCACCTGGTAGATAATGATTTGAAAAAAAAAACTAAACAAATAATTATCAGGATTAATGATTTATCCTTTATAATTGAAAATTCTGTATAGTATAATATTCAAGTAAGTGATACCATATTGAGAAAATATTTGAGAAAATTTAAATCCTGCAAACTGCACTGCTAATGCATACAGGGTCTATAAATGAACCGGGCACCGTCTGCGTAAAAATTCCCATTCTTTTCTTTCCTTTTTTCCCGTTTCGTTGCGATGCATCACTGATATTATTGTTGTAGTACGCAACGAAACGAAAGCAAGATTAAAAAAAGTGACGAAGTTTAATGTAAGGGATGAGTCATCTTATAAAATTAGCAGGTAAAAGTGTGAAATACGCTTCACAGAGTTGAAATGCCCACTCGATAACATTACATGAATCTTTTTTTTCAACATCAGAATGCCATAATCTCGAACGTAAAATTATCAATTCTTTGAAATTAAACTTTTTTATTAATTACAATTATTGACAAATAAGGAATGAATTTATCATTAAAAATTTAATTTATCAAAATTATAATTTTTGACACTTGATTAACTTTCTTTCAGGGGTAATAGACACGAAAAAACAAAAATCTGAAATTTCATTTTTTCAGGCAGGGATTTTCGCGCAGACGGTGCCCGGTTCATTTATAGACCCTGTATATTAACCCACCCATCAAATGTATATAGACTGGATTTAATGACTAGATACTTATCGAGTACTGATAGCCGTGTGGCTTAGGTTAGGGCGTTAGGAACGTAGGGTCGTAGGTTCAAACCCCACCTTAGGCATAGAGATTTTTAGTTGTGAAATTTGAAGCAAATGGGTAGAGGTAGGTAAGGATATACCTGAAATGAAAAAGATAGTATGAAATAAGGTTGCCAAACCTTTTAAAAAAATTAATTAATGCAATTTAATTTTGTTTTTAATTGTGCGATAATACGCTTCATCGACGCTAGCTTTGTGCTAGCTTTATCGGCGCTAGCGCCGAGCTCACCTATTTTTGCAACAAATGCCTCTAGCTTCACGTTAGCGTTTAATGCTAGCTTCATGCTAGCTTTGGCGCTAGCGCCGAGCTCGCCTATTTTTGCAACAAATGCCTCTAGCTTAAAGTTAGCGTTTAATGCTAACTGAAAGTTAGCAACAAACGCTAACTCAAAGTTAGCATTAAACGCTAACGTTAAGCTAGAGGCATTTGTTGCAAAAATAGGCGAGCTCGGCGCTAGCGTGGAATCACTAGCATTTTGTCAACCGGGTTAATTGCTTAAAATTTTTTTATAACCAATTGGAACCGATTCACAGATTGGTGGTGGTTGTTCTTGTACTGATTAGAAATTTAATCAAATGGTTCCTGTTGGTGGTGGTTTTTATCTAAAATTATTTATGCCTGTGCTGGTGGTTCTGTTAATTTACAAGCTTCAAAATTTCTTTTGGTTCTCCCAATTGGGAATTTCTTTTTTTCCCTGCTGAATTGGTTCATTTTGGTCTTTTTGGGAAATATTTCAACGCATCTTGGAACCGGTTCCAATTGGTTCTGGTTCCCATTTGAAGAATCGAAAATTAAGTGGTTCTGGTGGGTTTTGGTTCTGGTGGTTTTGAACACTGTGTTTTACAAAGAAATTATGAAATTAATTGATTTTTGTTCATTTAATAAAGCTTATTCTTAGATTAAATTTTTTTCTCTTCGGTACCGTAGTGAAATTACAGAGAAAAATGCAAGTTTGAAAAAAAATGGGCAGGAGGGGTATTAATAATTTTTTAAAGGCGAAAAATTAAAAAATTGTCTAATTTTTCACGAAAAATTGGTTACTTTTTTACAAAAAATTGGTTACTTTTTTCAGAAAAAAAGTTACTAAAGTTACTATTTTTTTTCGAAATTTCGGTCCGATGCCTGAGTCCAATTAGTTTTTCTGTAGAAAGCTTAGCTTTCGAGATATTTTAGTTCAAAGTTCAACTTTTAAAAAAAATGAAAATATCTCGAAAACTAAACCTCCTAAGCGAAAACTAATTGGACTCTACAGATAGAAAATTTTACGCTCTGCAATTTATGTTTCATTCGTCGTTTTCGTAGGGCCCTTTATTTTCCCAGAAAATCGACTTTAGGGGTCAAGCAAATTTTCAACAAGAAATTCCAATATTAATAAATTTTGACGTGATTGGGAAATACTGAAATCATATTCGAACTCAGCACCAAAAAATAGGTCAGAATCACCAACCATAATCAATTACGGAGGAAAAAATTGTTGATTTGCAGGCCTTTGCTTATTTCCATTGAGAAATGTTGAAAATGTGGTTTATAACAAAAAATCGATTTTTTGGGAAAATCGAGCCTCCAAAAAAAAAAAATTAATGGAACATAAATTGTAGAGCGTAAAATTTCGTTCCTGTAGAGTATACAATTAGTTTTTTCGTAGGAGGCTTAGTTTTTGAGATATTTTCAATTTTTGAACTAGAAAATTTTGAAAACTAAGCCTCTTAAGCAAACATTAATTGGACTTTACAAATAGGAAATTTTACGCTCCACAATTTATGTTCCATTCATTTTTTTCGTAGAACTCTTTCTTTTCACAGAAAATTTACTTCAAGTGTCGAAAGTTATCAAAAAAAGTAGAAAAACAATTCAACAAAAAATTCGAATTGTAAAAAATCATTGGGGGATGGAATTTTTTCACTGCCTTTTTCGTGATCAGCGTGAAAAATACTATAAAAATAATCTATTAAACTTCAAACAGCATTTCAAAGGTTTAAAAATGTCATCCTGTGTAATGGATTTTAATTTTAAAAAAAAATTTGGAGAGGGGTGGAATTAGAGCACGGGGAGGGGGGTCAGATCGAAAAATTAAGTCGATATTCAAACTCGATGACCACGGATTTGTGAGAATCGATGTGCTACATGCTATTTTCATATTTTGCAGGAATTTTTTTCGAAGTTGGGGAGGAGGTACTGAAAGGGTTTAATCCAAAAAATAGACAAATATTCGAACGCGGTGCTCTAAAAAACCTAACAAACGACACATCGCAAGTTATTTTGATTTTTTTTTTTCAATTTCGACCTTATCAAGAGAGCTAATATGGGGGGGGGGGGGAAATGGTCGGATGAAAAAATTGAACACATATTCGAACTCAGCGGCTACTCTTGTGTAGATATCGATATGTTACTGCATTTTTTATATTTTTGTAAGTTTGGCTAAGAATTGAAGACCTTTGTAAACCCCCCCCCCCATTCACCCGGAGTGTTGAAATCTCATTTTGAAAATTTTTTGGTTGTAAGAAAGGTAAAAAGGCTCTTTATTAAAATTTTTCAGCGTTTTTAATTTTTTGTACTAATTTTGGAAGTTGAGCTTTCACTACAAAAATTTAACGAAAAACTTTTTAAAATGTGATTATTGGTTTCGAGTCTTTTATTAATTTTTTTTATAGTCGCGTAAACAGTTTTCCCCCAAGTACAAACGATTTTGAGGTATAAGCTTTCAAAGTTGGATGATTCGCCAAAAAATCGAATTTCTCAAAAATTAAGAGTCACACCCCCAGCCCCTTCGAGGTTTAGGATGGAAATATTGACGATTATTTCACTAGTCCATGAAGGGGAACTGGTAAAAAAAGACTAAGCGCCGTTAGAAGATCCAACTTTATTTTTGGTTCGAGTTGAGGATTTTCTTCAGAGACTTACCGACTAAGGAATGGGGTGTGGGAGGAGTATTTCACCCTGGTAAGCGTTTTCGAGTTGGAAAAATTGAACGGAAGTTGGAAAAAGTTGGCAAAAGCAGTAAAAATTGAGAGAATTGTGGAATATTAGTAAAATTTCAAAATGAGTTGTAAATTTATAAATTAGAAAATATACACGATAAAAATGAAAAATTTTTGTAGGTACCTTCTCTCTCATTTTGAATCAGTGGAAAGTCACTGAAAAATTATTCAGAATTGCAGCTCAGGGAACATCAGCGAAATTATTTGATTTTCAGCGAATTTTCTCTTATTTTTCAAGAAATTTCATCAATTTTTCAAAGAATTTCAGAGATTTTACTGACTTTCTAGTGAATTTTCACTGATTTTCCAGTAATTGTTTTCATTGTTTCTCTTTTGTGAAATTTTTTCCACTGATTTATTACTGTGCTGCAATTCTGACTGTTTTCCAGTGATTTCCGACAATTTTCACGGATTTATAAAATGAGAGGGTATGGGTGATGTGTAGGATAGTATATGGCATCGTATATATGGACGTATTGGCTATTCAAGTTAACAGCAGGACATGACTTTTTTTTAAATTATGAAACTTGCTTCCTTGCTAACTTTTTGAAAAAATTATTACCTTGTAAAATTTTGAGAAATCAGTCAGAAATCAGTCAGAAATTTTGAGAAAAATTAGTTGGCAAATTAGCCCTCCTCCCCTCTCTCTAGAGCACATTGCTTCGAGAGGCCTTTGGTCTCCTTAATTTGTAACTATATTCAAAAATATGCAATAATCTTTATGATTACAGTTTTTCATGAACAATGTTGTATGTATTTACTTGTGTTACAGGTTCCTGCTTTGTGTGAATCACAAATGCGTAGGTACTGATTCTTTCAAAATGGAAGTATCAAAATCAACTTTAAGATCGGTTCCATTTATTCAAAAACTAAAAGGTAAAAAAAACTTCAAATTCAATTTTCTTACCTAGCAGTGTAGTAATATGATATTTTTTAGATTCCCTGTGAAAAATAACATTGAGTGCAGTCTTTTTTCATTCTCTTTACCTACCCGCGTTCCAACTTTGAGACTACCAAAACTGGCAAAAGAAATTGATCGAACAAAGGAGAAGAGCATCGACAAAAGATAACTTGTATCTTTTTTAATTAATGAAAAGATGACGTAGTGCTTTGTCGGAATAAGTAGGTTTGAGAGCCAGGAATTTTTCAAAGTGATGAATTTTTTGAAGAGATTATTGATTTGAGGTGAAAAACTGCAGTTTTAGTTGGGAATATAAAAAAAATTTTGTTTCGGTCTGAAATTTTTGATTTTTTTATGCCTCTAATACTCGTAATAAGTCAATTGTGGTATACATCTCTGACTTCATGTCCATTTTCAAGTTTGAAATTTTATCTCTAAACTGAAACTATCGATGAAGATGACAATTTTGTTTAAAATGAAAGAAGGTTAATATGCAAAGCGAAGTGGTGGAAAGACGTGCGCTCGAATTAAGTTTGGCTAGATCGCGTTGCATTTTATTTTAATTTTGAATTGGGGAGAAGGAGCAATGCTAAAGTTGAGTCCGGATCTCAAAATAAATTGACAAAAATATTTCACCTTTGTTTCAACTCCTATCATTAATAAAAAAAAAATCGAAAATGATCTCAGATATTTTTTTTTTTAAAATGTCCAGTGTAAAATGAAAAAAAATGTTGAAAAAATTTCTAGAAATGATTTTAATTAATAGTTTTCTTTAAAATACGGGTATTTGAAGTTTTCCACCAACAACCTCCATCTCCATTCTGGTAATTTTTCAAAGTTTATCATACCCTATTTGAAAAAGTGTAATTCTGAATTTTTTTCAAGCACAAGAGAGATAAAAATATCATTTCTTTAAAATATTATTTTGGTCCAAAAAAACCCAGTAAATTTATGGCGAGAGACTTTTCCTGAATAATTCAATTTTTTTATTCGCCTTCGCTTCAGTACAACTGCATTTCATTACTTTAATTTTTTCTTCAATATAAAGTTGGGGAAATAGGAGGAATGGAAAGAATGAAATGAATAAAGTGATTGTGAATGCTGATTACATCTGTACTTTGCTATGGATTTTATATTTGGTGATTTAAGGATTAAAATACATATCTACATATTGCAAAAATACTTACCAAACTACATATTTTCATTAATTTCCTTATTCATGAATATGCTAATAATTCGATATGTGTAAGTACTCACCTGAAACATAACAAAAAAAAAGGAATCATTACATAATGAAGTTACTAACGACACAATTTTTTGAGCAAAATTTGTGTCAAAATCTTCTTGAATTTCATCGAAGAATATTGTTAAGGTGGGTTGTTTCTTGATTTTTTTCCCTCGAAGTTGGAGGTTAGAATGAATGAAGTTGTGAAATAACTTCAAAAGACAGCAATAACTTTACACCATAGTATACATGAATCCTCTTTCCCTGGATGGGATTCCAAGTTTTGACATTTTCAGTATGTAAAATTAATAAAGTTTAACAAATTTTAGCATAGGTAATTTAAGGCCTAGCTTAGAAAAGAAGAAGTTTCTTGTGGCATTCAAAGTCAGAAATTTTGCTACTCCAAAAATCAGAATTTCTTATTAGTTTTAAAAAGTCTGGTAAAAAAAAGTGTAAAAGTTACTTACAGGTTAAAAAATATTTTTACCTGGAATTTTGTAAGCATTTTTTTCTACCACGAATCCAGATAAAAATTTTAAAGAAGGAGAAGGACACTACAAATTTATTTTTTAAAAACTTTTTGGTAGAGAGAACGAAACTCATTATTCAACTCTTGATGAGAATTTGTTTTGAACACTGAGAAAAATGAATAGAAAGTGTTGCAAAAAATTATAAATTTTATTCAAAAAAAATAAATTTTATCCAAAAATAAATAAATTTTATCCAAAAATAATAAATTTTATCCAAAAAAAATAAAGTTTATCCAAAAAAATAATAACGGGGCACCATTCGCAAAATTAGCAATTTTTATCAAAAAAAATAATAAAATTTATCACGAAATTTGGTAAAGTTTATTGCATAGAAAATAAAGTTTGTCAATTTTGCGATAAATATTATTATTTTTTGAATAAATTTTACTAGTTTTGTGAATGGTGCCTTTTTATTATTACGTTTAATAAAATTTATTTATTATTTTTTTGAATGAAATTTTTCTCTCTGGCTTCGCTCGTATCCAAAAATCTTTATACTTCTTCGAAAATTGAAAATATTTCTCAAAATCCAAGTCTCATTTTACTTAGATCTCAAAACTTTTCTTACGAGAATTCTTCTGCTTTGATAACTCAATTTTTTTATCAATAATTTTTGCCTCTTGAGTTTTTTTTTGAAACATTTTTTGTTCTCACTTCGCTCGGGTTCGTGGGTATACCTTGAAATATAAAATTCCAATTCGGGCTTCAAAAACGTGACATGTCAGTTTTTTCACGACCCTCTCCCTTCTCCTTTTTTTTTTTTTTTTTTTTTGGTTTATGACAATTGATAATTGAACGCATATCTCCCCCCCCCCCCCTCCAAGGAACGACTAGTTACACAATCGATTTAAAGGTACTTTGAAAGTACGTGAAAATAGAAAAATTATGTATTTTTTTTATCGTTCCAAAAAGTAATATTAGCGAACAAAGCATCCCTGATTCTTAACTGATGAATTTTAAAAAATTCGAATTTTGAATTCTATTGAAAATATCTGTATTTCGAGCCCTATTCAGGCAGTGAAGGCTAAATTTGGATGAATTAAACTTTTATCGCGATTTTTAACCTAATTCTCCACTTTTTTCCAATCCACCCATTTAACTTTTCAAAAAAACGTAACAAACGATCCTCCCTCCGCTGTAATTTTCACTCTCCGTTGATTTCGTTCGACTCCAACCATTATAAAACAACCCCCATTCTCTATATCACTTTCGGCAATAAAACTTACAGTAAAACCACGACGAAAATATCTACTTGCATACATCTGGAAAAGCATCTCCGGAGAATACGACGAGCGAAACTTTCGCTCGGCGTGCTCATTACCCCGGACACCCCGCTGATTTCGTAGCCGATAAACTTCATCAATATGAAATCCGTTATCACGAAATTGAACCTTCACCGACAGCTTTCAACTTTTTCGACATTTAAAAATACTCGCAACGCGCCATTTTCACCCAAACGCGGTTACGATGTAGTATTTCGTACAATCGCCTTCCTCTCCGTTTCATCCATCAATTTTTTTTTCTGCATCCCTCGAAAAACTTAACATTTTTCTTTCATCTTTTTTTTCGCTCTGTGGCCGACTTCGAATACAGATCACATCAATCAGCGTCTCATTAACGGAGGAAAAAAAATAATGAGGACGATTTTTATCTCGATTCTGGGCGTTAATTTGTTAGATAGTTGAACTGCTCCGAACCGAATGGGAAAAAAGCTCGGGCCAAAGATTAACGGTTGTGTTTTATTCTGCGACTTTTACTATGTAGCTGTTGTTTACAAGGTTCGGGTACCCCGGCGGGGGGAGATATTTCGGCAAAAGTTATCTTATTATCTAATCACGAAGTGAGGAAAGTTCGCCAAGTACAAAAACGCTTGTTAAACATTTTCTTTGTGGAGTTGAAAGCTTCCGATCAAAGAGTGATATTAAGCCGAGCAAACTGTAAACTCGATAAAATTACATCGCTTTAATTACAAACGCGTCTATTTTCCGCTCCCGTTCTTCAATTTGTTGCCACTCTCCGGTTTCTTGTGTAGGAGCCAGCGGAGGACGAGCAGGGGACGCGATATCGCCGAAAAATTCGCTCGATGAGCCACCGAGGAAGAATTTTTCGCCATTCTGGTCACGTATATAAGGAGTTTGCGAATTTTCGACGGCTATTTTGCTAATAGCGCGAGCGGTACTGGTCGCGGCCGGTGCTGTTTTTGAAAACGACTCCGCCACAGGCCCGTTCTTCGTATTATCTTCATCCTTGATTACATTTAAATAACTGGCCGTTATTTTTGATTGTTCTCGCATGAAAGACGCGAGCTCGCTTCGAAGAAGCTGACGCGCGCCGCCATAAAACCCCAATTAACTGCCCTAATTAACCCCTCTTGTCTCTTTGGCGTTCACTTTTATACCGTGTACGAGATATACCTTCGTATACGCGGTCTTTTTTGAAAAACTCTTCAACCACGAACCTCTCTATGTGCTGTAGTTCCAGTATACCATGAAACTTTAATACGTCAATTATACGTGATTTATGAGTTGGCCCGTCGTACTAATATAACGTAATACAGGTCTTTTCACCTCTCCGCTTGGTCTCTATAGACCTCTCATTGGCTTTAGTTTACCTCCGCTAAATGGAAAATCAATCCGATTTCGAAGGTCGGCTCGGAACAGTATAAATTTTTCAAGCTGGTAATTCATCGGTCAGCAGTCATTCTCGATATTATTTTCAAATCTGATTATGACCGATCCGTGGTAAAGTTTTGTTATTCAATTATATCCTAATTTTTTTCATTGGAATTGTGAAAATTCGCATTCGAATGAGGCAGAAAATCGATTAGAGTGAGAAATGTACGGTGTGAGTATTTGAAATTAGCGTCTTCGAATGTCAGGATTTTTTTTTAATATTCAACTTGAGATTTCAAAGTGCAATTTTTATTTTTTATTCTGATTTGAAAAAGAAAATTTTTGCGAAAAATTGTGACCGTTGCAAATTTTTCGACTAGATCCTAGTTTTCTCGATTGACTGAATGCAATGTTTCTGATGAGAGGGGGGGGGGGGGTGGAAATCTGTATTCTTTTTCTGTGTTCAATTTTTTAAATGCACGTTCAATATCAGTAAAAAAATTAAAAAGTGAATTTCAAGTTTCATTTTTTTTCGCAGTTTTCCATCACTATGAAATGGAAACAATAAGGGTGTTATTTTTTATCTTTATTTATTTAAAAAGCAGATAGTTTTTCATCATTATGGTGTTTACTGGCAAAAAAAAAAGAAAACTTCGAAAATTGCAAGAATTTTGATGATTTTGATGCTAAAAGTAAGAATTTTCAACATTTTCTTCTTTTCTTGAATTTCTAAATTGAAGGGTAAAAAGGGGAGTTTTTTCTGGAAAAATGTAGAGCCAGATAAATGGAATGGAATTAGTAAGAAAAATCCAGAAAATAGCAAGAATTTTCATTTTTCAGAACTGATTTTTCGGTGATTTCCTTTCACTGAATTTTTTTTCTGATTTCTCCTTGCAGTGCAAGTTGTTCTGGCCGAAATTCAGTGATTTTCAATAATTTTCACTGATTCATAACTGAGAGAATGATGGATGATGATATTATATTAACTGAAACAAAAATTGAAAGCTAAAAATTGACCCTGAAACTGAAATTATTTTAGTCTATACTTAATTTTTGCTAGGAAACTCTTCCAACCCCCTCCGCCCCTCAAGCAATCAAAATTGTATAAAGTTGCAAAAAAAAATTTACGTATCTGCTTACTTTAGGTACTCAGCTTCTTGCTTCAGCAATTGATTCATAAAATATATCTAAACGTAATAAACTTGAATCTGACTCACAATATTCTACGTAAAATCAAAAGCCAAGGGTCTCCAAAGTGAAGAGAGTCGAGAAAAAATGGAAAAAGTCGAGATTTTCAAATAGATCGAAAAGTATTGTTCCATTCTGAATGTGTGAAAATTTAATAATAAACAGCCAGAATTGCAGCCGAAGAAAAATAACAGAAAATCAATAATTTTCAGCAAATTTTTATTGTTTTTTCAGTGAATTTTTATCAATTTTTCTTTTTGATTTTCCTGTGATTTTTCAAAAATTTGTTTTCAGCGAATGTTGTGTCGCTGATTTATTAGGTACTCTGCTCCAATTCTGACTGTTTTTCAATGGTTTTAGATAATTTCCATTGATTCGTAAATGAGAGATTAATGAAAAAGTGGAGAATTTCTTACAAAAATTCGCAAAAAATGAGAAATTTTTAAGGGGAAAAATATACCTACTAAAATAGGTATAGCAACTTTATTCTATTCGTACCATTTCTTATGCTTTTTAGTACCTAGGGCTGGAAGAACAGAACGGGAACAGGAACAAAAAAACAAAAGAACAACACAAATTTGAAAGAAAGAACGAACAATAGAATGAACACCAGAGAAAAAAAATAAAAAACAGAACAGACACAGGGAACAACTTCTTTTTTTTATAAAAAAAAGAGAGAACGAAAGAACGAACAATTTTCAATTTTTTTGATATGTTCTTGTTCTTGTAATATTTTTTTTTCAACTATTTTTATTCCAATTTCGAATTTCAAAAATTCGAATACTTCGAGTATTTTTGCTTCTTGTGTGTTAATTTTGGATTAAAATTTAATTTTTTGACTGAAAATTAAATTTTTCTCACAAAAGGAATAATTTATACCACTTTATTGAAGGAAAAAAACAAAAAAAAATAAAAAGAGAACGGAATAAGAAGAAGAAAAGAACACAAATTTTGTAAAGAATCTGAGAACTGAGAACAAAAAAACTGATGATTTATAAAGATCAGAAGAACGAGAAGCACAGACACTTGTTTATACTCAGGAACGAAAGAACAAAGAACCAAAAACAAATTCCCTTGTTCTTCCATCCCTGCTTTTTAGATAAATGTTAGTCTATGTAGTACCGGAGGCAAGATTTTATAATTTTCAAAATATCGAGAAATTGAAGGTTTATTTCGAAAGACAATAATACCTAAATATTCAAGCGACAGTCTAATCAAAAATTTTGGTAGGAGGAGATAGGAAAATTAATTTTCAAATTTTGTTAGGCAGCATAAAAGCCGAAAACCAAAAACAATATTTTTTCAATTTCAGTTTTTTTTTTCATTTTTTAGTTTTATATAGTATTTCAGCCTAGTTTATTTCAAGTATCCAAGAATTTTTTTCGAATATTAAATAATGGAATTAATATCTACAGGATTTTTTGAAAATTTTTTAAAAGTTAGGGTCTTTTTTTAAAAAAATTAAATTTTGCTCCGAATAAATCAAAAAGTTTTATGTTGGATATATTTTGAACTTTTGCCCTCACCTCACCCCGCCCCGCCCCCTTAATACTTTTCATTTATATTACTTCGATTTATCATCTACCAATTGAATGGAGGATTTTTTTAAACTGAAAATAGAAAACTAAAATAAATGAGACTGAAATTATTTCAGTTTATTTAGGATTTCTACTGGCAAAAGAAACAACAGAAAACCGTGAAAATATCAAGAATCTTATTTTAGTAACAAGAAAACCAAATAATAGCAATAATTTAACACATTTTCCTCTTGAATTTTTCAGTCCAAAAATTACCTTTGAATGCTTTTTTAACTTTAAGATAATTTTTCATGAAAATTTCCACTCTCGTTTCGCTTGAGCCGGATTTCCGTCTTCTTTTCCCTTAAAATATCATTATTCGACTCTTTTCGTCAAAATTTCATAATTGGAATTTTCTGCTTGGAATTACCTATCACTGTAGTTACCTTCATGTTTGGATTACTTCTTTAGAAAATCCTGACTAGCCATTGTCAGCAGAATTCACCTGTGAGTAGATACTAAAATTGTCATGGTTGGGCGAGATCAAATTCTTCAATTTTGTTGAAAATTGATAAATTTTGTGCTTACCTAAAACTTTTTTAGAAATTATTTTCTAGTAAAAAATATTCATGTTCAGCTTTTTTTTGTGTGTATAATATTTGATATTTAGATTTTCAAACATTTTTGCTTTGTTTTCGCTCAGGCTAACTTATTTTTCCATCTGACGTTTGGAATTTTGATGAATTGATGTGGATAAAAATATCGCGGAATTCATCCTAAATGTCCATATTTTGTATTTGAAATTTCTATTTTTTGAAAATTTCGCTTTTCCTTTATTCATGTTGAATAATTTTTTCTCCTAAGATTTGATATTGGTAAAAAAAATCCATGAAATTCGTTTCAAGAGAATTTTTTTGGCATTTGAATTTTTTGTCCTGGTATCGCTGGGGCCAAATTCATAGACGAATTGGAATACAAACTTTCGAGGAGGCAAGGCGTATAAGGAGGAGGAGGCAATTAGAAAACAAGTCTTCAAAATTTATCAGTTGAAAAATATATTGGAGAGTAGTGAGAAGGATATGTTTTTCTAAAACTCAGGGGGAATAGTTCTGCAAAATTCGTTTGAAAGATCCTGCTAAAATTCTGCCTGTTGATATCGAAAATTTGTTAGAATCCTTAGATATTTTTATTTTTGCTCGTCAATTTTTATTATTTTTATGCAATAAATTATATCTCATTAGAATGAAATCGCCAAAAAAAGTGCTTGAAATTCGCTATAAAACGAGTATGCGCAAGAGAGAGGAAGTACCAGAAAAGTGCTTGATATTTCCTTTAAAACAAGTATACGCGAGGGGAGAAAAGTGTCTTTTTGGGAAAATCTTGAGCGAGAAAAATTGTGTAAAAATGGCAAGAAAAACTAGAAAATAGCAAAAATTTTCATTTTTCAATTCCAATAGACACTTTGCAATTTTCCTCATTTTTTTCTATTAAAACATTGAAATAATAAATTCAAAAAATACAATTATGGACGAGGCAACAATCTCAATAAAAACACGTCCAAGTGAAAAAATGATGAAATTGCGTTTCGATTTCTCAGCTACACTGAGAAAATTATCGGAGAGAGAATAGCTCAAAAGAAAGGACCTACTATCCCGAATTTCCGTTAAAAGTGGGATATAGATAGCCATACTATGAAATAACTATACACAGCACATTCTTTTTAGGGCACCTGATCCATGATTTCATGTAATTATTACATGATTTTCGTGCAATGCACTACTTTAAAATGGTAAACATTACAGTTATGGATTATAAACAGCCCAGGATATAAGAGAAAAAATACCATCCCTTCATATATTCATTACTTTATAGGTAGGTGATTAATCTATGATTTCATGTACTTACTACATGATTTCCGCGAAATGTTCTACTGCAATACAGTAAACATTATAGGTTTAAATAGTTTATTGACCTATGTTATCAAACAGCTGGAATAACTAAAATTTATTAATTTGATAATTAAAAATTAAGTTTTGCTTTGAAAAAAAATTCAAGATGTGTGCATATATGTAGAGAATTTTCTCTTTCCATTGATCTAACTTTCACTAATTTTCAAGTACTAAATTTTTCCTACCTACATTGGGATTCGAACTTGGGACCCTACGTTCCTAACATTTTAAATACCTAACCCTAACAACTTGGCCACGAAGATTCAATAAATATGAGGCGGCTAAAGCAGTATTTATGGATGGTATGATTAATATCTACATTCAATCTATTTTTTTCCTTGTGCATATTAAACATTAACTTTTAATTATTTTTTGTGGTCAAATGAACTTATTACCTATGGTCTTATGGATGACTTTTTTTAAAAAATAATAGTACAGGTTGGCATTTTTAAAGTTTTAAAATGCTACTTGAAGTTTAATGGGTAATTTTTTTTGATAATTTTTGACATCTACAGTCGATTTTCTCAAAAAAGGAAGGGGTTTACGAAAAAAAAAAGAATGGAACATAAATTGTAGAGCGTAAATTTTCCTTTCTGTAGAGTCAGATTAGTTTTTTCCTAAAAGGGATGACTCTTGAAATATTTTAGTTGGAATTTCAAAGTTCAACTTAATTTTTTGAGTTGAAAATATCTCTAATCTAAGCTTCCTACGAAAAAAAACTAGTAGGACTCCACAGAAAATAAATTTTACATTCTACAATTTATGTTCTATTCATTTTTTGGTAGAATCTTTCCTTTTTTCAGAAAATCGACTTCAGGTGTCAAAAGTTGACAAATAAAAAGTTGAAAAACTGTTCAACAGAAAATTCAAATTGTAAAAAATCGTTCGGTGATGAGAATTTTTTCACAATTTTTCTCATGATCAGCGTCAATATGATGTTTTGAGTGTGTGGTAAAAACACACTGCCCCTAACCCGCGTGCTTTCTGCTGGAGAGGGGGCGAAGCTGAGGGAGCCCGTTTCAAAAATTGATTTTTTCGCATCGATTTCGTTTAAATTCGCATGGGAACTTATTAAGGTACAGTAATATTTTTTTACAAATTTCAGCTCCCGCACATCAGGGAGCTGAGCTATAATTATCCAAAATTGAGAGGTTTTTTAAAAATTACATAGAAATATTCTCCAAAAAATTTTAGGCTCCCGCGGATTGGGAAGAGGGGTTGAGCCATTGCTTTCCAAAATTTCAATTTGGGTTTTATAATCGAAAAACTCGTTTTTTTGTCATTCTAACTAAAAATGTTCAACTTTGGGAAGCGATGGCTCAGCCCCTTGAGATCAAGGGGGGCTAAAAATTTTTGAGGGAGAACTTCTACACCTACAGAACCCTTTACGTGAATTTGAGCAAAATCGATGCAAAATCATTTTTTCTCTTATAAGGGGTCCGCCGCTCCTCCACCCTCACAAAAGCAATAGGGGCTGGGTCGGTGCGAATTTATCACAGACTTTGGACATCATATAGAAGCATTTCCAGCAATAAAATTGCGATTAACATATTTGTCTTTTTTCAAAGTGTATTTCTCAAGTATTAGGTAAAACGACGATTTATCCGGTTTTCGAACGTCACATATAGGCCACCAATTGAAAAAATCTGAAAAAATTCTGAGAAGTGTAAAATAGAGTGAGAAACATAAAAATAATTTTTTCTTTATACCACTCGCCAAAATGATGCCCCCAAGGCGATTTGAAACTTTCAAGGTCAAATTTAAGGTCATTATAGTGGTCGGAAAAATCTGAAAAAATTTCAGGGCTCTCCACTCAAGTACTTCTACATACGTACCAAGTTTGAAAAAAATCGGTCGAAAACTCGCGGAGATAGAATTTTTAGCTTGAAAATCACGTATTTTGAAGCCCCTGCCCCCAGGGAGTGTGGTAAAAATTTGTTTTTGCGCTCTAAAATCATATTCTACATAGGCAAGTCGAATGACATAAAAATTTTGTCAAAGTTCCACCAAGGGCCAAATGACCCCCAAACCACACCAGAGTCTTTATTACATTACATTACGTTAAGAGGAGACGGAGGTCTCCAAAAGTACATAAGTTAGTAATGCTGTTAGTTTATATGCCTGATACATTACTGAGTACCTTAAACATGGTAAGGAATACATGACCATTATTTTTCGATGAAATCATATTGTCATTCCTTCAAAATATAGGAATTACTGCATGAAAAAGAAGTATCCACTACCAGCTGAGGTATGGTACTCACTACATTGCAATGTTAGAGTGAATATATCTTGGAAAATAATGATTACTAAAACATTAAAATACTGAGTGTCGTTTTTTTCGTCAATGAGTACCTTAAAATATGATAATGATTACATGCCTTTTATAACCGCTATTTTCCTTTGAAACCATGTACTGATTCCTTCAAAATACGTGAACTTCTATATGAAATCACAGTATTTTAGAAAAAAATCGGAATTTAGGGGAATCATTATCGGTTCAGCGTGGTCGATATCGACCACGCTGAACCCGAATTCGGTTAATTTTTTGGCCCATCCAGCTTCCTCGAAACCCGAGAAAATTTGCAAACAATAAACCGAACACTCACTCTCAGACGATTAATGGTAAAGTAATACAATCGTATTATTTTTCATTGTACCTACGATCTTTCCAACCCTCGGTTGGCATATTTTCTATAATTCTATAGATGAATTCCGCAAAGTACAATTACGCTTCGGGTACCCGGTTATATCCATTTTGACGAGTTACCCCGCTGGCGGTGCGGCGGAGTACCTCGATGGCGTATATCTTCGAAATAAGAAGAAAATTGAAATTCATCGATCAGTTTCGGGCGAACTTGTTGCCGAGGCGAAAATTAATTTAGCCGAAACCGCGGGCACGGCGCGTTACACTATCTTGGCAAAGTTTGCTAATTTTCCATTCAAAATACTACACGAATCGGGCTGATTAAATTATTCAATAATCTCTTCTTAACGCGGCCACGGAGTAGTTTGGTCGCGTAACCCAACGAAACACAACGACGCCGCGAAACAGCGCAAATGAAATCATTAACGGAACCGTTCGGTTTCAGATTTAGAAGGGTTAGGGAGTATCTATCTGCACCGAACGAGATGAATTTTATGGTATAACTACAGTCATCAGTCAAATTATTTGCGTAATGTTTTTGGCGTCGCGACCGAATAAAGAAATAAATACACGTTAAAAAGAGTCAACCTCCCTCGAAGATGTCAAAAATGTCAAAAAGCTTACTTTCATCTGGCGCGCTTTTAGTCTACATATATATCTATAGTATTTCCCACCGATTTTTTCCGACGATTTTTTTTTTCATTAAAACCCCGAGTCAAATACCATAAAACATCAATTTATAAAGCGTTATTTACAACCTTGGCGGATCGAAATTTACATACAAATATACTTTCGCAACGTAGCCGTATAATATATCTATATATATCCGCGTGTATTACTGTTTTTCGCGATATAAAGCGGCCAACGGGGGCGGGGAAGTGAGGAGGGCACAAAGGATGAGAAAAAACGACATAAATATCGGTCCGGATCAATCTATATACGATTGGGAAATTACATAACGCTCTCTCCAGTGTCTCTATCGTGCTCGATATCTTTATATAGTATTTTTTTTTATTCGCCACGTCCATAAGGTGTCGTCGAAAGACCATAAGTCTTTTGATTTATTAGCCCTACCCGTTCGTCTTGGCTAAACTGGTAAATCTTTAAAGACGCCCTTCGGTAAGGTCGAAATGTAAACAAGCCGGAGCTGAAATGGTTAGATTTATGTCGGCGATATATTTGCACTTTTGCACTCCCTCGATACCTAAATCTTTGTTGTATGGTCTCGACGAGTCGACTTCATCTCGGTCCTCCGTCCGACCGCTGTTCGGCGGATTATTCTTAGTCCAGTCAAATTAGAGAAAAAAAGTATCGTACCCTTAAAAAATTTAACCCTAGTTTTTTTCACGTGCTTATTGTGTTCATAATGGCCTACTAAACAACATACTAAAAGCGCCTTCCCCCCCCCAAGCATCCGTAACCCCATGGGGAGGGATGAATGCTTGCTGAAAACCGGGGTTTTCGAATATGTTCTCAAATACGCCTCAAAATTAAAAAATGGTTATGAACAATCTTGTTCTACGTGTAATTTCCTATCAAAAAAGTTGATTTTTTTCAAAAACCCTCATCTCATTGATCAAAAATCAAAAGTGAAAACATCTATTTTTCAGACATTTACAGTATTTTTCAAAATAATCGAAACTACGAACCAAAATTTTACCAGTGAAATGTATTTTTTTTTTCATACAGTAATAGGACATTCCAAAAAAATTCACAGAAAAATTTTCAACCCGTATTATAATTTTGAAGGAGGTTATTGAATATTACTTAGGTATTTAAAAAAAAAAAACTCGTAATTCGGCTTCATTGAAGTAACAATGCGAACATTTTTTCGTGTCATACGGATTCAAAATCCAGAAGGGATGAAGAGGTGAGGGAGAGGGGGTAAAATTTAAAATGTTGAAAATTTTCATGTTTGGTGTCAAAAATTAGGTTTTTTGACATCTCAAGTACGATTTAGAGATTGTTTTCTTTGAAAAGCCCAAAGGTTCTCCGGAAGGGTAAAGCCGAAACTTGGAATTTCAATTTGCACTTTTTTCATTCAAAATGAATGCTAGCTCGGAAGGGGAGGGGAAAAACTCAACGTGATAACAAAAATTTTCTATTTTGTCCATTTTGTTCCATTTCTTAGCTTCTAAAAAAAATTATCAATTTCAAAATTATACTGAGGGACTTGGATCTCAACAAACCAATTTTGAATACTGAACTCAAAAATCACCAACATTTTGAATTAGTACCCTTCGAGCCACCAATTTCATTTTGGTGTTACTTCATTAAAGCCGAATTATGTGTTTTTTTATAATGTAATATTCAATAACTTCCTTCAAAATTATCGTAGGGGTTGAAAATTTTTTTGTGAATTTTTTTGGAATGTTCTACTACAGGGTGTCTACCGGTACAATAAACGTACGGAAATACGAAAAAAGCACGAAATTCGAAAATGACCCTAAAAAGTAAATACGAAATTTTAAGCAAAAGATTTGGTGACCAAAAATGCAGTTTTTTAGTCGAAATTACTATTTGGCTCAATTTTTTTTACGGGTTCCCCTCGATGGTCTAATGATAATTTCGATCCTAATCCTTCATGGGGTGCGGGTGGCCCTTGTAATTTTTGGACAATTGGGATTTTTGGCAAAACGGCTCAACTTTGAAGGTTCATATCTCGAGATTGGTTCAGTCAAAAATGAATCTGTTGGTGCGGTTTTATAGAGAATTGAACGGAGAGTCAAAATTGGTAATCACATTTTGAAAAGTTCAAAGCTGAGCTTTTGTGATGAAATCTGAACTCTCATGATAACTACAAAAGCCAAGGGCTACCATTTAAAAATCTGAAAAAATTACTGTAAGAAAAACTTTTTATGCATTTTTCAAATCGGTACTTTTCAAGACGGGATGACAACATCCCTAGGGAGCATAGGGGTCCTCAATTTTGGAAAAATTGCAAAAATGAAGTAGCATATCGATTTCTACTAATTCGAACGCGTTAAGTTCGAATATGTGCTCAGTTTTTTCATCCGACCCCACTGAACCTTCCTATCAACCTCCTTGATAAGGTCAAAATTCAAAAAAATGAAAAATAACGTGTGACATGTCGTTTGTTAGGTTTTTGGGGGCACTGAGTTCGAATATTTGCTCATTTTTTGGATTCGACCCCTTTATGCCCCCTAACCCTTCCCATTTCGAGAAACCCCTGCAAAAAATGAAAATATCGTGCGGCATATCGATTCCTACTAATTTGAGAGTGCTGAGCTCGATTATCAACTTACTTTTTCGATCTGCCTCCCCTTGCCCCTATAGCACCCCTAAACCACAAAAAGTATGGCGAATTGGGAGGTTATTATAGGGCATGGGGGAGGCAGATCGGTTCAGTGGAGTCGAATGAAAAAACTGAGCACATATTCGAACTCAGCGCCTTCGAATTAGTAGAAATCGATGTGCTACTTCATTTTTCCAATCTTTTTGAATTTTTACCAAAATTGAGGACCTTGTGCCCCCTAGGGGTGTTGAGATCCCATCTTAAAAAGTACTGAGTTGAAAAATATATAAGAAGTTTTCCTCACAGTAATTGTTTCAGATTTTTAAATGGTAGTCCTTATGGCTTTTGTAATTATCATGAAAGTTGAGATTTCATCACAGATGCTCAGCTTTGAACTTTTCAAAATGTGATTACCAATTTTGAATCTCCGTTCAATTTTCTACAAAACCGCACCAACAAATTCATTTTTGACTAAACCATTATCGAGATATGAACCATTAAAGTTGAGCCGTTTTGCCAAAAATCCCAATTGTGCGAAAATTACGAGGGCCACCCCCCTCCCCCCGTGTTGCCAGAGTTAAGGATTTATCCTCAGATTTAGAGATTTTTAGTGTCAACAGAAAAATTTGAGGATTTTTTAAAGGATTTTTGCAATTTAGGGATTTTTTTGAGGATTTTTAAAATATGGCTTATTCCATGTCAACTCGACCAGGTTTTGACCTTGGGTCTTCCGATTTCGCTCAAAATTTTTTTACGAGTTCCCCTCGATGGTCTAATCAAGGAATCACCGTCATTTCGATCCTAATCCTTCAGGGGGGCGGGGGGTGGCCCTTGTAATTTTCGTATAATTGGGATTTTTTGCGAAATGACTCAACTTTGAAGGCGCATATCTCAAGTTCGGTCATGTCCAAGATGAATTTGTTCATGCGGTTTTGTAGAGAATTGAAAGCAGATTCAAAATTGATAATCATATTTTGAAAAGTTTAAAGTTGAACTTTTAAGATGAAAGCTCAACTCTCATGATAAGTACAAAACATGAGGGCCCCCATTTAAAAATCTGAAAAAATTACTATGGAGAGAACTTTTTATGTACTTTTCAACTAACAACTTTTCAAGATGGGATCTCAATACCCCTGGGGGGCACAGGGGTCCTCAATTTTGATCAAAATTCAAGAAAATGTAAAACGTGAAGTAATATATCGTTTTCTACTAATTCGAAGGCGCTGAGTTCGAATATGAGCTCAGTTTTTTCATCCGACTCCTCTGAACCCCCTATCAGCCCCCCTGATGGGGTTAAAATTCAAAAAAATGAAAAATCACGTGGGACGTGTCGTTTGTCAGGTTTTTGAGAGCGCTGAGTTCGAATATTTGCTTATTTTCCGGATTCGACCCTTGGGTGCACCCCTAGCCCCCAATTTTGAGAAAACACATGTTAAAAAAAATAAATAGCATGTGTTATTTCGATTTCTACTAATTCGAGGGTGCTGAGCTTGATTATCAACTCACTTTATTAATCGGCCATCCCCATCCCCCCATTTCGACTCCCAAACTGCTAAAAATTTTAAAAAAACTATGTTTTTTTCATGCATGTCTTTATCCATCAACTTAAGAATTTTTTAGGAAAATTTTCCCTTGTTACGCTCGAGAGTAATTTACACCATCCCATTCTACAGAATGTTTTAAAAATAAAATCTATTTTTTTTTGGGGGGGGAGCGTATTTTTTGATAAGCAGGAATGCCATGATACCTTGACCACGATGTTGAAAAAAAAGGAAGGGATGGAAGATAATTCGAAATTATTGGTCACATTTTGGAAAATCTGAATGAGGGAAAAGTGATGAATTTTCAACTTTTAAGTTACTTTTCTCAAAAATTTTCGCCCTAATCTCAACCAAATAATTAATAGTTCACCCCTCATCAAGTTTTTATTTACTAGGGCAAGTCGAAAAGATTTCAGTGGCTAAAGTGGAATTTATAAATTTTAAAGCGGGTGGTTTTTTGGGTGGGGGAGGGGAAAGAGGAGTAATGAATTGTGAATACATTTTCAAATGTTCAGCCCAGATAGGTCCGATTTTCATTCGCATTGCCAGACACTAACATAATTTTTTTAATTTTTTGAAACCTTATAATTTTTCTTTAAAACAGAGATTTTGTGCGAGGAAAGATTAAATTTTTAGTGAAAAATACAAAAAAATTGTTTATTTTTGATAATAGGTATAAAATGCCTTCTTTTTTTTTATAATTTTGATTTTAAATACAGATTTTCTTCCAATTTGAAATGTTTGTTAAAATAAATTTGATCACGTTGGTTTTTTTCTGGGGAGGGGGGAGGGGGTATAATATCAAAAAATCCAAGTGTAAGTATAAGAAATATGACGTGCCTACGAAAAAAAAGTACAAAATTTTGTTTTCCTCAATTAGTAGACACCCTGTACTACTGTTTAAAAAAATTGCATTTCACTGGTAAAATTTTAGGTACCTTCAGCTTGATTTTTGGCAAAACAAGTGTCAATATTGAAAAAAATTAACATTTCTGATAGGAATCACAGGGTGAACAAGATTGTTTATAACCATTTTTCAATTTTGAGGTGTATTGGAGAAGATATTCGAAAACCATATTCACGAAAATTTCGATTTTTTCAAGAAATACTTCAAATGTTTGAAAAATTGGTGTTTTCACCTTTAATTTTTGACCATTGAGGTAAAGGGTTTTTGAAAAAAAAAACCTCTTCTAGTAGGAAATTACACGTAGAGCAAGATTGTTCATAACCATTCTTTAATTTTAAGGCTTATTTGCGAAGATATTCGTGAAAACCCGGTTTTCAGCAAGAATTCCCCCTCTCCAAGGGGTAACGGACGCTTCTAGGAAAGGACATTTTGGTATATTGTTTAGTAGACCATTATGAACACAATACCCGAAAAAAAATCGGGATTGAATTTTCGCCGTGTTAATTCCTAAAATGACTGGACTATCTCGGCAATCGTCTAGATTAATTTCATTTTTATGTTAAAAACTCTTGAACGATATTTTGTCTCCGCGTACGCGCGACGAACTGCTCATTTCATCGTAATTTCGAGAACGCATTAATTAAAAGCGCACGTACAGCGGCGTGGCAACTTTTCTCTAGCACATTTCAAAGGCTTATGTAGCTGTGTGCACTGTGTAGTAATCCATCTATCATTCGTCGTGTATCTTTTCTCCGTCGTGCCGCCATGGCTGCTTTAGAAATTAAAGTTTCCATTTCGTCTATTTGTGTAATACGGCTTTCTCTTTTCCCTGATTCATCTGTGTTATATTACGAAAAACTGTGTGACAGCTATGAATTATTGTCCGTTTTTTCATCCCCTCCCATTGCGGCAGCCCCCAGCTCCGGCCTGCGATTCTGTCGCTTCGACGTACTGTAACACCTTCCTATCTACCCTGTTCTTCCACTCGCCCTGTTCGTTTCGCATCAACTACATATTACAAGTTATTATTGTCGTGTATATGGCGACGTTGTACCTACCGCAATATGTACACGAGAAGACGTTATCGAGAGGAAGAAATTAATACGAATTGTATCCTTAGACGTTTTCGCGAATTTATGAAAATGACTTTTACAAATATGCCTCTTCCAGTGCACATAGTCGCTGCGAACAGCGTTATTGACACGTTTAAAGACGACGAAGTCGACAAATTTTCGTTAAGCGATGCTCGTACCGAGATAAATTTCGAATATTACCATTATACGAGGGGAATTCCGACTGCGAAATCACTATTTGGCCTTATTTGGGTCAATTTACTCGCCACAAATTTTCTTTATCGTCTCGATTATGTTGTCGAGTGAAGAAATAAACCATGGAAGTGTATTGGCGTTCTAGAAAATTTTCAAATCGATATGTGAGTCAGACCCGTAACTAGGGTTGTTTTGGAAAGGGGGTAAATGAAATCTGGGATGGGGCTAAGTAGGCAATTTAGGTGGGAAAAAGACCTATGAAATTGAATTGAAATTTCTTAGAACGAAAAGCGTGTAATTTTCGACGCTGAATCCAAATTTGATATTGTTTTTTCACCTGGACCCTCGAGGGAGGGGGTAAGTAGGGGCCATATGCGAAATGAAGTATAAAATCGATATGGGTGTCCAAATCTACATTTTCAAGGGTGCTAAATCCAAATTTGATATTAGTTTTGCACCTGGAACCTCGGGGGAGGGGTGAGTAGGGGGTCAAAAATCCGAAATGGAAGATAAAATTGATATTGGTGTCCAAATCTGCATTTTAGTCCCAAATTTGATATTAGTTTTACACTTCGACCCTTTAGAGAGGGAGGTACTTTGGGATTGTTTCAGTAATTTCTTTAATAATGTCGACTGCAGCTCGTTAACCAGAAGCATGTAACGGTGTTATTTGTTTTTTCAGGGACTCTCTTTAGGTTTTATTTTTCCAAAGAAGCCGTCCATTGAGTTGGGTAGGTGAATGGAAATGAAAGGAGAAATTGTAAGTGTAAATGACAGTCAATTCGACTGCGTAATTCATACGATCGATATCCAAGTCTTATGCCTTTCTCTCGTTTTCTCTTCAAACCGCCTAAATTTCGTCAATAATTGAAAATTCAAAGTACTGTTCTACTCTTGAAAAAAAAAACAAAGTCAAAAATTGGTACCGTGTAATTGATGGATGAATAATTTAACGTCATCATTTTTCATGATTCACCCCGCCTTCTTGAAAAATTCAGTTTTTAGTTTGCCTTAATCTTTGGACGAATTAGGGTCATTTGTAGATTGCTATGTGTGGCTGGCTGGTGACATGACAATTTTATTTAGATTCGAAAAACGCTTGGAATTTTACATTTTAGAAAATTGGTAAATAGAGAAAATTGAACTATATGTTTCGTTAATTTTTTTCACGTTTATTTGTTAAAATTTGCTATTGACGTATGAAACTCAAAGAAAGACGAAAACAGTTCTAATATTAGATACTGTGGCATAGGTAGTGAAAAAAATTGTCAAAAGGGGAGATTTTTTAATAAAAAATCATCGAATTTCTAGGGTTGAAAATTTTTGATAAATATAGTAATTAATGAAAATTTATCAAGTTGGTACTTGGTAGGCCCCAACGAAGCGATTACGAATTTTTTTTCAAGAATAACTTTAAAATTCAAAACATTACCACTGTTTGAAATATTTTTCTTCTTTTTTTTAAATACGCCCTGATTTAGTACGTATAGGTTGCAAAAACAGGCGAAAATGTCTTGAAGTTTTGAAAATGAAAAAAATGAGTTGATGGTGGAATTTTAGTTCGATTTGATAAAATTTTGGTTGAACCCAAAAAAGTTGAGAAAATTTTAGTACTGTGAAAGTTGGTGAAATACTGATCGTAGTCAAAACCAGAATAAACGAAGGTGATTGAGGGCAAAGAGGGCAACTTGCCATACCAAAAATGGGAAGATTATATTTTTAGTTGGAAAATTTTATAAACTAATAATTTTTTTAGAATTTGGAATCGGCCAAACTAAAGAAAATTGTAATTTTATTACTCTCTTGACTTGAATCAATGAAAATTCACTGAAGAAATAGCCAGAATTGAGTTACTAAAGAATCAGTGAAATTTCACTGCCAATTAGTGGAAAACTACTGATTTACGTAATTGGCGAATTTTCATGTTTGAATCAGTAATTTTTTCAATACCTAACTACCGAAATGAATCAGTAGAAATTTACACTGCAGTGAATCAATTCCGGCTATTTCATCAATGAATTTTTACTGATTCAATTTAAGAGAGTAAAAACGTTCAAAAAAATCCACAAATCTGAGCTTTATTGACTTTTAGCCTCTTCTAATACAAATTTTAGTTCTTCTTTACTCAGTGTTGAAAATTCTTGAGAAAAGTTAACCAATTTTCAATAAAAATTGATGAAATAAGCGGAATGTCAAGTTCAAATCTTTTTTAGTCCAACTTTTAGATTTTGAGAAAAATTAACCATCTTTCGAGAAATTTTGAAGTAGAAACAGATGAAGTCGAAAACTGAAAAACTTCTGGTTAGCGAAAACGGGAGTTCACTTATGGGAAGGAGGAGGGGAAAATCGGAAAATTCCAACTGATGACGGATTTTTTCTCATTTTTCCGACTCAGAGGACAATTTTTTTGATTTGAAAGAAAATTTTTATTGAACATTTTCAATGTGTCCATAATAATTTGGAAATTGAATTTCTTGAGGGAGTTTTTCCACTTTCCGAGTGGAATTGGATTGAATTCCGTAGGTTTCTTCGTGACTATTTGGCGACCTGGTCGAGACACAAAATTGCTATTTTTCAAAATTCTCCAATAAAAAAATTTAAAAAATGATTTTGCAAGTTTGTTAGTTGTTTTGATGAAGGAATTCAATAAATGAAATTATTCGCGTCTTTTCAGTTGATTTATCTTTGAAATGTTTTCAGGAAACTTTAAAAAAATTGCCCCCTCCCCAAAAATGGAATTTTTGGTTACTTTTTGATCATTTTTTGGTCACTTTTTGGTCACTTTTGGCTCAAAAAAGTTACTGAAAGTTCCTTTTTTCTTCAAAAATTTTGTCATGATTCCTGTAACCATTTTTTTCAGAAATAATTTTCCTCCATGTTTTCAGATTTTCTAAACAGATAAAACATTTGAGAACTTTGTTTTCAAATAAATGAATTCGTTCCTAAAGAACTCCGGGAGGGCAAGAGGGAAGCATAAAATTTCTTGAGAATTTCGGTTTAAAATCATTTCGAATTTTAAAATAACACCTTGATTGAAATTTTTTCTTCAATTTTAAATGGAAAAATTTATTTTTTACTCAAGTTTACAAGAATTCCCGTTTTTTTTAATACGTGTTCCTTGTATCCATAAATTCCTCGATTTTTTGGGAATTATTGAACGAAATTCTTCATTTTTTTTGTTACTTTCCGATCTGTTTTGAAAATCTTGACTTTTTCTCGACTTCTTGACCCTATAGATACCTTGCCCCCCTCCCATTATAGGTACTAAAATCATACAAAAAATTATATGCTTTGTCTGGTTGGAAAAAGTGGCGGTGGTGGGAGGGAGGAGGGGGGAGGTGAAAAATCAGTTCAGTTAATTTTTTAATTTTGAAATTGTTTTTGGTGAATCTGCATTTTTTAAAAGCAATTTTTTGGTCGATTTCGAACGAAAATCAGGGGTATTGCTTCATTTTTGAACAAATGATTAAATATCGATACTCTTACGGATTTGTGAAATTTTCTCCGAGCTTGATTTTTAATTAAGTTTTAATTTCGACGAGTTTCGTCACCCAGCCAAGATTCGACACCACACAGCCTGAGCTTTTCCCTTCAAGGCACCGCGACGAAATCAAATCGCTTAAGCATCCCGGGTAAAATATCACTCTTAAGTCTCGCAATATAAAGGCAATCCGAAACGAAATTTTCGTATAATCCGCATTAAAATAAAGGGAATTTCTCGGCCCAACTACGCGCAGCTTTAAAAGCACGACTTTTTGGCCCCTCTTCTCCGGTTCCGGGCTGAAATTTCGCCCAATTTAAAAAGTATACGATGTACGTAGCAGATATTCGAGGCGATCGGAAGTTTAAAACGGTTTTCTTGTTTGGCAAATCAGGGTAACCTTGTCCAAATTTTGAGTGTATGGCTTTGAATAAAACATGACGCTCGCGCGACGGATAGGAAAACGATAAACGCATTTATTTTTTATGCGTCGAAGAGAGAGGTATCGATTATATCGTGAATTTTTTCCCTATATTTGTTCGCCGGTATATGTATTACTCTCTGTATGTGGTTATGGAGTATGGATGTGGTAAACGTCGCACGCCATTTTTCAATTTTTTTTCCCCCAGCTGAGAGATATTACTATTTACGTTGTCAGTTTATGTATACAGTACCAGAGATGTATAACTGATAAAGATACTGTGTACATTAATTAAAATTTGTTACGTGACACTTTTTTTTTGTATTTTGAAAATTTCGCGTTTTTCAGAGCTTTTCTCGTGGCGACGATAAATAATCTATTTATTTATTCTTTGAATTAGTACCTATGTACTTGTGTTTCGAATTGAATTCATATGAATGGGTATCGTTATACTTTAGTTCGTTAAACTATAACTACCTTCCCTTTTCCACCTTCCTTCGCATGTATCCATTTTAGAATTCTAACCCACGTTTCTTGCGAGGGAAAAAAAGGAGGTAAAAATGGATTACAGTACGGTAAACATCTCCGGCACTCTTTTGGCTGAGAAAATTATAAGTACAAACTATGAAGATAAACCGAAAGAGAAGATCAATTTTTCAACCCGGAAATATCAAATGGTAAACGAAAAACTTACATAGTTTTTACAACTCTGAAGAAAAACTTTTATTTTTCTTCACTTTTAGCCCTGCAACACACGCCAAGTTTAATTTTAAAAAATTTATCCCCCGAGTGAACGTTAAACCGTCTCCACTCATTCGGCTCGGCTCCTTGAACGCGGCCGTGCTCGCATATACGCATCCTGTGCTAAGCTTTTAACTTTTTATGGTCACTTTGAAAACGCTCTTTTCACAATATTTGAATAATTTATTACCAAATTTCGCGCGGCCCGGTTAACGTCTTTTTTTTAACGACTGTGTCGCCGGTATTGCTCGATATTTTTTCTAATTACGTGGATCACGGTCATTTATATTTACTGCGGATTGTATTTCTATCATTTGCCAAGTTGGATTTACATTTTGGAAGAAGTGTGAAAAATCCGGGGAATTGCCATCGTATTTATTTTATGCCGCAGTGAAATTGGATGAGAAAAATAGATTTGATCGTTGGTTGGAGAGTTCAACGAAATTGAGTAATTTATATTTTGCTTGAATTGTACTCGAGCTATTTTTTTCTCGTTTCGGATGAATAATGGTTAAATTCTACTAGCACCGGGAGTTTTAAACACGTGAAGTTCGAAAAAAGGACCCGAATTGAAAAAAACATGAGATGATTTTATTTGATCGTAAAGTATATGCCGAAAACAAGTAATCTGAAATTTATTTTGTTTTTGTCTTTGTTTTAGGTGAGTGGAATGAATTTTTGATTTGAGAATACGTACCTATGAGTAAGTCATGTTTTATTGATATTTTTTTAGAATCTTGAGAAAATTTGATAAAAATTTTGAAACTATTGCAGAAGTGATTTTCAATCATGGAAAATGCTGTGAAAATGGTTGAAATCTCATAAATATTGTGTGAATGTCTAAGATAGGATGAAAATTATCTAGTGAAAATTATATATTGAAAATCATATATACCTACCTATATGTGGTTACTTTGTTATAAAACATTTTAAATCAGTAGTTCGTAGTTGAAATTAAAAATAATAATTTTTTTTAAATGTCTGGATAGTCAGCAAAAAGTTTATAAAAGTGATTGGGAAATTTCATAAAAATGATTGAAAAGTCATGAAAATGATCTAAAATGCTTTGAAAAACATCAAAAACTTCGTGAAATGAATTCAAAAGTTATATGAAAGAATGGTGAAAAATTTTTGAAAATTGCTTCAAGTTTTACAAAATGTTGTGGAAATTTATGAAAACGATTTAAGAGGACGATTATTGACTGATCGTAAAATTTGTTGAACTTGTATTCGACACGTTCATAAAATTTCTGGTGCATAACTCAGAAATATTTTTTATGGATTTTTTGCGATTTTTATGGCAAGTGTTTTAAATGATTTTTTTTTTATTTGTGTAATTTCAGTTATTTCTTGAATAAATTTTGGTCAGTAGATAAAAAAATGTCACTCGATCTAAATTTCACCAATTTTAAGCAGAATCATCAATCTGATATTGCAATCTTTGTGATTTTCATTTTTTTTTTAGAGCCTCCTGACGCAGTACCCTTATCTTCAACAAAACATGAATACTTTGATCAAAGGACTAAAAAATGTCCATGAATGAAGATTTAAGCAGTTTCAAGTAGAATAGCGCCAATTTTTTCCATCAATACGAGGTTGTAATGCGAATTTTACCCTCGTATTGAGGAAGCAAAACTTCTCCTTTCCCCCTTCCCCATGATCCTTTTGAATCTGAATATTTTTTCTAATTTTTATTATGAAAATCTTGAAGAAACCCCATTTTTGCCAAGCTATTCCATGACGATTCCCATAAGGAAAAAAGGGGCTGACAGGGACAGGTTGGTATCAAACGATGAAGTTGAAATTTTTAGGATCCTACTTATTAGTGAAAATGAACCGACTTGGATACTGGAAATGTAGTAGCACTAATAGAATGGTAATTTTTGTAATTTTCATTTTTCCTTACTCCTCCTGGCGCAGAACTTTTCCGCCTGAACATGAATAATTTGGTCAAGAGACTTAGAAGTGTTCATGAATGAAAATTTGACCAATTTTGAATGGAAATAGCACGGAAAGAACAGCAATTTTTATAATTTCAATTTTTTCAAGAACCTCCTGGCGCAGAATCCGTATCCAACGAATGATGAATATTTTTGATAATGGTTAGAAAATCGTCAATCATTCCAAATTCCATAAATTTCAAATGGAAATAGCTATCTATTGCAATTTTCATTTCATTTTTTTTAGAACCTCCTGGCGCAGAACCCATATCTTCATCAAAACGAGGATATTTTGGCTGAAGAGCAATTAAAAGTCAACGAATGAAAGTATGGCCAATTTTGAATGGAAATAACACAAAAACAGTTATTTATTTTCTTCATCTTTATTTTTCCAGACTCCTCCTGGCAACCCTTTTTTCCTTTGAAAAAAATTGAACATTTTGGTCAGAGGGCTAAAAAATACCAGTGAATGAAAATGTGACTAATTTCAAATGGGAATAGCACAACGTGGTTGCTTATTTTCATCATTATTATTTTTTCAAACTCCTCCTGGCGCAGAACTCCGTTCTCATCTGAACATCAATATTTTGGTCAAGGAGATTAAAAAAATGTTCATGAATGAAAATCTGACCAATTACGAATGGGAGTATCACAAAGAGGGTACTTATTTTCATCATTTTCATTTTTCCAACCTCCTCCTGGCGCAGAACTCTTTCTTTCATCAGCAACTAAATTTTTGACCAAACAGCTAAAAAATACCAATGATTTGATAATATGGTCAATTTCAAATGAGAATATCACAAAGGGGTCACTCATTTTCGTCATTTTCATTTTTTCAAACTCCTCCTGGCGCAGAACTCCGTTCTTATCTGAACATTATTATTTTGGTCAAGGAAGTTTAAAAAGTGTTCATGAATGAAAATTTAACCAATTTCGAATGGGAGTATCACAAATAGGGTAATTATTTCCATCATTTTCATTTTTCCAACCTCCTCCTGGCGCAGAACTCTTTTCTTTCATCTGAAACTAAATTTTTGACCAAAGAGCTAAAAAATACCAATGATTGAAAATATGGTCAATTTCAAGTGGGAATATCACAAAGGGGGACACTCATTTTCTTAATTTTCATTTTTCCAACCTCCTCCTGGCGCAGAACTCTTTCTTTCGTCTGAAACTAAATTTTTGACCAAAGAGCTAAAAAAATACCAATGATTGAAAATATGGTCAATTTCAAGTGGGAATATCACAAAGGGGGTCACTCATTTTCGTCATTTTCATTTTTCCAACCTCCTCCTGGCGCAGAGCCCTTTCTTTCGTCTAAAACTAAATTTTTGACCAAAGATCTAAAAAAATACCGATGCTTGGAAATATGGTCAATTTCAAATGGGAATATCTCAAAGGGGTTACTCGTTTTCGTCATTTTCATTTTTTCAAACTCCTCCTGGCGCAGAACTCCGTTCTCATCTGAACATGAATATCTTGGTCAAGGAGGTTTAAAAAGTGTTCATGAATGAAAATTTAACCAATTTTGAATGGGAGTATCACAAAGAGGGTACTTATTTCCATCATTTTCATTTTTCCAACCTCCTCCTGGCGCAGAACTCTTTTCTTTCATCTGAAACTAAATTTTTGACCAAAGAACTAAAAAATGCCAATGATTGAAAATATGGTCAATTTCAAGTGGGAATATCACAAAAGGGTCACTCATTTTCGTCATTTTCATTTTTCCAACCTCCTCCTGGCGCAGAACTCTTTCTTTCCTCTGAAACTAAATTTTTGACCAAAGATCTAAAAAAATACCGATGCTTGGAAATATGGTCAATTTCAAATGGGAATATCTCAAAGGGGTTACTCGTTTTCATCATTTTCATTTTTTCAAACTCCTCCTGGCGCAGAACTCCGTTCTCATCTGAACATGAATATTTTGGTCAATGAGGTTTAAAAAGTGTTCATGAATGAAAATTTAACCAATTTCGAATGGGAGTATCACAAATAGGGTAATTATTTCCATCATTTTCATTTTTCCAACCTCCTCCTGGCGCAGAACTCTTTTCTTTCATCTGAAACTAAATTTTTGACCAAAGAGCTAAAAAATACCAATGATTGAAAATATGGTCAATTTCAAGTGGGAATATCACAAAGGGGTCACTTATTTCCATAATTTTCATTTTTCCAACCTCCTCCTGGCGCAGAACTCTTTCTTTCGTTTGAAACTAAATTTTTAACCAACGATCTAAAAAAAATACCAATGCTTTGAAATATGGTCAATTTCAAGTGGGAATATCTCAAAGGGGTTACTCGTTTTCGTCATTTTCATTTTTCCAAACTCCTCCTGGCGCAGAACTTCTTTTACCATCTGAACAAGGAATATTCTAATCAATGGTTGAGAAAATGTTCATAAATGAAAATTTGACCAATTTTGAGCAGAAAAAAACAGTTTCTGTCATTTAAATTTTTCCCCTGGCGCGGAACCCTTTCTCTTCAACATTACGTGAATATTGTGGTCAGTAGACAAGCAAATCCCAATACTAATTTTACCAATTATACGGGTATTAGTAATATCTATCATTTTAATTTCTAAATGGATATACTATATTTTAGGGCTGAGGCCGACGTTTAAAACAGAGATCAAATTTTAGAATGCAAATTTTGGAGACCACTGACATAATGACATTTCGTTTAATCTAAAAATCTTGAAACATTTTTATTGAATCGACATCGGTACCGATTTTTTGCCAGACACTTGGGAATTTGGATGAATCTCATCAAACTAATGTATGCTCCTATTTAGCTGATATTTCAACATTATAAAAATTTTGTCCTATCCAACTATTAAAATTGTTGAGAAATTCTGAAAATTAGAACAAAAAGAGTTGCAAGAATCTTACATTTTATCAAAAAGTAATTAAAGTTTTGTTTTCCAAAGTCTGAAAAAATTGTCAAAATGGTACCATCGTAAGTATTGTTTCATGTAAATTTTAAAAAATTTGTTTGAATAAATCTGATATTTAAAAACAAAAAATCATCTTTATATAAAATTTATGATTTGAAAGCTTTTGTTCTTATAAATTTTTTCGGGCGAAATCGAAATAGGTACTTGAAATCAAAATAAACCCCTTGAATTGGTATGAAATATCAATTTCCATATATTTTACGTACGAGTATTTTGAACGATTTTTATGATATTTTAAACCACATTTGTGAACTTTTGAGCAACCATCTTCAATCCTGCAAACTTCATTAGCTAAATTAATAAAATAGAAGAAAATATTTGCTCGCAGTTCTCCCTGCTCTAGTTTTCGCTCTATTTTTTCTCACAATCTAGCTCATTGCCGAAGATCAATTACACCTCTGTAATTACATTCCAATCATTCAAAATTGATACCCTTACCACGTTCCGTTCACTTCAACGTAAAATGATTCATGATTTTGCTAAAACAACCGCCATATTTTTTCGCCAGAACGCACGTCTGCATTCATTTGTCGGAGCCGGGAGGGAAAAAGGAGTCAAACTTTCATCCGAATATGAAATAAATCATACGAGCTCGGTTACCAGTTAAAAATACCGTACGTATGTACCCTTCGTAATGGCAATTTAATAAGTAAAAAGCTGCGAATTCCATCAATACCTATAAATCAAATGAATAAAACTCTTCACTCAAAACGAAGAACGAGCATAGACATTTGCACGAGTACGATTGTACATTTCGCTACAACAACGTTCTACGTGAGTGTGGGTAGCGTAGGTACTTGAACCTAGATCTACGCGTTTAGGTGGAACGTGGCAGTAAAAAAAAGTCAGTCCTCTCGCGAACAAAATTGTCCCAATGAAAAGGTGGCAATTGTGCGAGCCGGGGATGTATGAAATGGAGAGCACAATTTAGCCGAATTAGTTGGTCGTTATTTCACGCTCGGCAGCAGAAGTGAAAAATGATGGCAAATTGTTTGTTTGATTTATAAATTTTCAACGAAGCGAAACATGATTGCGAAATGTACCTATAATACGAATATATTATACGTGCAAATTTCGCTATGTACTTTTTTCTCGCTCTCGCTTGCAGTAGGTATTATTATTAAATAAACAAAATAAATTACACCCCGCGAGCCTTCATTTCGACGGTGGCATTATCACCTGAAACTCTTGCGCGAATTTCCGGGTTAATTTCTGTCCACATTGCTTAAATTGTTTAGTTGCTAACTCGCTGTGAAATGGGAATGGAAAAAAAGCAACACGTCCGACTACGATGAAAAAAATTTGTATCTCGTTATAACGAATTTCGCTCGAATAAGTCGAAATAATGAATTATCGTAAACAACGTCGTAATAACGAATGAAAAATTATCGATGTAGTGGTGCAGGTTGAGGTACAGTAGGTACATATTAATAATTCATTGGACGGTGAAAAAAAAAAAAACGTGTAACCTCTTCTGGTCTTCCGGACGAAGTATGCCTACAGTGTAAGACGACGAAGAAAAAAGTGAAAATATTGCAAACCTACAATTATTTATAAACTAGGCTGCGGTATCGCGTATTGATTTCACAAAGGCCCGAGTTTCCAACAAATCGTTAATACCCATTAAAATCGCAGTTTGTTAGCACTTTTATACGGGTAGGGTAGCCGAAGGTATAGATAAGTAAAGTATGTACGTTGTACGTGTGAAACTCTCCTGTTTGCTGTACGGTTTATAGCTTGTGAGGTTGTTTGTGGCTTCCTTTTTCACCTGCCTGCGTAGGCATTTCGTTTGCTACTGTTGCCTAATATACTGGTTGCATCGGCAGGCTTTTTGCGGCTCCATTCTTTCAGAGTAATCTGGAGGGAAAAAATTGACGAGACGTAAAAACTTGCTGAGTTTGGCCAAGGCTGGTGGAAAAGAAAATTCGTGGTTGAAGTGCGTCTGAATTTTACGAGTGTGCTTAGATATTTATTTACGACTAAAATTTGTCGTAATTCGACTAGTCTTGGGAATGGAAGGGCGGAAATAGGGATGCAAACAATTTAAATTGATATTCCCATCCTTGCTTTTTGAAAAAAATCGATGAATCGTAAAAACTTGGGTAAATTTTGACATTGGGTTTCCAAAAGTCTAGGGAAAAGATAAGTATCCAGTTTGAATTATGGCTATTTCCATTAAAAATTTTATGACTAGGCACCTCCACATCTTTTTTCTCAACAGGTTGTGTAGCTGGAAAAATAGTTTGAGAACTGGGTATAGGACAGTTTGAGTAAAGAATGAGAGAATTAGTAAATTTTGAATTTACCTGGGCTATGGTCTTTCGAAAATTGAAAAAAAATGTTATTCTATATTTCGTGATGAATTTCTACGTTTTCTCAACATTTCATCATGTTATGAACAATTTCTCCCTGCCTTTCAGTATCGGAAATTTTCTGACTTGGTGTCGTACAATTTTGTGACATTCACATTATTTTTTTGAGACGAAGTATCGTCCAAGTATCTTTCACCTGAATAATTTGTAGAATTAAAGTCAAAATTTACATGTTGGCGAAAGAGGTAGGGCTCTTCTGTGATTGATTTTTTCGAAAAGGTGAAAAAAATAAGCGAAAAAAAATATTCGAGACATAGGAACTATTGAGGGTGTTCACAGCAGTTCAAAACATTGAGACAACCTGTCCAAAGCAGTATGAAGCATTGGGACGTCATGTCCAAAGCAGTTTGTATAGGTAATTATAATTCTTAAAATTTTAGTCTTTCAAAAGTTGCAGGGACAAATTTTCAAAAATTGAGCAAAAAATTTTTATTGCGTTGGAGGAAATTGAAATGGGCTGTAACAAATTGGCAGGTATATTCAGATGCCCCGCCCATTCAAAGGAGGAAGGCGAAAGTGGGGTCAATCGATTGTGTTCGGTTTGTGTTCTCATGTGCTGGCATTATTTTTGTTTGTACTTACTCTCTTATCCTTAAAATTGAATATACACAGTATGTCATGGGCGGGGCCAACTGTGACGCCCCGTCCCGCCCATTTGAGGTGGAGGGATGAGAGTGAAATCAATCGATTGTGCTCGGTTTTTGCTCTCATGTGCTGATCTATTTTTATTTATATCCCTCCCTTTTATGGACGGGGCGTGAGAAAGAATGCCCCGCCCACCAAAGAGAGGGAAGTGGGAGTAGGGGTCAATCAATTATGCTCAGTTTGTGCTCTTTTGTGCTGACATTCTCTTTTGTGCTCCCTCTCTTCCCACAAAAATTAATTTGGGTAATTCTGACGCCCCACCCATTCAAGGTGGAGGGGGAAAGTGAAATCAATCGATTGTGCTCGGTTTGTGCCTTCATGTGCTGACACTGTTTTTGTTTAGGACCCTCCCTTTTATGGGCAGGGCGTCGAAAATTGTGCTCCACCCTCTAAAGAGAGGGAAGTGGGGTCAAGGAATTATGCTCAGTTTCCCTGTTTTGTGCTGAAATTATTTTCGTTTGTGCTCCCTTCCTTTTATCGGCGGATCATCAAAATTGCTTTCTGAAAACCTTGGAAAATAAATCTTAATATAAATGTGAACAGCGCCAGTCGTTTGTGCTGCTCACATAGAGGTTTTTGAGGCTGTTCGATTTTGAAAAAAAAATCACACTTTTACGCTTCCCCCTTGATTTCTGAGTGCAGTGCTGTACATACCTACTTGGGTGGCGTAGAAAAAGATTTTTGTGAAATCTGGAGCGTAAATTTTGATTAAAATCATTCAAATAGATATTTTTTTTGCTATTTTGCAAAAAAAAATCATTTTTTTCAGAACTCAATTTTTATATTTTTTACTTTGATTTTTTCCAATTTTATAAAAATAAAGATTTCATTTAGATACTAAAAAAAATTAGTTTCTGAATGATTAATTTTGAATGAAAATTTTTATTTTTGTAAAAAAATTGAACAAAATCAAAGTAAAGATGATTATAAAAATTGAGTTTCAAATTTTTTTAAATTTTTTTTAATGGATGGTGAAATTTTTTCAATTTTAAAAGTTCCATTTACCTTTCTCATAAAGTTTTCCTGAAAATCCCTTTGTGGTTTTACAAAATTTATGAGACCTCCATCCTGCTTAAATTTCAACTCAATTCAACTTTCTGTTGCCATCGAAAAATTAAATTTCCAACTATTTTTATTTTTATGTTTTTTTGCCGTAGGTTCAAAATATGTAATTGAAAGTTTTATTTCATGAATGTGTACTACAGTTTATTTCCTAGAAGTCATCTTTATGTACCTCTGATAAAATCAAGATCTCGTTTCCCAATTTCCAGAATTATGTATTCTTTGGGTTTTGTATTTTCCAGCTGATTTGCTGGTTTTTCAACCCACTCCCTTCCCCCTTTCCATGTGAACCAACGACAGGCATGATATGATTTTTGATTCGCCAACAATAAACTTTTCAAATGTACTGTTTTTTGGGGGATAATTCAAAAATCGATTAATCCAAATTCGAAGATCTGAATTGAGATTTTTTCAATATTTTTCCAAAATTATTAATATGTTTTGCTTGGTTTGAATTTTTCATTCTGATTCAATTGGTATTGGTTTTCATTTCCTCTGTTCATCGTTTTTGTTCCAAAATGTTATCAAATTTGCTATACCACATCCGGAGAAGTCAGAGGTGTCGAGATCCCCCTAAGCTTTTAAGGACTTCCCCCTCCCAATTTTCTCACACACCTCCCCCCAATTCTCATACCCTCCCCATTTTTTCGCGACTATGAAAAATCCTTGTTTTGGTCCTGTCTTTGATCCCTAAATGATGAAAACTCAATTTTTTAAAACCATCAGTGACGTTCCGAAGGCATTTCTTCAAGAGGAAGAGGTAGGGGGTAAAATCTGTGAAATTCCCAATTCATATTTTCAATTTTCCCAATTATAAGATACCTACATAAATATTACGTATACCTACCCTGGACTTCAACCCAACTAAATTTTACGCAGAAGCTAGCTGCAGCAAACAAAATTGAAAATTTTGAAGTGGGGTGGATGACATAAATTTGTCGCTCGAGCTAAATTTTTTGAACCCTTCCTCCTCTCATTCAGTTCATTGGTTATTCCAAATTTGTCATTTTTTTAAAACCTATTACTAGATAAGTACAACTTTATTGTAGTTGAAAAACTTAGAAAATTGTCTATTTGTCCCGAGCGAAGCGAGGGTGGAAAATTTCAAGAAAAATAATGCATAATTTTATAAATGAAAGTTTTGTAGTTTTAAATGAATATGAGTGAAGTGAATTTTGCCTGAGCGAAGCGAGGGAGAAAATTTTGGAAAATCTCGAATTCAAGGTGCAGTAACACAATGTTTTGGATTAATTAACCCCGGCCACTTCTACTTTAAAACCATTAAAGGAGAAATACAATAAAGCCGAACGCAGCGAGGCCAAACCGCCAAAGTATTCAAAAAATTAGATTTTCAAACATCGAGAATAAATTTTGAGGAAAAAAGTATAATAAAATTAAATGCCATAATTTTGAGAAAAAATACGAAAAAATCACTTCTATACGATTTGAATTATTTTAAAATTGTAGAAGGAGAAATACAATACGGCCGAGAGTAGCGAGGCCAAAGATTTTGGAAATTTTTGTGGGGGGGGGGGGGGGGTAATTTTAACGACGAATTAGCAGGTTTTTTGGGGTGGTAATTTCAGAGTTATAATGTGATTTCGGAAAGGAGGCATTCCCCAATCTTTTTCAGAACTTGGTCCTCAAGAATTCAGGTTTCTCGGCACCCCTGGGAAAGTCTCACACTTATCGATAATTCTAGGATAACACTTCTGAGACATCCTTAGGAGAACGAACCACAAGAATAGCTTCAATGTTTATCTTTATTACATGCTGTAAAATCCGCAGACAAAAGTTAGCCGGCAATAACCATATTATACTCGTACTTCTGTACAAGCCACGTATACCTACATTCCGTGCATCAAGGGCTCGAACACCAGCAACAGAACAATAACAACAGCACCACCATTTCGTATCCTCCGCTGTATCCGAGCGACGAATTAATTTAATTCGTCCGTATAATATTTCAAGTTAAAAATCTGTATTTGACACACATTAAAATCTCGAGTGTACCTACATCGTCGCGGAAGCTTTTGGCGTTTATATGTACGGTCCCGAAGACTACGACTGTGGCGAGCTGTTCAGAGCATCTTTCGTCTCTGGCTATTTCCCTCGTTCGTCTAGTCGCGAATATTTCAAACGTACCACTGTGGTACAATTTCACATCCACATCGGTCATTTAGGGCGCGAATAAGGAGGATTAAAATTCAGCTTTCGTGGGAAGCTGTTTCACAGGGATACGTCTGCAATACGCAGTGATACTCGTATATCTCTGGTTTTATTATATGTTCATGTACAATGTATCTACACGTAGTATGACGATGCTATGTACTAGCGGAGCATCATCACCGGTAGCAGCATAGACGCAGCACTTGAACTTATCTTTTGTCACTATAAAAAATTCAACGTTTCACAGACGTAAAATGCAGCTCCTTTCGCATGCAAAATTTAACGAATATCTTCTCTGTATGTGCCTGCCTGCCGCCGCTGTACTTCTATTCTTTGGCGTTAATGATACGACGGTACGAGCTTATTCTTTCGATCCCTTAACGTTTGAAAACTCGCTAGGTACGCGTAATAAGGGTAAAAACCGTCGACAGCTCGTTTTTTTCCTCGTAGTTTTGTTCCTTATCCTTTTTCATATGTACACGTATAGCGTAGGTTTAGGTAGGTAAGGTATACCGTGTGTACTACGCCCATTTCAATGACCTGCTGCTCGCGCGTTCGCGATGAAGTTGGCTCTCGTTGTAAAAAATGAATTTATAATTTTACCTCTCCGGTCAAACGTTATTTTGGTAATTAACGCGATACGAAGAAGAACGTGTACGTTCAAACGTCGCCCGCGCCCTGTCATATACCATCGCCTGTGCTCGTGTCGAGTATCGCGAATTAGCTCACGCTATGTTTTTGTTATCTCGCTCTCGTAACGTAATTTTTCAAAATTTCAGATTTCACCAGCGTTTGCTAGTTGGAGGTTGTTCGGCGCAGAGATGAACCGAAGTTGGGTTATGGGGGGGGGGGGGATCGAAGATTTCTTGCTGAGATGAAATTTTTTACAATTTTTTCGAATCGAACTGCGATTTTTTTTCATTTTTTAGCTCAAAATGAAAATATTGTTCTTGAAAATCCATCACTTTCTAAAAAAATGTTTGACTCAAAAATAAAATACTAGAAATTTTGATAATTTTACTGCAAAAGTGAAGAATTTTCAACATTTTCATATTCCTTGAATTTTTTGTTCGAATGATGAAAAGAGGGTTCTTTTTTAGGTAAATTTAAAGCGAGAAAAATTGTGTAAAAATGGCAAAAAAAATTCAGAAAATAGCAAAAATTTTCATTTTTTAGATCCAATACTAGCGAGATGTCTTAACTGGCTACACTGAGAAAAATGTGTGGTAAAATTGACTACAAATTGTGGAAAAACTTATCCAGTCCGAATTTATGATGCTTTTTACCACAGTTGTGGTACTTTTTTTGCCACTGCTGTGGTAAAAAGTACTACAGTTGTGATTAAAACTTAAAAAAGTGCCACAGTTGTAGCAAAAAAGTACCACAGTTGTGGTGAAAAGCATCATAAACTCGGACTGGATAAGTTTTTCCACAATTTGTGGTCAATATCGCCACACTTTTTTTTCTCAGTATAATGACAAGAAGACTAGAAAATAGTAAGAATTTCAATAATTTACTGCGAAAAGCAAGAATTAACAGTTTCTTCTTCGTTGAATTTTTTTAATCGAAGAATAAAAAAAGGGAATTATTCGGGAAAATTCGAAGCAAAAAATGGTACGAAAATGGCAATGAATTAGCTCACGCTATGTTTTTGTTATCTCGCTCGTAACGTACCTAATTTTTCAAAATTTCAGATTTCACCAGCGTTCGCTAGTTGGAGGTTGTTCGGCGCAGAGATGAACCGAAGTTGGGTTTGGTGGGGGGGGGGGGTGAAGATTACTTGCTGAGATGGAATTTTTTACAATTTTTTCGACTCGAACTGCGAATTTTTTTTATTTTTTAGCTCAAAATGAAAATTGTTCTTGAAAATCCATCACTTTCTAAAAAATTTTTGACTCAAAAATAAAATACTAGAAATTTTGATAATTTTACTGCAAAAGTGAAGAATTTTCAACATTTTCATATTTCTTGAATTTTTTGTTCGAATGATGAAAAAAGGGTTCTTTTTTAGGTAAATTTAAAGCGAGAAAAATTGTGTGAAAATGGCAAAAAAAATTCAGAAAAAGCAAAAATTTTCATTTTTCAGATCCAATACTAGCGAGGCGTCTTAACTGGCTACTGACAAGAAGACTAGAAAATAGTAAGAATTTCAATAATTTACTGCGAAAAGCAAGAATTAACAGTTTCTTCTTCGTTGAATTTTTTTAATCGAAGAATAAAAAAAGGGAATTATTCGGGAAAATTCGAAGCAAAAAATGGTACGAAAATGGCAAAAAAATATCATTTTTTCAATCTTGCTGTGCTTTGAACGTAGTTGAACTTTCATTATAAAATTCAGTGGCGTAGCCAAAAATTTCGCATGGAGGGGGTCTAAAATTTAATAATTTTTTCAGGAATTCTGAGTTCCCCCCCTCCCCCCTCCCCATCAGATTTCCTTTTACTACAAAAGCATTAAATTCAATCTTTATAAATTTCTCATGCGATTTGCATAGCACGTTTAAGGAAAAAAACGAATGAAAATCTAATTTTGAAACAAACAACTTGCATAGGTAGTAATTATTTTGGCCTTAAAAACCAATAAAAGTACCTAACAAATCCAAGAATTGGCGTCAGAAGCTTTTTTTGGAAGTGTGCAAAGTGGGTATGGTGACTTGGAATATCAGAAGGGAACCATTTTTTGAATAATTGATATATAATTGTGATTTCTTTCATGGCCGAGCGAAGCGGGGGCGAAGCTTTGAGAAAATTTTATTTTTGAATGCTCCAAAAAGATACATTTTCACGTGAGTTCCTGACGCCAAGGGAGATCCCCCTCCCCCAATAGCTACGCCCCTGTTAAAATTAGTCAAGGTACCTATCATGGAAATTATTTTGAGAAGAGAAATTGTTAGATTAACAAGAAAATTGTTGAAACAATTACTCTATACGTGAAGGTAGAGGTAGCTCAGTAGCTGAAACATCATCAAAATTGTGTAAAGATCGAGCTTGTTTTTTTTTTTTAAAGAATGAAAATGTTCACGAGTTCATCAATTTGTCGAATTTTCATTAATACCCAGGTACGAATTGAAATGACATAAATTTATAAGAAATAAAATCATCGAAGAAATTGTATGAAAAATTGAAAATTTTCTCAGTATGTTGTAAGATGATTTTATGAAATAATGTACCTACATTGTAGGTACATTATTTCATAAAATTACTGTATTCTAGAAATTTTTATAAAATTACCAACGTATCAAGAAATATTTAGCAATTTCTTAATAATTTTTGTACGCAATTTATCGAACCTAAACACTTTTATTGGTACACATCTTACAACATACTGAGAAAATTTTCAATTTTTCATACAATTTCTTCGATGATTTTATTTCTTATAAATTTATGTCATTTCAATTCGTACCTGGGTATTAATGAAAATTCGACAAATTGATGAACTCGTGAACATTTTCATTCTTTAAAAAAAACAAAAAAAAAAAAAACAAGCTCGATCTTTACACAATTTTGATGATGTTTCAGCTGCTGAGCTACCTCTACCTTCACGTATAGAGTAATTGTTTCAACAATTTTCACAATATTTTAATAAACTTGTAGGTCTACAAGTTTATTAAAATATTGTGAAAATTGTTGAATTTTTTGAAAAATCGTTTAAAATCAACGTAAAGTAGGACAACATTCAAATTTTTGAACTATATGAAATCGCTTCAAATGCTGGAAAAATATGATCAAATTGTCACGAAAATCTGCAAAAACATTAAATTGATTGAAATGTGTTATCAAGATGACATTTTAAACTGGAAAAATTGCTCAAAAATGTCATAACACCTAAATACGTGTGAATGGTGAAAATTTCTTAAAATGTAAAATTGTTGTATCGAAAAATGAAAAATTTTGATTGAAAAATTACTAATAATGATGGTAAATTTCGTAAACACTGTCAAAACCAGGGGTGCTGCGAAGGGGTATTCTTGACGAGCAACTCGTCGTTGAAAATTTTGGGGGGGCCGAAAAAAAATGGGGAAAAAAATTACAAATTTAAATTTTAAAGAGAAAAAAATTAACAATAAATATTCTAGAAAATAATTAAAAACAAACCCCCCTATAATTACAGGACCCCCTATCAATAGACGACCCCCCTCCCATCAATGGACAGACCCCCCCCCCCAAAACAAAAGTTCATCAATTTGACGCTAATTTCGCTCATTTTTAACTCAATAATGGCAAAAATTTTCTTGGAAACGTAAAAACATGTACTAGTAAACAGGTAAATTTTCATTTTTTTCAGAAATGACCCCCCCTAAATCAATATAATAGACCCCCCCCAATCGATAGACTGGACCCCCTCTAAAAAAATCAATTTCACCCAAATTTCGCTCATTTTCAAACTCAATAAAAATTGCCAAAATTTTCTTGGGAACGTAAAAATATGGACTAGTAATCAGATAAATTTTCATTTTTTTCAGAAATGACCCCCTCCCCCCATCGATAGACTGGACCCCTCTAAAAAAATCAATTTCACCCAAATTTTGCTCATTTTTAAACTCAATAAAAATTGCCAAAATTTTCTTGGGAACGTAAAAATATGGACTAGTAATCAGGTGAATTTTCATTGTTTTCAGCGACGACCCCCCCCCCCCCCCCATCAATTTTATGCCAATTTTGCGCATTTCTTACTCAATAAAAATTTCTAAGATGAATTTTCATTTTTTTTCAAAAACATTGCTTTCATTGAAAAGTTTTTATGTTCTGTTCTTCTTTTTTGTAGTAGGTAAAAAATATATAATATCTAAGTACATTATTAAAAAAAAAGTGTAGGTATTTATTTTCTAAAAAAAAAACACATAAAAAAGGATAGGTATTAATTTTATAAAAAATGCAAAAAAAAGTAGATAAATATTTATTTTTTAGAAAAATGCAAAAAAAGATTATATTTATTTTCTAAGTAACATCTTCGAATATAACTTAGATGCAGGGGCGTAGCGAATCGGGGGGGGTGACTCACCCCCCAGAAATGCTAGTATAGAAAAAGTTGGCAAATTCGTCTCAAAATGAGAAAATTTGGCAAATTTGACCAATAACAATAAAATTTTTGGGGTAAACATCGCTTCTTCAGAAATTACAGTCCAACTCTGAAATTATACCTCCCAATTCTAAAATTTTCAAAAACTTTGGCCTCGCTGCGCTCGGCCTTATTGTACATGTACGAGTATGTATTTCATCTACTTCATACAAAAGTGGTTTTTTTCGTATTTTTCCTCAAAATTATTCCAGTATTCACCTAATTTTATTACATACCTATATATTTTTTTTCCTCAAAACTCATGTTCGATGTTTGAGAATGCATTTTTTTAAAAGCTTTGGCCTCGCTGCGCTCGGCCTCGTCATACTTCTCTCTCAATAATTTCATAGTAATAGTGGTCAATTTTTTATTCAAGTTTTTTATTCTAAAACATTGTTTTATTCAAATTTATTTCGCCTTGAACTTGAGGTTTTCTAAAATTTTCCGTCCTCGTTTCGTTCGGGCCAAATTCATTTCGCTCGCATTTCCATTGAAATTACAAAATTTTTGAAATAAATTATAATTTTTCTCGAACTTTTCCACTCTGTCTTTTTCGGGACAAATTGACAATTTCGCTGATTTTTCCATTGAAATTAGGCAGGGAAAAGCAATAAATTGAATGAGAGGGAGAGGTGGTTAAAAAATTTAATTCAGTCTGAAAATTTTTGCCATCCATTCCCGCCCTCCAAAAAAGTCGGTCTGTTTCGCGCTTAAATGATTTGATTTTCAAATTTTTTCAAAAATCAAGATGGAAATTCTGAGACCTTGCCCCCTCAATTCAATATCCTGACTTCGGTACGTCACTGCACACTTTGCCACACCATTCTATGAAACGAAAATTATACTTCAAATTCATTTCGTCCATAAGGCGCACCCAAGGGGGAGACACAATAGGCTCGAGCTCCTCCCCCCTCTCGGAAAGGAGATTTTTTACAAAAATGTGAAAAAAGTGCATTTTTTGGTATTAAAACATGATTTTTCGAAAAGTTTTCGCCCTCGCTTCGCTCGGGCAATATTTTAATCATATTTTCTAAAACTAATCTGAATCAGTCTATGATGAAATTCTGCCTTTGAGAATCAGTAAAATGATTATCTTTGGAAATTAATAATATTTTTATTGATTTCTCAATCAATTCCCATTTGTCAGGAAAAATCAATAATTATTTTGACTTGACGACTTGACTGAAAGATCGGTGAAAAAACACTGATTTTCAGTTGAAGTCATTCCACTGATTCAAGCAGACAACTTTTACCAATTCAGATTTCAGATGGATGAAGATAAAAGAGATGCAGACATGGCTGATTTTTTAGGGGACAGATGTCAAATGTTTATATTTAATCAAGTTTATTGATATTTGCTGATTCTTAAAGCTTATCGCTCTTAATGTTCTCGCTTGTTCTATTTTAAAGATGTTTTTATATTTATGCTATACCTACTTTTCTCAATGTCTCATATCACATATAAACGTTGGAACGTCGCATTAAGCCCTAATCGTTTGGTGATATTGTATTTTTTTGTACCCCCCACCCCACCATCACCACCTTAAAGTTCGTAAAAAAATGAAGAAATTTGTGAAAATGGGGGGGCCTACTTGGAAAATTTGGGGGGGTCCTCGTCGTTGACTCAGGGGGTTCGCCGCACCCCTGGTCAAAACGCCAAATTCCTACTGAACAGTTGAAACAGTTGTTTGGAACTGAAATTCAAGTAAGATTTTTATTATTTCAAACTGATTCAAGGTAGTATACCATGTTTTCAAAATAATTTATACTTTTTGTGACATTTATTCATTTATAATTCCGGAGAGTTTTTAAAAATGTTATCAGGGATGGAAACCTTCGTATGGAACGTGCTGCCAATGGCAGCACTCTGAAAGCAGCTGGCACCACTCTGAAAAAAGTTTGAAATCGCCCAGAAAAATTTCCCCCATAGGAGATGGGGAGGATGTATCCCCTCTTCCCCGAAGGACGAAAATGGTTTGTGAAATGTTGAAACACATTTCCATTTTTTTTGTTTTTCAAACGTGATTTTTCAACAAAAAAGTCCACTCTTGCTTCACTTGGGTGTTTTTATGTACTTTCCGTAAAATATATCTGTATTTTAAATAACTTTCTTTCAAAAAATACTTACATCATTTTTTGATATTTCATCGTACAAAACTCTCTTTTTGCTATTTCCTGAGATATTTATACTTCTTTTAATAGATGAAAAAATGATTTGTATTTGGTCAATTATTTTGGAAGGGGGGGGGGGGGGTTAAACTTTGAAAATTCGTACAATACTCTGAAAAAATCTAAGTTACTACCGCTGGATGTCATCAAGAAAACTTTCACGATTTTTCGATAAAATTTAGCTAGATCTTTTTTGAAGAGTTTTGATGTTTTACAGGCTGACTAACGGTTAAGCTAAGTCACGCTGATCTAAAAAAGTTCAGCTTTTAAACAAAAGGTCAGGCTAGTCATGCAAAGTTAAGCTTTTTGACTCGAAGGTCAAGCTTTTTTCAAAAATTGAAAAAATTTCCATTCACCCTTAATAAATAATTTAAATGAAAAAAGAACTCATTGTGATTTTATTTGAATAATATTTTTTTAAATTTGCTTGTAAAAATTCAGAAGTTCATTGTGATTTTTTTTGAATCATATTTGTTTGAATTTTGAATTTTTGTAAAAAATTTAAATTTAGGAGCTCCATATTTGTTTGAATTTTTTTGTAAAAATTAATTTTTTAAGAGTGGGAGGAGGTGGCCCATGAAAAATCAAGAAAGTCATGCAAAAAGGTCAAGTTAACGTAAGCCAAGCTTTTTGCTCCACAAATTTTGTTAGACACCCTGTTCTACCACCGAGGGGGGGGGGTAATTTGTAATAATCCCTCAAAATGTTATTTTCAGTGTACTGAGGTTTTAAAGAAAATCTTAAATTAAAACTGTGATTTTATGTGCAAAATTAACGAGAGCAAACACCAGCTCCGGAGCCAAATCCTCCCCGAAAAATTTTAAGTAAATTTCAGACTCTCCTCCCCATCATTTTCATTACATCAAAAATAAGTTTCAAATTAGTTTTCTTTATTGAATTCGTGAAGACAAAAATTTTGAAAAAGTGCAATACAGTGAAAAAAATCAATTTCTTACATTCTCAGCGTATCGAAGTATTTTTCCATATTACATTATAAAATTGAGTTGAATTAATTTTTTTGCCTACATTGCTACCAAGTTTTGTGTTTCTCCAGGCCTAGTGTTTGAATGTTAAAAATTTTTCAAATGAAATTTTTTCTTCAAAAATCCATTTTTTTTACAGAAAATTTTCTTTAAATAAAAATAACCAGGGGTTGGGAAGGGTTCTCCCTAGTTTTTTACAGATAGTTTTCTTTAAAAAAAATAATGTAGAGATTTTTTCGAAAAATGACCAATTTTACCAGATATTTGGTGACGTGCTCCTGTCTGAATCTTCGAAAAAATGTGGTCTCGGTACAAATACACTTTTTTACCTCCCCTCCTCCTCCCACCCAGGCTCTAGTTTTTTTACGTAAAGATTTCCACGTTCCTATTCCCTCAAAAAACATGAAATATTTTACTTCAAGATCAAATACATCTACAATATACAATCTTGAAATTTTTTATATTGATTTAAAAGTCTGGAATTTCCTTCTTGGATAACGAAATCTCCTTGTAATCCAAAGTTGGATGCTGTTTTTTATTTTTCGAATGAAATGACGTCATTTTCATTTGGTCTGTTTTCTTTGAGTATTCTTCAATTTTCATCTTTTACGATTTTGGCACTATTACGCGAACAATGCGATGTGCACCTTTTATTTCGATCGAGTCTTCCAAAAAGGCTATTTGAGAGAACATCTCGAGCATTAAGTACCTCGTCAAATGTGATCTGTTCTTTCATCGAGGAGTTGTAATGATCGAAAAATAGTTGCACGTAATGACGATATCTACACGGTACAAAAAGGATGCGACGAACAGACGTCGGATTCTCTAAAAATACGCGTATAATCGACCAGCGTCGAATTCCGTATCGGTACGCGCGAAATTAATAACCATTCGACGATCCGCTATCGTAATTATTTCATTTTATAATCCGACGGTGGCGTCAAAGGGAGCCGAAGGGAGGTACCGATCGTGTTGCCGTGGAAAGAGAAGACGATTCTCAATAAAACGTGTTCGGCGGTATAAAATTATTAATTACGAATAAAATAGCCATTGGATCGAAGTCGCGGGTCCGCGGTTCGGGTATGATTCGCGATATAAATTTAAATTCGATTTCGGCGAGTCGGATTTTATCGAGACGCGGATGATTGAACAAGAGGCATATGCTTTTTTCGGCGGTAATCGGCGAGTCGGCCGGAATTAAATGATAATTTGATTTTTGGCCAAGAACCAGAAAGTTGGGAGAAAAATTTTCGATTATGTTCTTATCATCGGCGTGTTTATATTTACGCGAGTGGCGAGTTGTTTATGAATGAGAAATAAGGTGGACTGCGTCCGGCGATGCGGTTACATTTTTATGTACTTACGTAGGTATGTGATATTACGCATGAGAAATTCTCTAATTGCGCGCGTAATTTAAAATAAATATACGGTGACGGTGGCAAAATTAAAAATAAAAACTTACCTAAGGTCGGAGTAACGATGAGTGCGGTTTCCTGTTGATAAGGGGGCGAAGAAGGGGTTGAGAAATTACGCGTAGGTGACAATTAGTACGTAGTATACGGTATGTATAGATTATATTGAGTATAAAAAGGATATGGATTGGTAATCATGGCCAAACACCAGCTCCTCGGTCTGGTGATCTGATCTAGGTATCTGAACGATACTGGCACGAATCCTGGGTACGGTAATTGGTCATCTTCTTCGTCCTCGACGTCTTCGTCTTCTTCCTCTTCGTCGTCACTTTCTTCGTCTTCTTCGCCTTCGTCGTCTTCGTTTTCGTAGTCGTTCGACGTGTCTTCGACTATTTCCGAATCGACGTTTATAACGTGCCGATTGCCCGGAAATCGGTACTCCATTGGTGAATGTGCTAGGCTGGCTTGGGGTTCTGGAAATGAAAAAATAAAGTGTGAGTAATGATGAAATACCATAGATCCGTAAGTATTGCTGAAGTGAGATACAGTTTTTGTGGAGGGAGATTTTGCAGATTTTGGGAATACTGAGATCAAAAATTCTGGTCGAGGAATGGGCACGATTAATGAATTTGAAGTTGGGTACTGAAAGCTGTTCAAGTTGAGTTGACCTTTTTCTATGTTAAATCAGAAAATTCTGGGGAAAAGAAGGTATATTTATCAGTGAAAATTGTCGAAAATCACAGAGAAACAGTCAGAATTGCAGCACAGGAGAAAATCAGTGAAAAAAATTACTGGAAAATCAGTGAAAATTCGCTGAAAAGTCAGCGAAATTTATGAAATTAGCAGAAAAATCAGTGGAACTCTTTGAAAAAATCAGCGAAAATTTGCTGAAAATCAGCGAATTTTGCTGATTTTTTCCTGTGCTGCAATTCTGACTGTTTATCAGTGACTTTTGACTGATTCAGAATGAGAGAGTACTAGCTAGAGGCTCCGGAATGATTCTTAAAAATGAATTTAAAACAGTTCAACAAGTAGCATAGTGGAGACTTTGACCTGAACTTTGTCAAAAGTGATCCTAAAAGTTATCTTTGATTAAAAATTTTTTGCCAAACTTTTTCACTTTTTACTTCGGAAGATACTCTGTCATTTATAAATCAGTGAGAATGATCGAAAATCATTGAGAAACAGTCATAATTGCAGCACAGGAGAAAATCAATGAAAACAAATCACTGGAAAATCAGTGAAAATTCACTAAAAAGTTGGAAAATTAATAAAAATTCACTAAAAGTTGAAAAATTAGTGAAAATTCATTAAAAATTGGAAAATTAGTGAAAATTCACTGAAAAGTCAGTAAAATTTATGAATTTAGTAGAAAAATCAGTGAAAATCTTTGAAAAATCAGCAAAAACCGCTGAAAATCAGTGAATTTTGCTGATTTTTTCCTGTGCTGCAATTCTGACTGTTTATCAGTGACTTTTCACTGATTCAGAATGAGAGTGTACTGGCCCATACTTCGAAAATTCAATAATTATTTATTAGTCAGGTCTCAATTTCATATCCGCTCGACTGAGCTGTAAAAAGCAATTTTATGATTGATCTGTGTTCTAGACATTACAACAAACCAATTTAGCCCAGATGCCTTTTTTACCCCTCCCCCTTTTTCCTAGGGTCCACCCCCATTTCTTAAAAACGCCTGTAGCGCTCCTCCTATGAGTTCTAGTGAAAAAAATTTCCCACATAAGTTGTTCCTCAACATCTCAGCTACAAATTACGTTCCATAGAAAATCCAATTTGGCGCCACCGGTGTCCCTCAAATTTGAAAAAAGTATTTCAAAAAATCATAAAAATCACGTTTTTTCAATTTTTTCTAAAAGTTTCTAAGATGAGTAATATTTGTAAATAACCAAAAGTATTCAGAATTAAATTTCCTATTCGGTGAGTTATATCACGACTATTTTCGTCCCGCTCCCCGTTACATACAGGCCCACCCCCTCCCACACATCAAAAATTTCGGTCTTCTAGAAAAATTTTCCAGCAAAAATATATTTTTCACCACTTAATCTACAATTTTGGTCATTATAAAAATTATTTTTTGAGCAATCCCTACCCCTTAAATTCGAAAAATATCCCTCAAAAATACATTAAAATACGCTTTTTTACACTTCCAATGCCACGCTTTGAAGATAATTCTGTAGTCAGAAATTAGGTATATTCATTAGTTGCTTCTTAATACAAAACTGGAAATTAAAAATTACGATTTTTAGACACTTTTCCCCTCAATTTCTGTCTACATAATTATCTTTAAAGCTTTGCAATGAAAGCGTAAAAAAACGTATTTTTATGTATTTTTGAGGGATATTTTTCGAATTTAAGGGGTAGGGATTGCTCAAAAAATAATTTTTATAATGACCGAAATTGTAGATTAGGCGGTGAAAAATAATTTTTGCTGGAAAATTTTTCTATAAGACCGAAATTTTTGATGTGTGGGAGGGGGGTGGGCCTGTATGTAACGGGGAGCGGGGCGAAAATAGTCGTGATATAACTCACCAAATAGGAAATTTAATTCTGAATTCTTTTGGTTATTTACAAATTTTACTCATCTTGGAAACTTTTCGATAACAATTGAAAAAACGTGATTTTTATGATTTTTTGAAATACTTTTTTCAAATTTGAAGGGCACCGGTGGCCCCAAATTGGATTTTCCATAGAAAGTAATTTGTAGCTGAGATGTTGAGGGACAACTTTTGTGGGAAGTTTTTTTCACTAGAACCCATAGGAGGAGCGCTGCAGGCGTTTTTAAGAAACGAGGGTGGACCCTCGAAAAAGGGGGAGGGGTAAAAAAAGGCATCTGGGCTAAATTTGTTTGTTGTAATGTCTAGAACACAAATCAATCATAAAATTGCTTTTTACAGCTCAGTCGAGCGGATGTGTTTTTTCGTGAAATTGAGACCCGACTATATGTCTTTAATTTGAAAAAAATTGGAATTTTCATAGATTAGAAGTATTATGCAGGTACATTTGTGGATTTATTTAAGAATTTTTCAATATCATTTTCAATGTTTATTTGACGGGTTCATGGAAAAAGCCAGGTGTGTTCAATTTTTTTTCAAAAATGAGTTAGTTATTTATAATTGAGGACCGTTTTTCCAAACCGTGATAACTTCAAAAAAGTGATTTCGAGTAAATCAAAAAAAACTGTATCACGGAGAAAGTTTTGTTTTTTGAAATCTGTCACAAAAGTAAATATATTGCGGCTATCATTACAAAATATGTCGAACAAGTGGCATACCGAAATATTCATCTCTGTCGCTGCAGGAATGGAACGAAAATGAAAAAAGTTGAAGTTATCACGGTTTGGAAAAACGATTTTCACTTATTGCTCTCTCAAAGCCATATAAACATCGGAAAAAAATTAATTTTTTCTGCCTTTGTTGCACATACACTACATAAACACATTACAACCATTAAAAAAATTTCATCACTCAACACTTCCTTATTATACTCAAAAAACAAATTTTGTTGTGATTTTTTTATTTTTTTTAAATATTCAAGTGGCACCCTGAGCGATACCATATAGTCTGTCGGAAAAATTGTTCGTCTCATTTTATAGAGTATTCTTTCACCTATCAAATATTGAAAAAATCTCGAAAAAAGGTTGAAACCTCTTCCTAAAAATGATTTTAATGTTTGAGCTTTCACGTATCTAAAAAATTAAAAAGCTTCAAAGTTTTTTTGTACTATTCTTCGTTTTTATGTATAAATACTGAAGTTATCACGGTTTGGAAAAACGATTTACAACACTCAAAACGGTTTTTGTCACAGAACGTGGAAGGTAAGATAGTTAGCTAAATTCTACCAACGCCATTTGGTGGCGGACCACTTCAAGTACCCAAATCCGTCAAAAAGTCAAAAATGTCAAAAATGAAGTTATCACGGTTTGGAAAAACGGTCCTCAATTGGTATTGATTTTTTTTGAGGAGTGGAATAACATGAGTTGTTTCTTTTTTCCAAAAATTTGATTTTGTGCCATAAAAACGGCATAGAAAAAATGAAATAAGGGAAGAAGCAAATTAGGGCGAAATTCAAAATAAACGAGAATCATTTCTGGTGCAAAAATTTTTGACCAGAATATAATGATACTGTTTTTTTTGTTTTTTTCATTTCTGACCCAAATTGTGATTACGAGTAGTTTAATGCATTTCCAATCACCAATTTCATGAAATTTAGCTTTATTACGAAGTAGTAACATTTTGATAATTAAAAACGATATTCTGCAACATGAAAAAAATTGGACTTACTCGGGGTTTTGTCTGCGGACGATTCCTTTACCCTTTGAAATTTTCAAAAAAAAAACAACAAAAAAAGGTATAATTATAATGAGATTTTTAATTTTTTTTAAATCTTATCAATTTGGCTGAATTTTTATGAGTCTATTTCAGAGGCCACACCATATTCAAGGGAGAGAATGTATGGGAGGGGCACCATTTCTGACACCCCACCTATAAGAGGGAGGGGGCACAAACAAAAATAGTGTCAGCACATGAGAGCACAAGCCTAGAAATTGATTAACCCCACTCCTCCAGCTCGAATGGGCGAGGTATCATTTCTGACGCTCCGCTCAACAGTGGTTTCCCAGAAAATTTAGCGCGAAAAATTCTGAAAATTTGTGTATAAGGGTTTTCAAAAACCGCAGAATCTATTTTCAACATCATTTTGGCCGAAAACTAAAAAAGAGCCCAAAAAGGAGGGGCGAAATGGGTAAAATTCAAAATGTTTGAGTTTAGCGAGTTGGGTATCAAAATGTATAGTTTTTGACCTGCTGAGTTCATTTCCGAAGTCATTTTGACCGAAAAATTGTATTGAGTTTTGCCCCTCCCCCTTGTGGCCTCTTGGTTTTTTGGTCAAAATGACTTCGAAAATGAACTCAGCAGGTCGAAAACTATACATTTTGATACCAAACTAGCTAAAATCTAAACTTTTGAATTATTCCCCTTCCCTTTGGGGCTCATTTTCAGTTTTCAGCCAAAATGATGTTAAAAATGAATTCAGCTGCTTTGAAAACCCCTATACTCAAATTTTTAGAATTTTGGCACGCTAAATTTTCAGGGAGACCACTGTAACCTATGTCCTACATTCATTTTTAGGGGAAGGGAGTGAGCACAAACCAAAATATTGCCTGCGCATAGGAGCATAAACCGAGCACAATAGATAAACTTTGCTCCCATCCCACATCCCTATCTCACTGGGAAAAATGAAAAATGTAAAATAAATAAGAAGTGTTTAAAAAATGATAAATTTTAACCAAAAAGAGATAAATTTTAACCAAAAAAATAAATTTATCAAAAAAATAAATTTTATCCCAAAAAGTAATAACGGAACACCATTCACAAAATTGGCAAAATTTATTCTAAAAAAAATTTTGCCAATATTGTGAATTAAAATTTTGAAAAAATTCAAACAAATTTTCATACAAAACACCTAAAATTTGTGAAAATTTCATTTTTTTTGTTTCGTCTGCCTCTCCAAAAATATTGATCAAATTTTCGATACGTAGATAGCAATATGTATTTTCAAAAGGGGCGTACGCATCAAAAATTTGGGAGGTAAGTTTTTGCATCAGGGATAACATTTAAAAACACTTTCGACCAAATTTGCTGATTTTACCATCTTATGAGGAAAGACATGGACGAATGAGTTTACTAGAAAATCCAGTTTTGTGCGATTTCTAGTCTAATCTGGAAATAGAATTCAACAACTCTACTGTTCCACTGCTGGGAATTCAGCCCCAAAATTTTTTTTCACTTATTAAGTACACATTTTTGCACAAGTTTATACTCTGTTGAAGTCTGAAGAATAAAAAAATTACGATGAACACAAAACTCGTATTTCTAATTTCAACCAAGTAAGTATTTCATGCGTCTGTTCTATCATTGAAAAAAATCAACTTTGAAGCAGTTGGAAAAAAATTTAGTCGTCTTCGCCATTAATTATTTTCTACGTCGCGTCGTATGGGTTTTCTTGATATTGCGATATCATAAATTTAACGTTTTTCAATATTGATTGAGCTGCCTAAGATCGCAGTCTATTGATCCATATGCATACAATACGTAAAAACGTGTCAACGTGTTGTGTTCTTATTTATTGGTGAACTGAATTCTTTTTTTTTTTCAAAAAATTATTCATCGTATAATTATTTAGATACCTATTACCTACTTGATGTGGCAACTTATTGTTACTTACGTTTCATATCAAAACATCGCGATGGGTACGAGTACGGTATTAGTCAGTCAAACGACATGCGACACGATATTTGTTAATTTTTCAAATCATTTTCGAATACTCGAATGACACGTCGAATTGACTTACTAATGGTATATAAAATTTTTCGATTACAAATAATCAGAAAAATCATTCACAGTTTTGTTTTATCGAGAAGTATTCACACGTGTGTAGTGATATATTTCAGCGCACGAAAAGCAATCTCGTAAAAATATTGAACCGTTTTTGCGATATTGTAATTCTTTCATGAACTTGGCTTGTTCAGGAGTTTCTGAAGTGACTGAAGATTTCAAAACACCTACATAAATTATTTAATTGGTAAGATTTTTAAAAATTACATACTCATAAATTTTACATAAATGTTTGTAATTTTTTATAATGAAGAAAGAGGGGGGGGGGAGGTCAATAGAAAAATTTGTCAGACACGTTTTGGGTTTCCCAAGGATACTGCCATGATATGGGAGGAGGGAGGTGTTACTCGAGAATGTCAAATTTTATATGTTTAGATTTCAGTCATCAATTTTCGGAATTTTAAAAATCATTTATATTTTAAAAATTGATAATCCTAGTAGATTCTGAAAAGATCAGAATACAGATTCTAGAGAATTCGTGCAGCAGAGCTAATAACTTTTTCTGATTGGCAAAATTTCAAGTTTTCGCAGCTAAATTGTATCCCCCATTCCCCCCGGGCGATTTGAAATTCTCAAGGTCATTATACAAGGTATCTAACAGGTAGTGGAAGTTGTAAAAATAGTGAAAAAGTAGTGAATTTAGTTAAAATGTCAAGAAAAAGTAGTGAATTCAGTTAAAATGTCAAGAAAAAGTAGTGAAAAATCAAAAAAACCTATGACGCGAAATATTTTTGAATAAGTAAATTGCAAAAAAATTGTTAATTTTTGATAAAAGACTGGAAATTTTTTATGAATTGGCAACACTCTCGTAAATATATGATGCGTTCATTGTTTGTAATTCTAATTTAAAATACTGATTTTCTTCCAATTTGGAATTTTTTCTGTAATAAATTTAGTATCGTTGATTTGGGGGGGGGGGGAAGGAGTTGAGAGGTTTCTGAAAATTTGGTAAAAAGTTACCTAGTAAAAAAGTAGTGATTTCAAAAAAAAAATTCATTAGATACCTTGTTACAGTGGTCAGAAAAATTTTAAAACATTGTAAGGTACTCTCCTCCAGTATCTCTACCTACGTGCCAAGTTTGAAAATTAATCGGTTGAAAACTCGCGCAGATAGAATTTTTAGCTTGGAAATGCGCTCTAAAGTTATCTTCCATCGAGAAAAATCGAATGACATAAAAATTTTGACCAAAGTTTCTCCAGCGAAATGACTCCTTTACTACACCACAGCCTTCAACTAGGTATATTTTTAAAATTAATGAATCATTAGATTTAAAAATTAAATATGATCAAGATTCATGAGATAGATCGACTAAAATACCCCTCGAGTGAAGCTGGGACGAAAATTTTTCGGTAAATCATAAGTATTTGAAAAGCGAAAAATGATCTTTTTTGGCATTTTTATAATGAAAAAACTCCTTGCCGAGCTGAGAGTGGGTGGATGCTCGACAGTCCCGTAGCAAAGCTAGGACAAATCGAGCATTGTCCCGGTTGGCTCAAGCTTTTGCCCGGGTTAGAAAATTTCTCAAAATTTTTCCTCTCATACGTTAAATTTTGGAGTCAATTATAATTTTGTTCAAGGTACACTTAGCCAAGAAAAACAAAAATTTCGTATGCAAAATCTTACTCTGAATATTTGGCTGCCAAGGTGTCTACTCGTACGAAAAAAGGATAAAAGTGCGAAACAAGCACAAAATTCGAAAACGACCATGAAAAGTATGAAAACCCGTCAAAATTGCACAAAAATCACGAAACTATAACGAAATTTTAGAAAGGAAATAGTTGACCAAAAATAAGGTATAGTTTTTTTAGTTGAAATTAGTACTTTTTTCAAAAAAAAATTTCCTCGCTGGACTAACCTAATTGTCCGCCGCGGTGTATGGAATTGGGAAACTCTGCACCCCCCCCGCCGATCCTCTGGGACCTATTTTTTCTTGAAGGGGACATCCTAAGGAACATTTTAATCATGGGTGCTCGAAAAAAAAGTTGGCTGTAGATACAAAATGGCGGCATCGGATGCAGAGTAATTCTAGTCTTGATATTAAGATTCCAAAGTTGGATAGGTAAATTCACGCGAAATCGCGAAAATGAATCCTCTCCCCCTCCCCCAAGGTAATTCTGTAAATTGTAGATGATCGAAATCTATAATTTTTTTTATCAAAATTGGCACTTTGGAGTGTCAAACTCCCGTTGAATCGAGATAAAATGACCCAGTATACGTGTAAACCTCAATGGAAGCAATATTGTTCATTGAAAACGATTATGCGCAACTTCACGCGCGTGTATCTCGCGAACGATACGATTTCACACGTGGACGTAAGGACCAAAAATGCTGGAAATTTTATGTAGAACATTTTTTGTTATTATAAATTTTATTTCAAGTCCCTTAGTTTTCGAGTTACAGGGTGAAATGTGAAATTTGGACCAACCTGTCAATCAAATTTTTTTTTCGGGCACCCATGATTAAAATGTTCCTTAGGATGTCCCCTTCAAGAAAAAATAGGTCCCAGAGGAGTGGTGGGGGGGGGGGGGGGTTGCCGAGTTTCCTAATTTCATATGCCGGACTATGATGAATTAATTTACCTGAATAAATTTCAACATTTTGAAAGATCAAACTTTCTTGTGTATAAATTTTTCCCATAATTTTCCTCAGAGAGGCCTTTTTGAAATTCGAAAATTGAAAAAATGTACATTATGGTGATTAGAATTTTCAGTTTTATTTTTTAATTTTGCCTTCGCTTTGCTCGGGCTTTCATGCACTTCTCAACTAAAAATAAATTGAGAGTGGAAGATGGAAGAAGCTGCAGCATTTCGTTTTTTGATACGTAGGTAAATGGAGACGAGTATTTTATTTACCTACTTTTCCTGTCGACTAATTTTTTTTTGAAAAAAAAATGGAATTTTGGATTTCGAAATTCGTTTTTTTCAAAAATTTTCACCCTTGCTTCGCTTTGGCTCTGAAATTTTTTCATGCCTGTGTGATACATTAGGTTTCACGTTTTTGAAATTTACTGAGCATCAATGGAGGGCTGCAGCTGGATTAGAAAAAAGTACGAAATATTACCAATTTTTTTTTTTTTGGATTCCAGTAGACCTAAATCACGCTGTTTACGTTTGGTTGGGAGAATTTTATTTAGAATAAAAGAGTGTTCATAAATACTAAATTTTTCATCATTTTGTTTCCTGGTATGAATTTTCATTTGCCCGGGTTGAAAAACTGCCCAGCTGTGGGCCTAATGCTCGATCCCTCTGAACCTGGCCCTTGAATGCGCCTATGGAAGTTCTGCAGTTCGATATTGTGAAACAATTTTCCAAAATCACTATTGTAATCGAGCTTCTAAAAATATTAAAAATCGGTTTGTTCGGCCACGCACTTTTCCCATCTGTTGAAGTCGAGTTCGAACCCAAAATTAAGTCGAAACACTAATTAAAACCTCGTGTGGGCGAAAAATAATTTTTTACTCCGGTGCTGGATTCTGTTGAAAAAAAGTTGGAAAAAAACCGTCGCGTTGGCTCGACCAAAAAAAATAGAGGAAAAAATGTAGGTAAACGAGAAAACGGATTTTCTTTCGCAGCAACAATAACGTTTAGTAAATTATTTCATAATAACTTTTAAGCTAATTTGGTAAATTGAATCGCGTAAGAAAGAAAGGCGGATTTTATAAACGACGTTATATATTTTATTTAATAATCGGTTTACGTGTAGAGGGGTTAAATACATAGCACAAACTCGAGAGAGAGAAAAACTGGCGCGACAAATTTACTCAGTAGATTTAGTATAAGTTCAGTTTAAACTCTCGCGAGAGAATTTCCATTTTTATATACGATCCGGAGTTGGAGCCGGGGATACAAATATGGTACAGTGCTCGTACCATTTTAGACACGCATGCACCCGAAGAACTATACTCGTAGTTCTCGACGTATAAATATTTTCCAATCTCGTACGATAAAGGCGCACCGTGGAGAGAAATTTCACAAAATGAAATTTGCGTCAGTTTTATGAAAGTTTTAAATTTACTTATATTTGGTCGGTCGACGTTTATATAGGTGCTCATTTTATACTTACCATTTCCGCGCGTTAAATTGACCCTTAAACCATACCCGACGTCAGGTAAAGCTTTCCTTTTTCTTTACCCCCGGATCCAGCCATCTTTGGACGACTCCATTATAATATACAATATATGCCGGCGATACCGTTACAAAAATCGCCTCTCGCCCGGACCCATGCCGTGTAAAATTTCTCCTCTAAACCGAAAAGCAGCCCGACATCGCCACCGCAGCCTCATCCTGCGAAAAGTTGTCAGAAGAAAATAACCCGGCGCGGATTTGCGCTATGTTGCGGTCGCACAAACTTCTAAATTCTGTTTATCTTCTCCCTTAAAAGTTTAAACTCTTTGAAAAAGATTTTTATCGCTGGTGTGTTTCGTATCTCTCGCCGGCGCGCCGCCACCGCCTCGTCTATGCCGTTGCATCGTCCCCCCGCCCCCCGGTACCCAGCCCAGTCTGTGCGTTTCTCCGGCCGACCTCAAAGTACACAAATAATAAACTAATTACCCGAATTAAAAGGTTTTTAAAATTATGTTTAAAACGCTGCTGCTTTTGCTGTGCGGAATATTATTATATCTTTGATGTTTGCCAAGATGAACTGGAACGGTTTGGGTTTTTGAGGGCAGGAAGGGTTCTTTTTTCATTTACTACCTTATAGATAACGTAGTTTTTTTATTGATTAACTAAGTTCATTTATTCGCTGGAATGAGCGCTGGATGGGTAAGGTAAAGATAAAGCACACTTTTTCGCTGATGGGTTTTTTTCTTTTGCATAAAATCTGGTACTCTTTGAGAAAAAATGGTCGGCTATCTTGCGAGCATCTTTGGATTAGGATTAAAATTCGCGCCGAACTTTGCCTCTTATTTTCGAACGTTCTCGGTATTCGGGTTGAATAAAAGTAATCCATTTTGAGTAACGGTGAATTACTAAATGCAAATCAACAGAATGGCATATTTTTCGTAGCTATAAGAAAACTCGATTTAGTGAGATGAATGCCAGAGTAAGGGTATGGAGGGGAGGGGTGGAGTGTGTCTGGAACACTGGACTTGAAGTATTTAAATTTGAAATAATATAAAATTTCCAAGCTGTTCAAAAAACTTATTCTAATTCTTGTATTGAATTTCTTATTTTTTCGACTTAGATTTTTAGAAAACCTTGTTTTAAAATATTCAAAAAATTCCAGTGAACCAAATTTCATAAAGATTTTTAGAAACCTTGTTTTAAAACATTCAAAAAATTCCAGTGAACCAAATTTCAAGTCGAGTAATTTAAAAAAGTTATCTTTACGAAGATTTTGAGCCTCAGAACTGGGGCTAATTAGAGGTGGTCATTTTGTAAATTTTTAAAAAGTTGAGTAGCAGGAGAGAGATCCTGATGCAAAAAATGTGTTTGGATCTCAATTGAAATGAGCTGGAAAAAAATTCACTCCTTCAACCAACCCATGCTCCTTCTCAATCGCTCTTAAAATTCTGTGTTAAAAACTTTAGAAACTTCGATAGTAAAATTTTCTAACGAAATTTACAATTGCATACAATTAGTGCCTGTGGATATTTCAACTCAAAAATATCATCAACGTCATTTTTACCTTCACTTAATTTCTCAGGGGCTTCTGCTTGAGAAATAATTTTTCCTTTTTTTTTAATTTTCAGTGAAAAATTGAAAAAAAATCATGCCTGTTTAAATTTTTTTGAAATACTAATTTTGTATACAAAAAAAAAAATTATAGGTGAAGATTTTCAAAGGTGGGGCTAAAAGAAAAAGCTCAGTCAACAAAATGCTTCAAAGGGGTTTGTTTAAAATTTGAAAAATTTTCTATAACCTCTATCGTAATTTTCAAATGGTTCTAAAACAAGGCCTGAAGTTTCTTCTCTTGGTATTTTCTCAACCCATCATCGAGTTCTCACACAGAGACGAAACAATAATGTGAAGGTGCGAAGATGTCTACTTCTCACTCAAATTTTCTCAAAAAGTTGACAAATTTGTACGTATTGTATCAGACGGGGATCGAAAAGGGGAAATGTGGAAGTTCCCTTTATAATTTGAAAATGAAATGTTCAAAAAATGTTCAAACAAACAGTATTGAATATTGAATTTTTATTTATCGAAAAAAAAAACCTAATAAAATGTGCATAATATTTTTCGATTTTTTTTTATTATTTGTGAGTTAAAGACATTTTCATTTGTTCTTTTCTTCTTTTCTTCAAAAAATAGAAGCTCGAAATTCAATAAAATTGTTCGTTTAGATCACAAAATCCAGCTCATAACACGATTTTACCTTTCTGTCTTTTTTTTTGGTCACACAAACTTTTTTTTCATTTTTCAACCTATAGAAATGGCACCCCCCCCCCTCCCCGAAAAAAATCGTTATTTGGATCCCCGTCTTATTATACTTGACAGTGTATGTGATATTCAGTTTCAATTCTCAAAAAGTTCATTTCAACAATTTTGAAATTCACATTCACTGAGAGTCCGATGAATATTTGCTTGTTTGTTGACTGTTAGGTATGTCACTGATGTTCTTCCATATTTTCTTCCCATTCCTCGTTGTGGTCATTTTTTTCAAAATATTTCCAATTATTTTTTTAAAATTGAGGAAATTGTGAAAAATTGTCATCAAAAATTTTTTTGGAAGAAGTAAATACATACATATAATCATATTTTACATTTAAACATCGAATCAATTTGAGGAAAATTTTCACAACAATAACTTTTTCGATTTTTTTACCAATGATTTAAAAAACAAAAAATAAACAATTTTTTTCCGGTACCCCTAAAAAATGGAATAATAATGATGAAAAATGTGTTGCTGCTAATTCTGATTTTTTGGTAGTTTTGTGATAGGATTCGAGATAATGTAGGAGGGGAGGGGTAAAAACTCGGATTTTTTAAATTTTTGGTTATTGATTTGATATTTGGAGTTTTCGAGAACTTCAATTAAAATTTTTGAAGTAATCTTGCGAACCTCAATTCAAATTGTGGAAGGAAAAAGTTGAGAACTTGAAATTTAATTAATTTTGGACATTCAAATTGGAATCTGGCTTGACAATCATTAGTTGTAGAAATAGAAAATGGGTTCTGCGAGGAAAGGGGTTCAAAACTCTAAAATTTCACAATATTATTTGAGTTTGAGAGGTATTCTCTTGAATTGAATCAGTGAAAATTCACCGATGAAATAGTCAGAATTGAGTCACTGTAGAAATCAATGAAATACTACTGATTCAATTACTGGTTCAAAAATGAAAATTCACAATTGAATCAGTAGTTTTTCTCTAATTGACTGTAAAATTTCACTGATTTTTCAGTAACCTGATTACTTATGGTTATTTCTTTCAATAAGAGAGTATGTAATAGGGTGGGCCGAAAAAAAATAATTTTGATTTTTGAAAAGTTACCCCCTGCAAAAGTTGTTGGCTGGATAGACTGAAAAATAAAATAGAAAATTTCGAAATCGATTCATATCTTCCGATCGTGCAAAGGCCTTCAATTCTTCGGAAATTGCCAAAAATTCAATAAGTACCTACTTTCAAAAAATTTTTTAAAATTTAAAAAAAAATCAAAATTTATTGAAATTAGTTCTAGAGCTTATAGGGACTATTTAAAGCAAAAAACACAACTTTTAAAAAAAAATGCATGTTTTATATATATATTTTAAATTTCTCATATTTCTTCACCTCTGACAAAAATTTTAAAAATTTATAAAACACCATTTTTTTTTCAAAAAAAGTGCTTTTTGGTCTAGATAGTTACTAAATAGACCCTAAAATTAATTTTAATTATTTTTTAATTTTTTCGACATTTTTGAGATTTTGAATTATTGACAATTTTTGAAGTATTGAAGGCTCTTGCGCGATCGGAAAATATGAATCGATTTTGAAATTTATGTCCAGCTAACTGCTTTTGGAGGGGGTAACTTTTCAAAAATCAAAAATTTTGGTTTTTTGGCCCACCCTAGTATGTAACCAAGACACAGACTCACATTTTTCCAATTATTTTGCTGAAAGATTCAGATGAGCCTCGACGAAAAGATTAATAATTTGAAAAATAAAAGAATTAAATCTGCTGTGTTGAAAATTGGAAGTTTTACGGATTTCTAGTTTCGAACTGTCCTGTTGGGGCCAATTTCTTTCGATCGAATTTTTTCGCTTTCTCCAAAATCAAATTTTGTAAGTATTGATTTTTAACTGTCTTTCCCCCTCCTTCCTTACTCTCTAAATCTGAATCAGTCAAAATATCACTGGTTCAATTTATAACAGTAAATTATTCCTCAGACAACTGATTAATCAGTGATGTTTTTCAACATGCATAATACTGTAGAATCAGAAATTTTCAATTTTAACTGAATGATTCAGTAAAATATCACCGATTTATTTCGTACATTACAAAATCTGCTACTGTATCAGTAAAATTTACCGAAGTTTTGGTAGTTTTTCAACTGATTCAAAAGGTTTTTTTTTTTAAGTTTTGGTAGTTTTTCTACTGATTCAGAGATAATTTTTTTCTTTTATTGAATGAATCAGTGAAGTTCTACTGATTCGGCAGTAACTCAATTTTGTAGATTTCAATCAGTCATTTTTAACTGCAAACCAGTGAAAATTGACTGAATAACATTTGCAGTGGAAAAAACACCAGTTGAATCCGTTAAATGAAAAAAAATTACTTTCTGAATCAGTGAAAATTACTGAAATTTTGGTAGTTTTTTAACTGATTCGAAAGTAATTTTTTTTTTTACTAGATGAATCAGGAAAATTATATTTTTTCAGTGAATTTGGCATTGGCGTGATTCTGACCATTTCATTCAGTCATTTTCACTCAATTTTGACTTTAAACCAGTGAAAATTATAACTGATTCAAATTAAGAGAGTATAGGAATCTTCGTGTATTTTTGACTGATTTGAAAAACGTATGGAGCTTAATAATTCAACTTTGGTTATTTCAACTCTGGTTCGTTGTGGAACTTAATTTTAAAAAGTTTTAAACTTAGAATGTCTTTCATTACGATTAATAACTGAAAATGTTTTCAAAACTTGAAAAAATGTTAAAAATTAATGTTTGAAATTGCAATATTTCTGTTATGAAAAATAACACGAAAAATACCCTAATCCGTCTCCTCCCTTCTCAAACATTATTAAACCAACAGTAGACATGTAGGCACCTAGCTAATAAATTCGTATTAATTTAAATTTGCGAAGGTATGGTTGAACGTCTGCAGACGACTGAAGAGATATTCACCTTCACCGCCATCGCGTACCCACTCGAAGGATGAAATTAAAATGGCAAAATTTCGAAAGAATTTCATAAAAAGTTACACGCAACCAACAGGCTGAGGACGCTTTTCGTACATAGTCGTGAAATTACAATCCATATAAACTTTTACCATCATGTTACATACTAACACACTTACAAAACGGCACATTAAAGATTTAAAAACTGCCTACTGGAAACCTTAGTAAGCGGCTTAAAGTCCGCGAGGTCTGCGAAACAAAACACAGAGAAAAAAACACCCAACCATACGCAATTTAATTTCTTCGAAAACATAAGCCCCCGTTAAACAAGAGGAAGGAGTTCGCCGGCGAAAAAAAAAACAACCCTCGAAGTAAATACATCTTAACCTGACGAAATAAAATTACCATTCGGAAAACATTTCATCGGCTGGTGCTTTTTGCCAACATTCTTAAAACCTTTTAAAACGGTCTTAATGCTTCTCTAGGCTTTGTCGCCGCTCCTTTCTCCCTCGCTATGCCACCAGCAAAGCCTCCTTATACAGTTACAAACGCCTATATTGTACTTCAAATCAATTTCGAATATTAATAGCTTTTAATTTGTCTTTACGCAACCGGGTCACGTAAATCAGCACTTTATCTTAATTTTACGTGTTGGTCTTTTTCTCTCTTCTATTATTTTTTCATTTCTCGAGCCGCCTCACCTTATCCTCCACACGAGGCACTGGCGTCTTGGTCTTGGTCGTCGAACACCTACCCTCGCCGCATTCCGCAGCCCGTAGCCCCGTATCACACAAACCGAGACCGTCGTAAGGGTGAAAGTTCGCGCCTTCTTTATTAAAAACCCATTACCTAATGAAGTGAAAATTACTTTAAAAGTAATTGAATGTAATGGAACATGAAAACATATTCGTTCGCCAATAAACGACTTTATTTCGTTTTTAAGTATCGTATGAGCTGAGAAAGAGAGCGCAACGTGCGAAGGGGTAATTAATTCCAACGATTCTCGTCGGCTGAGCTGGGGCGATTGTTTTCAACCACCTCGTGGAATCGTGTTGCTTAGGTAGGCGCGTGAAAGTGTCTCCGGCGTTGGTTTCAATTAGGTGGAGATGCTGCGATCGAAGTAGGGATGAGATTGGAGAAAATCGACTTTTGAAGTGGTTTTTTTAAGGAGCATAAAAATTGTGTTTTTTGTAATTTTTCGGAATAATGAAAAGAAAAGTGATATTTTTGAAAAATTGACCATTTTAATGAAACGAGATTATGATATGAACGATTTTTCACCCCTTCCTCCCCCTCCTACCCTAGACTTGAAATAATCAAGAAATACATATTTTTGAGATGAAGTTTTGAAATCCCAATAATTTCATCAGAAGTTACCTATCTGGAGTATGATTTCTGTTACATTTCTTGAATTTTGAAAAAAAAAATTGATTACTCTGTCCAAGAAAACCACTCGAGCTGTCTATGTTCTTTTCCAATTTTAGAACGGAATTCTTGAAAAGAGCTTATTCCAAAACCATTACACTGTCCAAGTTGATTTCTCAATTTCAGGCATCCCAGTAGGTTACTTTTCAAGTAACTTTGTTACTTTCTTCAAAAAAAGTCACTATTAGTTACCTTTTGTACTCAAAAGTTACTATTAGTTACTTTTCATTCTAAAAAGTTACTTTTTCAAAAATTTGAGCGAAAAATAATTTTTTTTAATTTTTGTTTTTAAAAAAATTGATTTAAAAAAAATTTGCTTTAAAAAATAGATCAAAAAAATGACTTATACTTGACACTTAACTATATGTATAGTTTGTGATTTTGTTGAACTACAAGTAAAAATTTGAATGACTTTTTTACATTTTCCAGGTGAAATCATGAATTAAAATTTTAAAAATGGTTACTTTTTTGGACTTTTTTGGTTACTTTTTTGACTGTCCTAAAGTTACTTTTTTTTTTCAAATTTTGGCTGGGATGTCTGCAATTTTTAAAAACACGTTTTAACTCTTTTCTAAATATTTTGAGAAATATTGATCGTTTTTTGATGGGAAATGTAATTAAAAATTCGAAAAAGTGAGTTTTGGGTCACATTGTGCTTCCAAGTGTCTCAAATGGGTAGCTAACTCCAAAAATTGGAGATGAGAATTTTTTTCAGGCACTTCGATGCATGATGATGGAGCTTGCAAACCAATTTTTTTGAATTCGTAGTCCTATCTTTTTTCAGAGTCTCGAGTACTTTTGAGTCCATTTTTGGGGGAACTTAAGGGCAATATTCGGCCTTCAAAACAGTTTTTTTTCGGATTTTTCTATCAGATTTGTATAAGAAATCAAAAAAATGTTCGTTTTTATTGTTTTTTAAGAAACAACCAGAAACGACCACATAACAATATTGGGAAATGTTGGAAGCTGGAAACTTGAGCCTTGAGCCTTGAACCTTTGACCTACTTAACGTTCAACCTTGAAACTTGAAAAAACATACAGAAAAATTAACGCACTTTTCTTTTTAGAGTAAAAACCTCAGATCGTGGATATGTTCAAATATACTTACTTTAGAGATGAGGCAATGGAAACAAAACTTCATATATTTATTTTTATTCGAATGTCAATGCACCTAATTTTTTTCAGTTTTTTTTTGTTTTTTCATTATTTCTGAGTACGTTTCCCAGTTTTTTATTTTCGTTTTTCTCAAAAATGTCAATAAACTTGAATATTTGTTTCTATTTTTTTCATTTTTTCAGCACTTAAATTTTTTTTCAGTTCTTTTCGCATTTTTTGAAAAATTATATTTTTTTTCAAAACATTCTTCTTTACAACTTTTTATTACAATGTTCATGCACTTGAATATTTTTTCCAATTTTTTTTTCTTATTTCACCAACATTTTAAAAAAATTTTCACTTTTTTTCTTATGTTTAATAATTTTTCTTTGTTCTCAAAATATACCCAATGAAAATGTGAAATTTTTTAATTTTGACAGCTCGTACTTATGTCATCAATCATTCAATTTCTTTTTTTTGAAGTCCAACATCATATCATTAGATATGTCATGATCTAAAAACGTTACACTTTCAAATTTCAACCCCAGCCCTAAGACATATCCATGTTTTAAAAAATGATTTGTTCAATATAACTTCTTCTCCCGCCTCCATTCACATTACATTTTTCAACGAAAATATAACTTTTTTTACTTAAGTACCCTCTCAATGAAATAAATAAAAATTTGTTTCTAGCCGGATGTCGATCTCTTGAATTTGAATTTCGTTGTTTTCGGTCATTTTGAAGCTTCCGGTGAGATTTTGATTTTTTCCTGTACAATATTTTTGAATTTTTCTAGATGACGTGAAAATTAACTTGGGTTGTTTAAAATTGAGTTTTCTCCTTTATTTTAGGAAGAATAAAAAAAATGAGTTACACTCGGTGTAATAAGTTTGAAAAGAAAAATTTAATTTTTTAACAATTTCAGTTTCCCCTCTCCTCCCCTTCCTCTCAAATTTTTTAAACTTTTTTAAAAGCAGAATAAAACGTTACTCTATTTTAGATTTTGTCAAGGACTTTTTGTTGAGATTCTTTGAAAGCTTGAAAAATTTCTGAAAAAGTCGAGAAATTTTTTTCTAAAAACTAAGGACAGCCATGAGAAATGGCAGGATATTCAGGTTCAAAAGGTCGCTATCAGATGAGAAACAGATTATTCGCCTTGTTTTTGTAAAAGACCGGATGATTTCCTCAGTTTTAATATGTAAATATTTTATTAATTATTATTTATTGATTTTTTATTTTTGAAACTGGTCAAAAAAACACACTTAGGTATCCGTTTGAAAATCGCGAAAAGGGTGGATTTTCTTGCTGAGCAACTCGGGAAGAGGCAAAAACTCAATTTTTAGCTCCCCAAATTCATTTTCATACTTTTTTATGGAGTTGAAAATATGCACTCTTTCATGTTGAATCAGTGAAAAGTCACTGATAAACGGTCAGAATTGTAGCCCAGGAAAAATCTGCAAAATTCTTTGGTTTTCAGCGGATTTTCGTTAATTTTTCGAAGAATTTCACTGATTTTTCAACAAATTTTAGAGATTTTACTGACCTACCAGTGAATTTTCACTGATTCACGAGCAATTTTTTTCACTGTTTGCTTTCAGTCAATTTTTTTCACTGATTTATTACTGTGCTGCAATTCTGACTGTTTACCAGTAATTTTTGATAATTTTCACTGATTTATAAATGAGAGAGTCTGGAAGAATTAAAAATTGCCCCGAAGGCTCCAGAATGACTGAAAATGGTGAAATTCAATTTCAGCAGATCAATATTAGGTTAGAATATGATTTTCATTAATTTTGTTTAAAACAATTTTTTTCAACAATTTCATAATTATTTTTGCCTCAAAACAACGATTTTGAAATTTTCAAAAATTTACCAAAAATTCAGTCGAGTAGGTGAAATTTTAGTCCACGAGGGGTTTGGAATAAGCAGACTTTTTCTGAAAATCCCACTTTTATTTAAATCTGAAGCTAACACCTCGAATAAATTTCTTTTTTTTTGAAGCAGTATTGCAAAAGTTCGTAATTGAAGCCCAGACAGGCCTTTCTACATATTTCAGACTGTCAAATATTTTTGTAATCCTCTCGGTCATCCCAAAGTTCTTTCCGTTTTCTTTTCAAAAAAGGGTTTAGATTAGTCCCCGTCCTTGCACGGTACATAATAAACAAAGCGAACGTAATTTTTGCTCAAAGGTCAAAACATGAAATTATTTTTCGGCCAACCTCAGTAATTCCGCATTCTTTTCTTTCCTCTTCCTGCCACTTTTTTACTTTGCCAAACTTTCCAGCTTTTTAAAATTTAATGAGATATTAAGATTGAATTTTTAGACACGCGAAGGGGTCTGAAGTTTAAAGATGGGAAATGTTATGCTGGAAGTAACCCTTTTTTTATGATGTCGTGTAATGTTTACTATAAATATTTTTTCGGGTTCTTTTTTTTTTCGGTTGTTTTCGAGAGAGATCAATCATGGCGTATAAAGTGTCGACATTTGTGTGCACGAGTCTCTAATTTGACGACGATACACATGGCATATTTGAAATTTGATGTAAAAAACCCTTATAATTCAATTTGAGGTTTTCTAAACGCGCGTTTACATCGACATAAAGTGTCCCGTATCCTGTATGCTGGGCGATGGAAAGGCGGAGGTAGTCTGGTATAAAGTCAAAAATGAGTGAAAAAATGGAGGGTGCTTCGGTATGTTGTTGGGGTTTTTTATATACCGAGAAAATTCTTGTTCAACGCCTTGATGATGGAGGTTTTCACATTCAAAGATGGGGTGATTTTTTTCTATGGCTAATTTAAAAGCGGTTAAAGAGAGAAGACATTACGCGGGATATTTTGACCTTTTTTTATGGAAGAGGAGAGGGATATGCTCGCTTTGCTCGGCTTCATAGGCCATATGAATCATTCCAGATACGCACTATAAATGCAAAAAAGCCTCTCGAAGTGAGTGGTAGTTTGCATGATGTGCGTTGTTTTTTTCATTATCTTTTACTTCGTTTATGAGAGAAAAATCGATGTAATAACCTGGCCAGGTGCGTATGTGGTATTTGCGTAAACGACTGCGTGAAAGAAGGCTAAAAATGGAGAATGGGCGATTATTTCAACTTACGAGGTCATCATTTTGCCTTATTTACGATAAGGCGGATAATTATCGGAAATTATACAATATCGTTGGGCCCATTCCGTAGGAGGAATTTTATCTCGATAAAGATTCACTTTTACTTATACGAGGGTGGTTTTTTTCCAAGTCGTAAATTTTTCTTCGGAATAGGGTCTGTATTTTTTATTCGTGCCTCGAATGAGTATATAATGTTTGAAATTCGACGTTCTCTAAAGTATTGCCAGACTGTTGGAGAATGGTGGAAAAAATTATTCGATTTTTCCTACGCTTGTTGCCGAATCGAAAGGAGCCGAGTACGTATTTTATGTTCGACGTATATTTTTTCAATCGTATCTACTGCTGCGTGTGTATTTTTAAAAGTTTGATTCGCGTTTATGCGTAAAAGCTTCCTCGCTCGTGATGAAGTTTTCCAATTTTTTTGCTATCTTTTAGATTTCATAAACCGAATAAGGTTAATTTTGTAATAAAATTTGGAAATAAAATATCGCGAATATATTTACGTGTTTTTTTAATCGTATTTATTGCTTTTGTTTATGGGCTATTTTTTCTTCGCACTGTGCGATATGAAACAAAAAGCAATTTTCGCCGACGATTTGTAATAATTTTTAGAACCTCGTAAACAACGACCAGTGTTTTCAAGGTTGGTACGAAATTTTAGAAAATTCAGACGTCGGAGTTGAAATTTTCATAATGGTGTCGCCTTCGTGTTACCGAGTTGGTCGAATAAATGTGAAAATTGGATGGGGAAATTTCAACGTTGAATGAAATCTTGAGTGGCGGGAGTTTGAAAATTGGGCGGAAATTTTACGTGAAATTGGAAAAAATTGAAGATTAGATGAATTTGCTGGCAAATTTGGAGAAAAAGCAGAATTAAGTGATTGAAAATGAAAATCGAAGTGAAAATATTGATCGAGTGAAGGAATTTTGACGAGTAATTTGAGAAAATAAGCTATCCAGAAAATGAAAAAAAAAAAAATTGAAATGTTATTTATCAAGCCAAGGAAAGTATTCCAAGAGCAGTGAAGTTTTGACTCGAAATTAGAGTACATCGAGAGTACTGGAGAAAAAGCAAAATTAAGTGATTGAAAATGAAAATCGAAGAGAAAAAATTGATCGAGTGGAGGAATTTTGACGAGTAATTTGAAAAAATGAGCTATCCAGGAAATTTAAAAAAAAAATCTGAACATGTTTTTTACCGAGCCGAGGAAAGTATCCTGAGAGCAGTGAAGTTTTGAGTCGAAATTTGAGTACATCGAGAATACTAAATAACCTTCTAGGTGCTGAAAAGTTCATTTTTTCCATGCCCTGCTTATTCTGTTTATCTTGCCCAAGTTCTGCTTTTAGTTTGTGTCCTGTTATCTTGTTTCTGTCCTGCTTTTTTATGTCCCTCAAAATAAGTTCAATTCTTTTCATTGTGTTTTTAACTCTTTGAAATGCTTTTTCAACCATTAAAATTCAAAGTTCTCAAAACCCTCGACCTTGCTATGCCCGACGTTATTTGTATTTCCATTTAGGTTTAATTTATCTAGAATTTTGATAGTGATGGGCGATTTATCGATTATTTTTGCATTTTTGAATTAATCGATTAATCGATTATTTGAAAAAATTAATCGATTAATCGATTTTTCAATTTTTTTGTGAAAATCTCCATTTTAACTAAATTAGGTCATTTTTGATGATTTTCCACTTCTATGTTTTTCAGAAAAGGAAGCGAGGTCTCAAAATTTTTCAAGTTTTCAAATATTTTTAATTCTGGTTATTTTAAAATTATCCAAGTGCTATTTTTTAAAACCTACGTAAGACAAATTTTCACCCAAACTTTGAAAAAAATTACAGAAAAGATGATATTTTCTAGCTCTACCGCCAAAATAAAGAGTCTGAGAGAAAAAAGTTATATGACAAAAGTTGTTCTACACTAAATTTTCCATCAGAGAAGTCAACTCAGTTGTTCCCAAATTAACAATTAAAAAGCTAAAAATAATCGATTCGTTTTCGGTTAAATACCTAATTGATTTAATTATTTTAAAATTTCTGAATAATTTATTACTGCTCATCACTACATTTTGAAGACTGGAGTTGACCTACTTTTATTCAGTTTCAAAAGTATAATTTTTTTACCTCAAGTTTTCGATTTCCAAAATTTGTATTTTTTTGCTCATATTTAAGATACTGCGATTTTTCTTAAATTGAAAAAATATTTTATTTTCATCAAATATTTTCCCCCCAACTTCGCTCGGGTTTTATTGATTTTTTGCTTTACTAAAAGGGACTGAAACCTATGATTTTTGAAAAAAAAAAGAGTACTTATTGCATTTTTTTGATGAAACAGATAATACACATTTATTGAAGCTTGAGTTTTTGTATATACCTCCCCATTTGCCCTTTCTAAAAAGAAAGACAACGAAATTAAAGTCTAGAAAATGAAATCTCGAAAAAGGAATGGATCAATCAAACAGCTCATAAAATTGACTTGAAATAAACATAACTTAAATATTTTCTCTCCAAATAATTGACTTTTTTTCCAAGAAGAAATTGTAAAAAGGCCTACTTTTTGATATTGAGAATTTGTGAGACTGCTTATTTTTCGAATATTGGCGAATTTTTTTAAAATTCAAAATCATTCTATAACCGTGAAAAAATACAAAAATAATGAAACTTGATTTGATCTAAATAAAAACGTGAAATTTGGTATAGACCCTGTTTTCGACTTTTCAAATATCAACTAGAAGCATTTTTGAACTGATCTGAAGCCTCTAAAATTTTTAGACTTCTCCAGCCTTAAAAAATGTCCATAAAAGGGTCTCAAGTGAACTTTAGCACCAAAAAACGCAAATCGCCTATGCACAATTTTTTTAAACACTAAAAATCCCAGTTAAATGTATAATATTTTTCTCCAGCAGAAAATCGCCCAAAATTGAAAAATAAGCCCACAACGTACGCGTCGAGATGAAAAGCTAAAAATTGGTATGTATCTTGTTTTCAACTTTCCGAATCACTTGAAAGTAGTTTCGAACCATCTGCAGCCTTCTTCAGATTTTTTAAATAATAACGAAAAATTTTGGCTGAAGAAAAATATTTATCGAACTCACAAGGGAGCTACCCGAAGTCGGACACGCGGAATGAAAAAATTTTTTCACAGGCTTGTAGAGCATTACCAAATACTTCCATAACCAAAATTTCAGCCCCTAAAGTTGATATAGGGGGGAGCTATGGGGGTTTGAATTTCGAAAAATCGCCTAATACACCGAAAAATTACAAAAATCGAAATATGTAACTCGCGTTCTTTTGGCGTTTAGGAGATGGATTTTATACCAGGAAGGCCATCTGAAGATGGGATAGTCACCTAGATTCGAGTTTAACATGGGGGGGGGGGGGGGATTTTCACTCATACCTTTTTTTATGCGTGATGTAGAAAAATTGTAATAACGACCAATGTATGAGTGAAAATCCCCCCACCCCCTGATGTTACACGCGAACCTAGGCGACTATCCCGTCTTCAGATGGCCTATATCGAGGGCAGTTCGTGGTATAAAATCCATCTCCTAAACGCCATAAGAACGCGAGTTATTTAGATTTTTGTTATTTTTCGGTGTATTAGGCGATTTCTCGAAATTCAAACCCTCATAGCTCCCCCCCATATCAACTTTAGGGCCTGAAATTTTGGTTGTGGAAGTATTTGGTGATGCTCTACAAGCCTGTGAAAAAATTTTTTCAATCCGCGTGTCCGACTTCGGGTAGCTCCCTTGTCAGCAGCTTTGAATTTTAGAAAACTGCTGTAATCGATGAAATAGGTCACCAATACGAGTAATCGATCTTTGCATGTTGATCCTAAATTTATTTAGAACTCATTTTATGGGATTTTGTTTAAAGCTTGAGAATTTCAAAATTTTCTGAAACCTCCAGAATTTTCCAATCGATTGTTAATTTTTAAAATAAGGTACCTACCTAAATTTAACCTATAAACGTAATTTCAGTTTTTCACATAAATTTTAACAAATTTTTATGTTTTCCATTTTTGCAGAATCAGGGGTAACTTTAAATTTTCAATAATTCGCCAAAATTCAAAAATTGGGTTTCGCAGCTGAAAATTTGAATACTGCTTCTTTTTGGATGTACTATCGATTTATTTTTATTTCGGCCTAGAATTTTACTGCAATTCACTTGGGATACCTTCTTTGTTATGTTGATAAAAAAAATCCCAAATTTCAAAATCTGTAATGATTTTCATGAAAATAGTTCTTCATTCGTCTAAAAAGAACATATTTTTTGGGATAAAATATCCTTTCACAGTTTTTTCCAATCTCAAAATTTTCAACTTTGGTGACCAATTTTTTCAAAGCTGTAGGTATACTAAATTTTTTTTTCCTTTCTTCAGGAAAATGAATTTCGAACCCAAAATTGAAAAATTGAGAAATGAAGGGTAAAAATGAAGAAAAAATAATACGAATTTTCCCTTTATTAGAACACCAAAAAAATCGATCGATTTAAAAATTCGAATTAATCATTGAAGTAAAAAAATTTAGTGGGGAAATTTTCTTCCTGAAAAAATGGAGGAATCCTTCACGAGAAATTTAGGTTATAATTCACAGTCTGGTAGGCAATTTTTCTTTTCCTTCTCTCTATTTTCTATTTATTTTTCACGAATGAATTTTGTAAAATTGATAATTTATATACTAGTTTCGTTGAAAATTTACAATTTTGGTAACCCTGAATTGAGGTCATCGCTGATTCGATTTTTTTATCCCAATTTTTTTACATGCACTTTCATTTGATCTCCCTCCCCAATTTTTATTTGCACCGAAAAAATCTGTTTAGATTAAAAATTTAGGCAAAATAAATATTTTACTTGTATTAGTTCAATTTTGAGCAGTCGAAGTTTAGGTATCAAAAAAACCCAATCATTTCTTTTATTTTTCCAAATCAATTCTTCTTGCGTGATTAAAAAATGGCAACAATGAACTAGAAAGTTTCAAACAATCGAAAAAAAATAGAAATAATGGCGCGTTGAAACTACTACAGAATTATTTCTCAAGGCGTGTAATTCCGAGACTAAATAAAGTCTACGTGAGTTGAGAAGATTTGCAGAGAAAGATATTTTGTATTATAGGTGTTAGGTTCGGGCCACGATGGAAAGGCTGAAATTCTTGATTTTATAATGCGCTTTTGATAAACTAAAGATTACACGTTTCGGTTCGGAATCCGATGTAATGTATTCCCTTGCTAAATGCTCGGTATCTAACGTTACTGTAATTTTGTTTCAGGTGTGAATTATTAATCGAGAATTTTAACCTCGGTTTGGAGATCACTGGAAAGTGAAAAGCGTGGGTAAGTCGCTGATTTATTTATCGGTATCGGTATTTTGAATAATTAAATTTTCCGTCGGTTTGATTTTTTTTTACCTGTCGACGTTTACGAGTTTCTTACGGTTTACCCCGCGATTGGTATTTTTTTTCAAATGTGACGTGTAATTATGGGTTTGAGAATAGATGACTTGATTAAATAAGTGTTTTGACGGAAGTTTCGATTGACCTGGTTCGAATGATGGCTTGATCGAGTCACGTAAGAAATTTTTTTCACCGGAGGGAATAACGAAAAGCAGCGCTAATAAATTGATGATACCTACCTTGTGAAATATATCGGACGAAAATGATGTACGCGATTACATCTCACAAAGTGAGTGCGATTTTTTTTGCGTACGAAAGTTGCAACGACACCGAGATTTTAAAATAAAATTAGCACTTTTCACCAATCCATGAAAACGGCGAATTTTCCGCGTAAAAATCGCACTAGTCTCGATTCGGTCGCGAGGGAAAAATCACATAGGTAAAAAAAATTGATATTTAAATCGAATTTTTTTAAAGAAACGAAAATACATAAAAATGGCCACAACAACGACGACGACGGAAAAATACGACTCGACAGGGAGGTGGGTGCGAGTATTAGACCGAAAATTGAAACCGAAGAAGTAGAAAAAGAAAAAGAGAAGAAAAAATCGACGAAACTGCGACGAGATGAAAAATACGTAGGAAAAAGACAAAAGACTGGTAAAAAAAAAGAAGAAAAATTGAAATAAAACCGAAACGTATACGACGCGGATGCTGTTGGAAAAAAATTTCAGAAAAAAACGCACGTCACGAATCGAGATAGAGAGTACTGATGGTTAATGAAAGCGAACACATGGACTACGAGTGCATAAGTTTCGGAGTGGCTTGAGGGGTTGGTCGGAGGGACCACTTGTAACGCGCTTGTCGACATAAGTTTATACCCCCCACGCCGATTGGCGCGCTAGAACACCTTTAATACGAAGCGGAGAGATATTTCGTAATAGTATAAAGCCGAAATCATACGTATACTTTTTCGCTAGCACGACGCTAAATTCTATCTCAATGTAAACGTCGAATAGTAGATGTGTATTTTATTGATACGACGGCAATTTTTTACATCGGTTCGCGAATTTCTTGGCTTTTTGGGACGCTGTGGAGCGATACAGGGTGAGCTAGGAAAGCTGCGAAGAAAAATTGGGAATTTATTAAAAACGCGATCGGAATATAAATGGTGATTTGCGTATCGAGAAATTTACCTATATTACCTGAAATATGTGTACTTGAGGCTTGGATGGTCTAGGCGCGGGTATTATTGGATGACCTTTTTTTTTTCTGGTGCGATACGAAACGACGTCGATGCGAGATAAATTTTCGCCAGGGGTAAAAGTCGAATCCATTTGGATTTGGTGAGTCATCCGGAGCGAGAATCGAACGTAAGGAAGGAACCTAGACGTGATATTTGTTGATTTTGGATCAGCCGATAAGTAATTAATTTTCGCTTTTCAACGCAGTCGTAATTTATCGATCAAAGCGGACTGGATTGGTGGATAGATTCGATGGCTTCGTCTGAGACTAAATATATCGATGTTGATTTAGTGGAGTTAACGTGATGTGTAGACGTCAGAGTCGTAGTGTGAGGTTTTTTGGAATTTGAAATTAAAATGGTGTTGGGGAGGGGGGATTTTTCATTTTTTTTTTCATTTTTGAAGAAAGATTCATTTTTGACGTTGCTTGCTGAAAATGGAGGGATAAAAGTGAATTAGCCTGGATTTCCTGGAAAAGGAGATGAAGACATGAAATTAACTAGTGTAATACTGATATCAGAAAGTGAAAAAAAATTAATCGAAAGAAAATTTTAAAACGGTATAATCTTTTGCAGTTGCGCAAAAGAATTAGAGAAATTTCTGAAAAGCTATTTTAAAAGCCAAATATTGATCGAGCCGAAAATTGTTCTCTTATATTACTCAGTCATAGACCAACAATATGAGATGAAAACGACAACTGTAAAGTCAAAACTCGCGGAGAAAATTAGAAAAGAAAAAATCTGATGTGCAAAAAAAATTTCAGTGGTTATTTGCACGACGTGGAATTATTTCTTAAAATTATGGAATTTAAATGTTTCTAGTGTTTTTGTGATTGAGAAAGTCCGAAGTTTCATGAACAATTATCAGTTTTTAATTATTACGGTGGTGAATTAAAAAAAAATTCACTCATTTTTTTTAAAAGTGTGCTCCATTATCGACCACCTATGTAATCATATGTAATCTGTTGTTTTTATGCGATTTTGTTTTTTCAATTTTCTCTGCAAATTTTGGTTGTAGGGTTGTCATTTTGGTCACAAATTTGCTCATCTGTGAAAGAGGTGCACGAAAAATATGTTTTTCAGTGGATTTCGTTCATAGCGGACAAAATCAAGAAATTGGGGACCCAAATTTTCAAAATCAATTTTTGACTTGTTTTGGAAACAAATTCCTAAAAAGTATTTAAAATTTTTGAATGACCCCGAAACTTTCTAAATTTTTAGGGGAAGGAAGTAGGTATCCATTCAGCCATCAATGACATTTCTAACCCTTATACTTTCAAAATGGTGAAGCCCCCCAAAAAAGTGGTCGATAATAGGCTACCTTACCCTTATTGAGTATATTTGCAGAATCGTCAAGAAGGTGTATTACATTTTGAAATCAAAAAAAAAACATTTTTAAATCCAGAATAAAACGAATCTTTTTGCAGAATAAGAGGAAGGTTGAATTTCAGTTGGGTTCAAATTCTTTAATTAATTTCTATATTTATTTTAATCAAACTTTTGGGGTAAATTTTGTCTGACGAGGGAGGTATCCCAACTTCAAGTGAAATTTTGTGCCTAAACAAAAATTAATTAAAGGTGCATCATAACCTAAATTTCAGGTGTTGAAGTTCATTTTGGCGAATTTTTTAAATTTCCAAAATTACATTATCGCCCTGTAAAATACGAAAATTTGATGCAATCAACCAAAAAATCTCAATTTTGGTATGCACTCTATTTGAAACCTTCCGAATCGATTGGAAAACGTTTCGAGACGTTTCAGATCCTCCAGAAAATTTTAGGATTTTCTAGCATTGGAGAGAAGCTCATAAAAATGGTCCATATGAACCTCAGCATTTATTATCGCGAATTACCCACGTGGAAGGTCGAAAATACAGTACTTACCAACTTTTAGCTTTTTAACTCGATGCGTATGTTGTCGGTGTATTTTTAAATATCTTCCAGGAAAAATTTCCTGCTCAAAAATGCAACTTCGAACTCAAAGTTACGAATTTTGAAAAATTGTGCTTTAATCGATCAAATAGGTCACTAATGTGGGTAATCCGCAATTATAGGTGCTAAAGTTCATATGAACCATTTTTATGGGATTTTCTCCGGTGCTGAAAAATTCTAAAATTTTCTGAAAACTCCAAAACGTCTCGAAACCACTTCCAATCGATTCTAGAGGTCAAAAATAGGATATATACCAATTTCAAAAATTCGTTAAAATTCGAGAAGTGAACTTCACCAGCTGAAATTTTGGATATGGAGTTTCTTCTATGATGTACTTTCAATTTATTTTTGTTTGGGCTCAAAATTTTACTTCGATTTGGGATACCACCGTTGTGAAAGTGGAAGGGAGAAGGCTAACCACTCAGAAATTTCTCTGAACAAACTTTGAACGAAAAATTTGCCAATATCAAAATTACTGATTACCTTTGATATGAGTGTGAAGTCCGAAAATTGCCACTTTTATAGCTATTTTTTTCAATTTTCAAACTTGACACCTCTGTAAGAAAGAATGTAACTCAAAAACAAGACGTGATACTTGGAAAATTTGTGAAAATCACTGTTTAGCTCATTGTATTCGTAAACAAATGTTATCCGTTGAGTATCACATCCCTTTTAAGGAGCAGTTTTTTTTGCTCCAGCTTCCTAAAATGAATGTGATAGAAAATTATAAACAAAATGTAGAAAACCATTCAAATTTCAAAATTGAAAAACTATTATTTTATTTAAAAATGCCACAAATCCAAATCTAAAATATATCTAGAGGGGAGTAAAATTAAAAAATTTCTTATTTCATCTGTTTTTTAAAAAGTTTTTTTTTGTCTAAAATGCAATTTTCCGAACTATGGTAATTTTTCAAAAAATGAACTAAATATGTATTTTCAACTAAAAATGTCATTTTTCTTATACTAGAATGAAGGGGAAATTTGTTTCCTGCTCCTGCTCGAACTGGTCACAAAAGTGCAAATTTTTATTCATTTTTTCATTCAAAAGTTGGGTTCTGATTTTTTATGGAATGATTCTTTTCATTCGATTTTTTCTTCGAATATATACTTTTCAATTTGAAGTAGATTCCTAAAATCGATTTAATTCATATGATTTTGAGGATGTAAAATTTAATTCGACAAAATATTGAATTTTCATGCTTTTTGAAACCGTGTCTTTAATTTTTGATTAAATTAATTTGGGCACGAACAAAATGAACCAAAAAGTCTGATTCTCAGAATTTTTCATAGTAAATGTTCATTTTTATTTCTCTGGGAAATTTCTTTCTTAGTTTTTCAGTTCAACGTGCCAATAAAAATCACCATGGCGCTAAATTTTCCTTATTATTTCGGAAAATTTCAGTCATACGATTCAATTGATTTTTACAATCTGATATACCTCTGAAATTTTGGAAAAATTTGAATAATCACTGACGATATTCTATATAGGTAGGTATTTTGAATAAAAATATCTGTATCATGATAATGTAAACTCAAAAAATTGAAATGTTCAAATTAGTCAATTTAAAAATCAAATCAGGGTTGCGTTCAGGTTGGGTTGTGTATACACAAAAATTACGTCATTTTTAGGTGTATACAAAAATTAACCAATCGAATTGTTCTCGTTCCTGAAAGATTCAGATTATTGAAAAAATAGTGATAAAAACATGCAATGAAAAATTGTAATCATTTCACATAAATTCGATGGGAAAAAGGTGCTAAGCTGCTAACCAGCAATTTTTAAATTTTAATTTTGAAAGGAACGAATTTGTACGTTCTCTGAATTTGTTTACATGATTATATCCAAAAATGACGTCATTTTTGTGTATACACAACCCATCATGAACGCAACCCAGAAATGCTATTTTTAGATAAGTGAGGGGGAATTTTCATTGAAATGTGGACACAATTTTGTTACACCCTTCTTTGAGTTTTTTTTACCTACCTTTTTACAACCTTAGTTCATTATGAGTATGACCCTGTGCAAAAGTGATTTATGAATGAATTTTAAATTCTATGGTACCTAACAATAATTTTTCATCCAAAAAATGGTCTGCTTAACAGCAGCATTGCAGCAGTTTTCTATTTCACGAATGATTCGTTTTAACCTCAATAATTCATAAGGTCAAGATAACGAGAAGATTTCAAAAATATCGTGAAATGTATCGTTTGTAATGTTTTTTCGTGGCGTCTTGATTTCACATTTCAATTAGGTTACACAATTTGAGCTCCCTAGCCCCTCGTATCCTTGAATTTGGGTTAAAAATTCCAACATTCCCTTGTAACATCGTTCTTGATAGATATTTCAAAAGAAAAAAAATTCAAATTTCAATTAACTTTTGGGATTTTACTTTTTTAACCCGCCTTTCCTCCGTATTTTTAATTTTGTTCAAAACTAACAGATTGTTGAATATCTCAAGTGATACTTTTATATAGCTGATGGGATCAAATCACAAAACTGAGCAGAAATTCGAACTCGATGTTCTCGAAAATATTATAAATGTTAGGCCATGCAATATTTTTTCAACATTTTTGAGGGTTCTTGAAGCTGAAGGGATTAAATTCAAAAATTTCACCATTGGAACAAGAATACCTAACTCGTAAAAAATTTTAAATCAATATTTTTTTTAATGAATTTTGAAAAAACTCGTGAGGTGAAAATTAAGCCAATTTTTCCTACCCCCACCACCCATCCCCTTGTTATCGTTTGGGAATCTACAGGAGTTCAACTGAAGGTAGACTTGGGTCCTTTGTAAAATCAACCTTGAAATCTCGATTCAATCAATTTTTTTAATAAAATTGAATCTTCCGAAGCCTAACTAGTGGTTTGTGGACAGTTAGTTCAAATTTTTTGTCTTAACTTCGTAATTCTCGATGAAATTAGATGCACGAATTATTTTTAAACGATTTCAGCGTTTAGATGAAAGTACAAAAGTACACATTCGGTTCAGACACGTGTGAGTATTTTTTTTCCTAATTAATGCTACGAAAATTAATCGTCGCCTTTCAACTTAAACCTACGATTTTAATAAACCCGTACATTAGGGTACCCTGTTAATTATTTCATGGCTTTGAAACCATTCCGAGACCATCTTATAAAATACATACGTACCTGCGTGTAAAAGAAGACGAGGTTTCAGATGCGGTTTGGGCGAGTACGCTTTCATCATATTCTCTTTGACTTTGTAGGCGCTTCGCACCGCACAGGATTCGAAATTAAACCCGCATTTAGCCGCAAACTTGCCGATTAAAAATCCTGCAATTATGATAATCCGTTGGGGGACTAGAGGTGGTATTTTTCGACTTTCGACTCTCATCGACCCCTCTCTATGCAAACAACCAGCCGAAAAAAATCTCTCGTGAAAATCGTTGGGTAAGTAGGTTCGTAGGTGTGTTTGGAAGCCTGCTGTACATACGCAAACTCAACCTAGAAAAATTTACGACCCAGGCCGGTCAATCCGTTCGTCCTTATCTTGGCCGGTACACTCGCCGAAAAAATTCATTCTTAGCGAATTTTTTGTTTCCCAATTCTGTACGAATACGATGGAAAGTTACACAGAGAAAAAATTCCGCCACGTTGAGTCGTGTTGTGTTATAAATAACACGGATAATTTGTCAAGTTGCATTTTTTTCCCTCAGTACTACAATGAAAAATGAGTATTCGGTTCGCGTTAAAAATTTTCATCTTCAAATTTTGATCCCATTGTATGTTGGTTTTTTTCTCTCTCGTAATATAATTTTTTACCACTGTTTTATTGATTTTTTTTCTTCTCTTACTTTCTTTTCTTCTTTTTTTTTTGTTTTCGAAAATATAGTATATGTTACGATGTGTGGTTTTTTATATGTTTATTCTCCATAAACGGCGTGTATAAACAAAGGTTTCGGTTTTTTTCGACCTCTATCGTGTAAAATATCGCGCGAGTGTGGCTTTTTGTGTGGGGGGATTTGTTTGATTGATGTCGACTCTTGTTATTGAGGAAACCTCTTCATCTTTTTTTGTTTCTATTTTCTATATGTGTGCTTGGAATTAAGGAAAAATAAATTTTATTAATATCGTCGAAGCTTGAAAGGGACGTACGGTCGTTGATCGTTCGAGCTTGTATTTATACGAATTGAAAACCAATTCGAATGACGTCTTGAGTTGAAAATAACGTAATATTTGAATTAGCACAGACCTTGAAAATCTGTCAATCGATATGTTTGTATTCGTGAAACGTATGTACGATTTAACACGTTAAAAATATTACGTACGTTATCTGCCTTTGAAGCCTTTGTTTTGGGAAGTCGTTCGATTACCGAGCAGAATAGGTTAAGCGGGTAATCAATGAAGTGTTAGTGAACTGGGATACCTACCTAAATAATGGTTACTTATGTAAGAACGAAACGGTAGTAGACGTCAAACCTGTCTGTTGTATGAATTTGAATCAATTTTTAATAAATTGAAGAGAGTTTCGAAGTAGAGAGATGTTCTGAATTCTTGTTCTTGATAGAAATTCTCATGAACTTTTCTTTGGAAAGTAGCCCGAATTGAAGTTCTCCCCTGGGCTAGATTGAATGGGGTGGGGTGGAGTGAGTGGGGAGTCCTATCCTGGTGGAAAAATTTTATTTGTGGCTGAAAAAATTGGGTTCGAATGGAATATTTTTTAAATGTAATTTTTTCTGATTTTTCTGATTTTTTTTAGTTGAGAAAAATAAGAAAAATTCTATTTCAATCGGAAATTTTCGATTTTTTCCTCCAATAAGTCAACTTTGGTTCGTTCTGGGTCTTTCCAAATTTTTTCACTGTTATTTTGAATTTACCTACGCTTCCTCGGAAAAATTCAAAGGTTAAAAAATTTTCTAAATTTGAAAATTAATAATGATTTTGGCTTTTTCGAGTTGAAACAAAAAAAAAATATATGCAATTTTTGTCCATCGTCAAAATTTAAGGGAATAATTGTGATAACTTCAAAATTCTATTTTCAATTTATTGTATTGAAAATTAATTCGCTATCAGATCAGACGCTTATTTAAATAGGGGGTTACCAGATCTCTTCTCGCCATGCTGAAATGTTGAAAAAATGATGAAATAAAATTCTTTGAAGAAGATCTGGATTAGAGAGGAGACCTAGAAGACAGCTTGTCCCTCCCTGCCCTCCAAAAAGTTTTAGTCGTGGGTCAAAAATTTCTGTAAAATTTCTATCTAGTCTAAAATTTCAATTTTTGCTCTTCCAACAAGCCATTTTTGATACGTCTCTGTTTTAAAGGAATTTTTCTGTAAAAACTCCCACATTTTTTAATGCGAAATTGTAGCGAACTATCAAAATTTAATGGTGAACCCGATTTTGGATCTTATTTTTTACGTTCAGATTTACCTGCGATGAATTATTAAAAGTGGGCACATATATCTTAGGTCTGAGATCGGTTAGAATTTTTTTAGCTCAAAAAATTGTTCGGTACGAAAATAACTCAAACGAGTCTTTAAATGCATGATTTGATATAGGAAATGACTAGGGAGCGAATTTTCAGTTTAGAAGTTAGCCCAAAAATGACCAAAAAAGTTTTTCGTTTCAGATAATTTCTTTTATTCTTTTAGGTGAAATAAATTTTATTTGTAAATGAATATTTTTCTTTATTTTGCTGTTTTAGGTGCATATTTTGTATATTTCGGTACAAAATGCATATTTAGTGCATTTTTCGCTTAACCTTATACTTATTTGAGCATATTTTTAATCGTGAAATTTATTCTTAATTTTTTTCGTATGTTAATTTTTTCATAATTTTTACCAAATCTTGATTTTTTGTTGACATTTTTCAACTCTTAAAATTTTTTCTCGTAATTTTTTCCAACTTCGAATTGTTTTCTCAAACCTTCTACTTCGCATGAATTTTTTGTTGTTTTCACTTGAATTCAAAATTATTTTTCAAACCTAACACTTTTCTCAATTTTTTTTCAACTTTGAATTAATTTTTCTCATAAATTCTGAATTTCGTTTCCCACTTTCTCACCCAAAAGAAAATCTTCAATATAAATGAATGAATGAAATGAAATCAATTTCTTTTGGGCGGCAACGTGGGAAACGAAATTCAGAATTTATGAGAAAAATTAATTCAAAGTTGGAAAAAATTGAGAAAATCTTAGGTTGGAAAAATAATTTTGAATTCAAGTGAAAAAAATGAAAATTCTCAGAAAAAATACGAAGCAAGAAAAGGTTTGAGAAAATAATTCGAAGTTGGAAAAAATTATGAGAAAAAATTGTAAAGAGTTGAAAAATGTCAACAAAAAATCAAGATTTGGTAACAATTTCGAAAAAAAATATTAAGATTCAAACAAAATTAAAAATAGATTATCAGAAAGAAAAAATATTTCAAAAAAAATGATTCGTAAAATGATTAGAAAAGTACAAAAATTTCGAATCACGAATCACAGGAATGATTCGAAAGAATCACAAATCACGGATCATTTTCTGTCCGATGATTTGAATCATTTTTCGAATCACAACCCTGGTTGCTTTTATGTAATTAATGAAGAGAACAATTTTTTGGCCAAAGTTTGTGGGGGGGGGGTTGTAAAATGAAATTTTTCGAAAACGATAAACGAGAAATTGAGAAAAAACGTTTTGGCCGAGTCTTATAGAAAATTTTACGGCGAATCGAATAGAACAAACCGCAGGTCTCTATCTCATTTAGAAAAAAAATTACAGCAATTTAAACTATTCTAAATTTTGTGAAATAATCTCATTTTTTTGTGTCTTGCCTACCAAAAAGTGACATTTCTGAGCAAACTAAGCGTCCTATGACAAAAATGATGGGAACCAGAGTTGTAGAGAATAAAATTTCCTATCTGGTAGAAGTGGTTAGATTTTTCTAAAAGGCAAAGTTTTCAAAATATTTTTGAGTGAATTTTTTATTGAAAAATTTCACTCCAAAAGTTCAACTTGGAACGTGTTTTCCAACAACACATTTCAAATTCTTACAATAAAATCGTTAATTTTGCATGAAAAAAATCCAAACTCGTAGCTCATTTGAAACATAATTTCATATAGATTCAGAATTCAGTAAATATTTTTGTGAATAAGTGGGTACTTTTTCTAAACAAACAAAAAACAAAAACGCCTCAAATAAATAATAAACTTTTAGCAAATACAAAAGGAAAAAAATAATATGAAAAAACAGAAAACCAAAGCTGAAAACTGAAATTGAAAAATTTTAAAAACTGAAACTGATATCATTTCAGTTTCCCATCACTGCCTATTTCAAGTTCTATTTTTTTTTCAACTTCTTTAATTTTTTTTTCAAAATTGTATTTATTTTTAAGATTGTAAAATATTATCATGAGTTGATGGACCACGAAATCCGAACCAAATAAAATTTTAAAAAAATTTCCAACAATAGAATTTTTCAAATTTAAATGTTCTCAAAATTTTTTCAACTTTATGTTTTTCAACAAATTTTTTCTAACTCAATAGTGGGAAAATTTTTTTAAAATATGGAATTGAAAAGATTTCAAAAGAATCAAAATTGGAAAAATTTTCTGCTTCATGTTTTTTAAAATTTCTTTCCAATACTTACCTAATAAATAATAAGAAGAAATTTCAAAAAATGATTAAAATAATATGATATTGGAGAAAAATCTTAGAAATCAAAGCTGGAAAAATTTTAAAATTGGATACAATTTAGAAAAAAAAATAGAACTGAAGAAATTGAAAAAATTCGAACCTGGAATAAATTTAGACTTATCCGTCGAAATTCCATTTTTATCGAAAATAATTACGATCTTGTCCTCTGCATCCTTTTCATCCGGCCTATCGCATTCAGCTCACCTTGCCGGTTATTTTGATACCCCACGAGCCCATATTGACGAAGGAAATCCCTCGCTGGTTCCTTGAAAGGCTTTAGTTATGCAATTTATCGCACACGGACGCGGTGTAAGTTGCCTAACGAGGATTATTGAAATTTCAACATAATACACGGTATGATTATAGGGAATTTTTGAGCACGTATGGTGGAGCGGAATTTTTAGTAGGTTAGGTATGTAGATTTTGTATTATTTCAAAAGGTACGAATTTCGCAAAAGGATAGAACAGAGATGACGAGACGAACGTACAGTCGGAAATAATTTGTATACGATGTCGAATATGTATAGCAGGCTGTGGCGATACATCCTACATTGTGATAGGTACTACATGTAACATTGTTGCATTTTTTAGGTGCCTGCAATGTGGCCACGGTGGTATTGGTCTTTGGTGAATTTTGTACACGTGTATAGGTGTATTTGAGAGAATTACACTGAAGAGAGATATAAAGAGGGCATATGGGTTGTAAAACGAACGCTCTGGGTTGGTGTATTACAGGGCACTTGTTCGCGCCGTGTACGAACAAATATTTAGTACGATAGCATACGAACGAGTATAAGTTATATCTATGGTAGTGTTTGGTCAAAAGGAGAGAGCGCGCGAGATTGTTAAATAACTAACGAACTGATTGTTTGGGATTAAATGTTGCATGCGAGCTACGATTGTTATTACGAGGTAGTAATTTTAATAGAAACCGCGAATAATAATCCACTTTATCGGACCTGAAGCGATGACGAGAAGGGTATTTTCGTTAGGTTTAGCCGGCTATGAGAATGCAAAGGCTGCAGGGGTATTAAATATTTATTCGCGTTATTTAAACGTTAATTCGACCGTAGACGTGTAAAAGCGACAGACATCGAGATACAGCACCTAGCAGCTTTTCTTAGTAGTTCAAATGTCGCTTCCATGTACGTAGGTGATGACACATGCCCTTATACGTGGAGGTATCTTCGTTTGTGTGCAGAAATTGCAAAACGCTGGCTGGTTTCTTAATCCTTAGCTACGTGCACGCAGATGGAAAGCTTTGAACAAAACAATAATTGCTTTAGTCCCTTATTTCCCGTGGATGATAATGCGAAACCGAGAGTAAAATTCCCGAGTGAAATTCGCGCTCTCGAGAATTACGCGTTGGCGAGGTTTTTAATATTTTATCGCGTCGTGTGTATTAATTTCGTCGGTACATTCAAATTGCTAGGTGTAAAGATGTGACAAAGGAATTGGCTCGGATTTAGTTGGGATATTCATTTTGAAAGACGATTCGGGACGAAGATGTAGTGCTGGTGTAAGATTGGTGATGGTTGTTGAAATATATCGTACAAGTATCTCTATCTGGGTGTACTTCGTGTAACTAAAGTTGAAATGAGCGAAACTCGTTCGAATATTTCGAAATTGTTTAGAAAAAGTTGAGAATTTTGGTCGTAATTTGAAACTGGTCCTATCCCCAAAATGGTCCCCTATTCTGGCGAATAATTTTAACAATTATTTTGGACCCCTAGTACGAGTATTTGGGGGGGAGAGGCCAAAATGTGCGTTTTCTTTCATAATTTTATCATTTTTTGCCAAATTCAGATAAAAATTTTACATTTTTTTAGATTGCTTTTCTAAATTTTTGGACAATTTTTCGTCAAGTTATGCTTTTTTGAAAATTTTGAACCACCCTTTTTGTAATGAAAGGTCAAAAGTTCATATGAAATTTTTTCCCTGAAATTAAGTGCCATTTATCCATAAGTATACCGCAAATTTTTTTTTAATTTTAAAGTGATGGAATTTGTAAAAAAAATTAAAACTGACGTCCCGAGCAATAAAAAACGTGTATTTATACCTAAGGTGCATACTCCTCGTGGTAACAAAAAAAAAGTTCATAAATGAAAGTGAAATTTACGATGACATTTGACACTAAAATCGACATAAAATCATAATCGAGAGGTCCGAACTCTCGGAGCCCCAGTTTAGGCTCTTCACCTCCCCTCCCCAATTTTGAGACAAGATGAGGTAGGCATTATGGGTTTCGATATCGTTTGAGTCGAACCTTCTGAGTACGAATATGAAATCAAATATTCAATTAGAGCTTCCCATGTCTCATTTTAAGGAAGAATACAAATCATATTCTTACCTTACTCAAATATTAGATTGCCTCCTCCTTCAAAAAAGTACTTCTGGAAGGATACAAACAAATCCAATACTCACTTACTATTTTTTGAGTGAAAAACATACCACAAAATTCTTAATTTTTGGCACCTTATACTTTGAACTGCATAAATATATTATGTAGGTACTAGGTAGGTACAGGTAGCTAGGTACATACTTATAGATCAGTTTTTTGCATGGCATCGCTAGGTACTTGACCGACTATACCCTTTACCCAAAAAAAAACGTAGAAATTGATTTGAAAGTTGCTGAAACCCCAATCTTACGTCTTGAAATAGCATTAAATGTGCCATAAAAATATTTTAAAAAACCTAATTTTTGCATTATTTGAAAAGAAATGTTGAAAAGAAATTGTTCAAATGTTTAAAAATTGTCGAAATTTCGCTCAAAATATGTAGGTACATAAAAATTAATGAAATTGAGATACGATATGTATGAATTCACCAAGAGGGTGTTCTACCTATTTTTGGTTGGATAAGCAGGCAATTGATAAGGCAAAAAGTACATTTTGAATTTAGGTTTTTGATTTTTTTGGAGGGGGGGGGGGTGTTATAAAGAGATGAAATGACGAAACAACGGGTGAATATTATTTTAGGACCTAAAAAGAAAAAAATTAATTGAAAAGTTTCAGTCAATACAATTGTGATATTTACTATAGACAAAGAAATGCAAGATTTCCTTGGGACTATTGATCAAAATTTAAATTTGGATGTGTTATGTAGAAAATCATTCCAAACAGAGTGACAAAGATCTTTCTTGATTAAGAAAAACAAATCAAATGAAAATATTTTACAGAATTTTGAAAAAAATGAAAGAAGGATTTTGTTAGTACGTATGTCAGGATTGTCAGAAACCCTTTTCTACGCATCATATCCAAACTTCAACAAATTTGATTCAGTAGTCCCAAAGAAATGTTTCAAAAACCGTCATAAAATCTTGCATTTCTTCAAATTTCTAGTATCAGAATAATATTGGCAATTGAAACTTTTCAATTGTTTAATTTTCTTTTTTTTACATATGAAAATAATATTTCGTCCATTGTTTCTTAATTTATCACCGCTTGATACAGGGTGACCGAAAAGTAGTTCCCAAAAAAAAATGCTCAGCAAAAATTCCCTAATTAACTTATCCAAAAAATTTCAACTCTGGCAGCATCCTTGGTCCATTACTATTCGAACACAAGCCTCTTCAAAAATTTTCAATCATTTTTGAAATTTTTGTGAAGAATAATTTGATTTTTGCTTACAATGCTATAGCTAAACCTAGTCGAACGAAATTTAAAAATTGCGTGGAATAAAATCTACGAATTTCTGTGGATAGGTGACGAATTCCTCAAAATCTTAAATTGAACCCTGTTAATCTGAAAACAGTGCGTTCAATTTTGAAATAAGGAGGATTGCATTTCAGCGCTTCACAAATTGGAGTCAGGTGATTTAATTCAGCATTATTGAATTAATGCTCTGGTTTAAGGGAAAAATTGCGCAATATTGAATTTTTTCGGGTTATAAATTATACAGAGATTAGAAGACGATCTATATTAGTAGAATATGACCAAAAAAATTTTACCCTATCAATAATAATTTTTTACAGAAATTTTAAATTTTTTTGGGGAAGTAATTTTCAGTCACCCTGTATAATCCGAAAAAAAAAACGAAAATTCAAAACGTAATTTTTGCCTTATAAATTTTTCCTGCACGTGCAACCAGAATAACTGAACGTAGAGCACCCTCTTAAAATATTGGAAAAATTCCCTGATTTTTGCACACTCAAGTCGAGATAAAATTGAAAAAAAATTTACATTTTGAAATTTTTCCAAAAAAAAATTAAGAGGAGCGTAAAAATTGGTAAATGAAGTCAAAAAATTCTTGAATTTTTGAGTAAATTGATGAAACGTCTTCAGCATTTTACAAAATATCATTGAATTCGCCTAAAATAAGTCGTATCAGTCAGTAAAAATGTACCTAAGTTGTGAATTTTTCATGAAAATTGATTAAAAATGTGAAAATTGTTTCAAGTACCTAGAGAAAGTCAAGGTTGAACTGAATGCGGAAATAGGGAAAGAGGGACGGAGGGGAAATTCCTTCCTGTAATCACTAAATGCATTTATTTTTTAGTTGCAAAAATTCGGTTCCAGAATGAAATTTTGATACTGTAATGAACTTCTTGTGGAAAATTTGCCACTTCATTCTAAAAATGTTGAAAAAAATCGTTCAAGTCTTTGCTGTATGATCATACTAAATCATTTCCCTCCTCTTAGGAAGAAAATCGAAGGCGCTGATTTCGAATATGTACTCAGTTTTTTCATTCGACCCTTCTGAACCCCCATAATTAGCCTCCTTGATAGGGTTAAAATTCAAAAAAATGAAAAATAACGTGTGACCTGTCGTTTGTTAGGTGTTTGAGGGCGCTGAGTTCGAACATTTTCTTATTTTTTGGATTTACTTTTTTAGTGCCCCTCTAGCCCCCCCCCCATGTTGGGAAAATTATGTTGAGAAACGAAAATATCGTGTGGCATATCGATTCTAACAAATTTGAGGGCGCGGGCGGGCGTAGAATTCAAATACCGACTTACTTTTTGATCCGATCCCCTCCCCGTAATATTTTGAAATATTCAATTCCGTATTGATCACCTAAAACTGGAAGAAGGGGTCAGTTAGAGCGCGGAGAGGAGGTTGGATCAAAAAGTAAGTCGATATTCGAATTCTACACCCTCAAATTAGTTAGAATCGATATGCCACACGATATTTTCGTTTCTCAACATGGGTTTTCCCAAAATTGCGGAGCTAGAGGGGAACTAAAGGGTCAAATTCAAAAAATAAGCAAATTTTCGAACTCGGCGCCCGGCGTCCTCAAAAACCTATAAAACGACAGGTCACACGTTATTTTTCATTTTTTTGAATTTTGACCCTATCATGAGGCTGATATGGGGGTTCAGAGGGGTCGAATGAAAAAAACTGAGTACATATTCAAAATCAGCGCCTTCGAATTAGTAGTAATCGATGTGTTACTTTACTTTTTCGATTTTGTTGAATTTTTGTCAAAATTGTGGACTCCTGTACACTCCCTGAGATCTAGAGATCCCATCTTGAAAATTTGTTGGTTGAAAAACGGATTAAAAGGACAACTCACTGTAATTTTTTCCGATTTTTAAATGATAGCTTTCATCTTTTGTTCTTATCATGAAAGTTGAGCTTTCATCGCCAAAGTTCAACTTTGAGCTTTTCAAAATGTGATTATCATTTTTGAATCTCCTATTAATTATCTTTCAGACCCCGCAAACAGTTTTTCCCCAAGTACAACCTATCTCGAGATATTAGCCTTCAAAGTCGGGTAATTTGGCAAAATATCGCAATTGCATAACAATTTCGAGACCCACCTCTTCGCCCCCTTGAGAGTTAGAAAAAAAATTATCGTTGTTTTGTGAATAGACCACCACGGGGAAATCGTAAAAAAAAATGAGCGGAATCGGAAGACCAGACTTCATTTTTGGTCTTTTTTAGTATGGAATAGCCCAGCTACATTTGGAAAAATAATTTACTCCTTACTTTACAAGCTTATTCTATCTATTTCACTTATGTGCTAATAGTTTTACATATCTACTTATAATGTATGTTGTTCGACCTTCGACATATTATTAATTTATAGATAGGTCAAGATGGAAAAGTCACTTTTCTTTGGCTATATGAAAGGTTTAAACATGAAATTTGGAACATAGGTAGAGCAAAGGGTTACCCATAACGCTGTGCCTTTACTTTTTTAATTCGGCAAGTTTTTAAAGTTTTTGTTGATAGCACTGTGCTTATACATAGCGACAATTGTATAATCACATTGAAACTTCACTACCTACAATAGGGCGCTCTAAAAGGGGGTATGCTGGTCCGCCATTTTCTTCCTTAGAAGCGCCCGAGCGCTAAAACTTGTTCCACGACGTTACGCGGGAATTCAAACGAGCCGGTCACATTCAAACTCCCGCGTAACGTCGTGGAACAAGTTTTAGCGTTCGGGCGCTTCTAAGGAAGAAAATGGCGGACCAGCATACCCCCCCTACCTACAACAGCATGTTTCACTCAAATATCACAACTGTCCACACAGGATTTCTCACAATATACGAGGTCTGTACAAAAAGAAGTGGAATGGTCATCATATCTCTGGCTGTAATTAACTTAGCGAGCTCGTAATCATATCGTTGGAAAGAGCATATTGTCTTCTATAAAATGAGACTAAAAAGAGTGGATTAAGTTCAAGAACGCCTGTGTTACTCCACTTTGAATGAATCTGTGTTGGGTCCGATTGGCGGATTTTTTTTGGACAAAATTTTGTCATCCAAGAAGCGCAAATATCTCTGACTAGAATTAACCTAGCGAGCTCGTAAACATACCGTTTGAAAGAACCATCTTTCTTCTGCAAAATGAGATTAGAACGAGCTTTCTACATACGTATAGGGGTTTCCAAAGAATAGGATTTGAAAGAGAAGTACTCAAGGTGTGTTTTCCTCACACAATAATTGGAGAAGATTTCGGAATGGTTTTCGCGATAAATCTCGAGATGGAAGGAATATATTGCTCAGAAAGATGAATATTTTGAGGAGGATCATAATTTTAACTCAAATGGACCTCTGTAGACTTGTTCAATAATTTTTTTGAATTTTTTTACCGCGTTTTTCCCCCTTTCAAAAAAATCCGCCAAACACACCTGGAGTACTACTCTTTGAACCCATATAACTTGAGGACTCTTATGCGTAATAAAGTCGTTCTACCCTCATTTTATAGAAGAAGATTGGCTCTTTCCAACGATATGATTACGAGCTCGCTAAGTTAATTATAGCCAGAGATATGATGACCATTCCACTTCTTTTTGTACAGACCTCGTATTTTCAAAGACATCCCACATGTATCGATTCTTGTTCACATTCCATTTCTAATTTACTGTTTACGGTAGTTTAGAGTAAATATGTAAGTATTTCGTCTAGTTAATGAGGTTCACATCTTCATGACAATATTGTTTACCTGCTTCAGCTTCTGTATCCACCATCAACCCTCCTACAGCCTGCATTTACTTCTCTTCGTTTCCATCCTACATTCCAATCTGCATTCCAATCTCGCCTGAATTCCATTGTAATCCGCTTTCTCTTTCCTCCCTTTCCCTTCCAGCCACCCAACCAGTTTACAGTTCGATATTTCTACCACCTAGCTAGCCAGTAGTCAATTTTTTTACCATCTACACATACACGTTTACGTTTGTCAGATTTTACTCCTAGCTCATAGGGATGGTGTTTGTACACAATGTAGTTATGTGCGATGCTGTAAATAAACCCGTTACAAGGAAATTTCAGGTGCTGAAATTAATTTATCGAATTTTTGAAATTTCAAAATTACCTCATCGCCCTGCCGTATATAAAAATTTGATCTAACCAACGAAAAAAACTAAAATTTGGTATATACCTCATTTTTGACTTCCTGAATCGATTGAAAGCGCTTTCGAGACGTCTCAGAGCCTCCAGAAAATTTTGGAATTTTTCAATGCACTTGCAGGAGAAGAGCCCATAAAAATGGGTCATAGGTATGTATTTCAGCACTTATAATTGCGGATTATCCATTTTGTTTCATTTGTGATCTATTTTTGATTGATTAAAGCACAATTTTTCGAAATTTGTAACTTTTAGTTCAAATTCACATTTTTGGGCAAGAAATTTTTCTAGGAAAATTAAAAAATATACCCATTGCGCACGCATCGGGGTAAAAAGCTGAACCTTGGTAGGTACCCTATTTTCGACCTTCCGAATCAATTGGAAGCGGTTTCGAGACGTTTCGGAGCCACCAGTTCAGCTTTTTACCCCGATACGTGCGCAGTGGACGTATTTTTAAATTTTTTCCAGAAAAATTTCCTGTCCAAAAATGCGAATTTGAACTCAAAGTTACAAATTTCGGAAAATTGTGCTGTAATCGATGAAGTAGGTTTCCAATATGGGTAATCTGCGATTATTCATATGTAGATGCTGAAGTACATATGGACTATTTTTAAAGGCTCTTCTCCAGCGCTGGAAAATTCCAAAATTTTCTGGTGTCTTTCAGACGTTTTGAAACCGCTTCCAATCGATTCGGAAGGTCGAAAATATGGTATCTACCACCAGGAAAATTTCTTACCCGAAAATGCATACATCAAATTTTCATATTTTGCTGGGTGATAAGGTAATTTTGAAATTTCAAAAATTCACCAAAATTCGAGAAACGCACTTAAGCACCTGAGATTTTGGATATGGGGTCCTTTTATGATTTTCGTTTGTTTTTTTTGGAGGGGGGGGCTCGAAATTTTACTTTTGAGTTGGGATACCTTTATTGTTAGTACATTATCGCCAAAGGGTATGGTTGGATAAGGAGCGAATTTGGCCCCAGGTGATTTTGGGCTCCTAAACACCTCAAGTCATGTATATTGACTAGAAATAATTTTCCACAAAATTTTGGACCCCAGAGGGGGTAGGGGTCCAAAATTTTGTGAAAAATTATTTCTAGTCAATATACACGACCTGAGGTGTTTGGGAGCCCAAAAGCACCTAGGCCCAAATTCACCCCTTATCTGGCTATACCCTTTAATTATTCATGTGATGCCGTTCGTAATTCAAGTCTTATGACCTTTTTCAGCACGTAATAGGGACCATACTGTATTTCTCAATGAATTTTCCTTAATGTCTGAAAGGTTTTTCGAAGAAACTCCCATTGGATCTACCAATTCAGCTTTAAAAAAATCTACGAGTTCAATTTAACTTTATTTAAAAGCCCAAAAAATGAATACGTTGTATGATAAACTGCTGAAAAAATAATTAATTATGATTATTGTGTCGAAATTCATACCATAAAATTCCCAAGGAACTAAGTAATATCTATAACTACCTGTAGCTATTGAGCCTTCCACTTATGAAAAAAAGAAAATTTCACAACGACCTCAGGTTTCAAAGTTTTGAACTAGGTTCTGAAAAGAAGCGAGTTCTCAGAAAGTTAGAACGAGATCTATTCATTTGCATTAATAAGTAGAATTGACAAAATTCATTAAATTAAGTATAATATATGTAGCACCTACATCTATGTATGAAAACTATTTTAAAATAACTATTTTAAATATTGTATTATTTTTTGTTCCATTCGATACTTTCACTTCACATTTTTTTGAATACCTAGTAATTAATAATTTGTACCAATTCAATCATTCAGAATTCAAATGACAATATAATCCAAAACACTGTTTATGGTATTTCATCACTCTCCAGTTTCCCTCTTTCAGGTACTGAGATACTGATAACGTGATGAAACTTACAGGAAAATTTCGGAGTTTTTGAGAATTTATTTATCAATTTAAACAATTAGTACACCTTGAAGCCTGATGTTGCTTACAAAATCCATTACCACATCAATCACAGTTGGCTATTTTTTTTTCTTTTTACATTATCGAGAAGACATACTTGGAGTGCCAGGATTTGCGGGGACAGCGGCAACAGCTGGCATGGGTTCTTCTTCAGTATCAGCCTCCTCTAGAATTTCAGATATTGCAGCTTTCAAGTATTTGTTAAGGTGTCATCTGAAGACCATTGGTGGTATTGGCAATGCTAAAGGTCATTTAGCTGGTCCTTGTCTGAATTTTCCAAAAAAAAAAAAAACTGGAAAAAACAAAAACAAACTATTTAGTAGATTTGTGTTGGCAGATCTGGTTTTGAATTGAGCAGACATTGCAGCCACTAATTCGCTTTTCTCTACATTCTAAAAGCTATTGACTGCCTGACACACGTCCCAGTTATCAAATGTTGAGTGGTGATGGTTTTCTAATGTGCACCTCCAGTTTAACAAACTTTCTCGAAACGGATTATACGAAGGTGGTATAGCATCTGCAATGTGTTAATAATATTGTAATTTGATAAGGACTTAACAGTGAAATGAAGAACGAAAATCACCTAACTTAATCCGTTTTTTCTTCTTCCATTTCTAATATTGCTCACTGTAGCTTCCACGCTTGATAGGCTAACAATGTGTAACCTGTTATGTGAGAATTGCTCTAGACAGTATCTCAACTTCGGTGATATCACTGGCAAAAACTGATTCTGTAATTGAAGAGGTCTTTTCCAAAGTGGCCTAAGTCAATTTTTGAGAAAAATGAGTTTGATGCGCCATCTGGTGGTATGAAAGGATACCCATCTGTGGTAGGTATTCCGACCTACCAACTCATATTTTTGCAGTGTTACCAGCACTTTTAAATCTCGTTTTCTTCCAAAGTGGCCTAAAGTTTCATTTTATTGGGTGCCAAAGTGGCCTAAGTCACACTGTTTTTGGTTTTGATGGCTGCCTCACCTGTAAAACGAATTCATAAACATTTTTCCCAGCTGAACCCCAATAAAGCTTTATGAAACATAATTTTTTTTTCTTGATTTTCGCGAATTTAAAGAATTATTTCACTTTATGAAAGTACAAAAGTCGTAAGTTTATCTCGATATCTGTTGATTTCAGAATAATGATGTGAAATTGCTGATATATGGCATTGATTGAGGGGGGAGAGGTGGTGGTAATTTGCAGGGCATTGCTGAATAGTACCTACAATGCAATACTTCGTTTAATAAAAATTTATTCTACTTAATTGGGTGAGAAATGCAAAATTGAAATATCCAATTTATTCATAATTCGCAAAAATCACGACTTTGCCAACTTTGAGGGGTTCCAGCTCACTAACATCAAATTTTTGAAGATCGAGACCTTCACCAGTTGTTAGGTATTCCACTGTACTATAAATTTAGAGTGATATGGGAAAGAAATGTTCAAAGGCAAGCCGTATAAACGTACTTTACTTCGTACGCAAAATCAACTTTTTTGACTTAGGCCACTTTGGAAAAGACCTCTTCAATTCATCATCAAAAATTTGGCTCAGAATAGAAAACATTTTCAGACTCCAAAAACCGTCTGGAAAGTGGAAACAGAATTTACACATTAGAATAGTTACCTCGGTATTCCTACTTCAAGTCAAAATCTAAAATTATTTAATCTAGGAAAAATTGAATCACTTGATCTACATAAATATTAAAACTAATAGTCAATTTCTTAAACTTCCAATGATAATAGGTATAGTTATAAAAAATTATGTATATAGTCAGGTCTCAATCGTACATCCGTGCGCTATTCCTGTTAAAATTGATTTTATGATTGATTCTTGTTCTGGACACTAAAACAAAGAAATTAAGCCTGTATGCCTTTTTTCTCTCCTCCCCCTTTCCCCAGGGACCACCCCAACATTTCAAACGTGTGTATCGTCTTATCTATGGGTTGTAATGAAAAAAATTTCGAACAAAAGTTGTTCCTCAGCACCTAATGTACATTTTCACTTTTCATCAAAATCCATTTTGGGGCAACTCCTTCCCCCCAAATTTAGAAACAAAATATGTTTTTGAGAAAACATCAAAATCACGTTTTCTTCATTTTAAACGTAAAGTTTCGGAGATACGACAAAATTTGTAATCACAAAAAGTATTCAGAATTGAATTTCCTTTCCGATGAGCTCTATCACGACCATTTTCACCAACTTTTCCCGACAGAGTGGACCTCTCCCCCATTCCTCGTTTTCACAAAAGTTGGACCCACGAACAAAATTTGCTCCAAAATGAATACCGATAATAAATGAAATTATGTATTTGATATCGAAGAACAAAAATTGCCCATTTTTTTCGTGGGTCCAACTTTTGAGATGAGGGGGAGGGGGAGAGATCCACCCTGTTGGGAAAAGTTGGTGAAAATGGTCGTGATGAAGCTCATTGGAAAGGAAATTCAATTCTGAATACTTTTTGTGATAACAAATTTTGCCGTATCTCTGAAAATTTTTGCTTAAAATGAAGAAAACGAGATTCTGAAGTTTTCTGAAAACTGTTTTATTTTCAAATTTGGGGGACAGGAGTTGCTCCAAAATGAATTTTGATGAGAAATAAAAATGTATATTAGGTGTTGAGAAATAACTTTTGTTTGAAGATTTTTTCATTACGACCCATAGATAAGGCAATACACGCGTTTGAAATGTTGGGTGGTGGACCCTGGGGGGAGGAGGAAGGGGGAAAAGGGCATACGGGCTTAATTTCTTTGTTTTAGTGTCCAGAACAAGAATCAATCATAAAATCAATTTTAACAGGAATTTCGCGCGGAAGCATTTTTTTGTACGATTGAGACCTGACTAATATGCAGCAATGTACAATTAAATCTTAATGAACACTCATTGTGTTAGTGTTAGACCACATAGTTGAAGTTGATCAATTTCAACTTCCACCTACAACTTACTAAGATTGATTTTGTTGTGATTGAGCAGGTGGGATGCCGCCTTCATTTAAGACCACTTCTACGTCATTTATGTCTACATTATCTAGCATTGATATGCTAATGTTTCCAAATGTTTTATAGTTCTCAACTACCTTATTCAAAAAGGCATGGACTACCATTACTAGCCAGTCTGTGACACAGCTAGGAGAGCCAAATGCTAGTAATTCACCCCCACAGCCAGATGGTAAAATTTTCCAACATTCCTTTATAAAAATAGCTGACAAGCCTTGAAGTCATGTGATATCACAGCTAAAACTACTAATAACCTCTGTAAAGGGAATAAAATACAAAATTAATATAGGAAAATTTGGTTTTTTTGGATCTGAAATAAAAACAGTGTATTTTAGAGAAAAACTCGTCTCATATTTTTTGTAGCTATGAAAATTTTGCATCAAATGAAAGTTTTCAGGTGTGTCAAATGTGTTTAGTTACTGAAATATCAGCAAATTACAAAAGTGAAAATATATCACAAAATGTTTTGTTCAAAGTTTTGATGTCAATTAGCCCATATTCACTTTTGTAATTTGTTGATATTTCAGGAACTAAACATATTAGACACACTGGAAAACATTCATTTGATGCGAAATGTTTAGAACTACAAAAATATCAAAAACGAGTTTTTTTATAAATTGCACAGTTTTCATTTTAAATCCAAAAAACTGAATTATTTTATTCCCTTTACAACTTATCAGTAGATTCAGCTGGGTAATCACTTTACTATGACGTCAGACTTGCCAGCCCTATTTAGCCCAAATTAATGTTCATCTCTGCATACAATCAGCAACTAAAACACGTGATGTATATTCAACTTACGTATTTGAGATAAACAAAATTCTTTTCAAACCTTTACCAGGAGTTTTCATATTAGTCGATATAATCTACCAAGTGTTTTCTTTTGATATCTTGTTTTTAAAATCTCCATTATTTTTATCATATAGCTGTGGAAATTTTTCCACATTGAGACAATTTTGTATCAAATTTATCGATATCAATTTTTTCATCCTCCGCCGGCTCAGGGTTTGTGTTACTTTCCTCATTGCTCATTTTGCAATAAATAAATTAAATTTATAAAAAGAACCAAAATTAAAATGCTTCAAACAGAATACCTTAATAATAACTTCAAGAGATCCAGAGCAAGAATATGAATTTGGATGGGGGGGGGGGGAGATTTTTCCTGAAAATTAATCTGTCAGAAGAGTAATAATTATTGTTGAATCAATTGTAAGTCATTTTTTATTGAGAAACTGAAAAAAAACATAAGTTTCTTACAAGTAAAAGTAAAAATCAAAATCAAAAACAATTGTGAAGTTCTTAGGTCAGGTATAGGTAAAAGTAAAATTGGATTCAAATTTTTAACCAAAGTTATATTACCTAAAAATCCAATTGGGACTTGCACATTATTTATTTCTTTTATCTCTACTTCTTTTCAAAATGGTTCATTAGTACTTTTTTTAGGTTGAGTTAATTCACCATTGGCCTAACCTCAATATATTTAAAATTACCATCACTACCTGTAACAAAAACAATATTTAAAAAATTGATTTCACTCTTCAAATCTCATTATTGAAATAATTAGGTAGTATTCAACTTACCTATTACTATTTGTCGTAAGATAATCTGTACAAAATAAAATAATAATTCTTAGAACGTAAATTCAGACGTATCCGAAAGGAAACGCTGAACCCTACCCTTTATAAGGGAAATGATGAAATATATCATGTTAGATCCTAAGATTCATAGAAATAACCTATAGCAATAATGCATGAGCAACGCGTTAGAATAAGCAAAGGCTGATGAAATATCCGCTCATTATGAACCTAGTTTACAGTATATATACTACCCCATTTTCAAACCGCGAGTTAGTTCGTTAGTATATGCCCTCTTGTTACTTTTGCTTTAATACATGCTTATAAAATACCTCTCGCGTTTTCATTGATTATAATTTATTTGATATTCTCTGAAGTTCTCTCCGAATCGAATATAAAAATAATAGTAAAATAATATATCGAGTTGTGTTTCGATTCGTAAAGTAATTCGTGTCGAATACCTTCTCGCATATCGGTTCGTGAGATTAATACGTTTCTTGTACCTTTTGGTGCATTGATTCGTAGGACGTTTCCTCGTACGACATCTGGCGCCCAACAGTGCTCTTTTCAAAATTCGATACCTTAGCCTTCCACAAAAAATTATTTCTTTTTTTTTTAGTGCGCGAAAAACAGTTATGTGAAAAGTGCGGTTCACGGTTTATGCCTATTGATCTTTCGCCAAATTCGCGTATTGCTTTGCTACTACCATACTACGACTCCAGTGACGAAGAAGACATCCCATCATTTGCGAAAAAATTCAAGACGCCAACCCCAAGCGGAGCCTCGTCAAGGGATACAAGCCCTCCAAGCCCCCTTAATCGGTCCACATACCACAGATCACGTTCGCTATCTCCGATTCCAGGTGGAAGTGGAACTAAAACACCAGAACAAACACCACCTCAAAACCCATCATCTCCTTTTACAACATACATTCTTTCGCAAGCTGAAGAGCAATTAACAGATACCACTAGTTGGATAGTAGGAGTACATAAACAACAATTCGAAAGTTTCTTTACGACAGCACATATACCACTTCAACCTACCGTTACAG